>CM075982.1:57446169-57482000 GCA_038087875.1 Malacoraja senta | reverse complement strand
GGTCAGTCTCCCCAACGCGCGTTTGCGGGGGGGGGGGGGCTGCGGCGTCACACTCACACTAACCACCCCCAAAACATACAGGTGGGGGGAGTGGTGGAAGTGAGAGAGAGGGAGGGGTAGGGGGGTGGTGGAAGAGGGAGAGGGGGGTAGGGGAAGGGGGTGGGGGGAAAGAGGGAGGAAGGGAGGGTGAGAGAGAGGGTGGGGGAGGGTGAGAGAGAGGGTGGGGGAGGGAGAGAGGTGGGGAGAAGTGGAAGAGTGGGGAGGGAGGGGGAGGGGGAGAGGGGTAGGGGGAGTGATGGAAGAGGGACAGAGGGGTAGGGGAAGGGATGGGGGGGTGAGGAGAGGGAGATAGAGAGGGGTAGGAGAGAGGGATGGGGAGGGGGAGAGGTGTGGGGAGGGGGGAGAGGTGTGGGGGAGGGGGGGAGAGGTGTGGGGGAGGGGGGAGATGTGTGGGGGAGGGGGGAAGAGGTGTGGGGGAGGGAGGAGAGGTGTGGGGGAGGGGGAGAGAGGTGTGGGGAGGGGAGAGAGGTGTGGGGGAGGGGAGAGAGGTGTGGGGAGGGGCGGAGAGGTATGGGGGAGGGGGAGGGATGGGAGGAGGAGATGGGGTAGGGAAGGGAGGGGGAAGAGTGTGGAGGGAGGGGGAGAGGGTGGGGGAGGGGGGAGAGGTGTGGGGGAGGGGGGGAGAGGTGTGGGGGAGGGGGGAGATGTGTGGGGGAGGGGGGAAGAGGTGTGGGGGGAGGGGGGAGAGGTGTGGGGGAGGGGAGAGAGGTGTGGGGGAGGGGAGAGAGGTGTGGGGGAGGGGAGAGAGGTGTGGGGGAGGGGCGAGAGGTATGGGGAGGGGGAGGGATGGGAGGAGGGAGATGGGGTAGGGAAGGGAGGGGAAGAGTGTGGAGGGAGGGAGAGGGTGGGCGGGAGAGTGTGGGGAGGGGAAATAGTGAGGAGGGAGAGTGGAAGGGGGAGGGGTAGGGACAGTCCATCTGTTCCCCATTCCCTATCACCCCCAATTCCTCTTTCTCTATTCCCACACACGTGATGACGCGCTTCGACACAGGCTGCGGGGGGGGGGCGGGCTGGGGCTGCTGCAAGGCATATGTAAATGGATCCATTCCGATTGGACATCTGTGAGCATTGGGCATTGTGACATCACACGATGGAACGTTCACCAACATTCTATGGGTGTGAGCTGTTTTTTTTAAAACATTTTGAAATTTTGGTGGGGGGGTGAGAAGGATTTTATTTAAAATGTGTACGTAAACACGACGAAATTTAATCAGGAGTGGATACTTGGAAGGAATGAAAAGTGAAATCTCTACTGAAATGGAAAAAATCTCGGCGTTTCTGCATGTGGTGTTGGCGTAGCAACGAATCAAAGGCAAGGCTGGCTCCCACAAGACAAGCAGAAACACACACACATACACACAGAGTTTTAAATATAGACTAGACCAAGCGCAGACCCGTTGGGTCTGTCTCCCCAACGCGCGTTTGCGGGGGGGGGGGCTGTGGCGTCACAATAACCCCCCCCCCCCGGAGAGAGGGAGATGGAGAGGGGGAGGAGAGAGGGGTGGGGGACGGGAGGAGAGAGGGATGGGGGAGGGGAAGAGAGGTGTGGGGGAGGAGGGGAGTAGAGTGTGGAGGGAGGGGGAGAGGAGTGGGGAGGAAGAGTGGGAGGGGGAGGGGGGGAGAGAAGTGGAAGTGGGGAGGGAGGGAGGGAGGGGGACAGGGGTAGGAGGCGTGGTGGAAGGGACAGGGGGAGTGGTGGAAGAGGGACAGAGGGGTAGGGGAAGGGGTGTGGGAGAGATGGGAGGGAGGGGGAAGGGAGGGGGAGAGAGAGGGGTGGGGGAGGGAGAGGGGTGGGGTAAGGGGGAGAGAAGTGGAAGAGTGGGGAGGGAGGGGTAGGGGGAGTGGTGGAAGAGGGACAGAGGGGTAGGGGAAGGGGGCGGGGAGAGAGGGAAGGGGGTGGGGTAAAGAGGGAAGGGGTGGGGAGAGAGGGATGGGGAGGGGGAGAGGTGGGGGGGAGGGAGGGGATTAGGGAGATGGGGTAGGAGAGGGAGGGGGAAGAGTGTGAAGGGAGGGGGAAGAGTGTGGAGGGAGAAGGGGGTGAGGGAGAGAGGGATGGGGTGGGATGAGGAGGGGCGGAGGACGGGAGGAGAGGAGAGGGTGAGGAGAGGGAGATGGAGAGGGGGAGGAGAGAGGGGTGGGGGGAGGAGAGAGTGGTGGGGGATGGGAGGAGAGAGGGATGGGGAGGGGGGAGGGGAGGAGGGAGATGGGGTAGGGGAGGGAGGGAGAAGAGTGTGGAGAGAGGGGGAGAGGGGTGGGGGGAGAGGGTGGGGGAGAGGGGTGGGGGGAGAGAGTGGGAAGAGTGAGGTGAGGGGGGAGAGGGGTGGGGGGAGAGGGGAGGGAGGGAGAGAGAGGGATGGGGAGAGAGGTGTGGTAATGGGGAGAGAAGTGGAATTGGGGAGGGGGATGGTGGAAGAGGACAGAGGGGTAGGGGGAAGGGGCGGGGAGAGAGGGAAGGGGGTGGGGGGAGAGAGGGAAGGGGGTGGGGTAGAGAGGAAGGCGGTGGGGGAGAGAGGATGGGGTGGGAGGAGGAGGGGGGAGGAGAGGGAGCGGGGTGAGGAGAGGCAGAGGGAGATGGGGAGGAGAGGGGGTGGGGAGGGGAGGAGGGGAGGGAGAGAGGTGTGGGGGAGGGGGAGGGAGATGGGGTAGGGGGTAGAGGGGGAAGAGTGTGGATGGAGGGGGAAGAGTGTGGAGGGGGAAGGGGTGGGGGAGAGAGGGGGGGGGGGTGGGGGATGGAAGGGGGTGGGGGAGGGAGGGAAGGGGTGGGGGAGGGAATGGGGGGAGAGGGAAGGGGAAGAGGGGATGGGGGTGGGAGGAGGAGGGGGAGGGGAGGAGAGAGAGATGGTGAGGAGAGGGGAGATGGGAGGGAGGGGAGAGAGGGATGGGGAGTGGGGAGAGAAGAGGTAGGGAGAGAGGGGTGGGGGAGGGATGGGGAGGAGGGAGATGGGAGGGGTGGGAGGGGGATATTTTTCATTTTTCTCTCCTTTCCACTATTTTCTCTTCTTTTTCCGTGTTTTATACTGTCCCTCCCCATCCCATATCACCCCCCATCCTCTTTTCTATTCCCACACATGTGATTACGCGCTCTTCGCCCCCGGCTGCGGGGGTGGGGGCAGGGGCTGGGGCTGGGGCTGCTGCAAGGCATATAATAATAATAATAATAATAATTCATTTTAGTTACTGGCGCCTTTCTAAAACCCAAGGACACCTTACAAGGCATAGAATCACAAAAATACAAAACACATAATCGGAATAAATTAAATATAAAAACACCACAGTACACAAATCAAGGACAGAATTCAATTTCAAAAGCACAAAAAGAAAATAAGAAACACAATTTGAGGAGAGAGCAGCGGCGACCAATTCGCGCCATATGTAAATGGATCCATTCCGATTGGACATCTGTGAGCATTGGACATTGTGACATCACACGATGGAACATTTACCAACATTCTTTGGGTGAGAGCTGTTATTTTTTAGATTTTGAAATTTTGGGGGTGGGGGGGAGAAGGATTTTATTAAAAACGTGTACATAAACACGACGAAATTTAATCAGGAGCGGCTACTCATAAAGAAAATTGAAATCTCTACTGAAATTGAAAATATCTCGGCGTTTCTGCGTGCGGTGTTGGCGTAGCGAGGAATCAAAGGCTGGCTGGCACAAGTCAAGCAGACACATACACACACACACACACACACACACACACACACACACACACACACACACACACACACACACACACACACAGTTTTAAATATAGATAGATAGATAGAAGATAGATAGAAGATGTCATGCGAAAATAGGAGCAGATGTCATCCTCTCAAGCCTGCCCAGCTACTCAATATGATCATCCTGATCTATCCCAGACCTCAACTCCTCTTCTGTGCCTGTTCTGCTCAGCCCTCAGTTTCCCATTCTTTGAAGAAAAATCCCTTTTATATACCCCCAAAAGTCTAACCTCACAAGCCTCATGGGCAAAGAATTCCACAGAAACAGTATCCTGTGTAAAAAGACATTCCTATGCACCTTAGTTTTAAATGATCACCCCCTAGCAACCATGTCCCCTTGTTTGACCCTTACACATTAGTGGCAGTATCTCGACACTTACCAAGTCACACCCCAAAAGGATTTTTTATATATCAATAAGATCACTCCCTCATTCTTCTGAGCTCCAGAGAATGTCAATTTAATTTCATTAACCATTAATTATAGGACAACCTTCTCACCTCAAGAATTAGACCAGATAATCTTTGAACAACCTTATATATTAATTGTAGGAAGGAACTGCAGACGGGAGGGTATTGAGATATTTTATGGCCAGTCATGATTATGAGATGAATGTTGGAGGAGAAATTCCTCTTTGGTCACTCATGTTAAAAGTGTGAAATTATTAGCCACATTTTTTAAGTTATTTCATTTTTGATATCTGGGTGTCCCTGGCAGATTCAGCAGTTTCTGCCCATCCCTAATTTCCCCTTGAAATGGCTACACCATTAAAAATCGAACCGCACTGTTGGATTAGGAGTCAAATACAGACCAGACCTCATAAGTAAGTCCGATTTTCTCCTCTGAAGGACATTTGCAAAGCAGATCGATTTTTTAAGACGTTCAGGTATGTATGTCGTCACCTTCATCATTGGCTAATCCTCAATTAAATCTCAGATTATTAACAATTTAAATTCCACAGCGAGCATGGTGGGATTTAAACTCAGGTTTCTGTATTTTTAGCCTAGAGACAAGTAATTTAACACACTGCAATTTCACCATATCTGTTGCACCCACCAGTCACACATTTGTTTCTCTTAACTTCAATGGAACAAATGTGTGGGAGGTGAATACCACTGGTGACCACATCTCTCCCATGTGTTTAATGTCAATGTCCAAATCATCCACGCAGAGATAGAACATAGCTATACCAGTAGGCTAATAGAGCACAGATAAATTAAGAACAAGGACAATGATCTCAGTAGGCCAAAGTGAGCTGGCTGCAGTGAGCTTGTTCTGATCAAACTGTCAGCACTCAGCCTTTCCCAGGTAAGAAGGTCCAGGACATCCCTCTAAGTCTTCTAAATCTAGGTCTACGACATACTAAGTCCATCCATCCATGGACTTTGTGCCAAGACTTATCGTGGAATCTAATTGTGCAATGATTACAAAATCTCTCTTTTTGACCCTAGGCCAGTTGACATCTTCATATATTTAACTTCAGCTGGAAATTAAGAACATTGGGAATATCAGAACAAAGTATAAAACTTACAACAAATCAAAGACATTTTCTTGATTACAGTATAATAACTGGGGAAAAATTAATACTAAGATATTGGAAAAACCCAACAACCCCAACAATTAAAATGTGGATTACAGAAATGTCTGAGACCTTAAGGGCCTGTCCCACGAGCATGCGACTGCATGCGGCAAGCGCAACCTAACGTGGTCGCTTGAGCCGTACGGCCTCGCAGGGCCGGTCCCACTTCGATTTCCGGAACCGTTTGGAGTTGTGCTGAGTTGGTCCCGACATCGCGCGGGGCTCCGAAAAACTGACACTGTTCAAAAATTCCGCGCGGCAATGGCCTGCCGGCCCGCAGCCGCCTCAACGCCGTATGCACCACCTCGACGGGCGTGCGCAGCATCTCGATGCTTTACGTCACGCGCGAACTTCCCGCGGACTTCGCTCGAACTTCACGTCACTCACTCGACCTCCGCGCGGCTCCCGCTTTCGGTTTGGTCGCGCTTACCGCATGCAGTCGCATGCTCGTGGGACAGGCCCTTTACACTTCGAAAAAATTAGACTTGTCTTAACTGACAAATCAGCACTATTTGCAAGAATATGGTCTCCATTTATTGATTTTTTAAAGAGGTAAATTGGTTCAACACAGAAACTGGACTGAAACCTGAGCTCAGGATTGGATGAATAATTACGCCTTATAATCTACGGACCTATCCCCAAAATTGTTATTGGTCATTTTCTTTGTTTGTTTTTCTTGGGCTTTTTTCCCTTTTTTTTTGTTTCCCTCCCTCTCTATTAGTTTATAGACCTTTCTTTTTAGTTCTATCTTTCAAAAAATTCTATAAAAAGAACAGAAGCTTTGTATGAATGTAATTGATAAACAAACCGTGTTGCTATTATGTGTTTACACTTCTAATAAAAATAATTTAAAAATTAAAAAAAATTAAAAATTAAGAACAAAAATGTCATATATATTTTAAAATTATTTTGTTTTACTGTCTTCTTTGTTTTAAATTTTGTTTTTAAACAATACTTAACTTTTTTTAGCTGTTAGTTTTAATTTTTGAGCTGTCAGAAAGTTCTCAGGGGCCTCCTTATTACCGAAGGTTCGCTATGACTTGCCACTCATCTGCCAGAGGTAGGGACTCAGCTCAATCATCCCTCTGAATCCATCTCAGGTAAGTGCAGGCAGGCAGGATATGTGGCATGTAGGGCAGACCCAGGCTGATTCAGTCACAACCTTGCCATAAGCTATGGCATTTGGCACTAGAAGCATAGAACCTTGATGTGTTAAAAGATGGTAGGTCTTTTCTGGTTGGGAAATGTGAATTGCCTTTAGAGATGATTTGTTTTTGTATGTTCACAGTTAACTCTTCCTTGTTTTGAGTTTGAGTTTAGTTTATTGTCACGTGTACCGAGGTACAGTGTTGTCAGCGGGAAGACAATACATGTTTACAATCGAGCCATCCACAGTGTACAGATACATGATAAAGAGAATAGCGTGAATAACGCTTAGTGCAAGACCTTCCCTGTCCTTCAACCCTGCCTTCCTCAAATCACAGCACAATAGGACTGGTTGTTCTTCCACATTTGTGACCTTTCTATCACAGTACATGAAGAATTGCTTTTCTATATTCCATCCCTCTTCCTCAGTAAAACTCTCCTTGATGGTCCTACCAAAGTGCCCAATAACTCTTCCATTGCTAAGTTAGCAGAACTTGAGTGCATTATCTGTCAAATCTCTGAATAAAATTTTATAGAAACAATCAGAAGGTAAAATACCATGGTATCAGCACTTGGGTTATGATGGGCAAACCTCAAAGGTACCACCAAATGAGCTGGCTTATTGATAGATGGATGCACAGGCTCAAATTTACAAGGGATTTAGAACTTGGATAAGATGTTAGATGCAGGTAAGATGGCAGTCGCATAAAAGACACATTCAATTCCGCAAGACCATTTATATACAAAGTAATGAAACTTATATGGTAACTGTGAACAACACAGAAAGCCTAGCCATTTATATGAGCCTGACTGGAGAAAGAAGCTTTTTACAACTACGACTGACAAGGCAAATCATATTAGGTTAAGAGATGTGTGGTTGGATACCATATAGACTTTGAGAATCAAAGTTTTCAAGGATGCTCCGTGGCACCTTTAATAATTCTAAAAATCAATCGCCTGGAGCAATATTTATTTTGTCTGAAACAATCACTCAACCCCTTGAACAAGGATCACAGCCTGAATCCCAAATACCCATTGCCAATAAATCAGGAGAAATGAATATAAAACCTCAAACAGCAAGATTTTTGTACTATTTTACATTTTAGTTTATAATACCAATAACATTTATTGCATATTTTTACCATTTTAAATGCTATTTTCCAATACTTTAACCCAAATGATTTGTACGATATTGCAACAAGGATGAATCCGCAGGAATAGTTTTTGCAATTTTTACATTTGCCGTCTGCATCAAGAAATCTTCTCCAGACCCACCTTCATCAACATCACCTCCCCATCTCCACAAGAAGACATTTGCATTTCCCAGATAAGCCATCCCTGCTGCCTGTAAATGGATAATCAGTGGCAATCACTGCAGCATTGTACCTAGGCTTGTGCAGTTTCACGACCATCTGCATTTGTATTCAACACATTAAGCAGTCCAAGAGATTATGCATATTTTCATCCTATCAATGCAAACGTTTAAATTCAAACCCTGCAGCTTTTGAGCACGTAACTTGACATTATTTTCCCTAAAACTGACATTTCCTGTTCATAACGCATCCAATATAAAAAATATCAAAATAGAAAACGGCATGTTGTTTTTGTTCACTTAAGTATCCTGCTTATCAGCAGAAGGGCTTATATAGGAATTTTTTTTTGCAGACAAAAAAATACTTTCACATGAAGAAATTTGATAACACTCAACTAACTTTAAGAGCCATCGAATTGTAGTCACAGAGATATATAAACATAGAAACATAGAAAGTAGGTGCAGGAGTAGGCCATTCGGCCCTTCGAGCCACCACCGCCATTCATTATGATCATGGCTGATCATCCAAAATGAGTACTCCATTCCTGCTTTTCCCCCATTTCCCTTCATTCCATTAGCCCTAAGAGCTATAATTAACTCTCTTGAAAACATCCAGTGAATTGGCCTCCACAATATAGAAACACCTACTGGGCAGCCATTTACAGTAAACTTACACTAATCCGATTTTATTCTCCCACATTCCCATCAATTCCCCCCAGATTTTACCACCCACCTTCCCACTAGGAACAATTTACAGTGACCAATTAACCTACCAACCTACACGTCTTTGGAATGTGAGAGGACACCAGAGCACCTGGCAAAAACCCACATGATCACATGGGGAAATGCAAACACCAGAGCACCAGGCGCTTGAATTGAACCTAGGTCACTGGAGCAGTGAGGCAGCAACTCCATTAATTGCGCCACAGTACCGAGCATGAGGTATCTTTCTGGTGCTCACACATTCTGTACTTGATTGTAATAGAATGCTTGTCCATACACTTGAATCTTTTCATAATGAGCTGTATAATCCTCTGAACAATTGAATTTCCATCCAATTAATGGGCCAGTGTATCATCCTGGACTGCAACCCCTGAGAACCCACATGAATAACACTGATGGGAGCCTTGAGGACGTTGCAGCCATTTGTTCCCTTAGTGTGTGATTATAGAGGGAGTTAAATGAAAAGGGTGATGAATATCTCAACAATAAGATGAACAAATTGATGGTTCTATTCCGTTTTAGGGCACTGGATTTTAGAATAACATTAGTAATTTGACTAATTTCACCACTGCTCTGAAATACATCACTTAACCACCAGGAAAAGAAAGGTTCTCATAACAAAAGTCAGTATTATTTCTAAACTGTTTTCAATCTACATTTGTTTTGTTCTGCAACAACTTTTCTGAAATCTTTTATGAAGGAGGAGATCCATCCGAACATAACTTCCGAGTCTCGATCTTGTGGTTCTCCAAATCTGACCTAAAACAGTGACAGAAGCAGATCCGAGATTAACATCAAAAATAGGCAGAAAGCAGAGTCTCCAAATGAATAAAAATATTGCAATTAATATTACCAAGATGGCACTGTAGAGTTTCTTCATTTCATCATATTGTTTACTCAATTGTGATAGTTCAGCTTTGTGTTTTTCTACAATAGACTAGAAAAAAAATAATTTGTTTTTATCTCAAAACATTTTTGGTGACATTTGGATGGACAGGCTACTCCATGTTACTACATTCATTTTCAAATTTCTCCCTAATCTAATTATTTCCCTGATGCTTTAAATGTTTTATCAAAAGATTCCTCACTTCCTCAGATTAATCTACACTGAGGATAGACACTAAATGCTGGAGTAACTCAGCGGGACAGGCAGCATCTCTGGATAGAAGGAATGGGTGACGCTTAGGGTTGAGACCCTTCTTCAGACTGAGAGTCAGGGGAGAGTCAGGGGAGACACAGAGATTTGGAAGGGTTAGGTGTGAAAATGAGAGATCAAAGGGGGTGATGTCCAAGGAAAATGTAGAATGGATCATTGTTAGCTGAGGGGAAGGTGACAACGAAGCATACAATCAATAAAATTTAATCAGGAGGACAGTAAAACTAGTCAGAGAACTAGGATGAAGAAGGGATGGAGAGAGAGGGAAAACAAGGGTTACTTGTAGTTAGAGAAGTCAATATTCATATTGGCTTTTTTTTTTTTTTTTTTTTTTTTTTTCCTTTCTTCTCCTCACCCCCTATCAGTCTGAAGAAGGGTTTCGGCCCGAAACGTTACCTATTTCCTTCGCTCCATAGATGCTGTTGCAACCGCTGAGTTTCTCCAGCATTTTTGTGTACCTTCAATATTCATACCATTGGTTGTAAGCTGTCCAAGCAAAATATGAGGTGCTGTTCCTCCAATTTGCAGATTTTGCAGCCAACATTTTGATAGAACCTCAAATCCTAATCTATGTCCACCCCAACCCATTATGAATGTATACATCCCAATTTATTTTCCTTTGCTCATACCACATGCTCCTCCTCTGTAATACATGCAAAATATTTATATAAAAATAAAATAAAACTGATGGTGCCCATACTAATAGACAGGAATGCATTTTGCAATACAGATAAATATCATATCCCAAGGCATTAGCCACTAGCACATTGTATATTTTCTTGCATTTCACAAGAGACAAACTTCATTAATACTTTATGAAGAAACTAATCGTAAAACAAACTAATAATGGTGATTAATTACATTGCACGACAGTCCATGAAACTCGGTTTCAGCCACACCATCAAATTTCCCTGTATTGCTCTAAACTGAGGTTATGCTTTAACAATACAAGGGCAGCAAGGTGGTGTAGCGATAGAGCAACTCCCTTACAGCATCAGAGACCCAGGTTCGATCCTGACTACGGGTGCTTGTCCGTACGGAGTTTGTACGTTCTCCCCGTGACCTGCATGGGTTTTCGTGGGCCTGTTTCCGTGTTGTATCTCTAAATTAAACTAAACTACACTAAACTAATAAAGAGTTTGGGAAGGCTACGTCTGATGGTACACAATGTCGGATGGCTCTAATGCAATGGTCTCCTTGATTGAGCTCTGTATCAAAGACCAGATGTTGCTTCATGGAATAACAAAATATATAAATGATTAACATTGAGAACTTCAGAGAGATCTGAGTCAGTTTTAGTAGGTGATTTATGGACAGTGATCAATGTCCCAATAACAAAAAGATGAACCTGAAAAAACGAATATAGGAGAGAAAGCCTTTAGAAGGGTTGAGATACAAACCTAAGCTAACAGAATTTGAATGAAGA
The DNA here is from genome assembly GCA_038087875.1 of Malacoraja senta. Lineage (NCBI taxonomy): Eukaryota > Metazoa > Chordata > Chondrichthyes > Rajiformes > Rajidae > Malacoraja > Malacoraja senta. The sequence continues at coordinate 57,470,874 of CM075982.1, read as the reverse complement.
AAAAAACTGCAATTCTATAATACCATTCATGACCTCAGGTCATCCCAAAGCAGTTCACAAACAATGATTCACTCATTGAAATGTGGCCACAGTTACAACATAGTTACAACAACATGGAACCAAATTACTGTCAGTAAGGTGTCATGAACGGCAAGACGATAATCACCAGGTAATCTGCTATAGTGATGTACGTTGAGTGATCAATTTTAGACAGGTTACAGTGACGGACACCCCGACAAGCACAATGTCTGGTCTAAAGTAGCAGTGCAGACAATTGAAATCAATGATTTTTCAGTGAACCTTTCACCTGGAATTACCTTCAGTTCTTTGTAGAATTGCACATCCGAGCTGTTCTTGTTCTTTGGTTTGAGTATCTCTCTGTTCAGAATGATTTTTCCCATCTCATTCTTTAAACCTGTCGTTGGAAAAATGCATGAACTTAATTATTCTTATTTGAAAATCACTGAAGAAAACAAGTAAAAACAAATCATCAACAACTGGGCAGCATGGTGGCGCAGTGGTAGAGTTCCTGCCTTACAGCGCCAGAGACCCAGGTTCAAGTTCAAGTTCCTGACTACAGGCTCTGTCTGTACGGAGTTTCTAAGTTCTCCCCGTGGGTTTTCCCCGGGTGCTGTGGTTTCCTCCCACACTCCAGACATACAGGTTTGTAGGTTAATTGGCTTTAGTAAAAATTGGCCCTAGTGTGCAGGATAGTGTTAATGTATGGGGATTGCTTGTCGGTATGGACTCGGAGGGCCTGTTTCAGCTCTGCATCTCTAAACTGTGAATGTAATTTCAATTTGATTAGTGGGAAATTTTCTTAAGTCTAGCTTGCATGAGCGTTGGTGATGTAATCCCATTCTCGGCTGTAGTGCAGCAAATTCGGTGCCGCAGATAACTCAAGAGCAACTGCACACCCAGCAAAAATATTATCTGAGTCTCCAGTATAGCCATCGAGATAATGCAAATAAAGAACAGTGATGCATACAACACTGCACTTCATCTATTTGAAATGAAATATGAATCAGTCACTATGCTGCCCAAATCAAAATCGCTATCAAGTGCAGTGAACTGCTCATAAGATTAATTCTTCAATCACAAAGACTGGATAAGCAGCGTTCCAACTCATTCAGATCAATCGGCTCAATAGTAGTTTTATTTTATTGTCCTTAACAAATGACTTTATCCCACTAAAACACCACTTTATATGTGATTTTACTTCGGAGTCACGAGAGTGACTACGTGAAGAAGACCCGTCAGGGCGCATGCGCGTCATTACGTCTGACGCATTGGCGCCCGGCAGCAGGAAGACGGAGCTCCTCCTGCAGGTGAGTAGTTACAGCTCCACCAAAGTCGGGGAGACTTTGGAGCAGTTAGAAAAAAGAGAAATTGTTGCTGTATGTTTTTCCCCACACAATACAGGAACAAGTAAAAAATCATCAAGGTGCAGGCCTGCTACGGACAAGGAGAGAGAGAGCTGCGGGAGCGCAGTCTCTGAAAGGCAGCCTGTCACCTCTGGGGAGTCGCAAGCCGGTAGCGGTGCGGCGACAGACTTGGCAAAGTGCCCAGCCGGGTACACAGCCAACGGCAGTCGGGCGGTAGGCATAAGCCAAGTCTGTCAGGGCCATTGACTCCGCAGAGTCGGGCCAGGAGAGTCCCGTCATGGACAGGATACCGTGCCACAGCGGTTATCCAAAAGGAGCAGCTCATACAGGGGTTGCTCCACAAAGCCACACTCCAGGAGGAGTTGTGCAGGCGGGAGGCCGTGGGAACGGCTCCGCCGGCAGTGCCTAGGAGAGGCCTGCTTCACAAAGCCACACTCCAGGAGGAGTTGTGCAGGCGGGAGGCCGTAGGGAAGGCTCCGCCGGCAGTGCGTAGGAGAGGCCTGCTTCCCAAAGCCACACTCCAGGAGGAGTTGTGAGGGCGGGAGGCCGTCGGGAAGGCTCCGCCGGCAGTGCCTAGTAGAGGCCTGCTTGAAAGCACCCTCTTTGCAAGAGGTGAGTGCAGAAGGGCAGATATGCTCTGACCCTGAGTCCGACGACGACTTCCAAAGGGAGGGCATGCAGCGGCCAGAGCTGACACCGTGTGCAGCACGGTTTGCCATGTCGTCGGACGCTGGTGAGCCTCTGCGTGAGGAACTTGCCACCAGCATAAATTACCAAGTCTCACATCAGCTACAGGAGCTGACAATGGATGAGACAGTAAGGAAGCATGAAGCCCCAATCAACTGTGGCCTGTTAAAAGTTCCTGTTGGGAACAGGAAGATTTGGGGCAAGATGGGCATACAAATGAGAGCCCAGGAGGAGGTGAAGCTCCAGCATATTTTTAAAGTCGCTGGCATCTGGCATAACGAGCTTTGCCAGGATGGTGGACGGAGAGGCCATGACAAATTACAACAAAAGGTGTGGCGCTATTGTGGAGTGCCCACTTTGAGATCAACTGCCTCTGCAAGACTGCGTTTAGACCAACCATCAACCTTAAATATGCTTCACTCTGCCAGCCTGACACAGTGCAACCGGCACAGCTGTTTGGCGAGGATTTCGCAAAGCAGGTGAAGGAGCTGGAGGAGGAGGCCAAGACGGTGGGCTTGATTAAGCAGCGAGCAGCCACATATCCACCAAACCGGAAGTATCCCTATAAGCGAGGAGACTGGTCCGGGCAAGGGACGAGTCCAGCTACGATGCAGCGCAGTTAGCGTTCGGCTGTAGCAGCGCCAGGGAAGGTGAGATATCCAGCTCGAGGCCGGGGAAGAATGCCAGGTGGTAAGGAGGTAAGTGGGTCTGGTTCTCATGTAGACAGATCTAATGTGATACAATTAAATGTTTACCTCAGATATGTTTATACTGAAGGTTATTGAAGGGTATCGAATAAAGCTTAATGCAAGTTCTGATTTACCCATGCAACATGTTCCAAAAAGGAGTTGGACTTCAGTATCACTGAACAATTGGAAGTTCAGGTGGAACTTGCAAGCTTATGTAATAAAGGTGTAATTGCTAAGGCAGTTTACCAAAGCCATCAGTTTGTGTCGAATATCTTTCCCAGACCAAAAAAGGATGGGGGATGCAGAATTATACTGGACCTGAATAGGCTTAACCCTTTTGTACGGTATAGACATTTTAAGATGGAAATGTTTGTGAAGCAGATTTAAAATTCAGCTGGATGGGGCAATTATAGCAATACAATGCACTGCCTAATCGTTTGTCTTCAGCTCCTAGAGTGATTACAAAGTTGTTAAAACCAATTCTAGGCATGATGAGAAGTCATGGGCATGTGCTCATACCTTAGCTAGATAATATCTTGATTGTAGGACAATCAAAGGAAACAGCTGAAGCATCAGTGGCAGTTGGTAAAAACCACTTTTCCAAAATTGGGCTTCATAAGCTATCCAGAGAAATCTAAATTAATACCTGTGACACAAATTGACTAGTTGGGTTCACAATAGACTTAATCAACATGATTGTGACCTTGCCCAGGCAAAAAAGGGTAGAGCTAATTAAGAGCTGTATCAAGTTAATTGCTGACACACAGCCTTCAATTAGCCAGGTGACGAGTCTGCTGGGGAAATTGCTGGCAGCATTTCCAGTAGTTCAATAGTGGCCACTTTATTATCTACAGTTACAAAGGTCAAAGGAACAAGCACTGAGGATACATTAGGGTCATTATAATAGACCTATGCTTCTATCAATAGAGGCTGTTGCTGATGTACAATGGTGGATTCAGCATGTGTCCACTAGTAGTTCCAAAGTGTTATTGGACCAAGCTTCCATGATTTTGCAGACAGATGTCAGAGCACTTGGGCAGGGTGCTACTGATACAAGATCCAGCTGTGGAGACAGATGGACATTGCTTCTGCAAACATGGGGAATTAACCAGGAGTATTTTATGGACTCAAGGCTTACGGCACTAACAAAACTAGTTTGCATGTGCAGTGCCAAATAGACAACACTACAGCAGTTGCGTATATGCATCACATGGGTGGAATCAAATCGTTATCATGTGACAGGTTGGTAAATAAAATTGGACCTGGAGTATGGATATTTGGATTGGAGCTATCTGCCAGGGAAACTTAATGTAGTACCAGATGGCAGCTCACGAAAATTCCGTGATAATACAGAGTGGATGTTGAACCAGGATGTGTTCAAGAACATAGTACTTCTATAAGGGAGGCCAAAATGTGTTTCATGGGCACCAGATCCAGGGGCAGTGGCAATTGATGCTTTTTCACTAAACTGGGATGATATGTTTGTGTACATTTTCCCACCATTCTGCCTCATAGGTCGGTGTTTGAGAAAATCAAGCAGGATGCCACTTCAGGGGTTTTGGTGATACCAAATTGCCCGATTCAACCATGGTACCCTTTGATGTTACAGATAGCGATCCAACCTCCTTTTGCTGATTCCAAACAGTAGGAATTTGCTGGACCATCCAGTAACGCGTTAAGTTCATCCGTTATGTGATCGTATTGATCTGTTAATTTGCAGGTTTTTAAGAATGCCTTACATTGGTCGAGGACTTTCTAGGCCAACAGTGGATATACTCACTGCAGCCTGGAGAAAGAGTACTCAAAAGCAGTATATGACTTATGTAAAAAAATGGGAACAATATTGTGTTCAAAAGAATATTCAATATGATACTGTAGTTATTGAAAATGTGTTAGAGATTTATCTACACTTTATTATGATGAGGGTCTTAGCTATAGTGCTATCAATACAGCTAGAAGTGCTTTGTCGGCATATCTTGTAATAGGTACACGGACACGAATGATAGGTTCTCACCCTCTCATATCTAGGTTGATGAAAGGAATCTTTAATTCCAAACCGCCTAAGCCTTGGTATATGGTAATCTGCGATGTAAGCTTTGTTCTTAACATGCTTCGTCATTGGGTCCCTGTCACGTCTATAACTTTGTTAAAATTAACCATGAAATTGGCTATGCTAATGGCATTGGTGTCAGTACAGAGAGTGCAGACTTTGCAAAAACTTCAGTTCGAGAGAATGGAAGTGAATACAGAGAATGTTCTGTTTTATATTTATGACCTGCTCAAACAAAGCAGGCCAGGTGTGACAGGATTTAAGATTGTGTTCTGAGCATATCCTGCAGATCCATGTTTATGTGTAAGGACACATTTCTTACATTACATTGAAGTCACAAGGGCTTTAAGACAAGAAGAAACTGGATTATTTGTCAGTTACAAGAAGCCAACATAAAAGAGTGGCAGTTCAGACTCTCAACGTGGTTAAAGCAAGAGTTGGTTCAGGCAGGAATTAACATTTATGTGTTTACATCTCATTCCACTAGCGCAGTAGCAACATCCACGGTCAGGGCGATGGACGTTCCCATCGACCATATATTAAAAGCCGCAGGTTGGAAAAATGAACTTGTGTTTCAGCAATACTACCATCGGCCGATTGCCGATGGAGGGCTGTTTGCCAACTCAATATTGAGTGCTGTTGCTATTGTTTAAAGTCTGTTTTCAATACTGTTTAATTCTGTTTGGTTTGTTGCCCTAAATTAAGAGGGTTTATTGGTTGTTTTATGACCAAAAATAGAACTGTTTTGTTTTTGCATGATATGCAATGTCATGTTTACAGCATTATTGATGATACTCAGAGTCAATCGATGCAGTGAGAAGCCGAGATTTTGATCTGCGGCATAAATATTCACAGAGCTTTAAAATCTTCACGTAGTCACTCGCGTGACTCCGAAGTAAAATAGTAAGATTAAACGAAAACGTACCAGTTTGAAGTTTGATCTTTATTTTATGAGGAGTTACGTTGGTGATTACGTGCCCGCCACGCCCAACCCTCTCTCATAGAAAAAAGGTCATAATGGTAGTTCATGTTACTTCAATTATGGTGTTGTCAGTGATTTCATACCGCTGCTTTGAAGATAGACGCGCATGCGCCCTGACGGGTCTTCTTCACGTAATCTCCAACGTAACTCCTCATAAAATAAAGATCAAACTTCAAACTGGTAAGTTCTCGTTTAATCTTACTATTCTTACACATTTTACTTGATCAGTATTTATAGCAACATTTTATCATATTTATATTGACATTTACATTATTATTTGGGCAATTGTTTCAGGGTCAGTGCTCAGAAACATGTGCCAAATTAAATATTATCTGTGAAATGCAAAGCTTCATTTGGAACAGAGTTTAGGGTGATTACTAGGCTGCAAACCAAATGGCCGACAAATTCTACTGATTATGGAAAGGTTTGATAGAACAGGCCTTCCACGGCACGTGAACAAAGTCTTCCACCCTTTGCTCAACAGCTGGGTGGGCTGAGAAAGGCTACCCTCTTGCAACTTGTTCCCAGTGCGCACAGCATAAGCACAGCCCTGTGGATCAACAGGTTTCCATTAAGTCTCCACAAAGCAAATTATGCATTTGTTATGCACATGTGTCCCACACTGTCTGCACTGTGGCACATGGATTTGAGGAGAAGTTCTCCAGACATCTGTCACATGTGAATGGATGCCATTTCGCACCTTCAGGCCTTTCAGTGCATTAGCACATCAGATGCATGATGGTGCAACTGGTACAGCTGCTGCCTCACTGCTGTCCATGCAGAGTTGTGACCAGTTTCCTCCTACATCCTAAAGATGTGAGGGTTTGTAGGTTAATTGGCCTCTGCAAATTGCCTCTAGAGTATAGGGAATGGGAAAGTGGGGAAACATTGAATTAGAGTGAATGGGTGATCGATGGTTGGCATGGACTATGTGGGCCAAAGGGCCTGTTTCCATGCTGTATCTCCAAACTAAAACTAAACATGGGAGGCACAGAAGCAAAATAGAAAGCATTAAAAATCATATGTACCATGTGATCATCTTTGGAATAAAATTCTATTACCCGGTGCACAGTAATGCTGACTTTACAGGATGGAATCTCTTGCCCATGTACGTTGCTGAGCCAAAATTTCCTCAGAACACCTGCAGATGATGTTGCAATAATTCGTGCCACATCAGAGAATACACAATACATCCTACAAGGTCACATTTCCCACGATGGAAGCATTTAGCAAACCATGAATTATTCTGAAAGATAATTGCTGTACTTTGAAGACCTGGAGATATCATCACCTGAGAAGCTTATATGTGACACTAGAGAAGAATTTATCAGTTGACAAAAATATTATAATATTTAAATCCCCAGACACAACTGAGACTCACTATGCAAGTAGAAAATATTTTTAAAGAGGAAGGCAGATCTAAATAAATACGTTGCCTCATATCTCTTCGAGTTTCAGGATAAAATGTCTCAGTAGGATATTTAGTCCAGTTTGTGCTTTTACCAATGTGTATTGATTTACTGCTTTTGAGCAGGTGTTCTCATTTTTCTATCTTTTCTTTGCATATTTCCTTATGGCATAAAGGAGTCACTTTCACCCCTTGGATCTATACTGATGCACAGAGCAATCATATTCCTTGAATAGCTATCCCTGTAATCAATTTTCCCCACAACTTTCTTCAGATTCTACTACTCACCTGCACACTAGGGCAACTTGGAGAGGCCTATTAGCCTACCAGCCCACACATCTTTGGGATGTGGGAGGAAACCGAAGCATGTTTCCACTAGTGGGAGAGTCTAGGACTAGGGGTCATATCCTTAGAATTAAAGGACGTTCCTTTAAGAAGGAGATGAGAAGGAATTTCTTTAGTCAGAGGGTGGTGAATCTGTGAAATTCTTTGCCACAGAAGGCTGTGGAGGCCAAGTTAGATATTTTTAAATCAGAGATAGATTCTTGATTAGTACAGGTGTCAGGGGTTATGGGGAGAATAGAATAGAATGCCATTTATTGTCATTCAAACAGACATGGTTCGAACAAAATTTTGTTCCTGCAGTCATAATTTATGTATGTACATATATGTTATGTATATGTGTGTATATGTGTATATGTATGTATGTATATATGTACATGTATAAGTATGTATGTGTGTATGTATTTATGTATATATATATGTATATATAGAATTTTCATTTATTTATTATTCATTTTCATCTTTTCTTTTCTTTATTATTTAATCGTTCGAAATAAAAAGATATCAATCAATAAAAAGATATCAATAACATTTTTTAAAAAACAAGACACACAATTTACATAAACATCCATCACAGTGAATCTCCAAACACTTCCTCACTGTGATGGAAGGCAAAGTCTTGTCTCTCCCCTGTTCTTCATTCTTTTCCTGCGGTTTAACAGTCCAACTGCTGCATCGAGGCGACCGGTGCTCCCGATGTTAAAGCCCACGGCGGGCGATGGCAAGTCCCGCGGCTGTTAAAGCCGCGCCGGGCGATGTAAGGCCCTGCTCCGGGTCTTGATGTTAGAGCCCCCGACAGGCGATGGTAAGTCCCACGGCCATTAAAGCCACACCGGGCGATGTAGGGCCCTGCTCCGGGCAATTTTAAACCCGCGATTCGGGCGGGAGAAGTTGCCGTTGCGGGAGCTCCGAAAAGCAGTCTCCCACCAGGGACCTGCAATCTCCCGATGTTACCATCTATCGGGCCTGCAGCCAGAGCCTCCGAAGCTCCGGAGTCAGGTCGCAGCCGCGTGCCACCACAGCTCTCCATGCTCCGAAGTCGGCCAGCTCCGCGATGGTGAGTCCGCAGGCTCCATGACAGGAGCTCTCAGGTTGGTTCCAGTTGGAGGCCGCTGGCTCCATGATGTTAGGCCCAACGACAACGGAAACCCGACAGGGAAAAGGTCGGGTCCCCGTACAGGGAAGAGATGAAAAAGTTTCCCCCACCCTCCCACATATACACATCTGAAAAATAAAAACAAAAACATGCATCTAACGGGGAAAAAGAAAGAAAAAACAGACGGATCGCAGTCGAGCCGCTGCCGCAAGGCGCCGCCACACCGAGAAGGTAGGAGAATGGGGTTAGGAGAGATACAAGAGCTATGATTGAATGTTCCTTGGTTTGTTTTATGTGGGGGCCGGGGGCTGGGGGTTGGGGGAAACTTTTTTGCAATCTCTTACCTCGACGGAGTTGCGATTCTTTTCCGTATCATATCTCTGTCCCCACTGCGGCCTAACATCGTGGAGTTGGCAGCCTTTCCTGGAGACCAAGCCGCAGGAGTCTGCGGGACTTTAACACTGCGGAGCTTGCGATCCCTTTGCCGGGAATCGAAGTTCCAACAGCGGGGCCTGTGGACATTAACACGTGAAGCCCGCGGTCTCTGGTAAGAAGAGGCTGACTCGGGAGCTCCATGCCGCGGAGAGAGTTTCAACCACCCCGACGCGGGAGTTTCGACCACCCCAACGGGCGCTCCGATCGTCGGCTGCGGGGGATTTGATCGCCCCGACTGCAGATGGTTTGACTGCCCGACCAAGGGAGAACATGAGGAAGAAGATTGAACTTTAGATGATTTCCACAACAGTGAAGAATGAGGTATCCACTGTGGTGGATGTTTATGTTAACTTTTATGTGGTTGTGTGTCTTGTTGCGTTTCACTTAGTATGGCTGTATGGTAACTCAAATTTCACTGTATATTATGGTACATGTGACAATAAACTGACCTTGACCTTGAAACCTTGAGTAGACTTGATGGGCTGAATGGCCTAATTATGACCTTATGGTCTGGAGGAAATGTGCAAATTCCACAAAGGAAGCACCAGAGACCAGACTTGATCTCAGGATTGAAAGTTGATGGGAATGCAGGGAACATTGGTAGCAGAGAGAAATATTTAAGGAATCAAATTGTGTTGGACCTGTTCCATCCAATGTTAATTATATTTCCTTTCATACACCATCATTTTCAATTAGAAACAATGCGTACAATTTTTAAAATTAACAAGCACCAATATCTTCAAAATATCAATCAAATGGTGAAGCATCTAATCAAACAGGAAGAGAACCATTCTATGCAATCTTCTGTTTTCATGCAGGCTCCCTAGAATGGAATACCATGCATACTCCTTGGTTGACCATAAAAAAATAATTGAAAACATTGCAGTAGCAACAATCGAACTTCCAAGAAGCAAGAATTCTTCAGCTTGGATTTGGCATGGGAGTTTCCACTTTAAGGACAAACGACAATTCAAGCAAACATTTTGGGAAATGTTTCCTTTAAAACTCAAATTGTAACCCAATGAGTGCAGAATAGTAAGATTAAACGAGAACTTACCAGTTTGAAGTTTGATCTTTATTTTATGAGGAGTTACGTTGGTGATTACGTGAAGAAGACCCGTCAGGGCGCATGCGCGTCAATCTTCAAAGCAGTGGTATGAAATCACAGATAACACAATATTTGAAGTAACATATTAAGATGAGCAACACGAGAACTACCATATGACCTTTTTTATGAGAGAGGGTTGGGCGTGGCGGGCACGTAATCACCAACGTTACTCCTCATAAAATAAAGATCATACTTCAAACTGGTAAGTTCTCGTTTAATCTTACTATTTTACTTCGGAGTCACGTGAGTGACTACGTGAAGGGTTCAAAGCTCTGTGATTTTATGCCGCAGATCCAAATCCAGGCCTCACTGCATTGATTGACTTTCGATGAGAAACAATCAATAATGCGTTAAACATGAAATGTTAATATCATGCAGTAACAATTGATTTGAATAATCAAAACAAACAGTAACCCGTCTATCCCAGGGGAAACTAAACAGGACTTAATACTGAATTTGCAAACAGCCTCTCTCCGATCGGCGATCGGCCGATGGTAAAAAAAAAATTAAATAATTAATTTGAGCACCCGGCACCTATAAAAATATGGCTGCTGTGAACATCCATCGCCCTAGCCAACGACGTTGCTGCTGCACTAGTGGAAAAAGGATATATACACTTCAGTGTTAATACCTGCCTTAATCAACATTTGCTTTAAACCACCTTGAGATAGTCTGCACTGACACTCTCCTGTGTGGCTTCATGTAACTGATAAACAATACTGTTTCCACATTTCTTAAGGTCTTTATAGCTTCAATATAATGAAAATAAATGTGCCATTACACATAAACATGGATGAGTAGGTTATGCTGAAACACAATTTTAACAAACCTGTGACACCTGGCCTGCTCTGTTTAAGCAGGACGCAATTATATAACATAACATTCTCTTCGGCAACTTCCATCCTGTCTAGCAGACATTTTTGCAAAATCTGCACTTGCTATGCTGAACCAATGCGAAGAGCATAACCACTTTCATGATTAGTTTGGCAAATTCAGAGACATGACAGGAACCTACTGTCTAAGCATCTTGAGGACCTCACTTACATCCCAGATCGCCATATACCTGGGTTTAGGAGGTTTAGATTTGACATTCCTTTCATCAATCCAGCTATGATATGATGAAACTCAATAGGATCTTTCCTGACCCCATCAAAACCATATGATGACAAAGCATTTAAAGCTGTATTAATGGTGCAATAACTGAGCCCCTCATCATCATAGAGTGTCAACAGGAACTCTAAAATATCCACAATACCTGCAGTACTATAGTCAATATTATTTTGTACACAATATTGCTCCCATTTTTTACATAAGTAATATACCCCTTTTGAGTACTCTTCCTCCAGGATACAGTGAGCATGTTCACCGTTCACCCAGTCAGTCCTTGCTCCAGGTTTAGCCTTCTTAAAACCTGCAAATTAACAAGTCAATATAATCACATAACAGATGACTTTCCCGTGTTAGCGGATGCTCCCGTCAATTCCTACGCTTGGGAACCACCAAAAAGAGGTTGGATCCCTAACTGTAACATCAAAGGGAAACCATGCTTGATTCGGCCAATTAGATATTACCAGCACCCCCAAAGCGGCATCCTACTTGATTTCTTGCAGACTCCGACTGCCGCCTGGTCTGGTTCCCATGAAACCTATTTAGGCTGCTGATGGTTGAACCTTGATGCAAAACAAATCGATATCTGGCAGTCATATACAAGTACTATATTATTGAACACCTCCTGATTCAACATCCAATCTATGTTGTCATGAAACTTTCGTGACTTGGCGTCTGCTACTATGTAGAATCTACCTGGTAGATAAATAGCTGAAATATCTTTTTCAATGCACCAGGCCCAAATTTGATTAGCCAATCTGTCACAAAATACCGACTTGATTCCACCGATGTGATTAATATATATGCCACTTGCGTAGTATTGTCAATCTGAAACTGAACATGCAGATTACATTTGTTAGAGCAATAAGCCTCTTAATAGTTAATTGCCCTTGTCTGCAGAAGCGATGCCTCTTGCTCAGTCCATCTGCCTCCACAGCTGAAACTCGTATCCGTGACTCCCCAACCTAGTGCACTGACATTCATCTGCAAAATCATGGAAGGCTGGTCAAGCATTACCTTGCTATAACTCCTGGACACATGGTGAATCCACCATTGCAAATCAGAATAGCCTTTACTGATAACTGCATAGGTCTACTATAATGACCCGAAAGTATCCTTAATGCCTCAATTAGCTTGATACAGCTGTCAATTAGCTCTACCCTTTTTTCCCTGGGCAGAGTCACTTAATTGAATCAATTGTGACCCAAATAGTCAGGTGTTAATTTGGATTTCTCTGGATGGATCAGCAATCAGCGACTGAACAGCAATTTTAGAGGCAAACGCCCACTGCTTACCCTCATGCATTCAGCATGGGATCCCGGCACATAGCCATGTTTGGATTCCTGTTTGGAGTTAATCCATACTAACCATAGACACTCTTTTAGAGTGGGACTTATCGAAGCTGAAGCAGGTATCACCATCCATCTCCTCCATTTGCTTGTACATGCCTCTGTACCAAGCATGTTGTTCGACACCATTCCCCACAATCTTATCACATATGTGTGTGGTTCCATCTTCATCCGCTATACATCCACGTTGGAGGATTTATGCAACCTGCAACAGGAGCTGCCCCTGGCCTGTGTGCATGTATTTTAGCACCATCTCGACCACTACTGAGAACCGAGTGGGAGTAATGGCAACCCTGCAAACAGGTGTTGCTTTAGGCACATGTGCATCCTCCTGTAGCACTCTCTCGACCACTCCGACCCTTGAGTGGGGGGAATTTTGCAACCCCTTACTAGGTGTTGCTGCCTGACATGCCCTACGATGGAGCGTTGTTGGATTGCAACGAGACGCAATGTTGTCTGACATTGATACACCTGGCTTGGCACTCACTCTGAGTTGGGGTTATCAGGTTGCTGCCTACAGCAGCCGCCAGGACTAGCCATGCAAATCAATACTCTGTTGGTATCCTCCTTCCCCAAACAGGCTGCACATGCTAGCGACTCCAAATCGTGCTCCTTCCCGATGCCAACGCTGTCTATAGGGAAGAATTGGAGCGCCTCTGGCCCCCGTACATCAGACATAGTGGGAAATGCTGGAACAAAACTTAACAGTTATTTGTCATAGGCAAAGACATTTATGTGAATAAAGACGCCCATCCCAGTTAAACCTGGGATTTATTTACTTTTAATATGAGTAATCCGGCGTCTTGGGGAAGAAACCGTGCACAGTCCCTTTTAATGAGCAGACTTACTATGACGCCACCTGGTGTAACTCCCACAGGTGACTGATAATACAGCTCAACAAGGCTTCCCATTTCCTTAATTGAGTAAATGATAATCATCTGTCTCGGTATAATAGTCACAATGTGACCAAGTGGTAACTATAATGTCTACCCTTTTGAACGCTTCCCAAAATTGCTTTTGTCCTTAATTTGGAGGGCATGCGTGAATTGTAAATTCTCCTTGAAGGCCATCTTGGCCTAGACCTGAAACCTCCACAGAATTAGCAGAAAATGGTACTGCCATAGACACATAAGGGTGATAACCACTAATCTCAATTCCTGAGTTGGGGTTGGGGTCAGCCACACACTGACCCCTTGTACTCCTCTCCACTGAGGGAATTGGTAAGCAGCCCTGAGACCTTACTCCTCTCCACTGAGGACATACATATATAACAGAGGGGACCCTCCTGGCCAGGCTCCACATAGTTCAAACTCATATGGGCTGCCAAAGTCAGAGTCCTTGCCTCAATGAGCCGGGTAGTAGCCCGATGACCACGCTCAGTCTGCACCCCGAATACCCTCGGGAGTCGCTGACCTTACTGTCAGCGACTCTAAAAAGAAGTCCGACCGCCACCGGCTCCTCACTTTACCGCGGACCGTAGCCGGAATCCCCGCGGTCTAGAGAAACCCCGCGGCCCATATTTAAAACATATCTCTGGAGTCGCTGACCTGCCTGTCAGCGACTTGAAATAACAAGCCCAACAGCCACCTCTATCGTGACCGTAGCTTGCTTAACCCGCGGTCTACAAAAACCCACGGCCGAATTAAACCTCGGGAGTCGCGGACCGTTCTGTCCGCGACTCAACCAGCAAAACCCACCGGCCGCCTGCTACCGCACTCCCGCGGTCCGAAGCCGGCTTCCCCGCGGTCAACAATTTCTCCGCGGTCCACCGGGTTTTGCTGAATTTCATGTCCAGCAGGAACCTGCGAGAAAAGATTCCTGCAACGGACAACCTGAAAAGTAAGTTTAAACTTACCTGTAGGATTTTTCAAACTTACCGCTGGAGAACTTTGTTCCTCCCAGCCTGTCTGCGCCAATGCGACCGACGTAATGACGCGCATGCGCCCTGACGGGCTTCTTCACGTAGTCACTCACGTGACTCCGAAGTAAAATCTAACATTATCCAGCATGATCGGGCAGTGTGGAAAAAAAAAACACTTGCCTCGATTATGGTTGTCAATGTCAAAGATATCATAAGATGACGTCAACATATTACACTCTACCTCCAAAATTCAAAGTTGAAGGGAAAAATTGCTTAAAAAAGATTTCAATGTTTCTAAATTCTGATTTGGAAAAAAATGTTTAATGCAGCTGAAAAAAATTATTTAATATAAAGTAAACATAAAACCATTCCTCCAAGTACCTGATTCTTTAGTACTGAAAACAAGCTTTTAATAATGATCACTATTATTGGCTAGTTTTCTTCAGACAATTTACTTAGTCATGGAGTAATTCTGTATCTCATTGTTTTTCAGTAAAAATGATATCGTAAAAAAGGAAACAGTGCTATCATTAGATGGAACAGATGCCTCACAGGTCCAACAGAAATTAATGGAGATGGAAAGAGGTCCTTTAACCCAACCTGTCCAGGCCAACAAAGATGCCCACCTAGGCATTTACCCACATTTGACCCATGTCCCACAAAGCCTTTCCTATCCATGTACCTGTCCAATTGTCTTTTAAATTTCTTTCTTATACCCACCTAAACCACTTCCTCTGGTAGCTTGTTTTGCATACATACCATCCTCTGTGTGAAAAAGTTGCCATTCTGGTTCCTATAAAAATCTTTCCCTCTCACCTTATGTATATGCCCCTTGATCCCCAACCATGGGAAAAAGACTGCACGTTCATCCTACTTTGGTACATAATGCTGGAGAGAAGGAATGGGTGACGTTTCAGGTCGAGACGCTTCTTCAGACCAGTCAGGAGAAAGGGAAACAAGAGATATAGAAAGTGATGTAGAGATATATGGAACACATTAATGAAAGATATGCAAAAAAGTAATGACAATAAAGGAAACAGCCCAGGCCGGGTCTTGACCCGAAACTTCACCATTCCTTCTCTCCAGAGATGCTGCCTGCTGCGTTACTCCTCTATTTTGTGTCTATCTTTGGTTTAAACCAGCATCTGCAATTACTTCCTACACACTGTGTTCATCCTACTGATGCCATTAAAAAAATCATGACATAATTCATGGCAAAAATTCATACTTAGATCCTTAGTAAATTATATCATTTAAAATGCGTCTTCTGTTATGTGTACACCTAGCTTAACCTTTAGCGTCTTCCTGTAAATCTGCAATTAACACCAATAACATCAATGGTGATTAACACATCCTGGTAATATGAACCACTTTGTGATCCACCTTGGTATTCTCAATGCATGAGTAAAAAAGAGAAAAAAAATCATATTCCAATTGCAGCAAATGCAATTTATACAAAAGATTCCAAAATCTTTTAAAATATAATAATCTGGTACAATTGAATGGAAATTCCAGGCGATTATTCAGCATAGTTTCTCAGTTTCATAAATGCACATTAATATTTCCTATAATATTCATTAGATCAACCACAACACTTAATAACAGAGTGTTACAAAATATCTTTAAATATTAAAATGGAGCCTTTACTTACCCTCTACCTCTGCAATCAAACCCTTAATGGAATCTATGAAGGGAAATAAATATCAGCATCAGGAATGCACGTTGTCGTACAATATTGTAGCTTTTGGATGCAATGTACTGGAGTAACTGAAGAAGGATCGCAACCCTAAACATCACCCGTCTATCTTCTTGAGAAATACTGCCTGATCTACTGAGTTACTCCAGCACTTTGTGTCCTTTTGTGTATTAACCAGCATCTGCAGTTCTTTGTTTCTACTTTGTAGCTTTTGGGTTGCAATTCGGACTTCAGCCCTTTTTTGAACTTGTATTGGGTTACTACTAATTTATTGATTTTTTTTTGTTTACTATAAATTATCCAGCGAGTTGGTCACACCGCAGGTAAAACGTAAGAGGACAGAAAGGGAACGGGTGGCCAATAGCCAGCAAAGCAGTAGGCAGGTAGTGCAGGAGTCCCCTGCGGTCATCTCCCTCCTAAACAGGTATACCATTTTGGATACTGTTGGGGGAGATGGCTCATCAGGGGAAGGCAGCAGCAGCCAAGTTCATGGCACCATGGGTGGCTCTGCGGCACAGGAGGGGGGGAAAAAGAGTGGAAGGGCAATAGTAATAGGGGATTCAATTGTAAGGGGAATAGATAGGCGTTTCTGCGGCCGCAAACGAGACTCCAGGATGGTATGTTGCCTCCCTGGTGCAAGGGTCAGGGATGTCACTGAACGGCTGCAGAACATTCTGGAGGGGGAGGGTGAACAGCCAGTTGTCGTGGTGCATATTGGCACCAACGATATAGGTAAAAAAAGGGATGAGGACCTACAAGGTGAATTTAGGGAGCTAGGAGATAAACTTAAAAGTAGGACCTCAAAGGTAATAATCTCTGGATTACTACCAGTACCACGGGCCAGTCAGAGTAGAAATAGGAGGATATTGCAGATGAATACGTGGCTTGAAAAATGGTGCAAGGGGGAGGGATTCAAATTTCTAGGGCATTGGAACCAGTTCTGGGGGAGGTGGGACCAGTACAAACAGGACGGTCTGCACCTGGGCTGGAATGGAACCAATGTCCTTGGGGGAGCGTTTGCTAGTGCTGTCTGGGAGGATTTAAACTAATGTGGCCGGAGGATGGGTGCAAGAGCAGAGAGGCAGGGGGGTGTAAAATGAGAGTAGAAGCAATAGTAAAGCAAGGTGAAAAGTAAAAGTGGCAGGCAGACAAAACCAGGGCAAAAATCAAAAAGGGCCACTTTTCAACATAATTGTATAAGGGGTAAGAGTGTTGTAAAGACAAGCCTGAAGGGTTTGTATCTTAATGCAAGGAGCATTCGTAATAAGGTGGATGAGTTGAATGTGCAGATAGTTATTAATGAATATGATATAGTTGGGATCACGGAGACATGGCTCCAGGGTGACCAAGGCTGGGAGCTGAACATTTAGGGATATTCAATATTCAGGAGGGATAGACAGAAAGGAAAAGGAGGCGGGGTAGCGTTGCTGGTTAGAGAGGAGATTAACGCAATAGAAAGGAAGGACATTAGCTTGGAGGATGTGGAATCGATATGGGTAGAGCTGTGAAAGACTAAGGGGCAGAAAACGCTAGTGGGAGTGGTGTACCGGCCACCTAACAGTAGTAGTGGAGTTGGGGATGGCATCAAACAGGAAATTAGAAACGCGTGCAACAAAGGTAAAACCATTATAATGGGTGACTTCAATCTACATATAGATTGGGTGAATCAAATTGGCAGGGGTGCTGAGGAAGAGGATTTCTTGGAATGTATGCGGGATAGTTTTCTAAACCAACATGTAGAAGAATCAACGAGAGAGCAGGCTATTCTAGACTGGGTATTGAGTAATGAGGAAGGGTTAGTTAGCAGTCTTGTTGTGCGTGGCCCCTTGGGCAAGAGTGACCATAATATGGTTGAGTTCTTCATTAGGATGGAGAGTGACATTGTTAATTCAGAAACAAAGGTCCTGAACTTAAAGAAAGGTGACTTTGAGGGAATGAGACGTGAATTGGCCAAGATAGACTGGCCAATGATTCTTAAAGAGTTGACGGTGGATATGCAATGGAAGGCATTTAAAAACTGCATGGATAAACTACAACAAGTGTTCATCCCAGTTTGGCAAAAGAATAAATCAGGGAAGGTAGTGCATCCGTGGATAACATGGGAAATCAGGGATAGTATCAAAACAAAAGAGGAAGCCTACAAATTAGCCAGAACAAGCCGCCTACCAGAGGACTGGGAGAAATTCAGAGTCCAGCAGAGGAGGACAAAAGGCTTAATTAGGAAAGGGAAAATAGATTATGAAAGAAAACTGGCAGGGAACATAAAAACTGACTGCAAAAGTTTTTATAGATATGTCAAGAGGAAAAGATTAGTTAAAACAAATGTAGGTCCCTTGCAGTCAGAAACAGGCGAATTGATCATGGGGAACAAGGACATGGCAGACCAATTGAATAATTACTTTGGTTCTGTCTTCACTAAGGAAGACATAAATAATCTGCCGGAAATAGCAAGGGACTGGGGGTTAAATGAGATGGAGGAACTGAGTGAATCCAGGTTAGCCGGGAAGTGGTGTTAGGTAAATTGAATGGATTAAAGGTCGATAAATCCCCAGGGCCGGATAAGTTGCATCCCAGAGTACTTAAGGAAGTAGCCGCAGAAATAGTGGATGCATTAGTGATAATCTTTCAAAACTCTTTATATTCTGGAGTAGTTCCCGAGGACTGGAGGGTAGCTAATGTAACCCCACTTTTAAAAAAGAGAGGGAGAGAGAAAATGGGGAATTACAGACCAGTTAGTCTAACATTGGTGGTGGGGAAAATTCTGGAGTCAGTTATTAAAGATGGGATAGCAGCACATTTGGAAAGTGGCGAGTTCATTGGACAAAGTCAGCATGGATTTATGAAAGGTAAATCATGTCTGACGAATCTTATAGAATTTTTCGAGGATGTAACTAGTAGAGTGGATAAGGGAGAACCAGTGGATGTGTTATATCTGGACTTTCAGAAGGCTTTCGACAAGGTCCCACATAAGAGATTAGCATACAAACTTAAAGCACATGGTATTGGGGGTTCAGTATTGATGTGGATAGAGAACTGGCTGGCAGACAGGAAGCAAAGAGTAGGAGTAAACGGGTCCTTTTCAGAATGGCAGGCAGTGACTAGTGGGGTACCGCAAGGCTCAGTGCTGGGACCCCACCTATTTACAATATATATTAATGATCTGGATGAGGGAATTGAATGCAACATCTCCAAGTTTGCGGATGACACGAAGCTGGGGGGCAGTGTTATCTGTGAGGAGGATGCTAGGAGGCTGCAAGGTGACTTGGATAGGTTGGGTGAGTGGGCAAATGCATGGCAGATGCAGTATAATGTGGATAAATGTGAGGTTATTCACTTTGGTGGCAAAAACAGGAAGTAGACTATTATCTGAATGGTGGCCGATTAGGAAAAGGGGAGATGCAACGAGACCTGGGTGTCATGGTACACCAGTCATTGAAAGTAGGAATGCAGGTGCAGCAGGCAGTGAAGAAAGCAAATGGTATGTTAGCATTCATAGCAAAAGGATTTGAGTATAAGAGCAGGGAGGTTTTACTGCAGTTGTACAGGGTCTTGGTGAGACCACACCTGTTTTGGTCTCCTAATCTGAGGAAAGACATTCTTGCCATAGAGGGAGTACAGAGAAGGTTCACCAGACTGATTCCTGGGATGGCAGGACTTTCATATGAGGAAAGACTGGATAGACTCGGCTTGTACACGTTGGAATTCAGAAGACTGAGCGGGATTTATAGAAACTTACAAAATTCTTAAGGGGTTGGACAGGCTAGATGCAGGAAGATTATTCCCGATGTTGGGGATGTCCAGAACTAGGGGTCATAGTTTAAGGATAAGAGGGAAGACTTTTAGAACCGAGATGAGGAAACCATTTTTTACACAGAGAGTGGTGAATCTGTGGAATTCTCTGCCACAGAAGATAGTTGAGGCCAGTTCATTGGCTATATTTAAGAGGGAGTTAGATGTGGCCCTTGTGGCTAAAGGGATCAGGGGGTATGGAGAGAAGGCAGGGATGGGATACTGAGTTGGATGATCAGCCATGATCATATCAAATGGCGGTGCAGGCTCGAAGGGCCGAATGGCCTACTCCTGCACCTATTTTCTATGTATATTGTTATACATGCCTGTTATGTTCAGGCAAACAGGAATTCCATTGTTCCGTTGTCGCTACGTTAAACACTCTTGAATCTTGACTCTTTTCCACAGTGCTGCTAGTTTGGGAGATTTCCACTTACCTCCCAGGAACCTCTTCAAATTCTGTCAGCTCATGGGGAAAGTTTGTCAAGTCTGGGTTCTAGCAACATGATCTGGTCCACAAGAGCATGAAGTAAGGTGAATGTCCTGTCCTTCCCTCGCAAGTCGACCACCTACAGACAATCATCAATGAGACTTGTCAAGATTAGAGGATTGCTAAATACCTATCTTAATTTAATTTAATATAATCTTTACAATGTTGGATTTTACTTTCATCCCACACTAAGCTAATGTTTGAACGTCAGTATACAGATCTTTATAAAATAGTGGGTTGGCAGAAAACTATTTAAATCTGCAATAAATTCCCCTGCAAAATGTTTTCTATTTCCTTTAAATAATTAGGGGGGGTGGGGCTCTCTTTGCTGTATATGGTGACATCATGAACATCTTCAGAGAGATTTTGTTTGCCAAATTTCCAGCAAATTATAAATCAACTGTTTAAAGCCATTCATGGTTTTACTTGAGGTAGTGTCCGGGCAAGTCATCATAAACACATTAATTTGTTGCACATTGCGGTAAAATAATTCCTACTTATGGATAGTGACAGTTGATTAAAGTTACAAAGTATCCATAAATAAGAAATAGTGACATAGTAAATTGCATCCATAATTGAAATTGTTTGGCTGACTACCTGCAATAAGTCCTTCAAATGGATTTAAATATTTGTAATCATGTCCAACTAATACATTACTTTACAAGCTATGACATTTATCAGCCTTCTTCCTGCTTGCTGGTTATGGGACACTAAAGACTTAAGTATTCCTGTGAAACCCATATTTCCAACCTGCCGGCAGAATGATGTGCACTCGAAAAGATCAATGCTCTCCTCATCATCATTCTCCGTTTGTTTTGGGTGGGTCTCCTGCTCAGTAAGTAAATAGGAGACCTCTTATACAGATGACAGTAAAATAAAACGGACAGAGTGAATGGATAAACAGATCCAGCAGCTCTGAAAGGACTGAACTTGTCTACGAAGGTGCAATGATTCTGAACTTTGCAAAGCTATTTCTAGGTATCGAACAGTGATGGAATGATGAAGGTCAGCAACAAGCATGCAATGGAGAGTGAGCCAAGTGCCCTTGCAGATGAATTTGGATGTTCAGCAAACAAACATAATATTTCATTTTAATTAGCTATTTTCCAACAAAACCTGCAAAACATGACAATATTATATGTTTAATTATCTAAAGAAATCCTTATTCAGTTCAGGAATAAATCATTAATGGTAATGTTAAACAGAACACAATGGTTTGTAACTGGAATCCAGTTGACTCTGCACAGCTCTGAGTCCAACAATGGGCTGAATGTCATTTCTGATTAGGATCTATAGAGGTCTGTGGAAAAGTGCTTATGTTTGTGCTTACATCTCCATTCTCAGTATCTAAAACCCAAACAAATCCAAAATGTTGCAGAGAACTGATGCTGTCATCATTTGTTTATGCCAACAATAAAATAAGACAAGTTTGTGATTTTTTAAAATCTACAGCAATTCTCTAACCAGTAAGAAACTTGAGGAATATTAGCCAGCACACATCACTATTTCCCAAAATTCAACTTGGTGTGAGACTGTGTTCACTCCCAAGTTAGGCTAGTGATGTTTCACACTAAAATATCTCAGGGCAGAGAATGTGTGGACCGACCCAATTCCAGTTATTGTTCAGACTTACTTTTGATTTGAATTTCAATTTCCACATGCCTCCGTTTTTACATGAACATGGATGGTAAAGAGGGATATGGGCCAAACACAGGAAAATGAAACTAGTTCAGATACATATCTTGGCCAGCGTGGACGAGTTGGATTGAATAGCAAGTTTCTCTGCTGGACAGCTTGCCATTGCATCCAACATTACACATCAACAATTGCCATCTGGAAAATGTGGATCACTTTCCATGTCTTGGTCCATCTCCCTTCCAATGCAATGACACATCGCTGACTCTGCTGTGCAAGAGCGGCTTTTGTCAGGCTTAGGAGTCTTTGACCACAATGACCTCCAAGCAAGAACTATGCTACTGGCCTACAATGCCATTATTCGTGATACCTCCTACATGGAGTTGAGACTTGGACCACCTACAACAGACACTTCAGAGCCCTCAAATCCTATCACCAGAGAGACGGCCAGAAGATCCTTCAAATCAATTGGGAAGGCAGGTGCACTAACATCAGAGTGCTAGAAGAGGCTAACATTGATTAACATCACCACCATCATCATCATCGAACACCATCTCAGATGACTGGACATGTTGTCAAGATACCCAACTGTTATCTCCCAAACAAATCCTCTACTCCCAACTACTGGCAGGAGAGTGAATCCCTGGAAATCAGAAGAAGTACTACAAGGATAACATCAAGATCACCAAAGAGTGTTAGATCAGCCCCACCAACTAGGATCTAGACTAGGATAGAGCAACATAGAGAATCAATATTCACAAAGGAACTGTACTCCATGAAGACCTCTTACAGCCTACAAAACACAAGCACTAGCAAGTAGCACCACCAAGAAGGCCCAACCACATCCCACCACCAATACTACTTGTCCATGCCCACACTGAAATAAAGTCTGTGGCTCCATGATTGGCATCTCCAGCCATCTCAAGTCCCACATAAATTACTCATTAAGAGGACATTATCATGTAAACATGATCACATCAACCCTATGACTCTATTATGCATAATTTAAGTAGTGCTTAGCATGGTAGTATCAGTTAGCTTACTTTTGGAAGACATGACAGAGAAAATCCTTTTGCCATTTCCTTGCCAGCATTCTTGTTCAAGAAATTGCCTATTGCGAGAAGATAATCAAGCACAGAAGCAAACATCTTGCTGTTCTGCAACTGCGAACATGCCTTGATTTTCTGCTTTATCAACTGGAACAAAGGAAATGAAAAGGTTAATGTGACTTTATACCACATAAAGTTCAAATCCACAGCTTGACAAATTGGAGCTCACTATCAATATTTCACCTGGAGATGGAAATGGAGATTGGAGATGGAGTCCAATACTGTGAAAAAAAAGATTAATTGAACCATAAAATGTGCAATAAGGCAATAGATAGGCACGACAGCTTGAAATCATTCCATTACACCCTTGACGAATGATAGATTTGGTCATTCTTTTGCATAGGATAGCGAGAACATGCCAGTTCATGAGGAAAATCATTAATGTAATTCCAGGAAACACAAGACTGAAAAGGAAAACTGATGCTAGAAATTTCAAGCAAATAAGAGGAAAAAACAAATTCAGTTTCAAGTTTACAGAGCATGAATGACCTGATGGATAATAGATACAAAGCTTTGCAAAAATCCTTAATCTTAACTACAACAGAAAATAGCATTAGATACAAACAGGAGTTTCTGGAATCATGAATCACGTATTAAGCATACTAAGGGTATGGGCAGTTACGAAGGGTATAGGCAGATTAAATACCAAGAACCTGTTCCTATTATAGTACCTCCTCAATTTCCCGTTAGCAAATTTCCATTGGCTTTCCTTAATAAACCCTGCCTTCCCAAATGAATACTTTGTCTTTAACAATAGTTTCTATAAACTCCAGATTGCAACCAAAGTTGCTTCTAATTTGCTTGGCTTGAACTTAACAATTTCCCCACATGGATACAGGAGCAATGTGGTTCGATGGCATCGACATGTCTGGACCATTAATCTATGAACATAAGTTTGAATCCAACCATGGGATTATATGAAACTGGAATTAAAGAGCTTGTGGTAACCATGAAACGTCTGGATTGTGAAAAAAACATCTGTTTTCGCTAATGTTAAATCTACCATTCTCGCTGGTCTGGCTTATATGTGACTCCAGACCCACTAATGTGGGTGATTCTTAACGGTCTCTTCATTTCAGAGGAAGTTAAATGTGTACAATAAATCATGTGTGAGGCATCCGCATCTCATAAACTAACAATTTAAATTTAAAAAATCAATTAATTGGAATTAAAGTCATACATTTGTCACTGTTTGTGGGCACTTTGGAAGTAAATTTTCTAACTGTGCCTGTACTAGGTTCTGAAAGATGATCTGTAAATTATGTATTTTTATCGTTATTTGTTTGTGAGCAGTGTTGACTGTTTATTAACTTTCAATTTTGCTACCAAATAGTAGTTTCAGTATTTACTCAATAATGCCTCTGGTTCTGCCCAATATGCTTTTGTTCCTGATTTCACAATAGTGAGCTCTGCATGACAAAGCAACATTTTTTCCTTTGTCACATGAAATATTCCGTGAGCAAGACTGGCAATGTATTTCAAATCAG
>CM075982.1:57338689-57445969 GCA_038087875.1 Malacoraja senta | reverse complement strand
TATCCTCTAGTTCTCGATTCCCCTACTCTGATCTGTGCATTTACCCAATCTATTCCTCTCATGGTTTTCTACACCTCTATAAGATCATCCCTCAATTTCCTGTGCTCCAAGGAATAAAGACTTGTCCTCCTCAACCTCTCCCTATAGCTCAGGCCCTCGTGTCTCGGCAGCTTCCTCATAAATCTTCTCTGCACCCTCTCCATCTTTCCTATAACACGGTGATCAAAATTGAACACCATAGTCTAAATGTGGCCTCACCAATGTCTTATATAACTGTAACATGACCTTCCAATTTCTATACTCAAGACTCTGACTGATGAAGGGCAATGTGGCAAAGGTCCCAAATGCCTCTGGTCCTTGTTATGACGTGTTATCATCCAGAAAAAAATATGTTAAGGATCTATTCAAACTTGAGGCAAGCTTGATTTGGATCCTTCTTGCAGAAGCTGCCCCTATATTTTGGTCATTACTCACTTATAAACCAGAACACCACATCCAATTGATTGATAATCCATGATTTATTCATAAATGTCTTAATCCTCTTGATATGAGAAATACTATTCAATTCAAGGAGTTATCTGGCAAATTATTCCAAATGCCTCTTATTCTTTGTGTAACAAGTTTCTCCTTTCTTCCTCCTAACCTGTTCTTATTTTTCACGTCCCCTGGTATTTGAGCCGGTTGCAGCACTGAGCAGTTTCTCTGGATAGGTTCTGTCAATCATATTTCCAATCAGTCTGCTATTCAAATTTCAAAATGTCCTCTTTCCCATCCCCCACAAAAACGAACATGAGCAACTTCCAAAATCTTTACTCAAACTTAACTTCTTGATACCCAAATAAAGAAAGATCAATTGATTAATCAGACAGGTTATATAAGGTGGGCTTATTTTAACATCAATTATAAACATTCGCTACACATCATAGAAGTCTGGTTGTCTGCTCATTGCTTCCACTGGGAACATAACCCCAGAATACAAAAATGTCATAATATTATCTGTTCCCTTTTTTTAAAGGCGGGCATGACCACGCAAGACAATAAATGTTTTGTCCAAGGCTGCAGTCAAATTAGTTGATCTGCTGCAAGCTCACATGAAATGATCTGAACCCACAAAATATTCTGTGAAGCTGGCTGGATGGGTTTTTAGTGTGCGCAGACAGTCTCCTTTTGAAGAATGAAGAAGCTGTACCAAGACAGATAATCTATGAGAACACATGGACCTGAAGGTGACCTCTTGGCATGGGTAGCAATTTGTACAGGTGGTAGGAAAGAGAGAAGGGATAATAGGCAGGTGCTTGAATTGGAAGGAATGACCTTGTGCAGGCCTTTATCAGGGACTCTGTTTTTCAGTTTGTTTATAAATGTGTTAGAGACATAGAGCCAAAAACACACAATCTAGGAAATCTGTGAATAAGGAGGAAGATACAGGGAGACATGCACATACTGAAGTAATATTTCCTTGAATATAGCACATTAAGGGGGTAACCAAATTGAGCTGTGTAAACTAGTTAAAGGAGTTAATAGTGTAAAGACAAACTATTCTCTCTGGTGGGAAGAGTAAGGGACCATGACACATCAAGAGCTAGGGCGATATTGTGGAACACTTTCACAGACAAAGGATTCTGAAAATTTGTAACTCTCTTCCCCAAAATTCAGTCAAGGAGAATTGTTGAACTTCAGACTGCAAAGTTTCTATTTTAATGTATGTGAGTTGGAGATTTGGCAACCAAGATATTTTTAATGTACAAATCCCTCATTTACACTCAGGAAACTCAGCAGCATCAGGAGGACCAGGCACTTGACATGGTTCTCCAGCATTGTTTGTACCAGGGCCAGTCAGGGAAGGCTGATCGCCTGCTGATCAGGCCCCTTTCCTTGCAACTGGATGCAGTCAATGTCCTCCATTATTTTCAGTCTTTCTCCCCACTCATTTCGTCAACCAGCAGCATGCAATCTTTTCTTCTCCTTCAGTCTCTTCAGCTGCTATCCTAACTCACAACCTCTCTAGCTCTCCAATTGATACCCATCCTTGATTACCCCACTTCCCACATCATCATTCTCTTGACCCTCAACTGCAGAGCACCAACACGGAACTGATCAATGATCTCCTTTCTGATCTCTCCAAATCCCACCACTAGCTGCACTTCTCAATCTCATACACTCTTCCCCATTTACAATTATATTGACCCCCACTTCCCTCCTCCACCTCCAGACCTCTGATCTCACTCTCCTTCCTCCTACAAGGATCTGTAAATTTCAACAAGGATGCCAGTTTCAAGGCAGCAGCTCACAAGCGGAGCTGATTCTCCTAGTTTTCACGATAGCAAAACAAAATCCTAGCACTCCCAACATCTTACCCTAAGGTTTGGGGCTCCCTAATGCAAATGTAGTATTAGGTCTCCCTGGAGGTCCTCCTGAGCCATCCATCAGCAAATGGTATGATAGTCTATGCAGTAGGAATGAGTGAACAGCACTTAAAGTGCTCCCAACTTTCCCCCATCCGCTGTATTGCTGGAGACACAAGAGACATCAGATGCTGGAATCTCGAGCAAAAGGTTGGAGGAACTCAGACAGCATCTGGGGAGAGAAATGGCAGGCAACATTTTGGCTCAGGGCCCATCCTCAGACTAATTGAAGTAGGAGGGAGAAAACTAGAAAAGAAAGGTTGGGGCAGGATAAATCAGGTAAAGTAATCGTTGGATATGGCAGGTTGGCAGATGAGAGTGGTTAGTGATAAGGCTGGTGGCGATAAGGAGGCAAAAAGGTGTCAGATTAGGAGAGGAGGTGTGAAATGTAAAGCAAGAGGGAGTGATATGGATGTCACTTGACATTCTTTGGCCTGCCCCCACTTTTCTTAAGGGCCTGTCCCACTGTACGAGCTAATTCAAGAGTTCTCCCGAGTTTCCCCTGATTCGAACTCAGAGAATTACGGTAATAGCCGCTCGTAGGTACTCGGGGCTTTCGTGGACATTTTTCAACATGTTGAAAATTCTTCACGAGTCTTCACGAGCTTAGCGCGTTTCCCGAGTACCTTCCGTTAGCGTTACGAGCCACAAAGAGACATCCCGAGCTCCGACGTACCTGCTACGTACATTCTACGTGCTTACCACGAGTTTGATTTTTTCTTAAACTCAGGATAGTGCTTTTTGGTGATGAAAATTAAGGGGCAGATTTGGCAAGGGTAGTTTTTGGAGGTTCTGGCCAGAAATATTGCAAGTCTAGAATTCAAGATCTTGTCCTTGCAACAAGCCAATATTTTTCCAACCCGCACTGTAAATCAGATGTCTGGCATATCTTCCTGTCAAGCCAGAAGGATTCCGCGGCAGACTAATGTCCTGGTTCAGAGGGTGCAGCAGTTACTGGAGCCACTACATCAGTTCCCTCCTCTCAATACAACAGGTACATGGATATGAAAGGGTTTGAGGGATATGAGCTAAATGCAGATAAATGTTTAGTTTAGGAATACAGGGTGGAAACAGGCCCTTCAGCCAGCTGAGTCCATACCGGCCAACAATCCCCACACACTAACACTATCCTACACACACACTAGGGACAATGTACAATTTTACCGAAGTCAATTAACTTACAAACCTGTACGTCTTTGGAGTGTATGAGGAAACCGGAGCACCCGGAGAAAAACTTACACAGGTCACGGGGAGAACTTACAAATTCCGTACAGACAGCATTTGTAATCAGGATCGAACCCGGGTCTCTGGCGCTGTAAGGCAGCAATTCTATTGCTGTGTCACTATGCCACCTGTTTCCCGCATGTATGACTCTAACTCTAAGACCTTGAATGCCAAAGCTCTTGTTCTCTGGGGAGGAGGGACTTGCGACAGCCCTAGAGAATCGGTCTGAGGGACCACATATGCATGCACTGCTGTGAAGGCACTTATTTTCTCCCTGAAGCTATCCTTCAGCTGGCACGTTTCCTGAAGCCTGGGAGACCCAGCCAGCCACTGTCACGCTTGTAAATCAAGTGGAATCAGAGACTGACAACCTCATTAAAAGTTTGTAATGGCTAAACTGCCTCTTGGCGGCATGGTGCCTCACCTCCATTGGATCTAGAAGTGGTAAGATAGATATTTTAACACAACTCACACCAACCCATTTTCTTGAGGTTTGAAGCTTACAGTTCTTTCAGCACTCACCACTTTCAGTAACTTTACTGTTCCCTTGATTTTATCTCACCATGTCACATTTGCTAAGTACTAAGGCTATTAGTACCCTGCCTCTTTTTTTCCCCAAAGCAGAATGAAAAGTGCCTAGTGAAGCAGAATTTTTATCAGGAGCTCGATGATCTGCCCAAGGGTAAAAGCTATACTGCCTATCTATCAAAGAATCTAAATGGAGATTGGCATTAAGACCATAAAACGTTATGCTGAGTCTTGAGAGAAATTAACTAATGCAAAGGTACATTCCATTACATTATACAAAATGAGAACAAATGGACAAGTTAATAGCAATGTAGCAGATATTGGGATTATTTTAAGCAAATCAACCCTTAAGAGTGTATGGAGAATATCGCATAAAGGTTGCCAAATAATGTTAATATGCACTTGTCGACAAAAGCCATTGTCAGTTAGGCATTTAAATCTTGAAAAAGTTGATGCAGTATGGTTATAGGTATTTCAAATACCTCTCTCCATAGCAACCAGAATGACAGTGCCTGGACTTTAGTTGCATGAACTGAATCCTCCTGTTACCATTCTAGTAGACTGGGGAGGTTAAATTTGAACTTCGTAAATAAATCAGATCCTCTATTCATATTCTTATTGCCGACAAAAACTGCAGATATTGTACCGAATTCAGTGGTCATTAAAAATAAATAAATCAGCATGCTATAATTACTATCTTACTCTTGCTTTAGTCCTGAAGCGTGCATTAAATACACAGAGATGGGGAGAGGACTAGTTTAGCATTGGATCCTTGGAGACTTTCTGAATTTGGAGGGGAATAAATGGTTCTTCTGCAGACTGAACCTTGCACTCTTTCTACTGTCTGATTGAGTGGTATTCCAACAGGAGAACAAGATCTAAAGCAGTGAGGCAGTACACTGTACATTTAACCACCACGGGGATTGTTTAATGTTATCAGGATGAAAGACATCACATAACTCTGCCACCACGCATCCTCCAGCACAAAGCTTTCTGAAAAAACATGGCTGCATTATTGAAATTTGATTGTAAATGTAGCCCTAATCTAATCTTTTTTGTTTATTCATCACATTTTTTTATCACTTTCGACAGATTAGAAACAAATGTTAAAGATGGCCAGGCGAGGAGAGCGATGATGGTTCGCAGTACGACCAGATGGGGTCAATAGCTACAACGGGCTATGACCAGTTGCAACTAAGACTTTGAAAATGGTGCCAAAACCTGGTGACTGTTGCATATGGATTCAGTGGGTTGCATTCTGTACTGAACCAGGGATTGTGCATATGTAGACAATAGATAATAGACAATAGGTGTAGGAGTAGGCAATTCGGCCCTTCGAGCCAGCACCACCAATGAATGTGATCATGGCTGATCATCCCCAATCAGTACCCCGTTCCTGCCTTCTCCCCATATCCCCTAACTCCTCCTATCTTTAAGAGCCCTATCTAGCTCTGTCTTGAAAGTATCCAGAGAACTGGCCTCCACTGCCCTCTGAAGCAGAGAATTCCACAGACTCACAACTCTCTGTGAGAAAAAGTGTCCATTCTAAATGGCTTACCCCTTATTTTTAAACTGTGGCCCCTGGTTCTGGACTCCCCAACATCGGGAACATGTTTCCTGCCTCTAGCATGTCCACACCCTTAATCTTATATGTTTCAATAAGATCCCCTCTCATCCTTCTAAACTCCAGAGTATACAAATCCAGCCGCTCCATTCTCTCAGCATATGACAGTCCCGCCATCCCTGGAATTAACCTTGTAAACCTATGCTGCACTCCCTCAATAGCAGGAATGCCCTTCCTCAAATTAGGGGACCAAAACTGCACGCAATACTCCAGGTGTGGTCTCACTAGGGCCCTATACAACTGCAGAAGGACATCTTTGCTCCTATACTCAATTCCTCTTGTTATAAAGGCCAACACGCCATTCGCTTTCTTCACTGCCTGCTGTACCTGCATGCTTACTTTCATTGACTGATGAACAAGAACCCCCAGATCCCGTGGTACTTCCCCTTTTCCCAACTTGACACCATTTAGATAGTAATCTGCCTTCCTGTTTTTGCTACCAAAGTGGATAACCTCACATTTATCCACATTAAACTGCGTCTGTCATGCATCTACCCACTCACCCAACCTGTCCAAGTCACCCTGCATTCTCATAGCCTCCTCCGCACAGTTCACACTGCCACCCAGCTTTGCGTCATCTGCAAATTTGCTAATGTTACTTTGAATCCCTTCATCTAAATCATTGATTTTTATTGTATATATATATACTAGTCACTGCCTGCCATTCTGAAAGGGGCCCGTTAATCCCTACTCTTTGTTTCCTGCCTGCCAACCAATTTTCTATCCATGTCAGCACTCTACCCCAATACCATGTGCCCTAATTTTGCCCACTAATCTCCTATGTGGGACCTTATCAAATGCTCTCTGAAAGTCCAGGTACACTACATCCACTGGCTCTCCCTTGTCCATTTTCCTAGTTACATCCTCAAAAAATTCCAGAAGATTAGTGAAGAATGATTTCCCCTTCATAAATCATGCTGACTCAGACCGATCCTGTTACTGCTATCCAAATGTGCTGCTATTTCATCTTTGATAATTGACTCCAGCATCTTCCCCCATCACCGATGTCAGGATAACTGGTCTATAATTCCCTGTTTTCTCTCTCCCGCCTTTCTTAAAAAGTGGGATAACATTAGCTACCCTCCAATCCACAGGAACTGATCCTGAATCTATAGAACATTGGAAATTGGTCACCAATGCATCCACGATTTCTAGAACCACTTCCTTAAGTACCCTGGGATGCAGACCATCAGGCACTGGGGATTTATCAGCCTTCAGTCCCATCAGTCTACCCAACACCATTTCCTGCCTAATGTGGATTTCCTTCAGTTCCCTCCATCACCCCAGATCCTCTGCCCTCTAGTATATCAGGAAAATTGTTTGTGTCCTCCTTAGTGAAGACGGATCCAAAGTACCTGTTCAACTCATCTGCCATTTCCTTGTTCCCCTTGTATGGCAATAATCTTACAGATCTGCATGCAAAAGAGGAATTTCACTGTACCTTGGTACATTTGATAATAAAGAACCATTCAACCATTGAACCAACACATTTAAACACAGCCTATCGTAGATTACTATTAGGAGATCAAGGACTGGATCAAAGAAAACTCCACGTGAGAAATGTGAGAAAACTCAAATACAGACAACTTTATGCAAATGTTTCCAGCTAATTCCACTTAGACAATTTGCTCAATTTGATGAAACTGCTATTTTCCTGCAGATGGGGTTTGTTTTAAGTCAAGGGATTTGACTTTTGATAGAATGGAAATTAGGAATAAATTTATCATGCCTCCACAAAATGTTGCAGTGAAGTTGCTCGGGCCTCAATTATACCTCAGATGAATGGGAAACTAAATTCATCCACATTCATCTGAATCTTGTGGTATGTGTGCCAGTGGCAAGGCCAACATTAGTGTCTAATGTAACCCCACTTTTTAAAAAGGGAGGGAGAGAGAAAACGGGGAATTACAGACAATTTAGTCTAACATCGGTGGTGGGGGAAAATTCTGGAGTCAGTTATTAAAGATGGGATAGCAGCACATTTGGAAAGTGGTGAGTTCATTGGACAAAGTCAGCATGGATTTATGAAAGGTAAATCATGTCTGATGAATCTTATAGAATTTTTCGAGGATGTAACTAGTAGAGTGGATAAGGGAGAACCAGTGGATGTGTTATATCTGGACTTTCAGAAGGCTTTCGACAAGGTCTCACATAAGAGATTAGCATACAAACGTAAAGCATATGGTATTGGGGGTTCAGTATTGATGTGGATAGAGAACTGGCTGGCAGACAGGAAGCAAAGAGTAGGAGTAAATGGGTCCTTTTCAGAGTGGCAGGCAGTGACTAGTGGGGTACCGCAAGGCTCAGTGCTGGGACCCCAGCTATTTACAATATATATTAATGATCTGGATGAGGGAATTGAATGCAACATCTCCAAGTTTGCAGATGACACAAAGCTGGGGGGCAATGTTAGCTGTGAGGAGGATGCTAGGAGGCTGCAAGGTGACTTGGATAGGTTGGGGGAGTGGGCAAAGGCATGGCAGATGCAGTATAATGTGGATAAATGTGAGGTTATCCACTTTGGTGGCAAAAACAGGAAAGTAGACTATTATCTGAATGGTGGCCGATTAGGAAAAGGGCAGATGCAACGAGACCTGGGTGTCATGGTACACCAGTCATTGAAAGTAGGAATACAGGTGCAGCAGGCAGTGAAGAAAGCAAATGGTATGTTAGCATTCATAGCAAAAGGATTTGAGTATAAGAGCAGGGAGGTTCTACTGCAGTTGTACAGGGTCTTGGTGAGACCACACCTGGAGTATTGCGTACAGTTTTGGTCTCCTAATCGGAGGAAATACATTCTTGCCATAGAGGGAGTACAGAGAAGGTTCACCAGACTGATTCCTGGGATGGCAGAACTTTCATATGAGAAAGACTGGATAGACTCGGCTTGTACACGTTGGAATTCAGAAGACTGAGGGTGGATCTTATAGAAACTTACAAAATTCTTAAGGGGTTGGACAGGCTAGATGCAGGAAGATTATTCCCGATGTTGGGGATGTGCAGAACTAGGGGTCACAGTTTAAGGATAAGAGGGAAGACTTTTAGGACCGAGATGAGGAAATCATTTTTTACACAGAGAGTGGGTGAATCTGTGGAATTCTCTGCCACAGAAGGTAGTTGAGGCCAGTTCATTGGCTATATTTAAGAGGGAGTTAAATGTGGCCCTTGTGGCTAAAGGGATCAGGGGGTATGGAGAGAAGGCAGGGATGGGATACTGAGTTGGATGATCAGCCATGATCATATCAAATGGCGGTGCAGGCTCGAAGGGCCGAATGGCCTACTCCTGCACCTATTTTCTATGTTTCTATGTTTCTATGTCTGCTCTCAGTTGAACTCGTCAAACCAGTGGTGGGTCACCATATAGAGCAATGAGAACTAGCACTTACAGTACATGTGCCTTGATCATGGTGAAACATTGCATTTCACAGATACTTCAGCTGGCAGAAGTGTAATCATTTAAATCAGAGAAGATATTTCCACCATTTTTAGGAAGGGTGCACCCACATTTTGGCATAATGAAGCTGAGTTGAACTGTTCCCAATAAGTATGAGACCTATCATAAATCTGGGATGTGCTTAGTGACAGAATATTGATCACTTCAAACTAACACTGGACTTCAAATGGCATCCAGCAACTGAGCCTAATTGTACTGGGCTTATCCTCACACTGGGAATTCACCTCTGCGGTCTAAGTCTGCCAGACAGGTTTAATTTAGAGATACAGCATAGAAACAGGCCCTTCATGCTGACCATCGATCACCAATTCACACTAGTTCTATGTTATCCCACATTCACATCCACTCCCTACACACTAGGCACAATTTACAGTGGCCAATTTATCCACAGATTGGAGGTACACAAAAATGCTGGAGAAACTGAGCGGGTGCAGCAGCATCTATGGAGCGAAGGAAATAGGTAACGTTTTGGTCCGAAACCCTTCTTCAGACTGGTGAGTGACTCTAGGACCTGGATGAGGACATGGTTGGGAAGATAGTTCCCACACATCCACACCAGGGCAGTGCAAAATTGGAGACCCATGAGGAGTGTTTAATTCAGGATGTTGTGTGACTTGGAAATGATCTTAGGGAGTGACAGTGTTCTCATGAGCCATTACCTTACACTTCGAAAATACTTTCTTAGCTCTTCCAGATGGCGATTGATGTGAGTTCGGGAGATAGAGTTCTCTTATACTACACAGAAACAGGCCCCTTGGCTCACCAAGTCCGTACCAACCATCAAGCACCATTTGCATTAACCATACCCTATTCCCATTTTTTATTCTTCCCACATTTCCATCACCACCTCACAGATTCTACTGCTTACATACACACTAGCGGCACTGTATTGACACAAATTACCCTACTGCTTCCCACTCTGCACCCAGCTTTGACATGTCTGAAGAAATGGGAGAAGGTGGAGGAAAGCCACATGGTCACAAAGAGCAAAGATGAACAGCACCAGTCCAATTAGTTTAGTTTAGAGATAGAGCATGGAAACAAGCCCTTTGGCGCATCGAGTCCATACCGACCCGTTCATACTAGTTCTTTGTTATTCCTCTTTCGCATCCACTCCCTACACACTAGGGCCAATGTGCAGAGGCCAATTAGCCTACAAACCTACACGTCTTTTGAATGAGGGAGGAAACAGGAGCACCCAGAGGAAACCTACATGGTTACAGGGAGAACGTGCAAGCTCCATGCAGACATCACCTGAGGTCAGGATTGAAGCCAGGTTGCTGGAGTTGTGAGGAAACAGTTCTACTGGCTGCTTCACCTATGCCACCAGGGATTGATACTGAAGCAGCCATGGCTAATGGCTGCAGCACATCTGTACAATCTACAGTATAGACACCACACGCTGAAACACACCTGCCACTGTGTGCGTGTGGTGAGAATGGGGAAAATTAAACTGATGGATTACTTGCTGTGCCGTACCTCCAGTTATCTTCTGCTATCACTTTTACTGTATGTCTGTCCAGAATTCAATTCAATATAGAAATGAACCACACAGGCGATTCCTTGTAGCTAGCACCCATTTTCTAATGCATGTAGCTACCTCTTTAACCTACCTTTTCCCCAGCTCTCCCTAGCCACAGTTGAAGTGCCTGAGTTCCCTAAATTCAGGCAAATATCCCAGCCAAGCATACAAGAGTACAGTGAGAAATCTAGGTCATACTATAAATCAGAATTTTGTGCTATTATATCATTTCAGACGATGAGATCAGTCAACTGTGATGGATACGGTGACCTAATTTTAAATGATTTATACGAGTTTTGTTTTCCCTTCTTGGTAACCTGAACATGCTTTTAAATGAAGCAATCTTTTTTTTTTATTTTGATTTATACCTGTAAGTGATTTCATGCAATTCTGTGCTGATTCTGTTGAAGTCCATACTAAATGTTATGAACTTGTATCGTCTTGTTGTTAAATAGTGTTTACACTGCCCTGGATTCTGCTAATAATGGAGTAGCTATCAATATTAAAACAAAATAATTGGACAGCAATTTCTGGCACCAGCAGGTGCAGTTAATTGCTGAAATCAGAAAGCTATGGTCCAATTTTCCAGCTCCACAGTAAGCGTTGATGCACAGGTACCTTGCTGAGAAATTTAGGTTTAAAAATGTACAGCGGTGTGAAGCTGTGATTTTTAATCAGGAGGCACCTAATAAACACAGTAGAAATGTTAGATGTTGCCCATTCAAATGTGAAGTGAATTTTTAACAATATGCAAAGTCTTCATTACTGCAAAACAAACCCTTGGGCATGGAATATTCTTTTTTACAAGTGTAAAGTCTTATTTTCTCTCATTTTAATTATCGTTGGAGACTTTAAATAAAAGTTAAAAGTCAACATTTTTTTAAAGTTTTACTCTTTGTGGTCCTTCATTTAATCCCATTATTCTCAACTGTTATTTTTGTTCTTTTGTTTTACTTTCTGGAAATATGTTAACTTGTATCTTACGACACAGGAGACTATTCAGCCGATCAGGTCCATGCCAGCTCCCAACTGAGTAATCCCACTCCTTATTTTTGCCGAATCCCTGCATCTGATTTTCTCTCGCACTGCCCTCTGATTATTTAGCTAGTTACTTACGGTAGCCAATTAATGTATTTGCATGCCTATATGATGCAAGGAAAAAAAATCAAGGAGAAACTCACACATTCCCAAGAAGTGCATGCAAACTCCACAGAGATAGCACCCAAGATCAGAATCAAATGCACCTACATTTAAATGTTCTAACACATTCTAGAGTAGATTCTGCATATCTCAGTTCAGATTCTTTATTCTAATTAATTTTAGACGCACTTGTTGGTGTGCCCATTGCTTAGGTCTCCAGTTTCCATTGTAGAGGACACCATTATGACTTGATATATCTTTAACAATGCACATTAAAGGGCCCCTGTCCCACTTGGACGTCATTTGCGCGTCAAGCAGGTGGCGCGCAAAGATTTTGTGAATCCCAAAACCTGGGGCACCGCGCGCTACCACGTGTCACTGCCTACGCCACCACACCTCACCACTCGCCATGCGCGCATCACGTGCGCTTCACGACGCGCCTGTTGTGCATCATGACATGTAAATTATATTGCGTAAATGACGCGCAAATGACACCTAAGTGGGACAGGCCCTTAACACCTCAATGAAAAATCCTCCACATTTGTGTCTTTCCCATGTGGATCTTGAAATATTGAGAAATTCTAAGAGACTTTTGTACCACTGGAAGTCCGGTGACATTTCCCGAAGGAACAGTGATTTTGTTATCTACTAACCTGCATCATCTACATTTCAAAGAACAAGGTCTTGAATGTGTTTGAATTGGGTGCACTTAGATGCTGTGCAATAAAAGACAGTGCCCACCTGAAAGATCTGTCGGTACTCTGATGCAAGTCATCCTGTTCGATGAAAGTGGGATACAGACTAGCATGAATGAAGATACCCGACTTTGAAAGGTTCACTGTCCTTACACTATGGGTTCCTAATTCAATTTACAATCGGTCTCTTTGGTACTCGATGCCACTGGTGTCATATTGGTGCATGTTGAGGAAGGAAGCCTGTTTTGCACATGTAAACACTGCAGGACATAATGGACAGGTATCCAGTGGGATTTGTGGAGCAACTCACCATTAAGGTGCAAGGGGTGAAAGAAAGCTTAACGTACCCAGCAGAGACACCTTCAGTTTCTAGTTCTGTGTTTCTGAATTACTTTTTCCCGACTGTTTTGTCCCATAAATTAATTGGACATTTCAGGTCCTCTTTTCAAGTATAATGAGTGTATGAGTCATTTTTAACAGTGCCTGTTTGCAGAGATATGTTATTTCCATGACCACTGTCATCATTGCACATCTGTACTTACTGGCTGAAGGTCGTCAATAGTTTCTGGAAGTTCTCGCAAGGCAAGGATAAGATCCAGTTTATGGCTCAGAAAACTAATGTTGCACATCTGTAAAGGAACCAGAATATGACTGATGAAATAATTGAACGACCTAATTGAAGAGTTTATTATCTTGTTATACAAATATCATTAAAATCTCAATATCATGGTATTATTTTTAAACCTAATCTGTATATTCTGATACATGGAGTATAATTTATTCATCATGTATTACCTTGTGATGTCTACCCTGCAGCATACACTACTCAGTTCATGTTCATAAATTATTGCAGCAGAATTAGGCCATTCGGCCCATCTAGTCTACTCTACTTTTCAATCATTGCTGATCTATCTTTCCTTCACAACCCCATTCTCCTGCCTTCTCCCCATAACCCCTGACACATGTACTAATCAAGAATTTGTCAATCTCCATCTTAAAAATATCCATTGACGTGGCCTCCACAGCCTTCTGTGGCAATGAATTCCACAGATTCGCAACACTGACTAAAGAAATTCCTCCTCATCTGCTTTCTAAAGGTACGTCTTTTTATTCGGAGGCTATGACCTCTGGACCTAGACACTCTCAATAATGGAAACATCCTCCCCGCATTCACTCTATCCAGGTCTTTTCAGTAATTTTCAATGAAGTTATCCTTCATCCATCTAATCTCCAGCGAGTACAGGCCCAGTGCTGTCAAATGCTCATCATATGTTAACCCAATCATTCCTGGGATCCTTCTTGTAATCTCCTCTGGATACTCTCCAAAGCCAGCACACCCTTCCTCAGATATGGGGCCCAAAACTGCTCACAATATTC
Source organism: Malacoraja senta (assembly GCA_038087875.1). Taxonomy (NCBI): domain Eukaryota; kingdom Metazoa; phylum Chordata; class Chondrichthyes; order Rajiformes; family Rajidae; genus Malacoraja; species Malacoraja senta. The sequence goes on along the minus strand of CM075982.1, from coordinate 57,432,000 downwards.
TAGTGCTATATAAAGCCTCAGCATTTCATACCTGTTTGAGATGCAAATATGAAAATTAGAAAAATAAATTAGTCTGATGATCCTCTTGCAAATAACTTGTTGGCCTTATGCATGAGGAACTGGAACTTTTCAACGGAGCCAACAGCTTACAGATCAAGAACCATACTCCAACATGGGTAAGTGTCATCAGGATAAATTTGAGAGGAAAATATTGTGCAAAATTGTCCGCACCATTTTGTGTAAGATGTTATACAGTGAGGCTAGCACTGGTTGGGAGCCAGCAGACTTAATCAATCTCACTCACATCAAAGAAACACTCTCACTTGGCTTAAAGGTGAAATCTAATGAGATTAATTTCATTCTAACATAAAGCAACTCCACTACTTCAAATGCTTTTACAATCTGTCTCATTCATGTTGATCACAAATTTCTCTAATGGTGATAGCTCTGGCAATAAGCTGGAAAGTTGGCAGTGAAATCATACAATTGCATAAGATCTATAGCTCATAAAAAAGATCACATTGCTTGTACTGATATTTATACTCCACGTAGGCTCACCACCACACTTTGTAACTCTGAGGTCTTTGTAACTCTCCTTCAGAGAGTAGTCCCCGTGTACTTGAGGCTTCAGCTAGGTCATGTTGAACATGTTGAAAAATGCCCGCGAGTAAAAAAAGGTCACCATGGAAAAAATTGATCGTTTTTTACTCGTAGATTTAGTTGTAGTAGGTCGTAATAGGTCGGCATGTTAGTTGTAGGTAATCGAGAGTAGTCGAAGGTAGTCAAAGGTAGTCGTAGATAGTCTTCATCATAGGCGAAGTGAGGTTGAAGGAGATCGAAGGAGGTCGTCTTCACTCTCCACTATTCGGTGTCCAATTTTCCCGAAGTTAGTCGTAGCTAGTCAAAGGAGGTCTTCTACATAGTCGAAGGAGGTCTTCAACGTGACATTTTTTCAAACTCTCCTAAACTCTTCTAAACTCGCCAATTAGGTTGCCCAAGTGGGACAGCCCCTTCATGGAGATTGGGGGTAGTTCTGGGAGTTCATTTGAAATAGTGATAATTGACAGGAGACTTTCAGTATAGTTTTGAAACAGAAATTACATCATGCCTGCAAGCTAATTCACGACTAAAAATAACTGAATGAATGGATGGCACATTTTGGTCTGATAATATAGTATCCGGTCTGGATTCACTGCATAGAGTACAAAAAGCAATGCCACGTGAAAACATTGCAGAGAAACCACCCCAGTGTTATGGCTCTCTCCTTGTACTTTAAAACTTCTGCAGGTATTATCGTTACGATAAACCTATAATAACCAATGGTGTCAATTATTTCAGAATGTGGGAGAGGTTACATAGCCCGTCAAGTCTGCTTCTATACCATGGAAATAATTTAACAAGGAAAGAAAGATTCTAAGGTAAGGAACCTCTTGAAAATTTTATCTTCCTCCTTTCAATTATCAAGAGATAAATAACAACTGAATAAATCCACTAATAAGACACACATTGTTCAACTCTGTTCCAATAAGACAAGCAATACATAGGTAGAATTCCCTCTGTCCTCAACATACCAGAAATGCAGTCACAAACAAGATTCTGATTTTTGTTATGATTTACAATCAGTTTTCTAAGATAAGTTGTTAAGAAACTTAGGTTGTGCTGAACACTATAGTGTTAAATAAAGTGACTTACCTCCATCATATATTGGTCAACAATATGGAGATCAGATGGAGAGTCTTTGAATGCTTTGTATTTTTCAATATCACTGGGAGTGGGAACATACCTGACAATTTTTTAAAAAGCTTATATTACATTTCTGAAAAGTAATTAATCAACCTACATATAAATAAAAAAGTTCAAACATAAAATATACAATAACATGTTGTGTCCCTTATCTGTGCTCAATGGACGGGTTGGTTGTATTCAAGCATAGTCTTTCCTTTGACTGGATAGCATGCAAACAAAAAGCTTTTCACTGTACCTCAGTACACGTGATAATAATAAACTAAACTGAACATTAAAAATACACTGGAATAAATTTATGAACCCACCCCATTAATTTCCATTTCTAGCGATTTTACACAAATAAAAGACACTAACACAACCAAAGAATTTTGAGTAGGTCATTTTGGTTGCTGTGAAACAATTAATTACAATGTAGAAGTTGAAGGAATGTTAGCTTTGTGTTAATGGAGCATTGTTAGTGTGCATGAACCTGTCATGGCATATATTACATTTTTGAAAAAACACTCTAATCCTAAGCATTTAATTGCTAAAAATGAAAAGTGGCCATTGTAAATTATACAGTTTTCTTCCATCTCAGCTGGTTGATCTGTGTAACAATCACTAATGCAACTCCACAATACATAACCAAAAACCAAAGGGTTGTTTGTTATCTTTTCATGCATGTGCTGTGTCCAATACTTGCATTAAGTCCATCTAGGGAGATGAAGGGACAAATAGATGACCAGCAAACGGGACTTTCCCAGTGTTAGAAAGGATATGTAAGAAAGGACAATAACATCATAGGTACAAAGTATTTTGTTAATTACCTTGGCTATGACTAACATGATGCTGTGAAGCATTGGGTTGAGGGTAGATTCTCAAAATTATGGCAGTTTATAGCATTCTGCATTGACTGTAAGGATTGACTGTAAGTTTTATTTTGTATGTTGTGGGAGGACTTAATATTCCACGATACTAGTTGGTGAAATTGACTCTCATTCTAGTAGCAATCGATACCTTTCCATGGACGTAAGAACAATGGACAATGGAGGACCTGATGTGTGGGGACCGCCATGAGGGAGTGGGGAGGGGGGCAAGAACAAAGGGGGAACTGGCGCGAGGAGGGGGGGGGGGGAGAGGGATTTTTAACTTTGTAAGGTATGCAAGCAAAGAATTTCACTGTCACTTGTCACATGTGACAATAAAGTATTCAATTCAATTCAATGTAAGAGTTTGAAACATTTCTGAATCTATAGGATGCATTTTACTGTCAGGGCTGAACACCTCTGACCCAAAGACAATCCGTTTTCTTACATTATCTAGTTAGAGTGGTATCAACCTCCACTTCCATGACTACCCCGTCACTAATAATAAAGGCTTGTGCCTGGGTGGAGGGGGGTTGGGGTGGGGTGCAATGTATAGTGGACAAGCCTCAAATCACATCCACATGGCAGCTGAAAAGAATTTCACAGCTGGCTCCGCAATGCCCCCTCTTTATCTGGTGACCATGGCTGTCAATGCAATGTCAATGCTTCAAAAAAAACACTAATTCTTGTAATAGTTATTTGCTACAAAAAAAATTTCAAACTTCTTTATGCATTTGTTAAAGTAAATATAGCACTGCTTAAAATCATTTAAAAAATAATTGAGTAAACCTATTTTATTATATTTTTAAACCAAAAAAACAATTTTTTTTGGTATTCCTACAAAAAGGAAGACTGTAGGATAGTACAGTTCCTACAGTCACCATTCTTCATTGGAATAGATTGTTTGAACATATTTTCCAGCATAAGAAAATGCCACTGACGGCAAGAAACTGCCAGAAGTTATATGTACAATTGATGGAAATTTCCTTATCGCTGGTGTATTTTCCAAATTCCACTAGACTGTAGAAATGCTAGTTCCAAGCATGGTTATGAAACAGGCAGCCATTGTTAGTTTCTTCATATGGTGACATTGAACGAAGTCATCTGAAGCTTATTTTCACTTTTAGATAAACACAAAAGCATCTCTGGATAGAAGGAATGGGTGACATTTCGGATCGAGGTCCTTCATACTGAGAGTCAAGGGAAAGGGAATCGAGAGAAATGGAAGGGTAAGGTGTGAAAACGAGAGATCAAAGGGGATGTGGAGCAAGGAAAATGTAGAATAGATCTTAGTTAGCTAGGGGAAGGTGACAACGTTTTCTTCCACATGCTGTGGTCTTAAGATGTACAATAAAAATATTAGGATAGGATTTGTATCCGATAACATGGTAGATCTGAACACTCATAAGCAAAGTCAAAAAATAATTATATTTTATTTCATAAGTGGGATATCAATCATATCTCATGCGCTTTCAATGTATTCAGTTTACATCATACATTAAAAATTAATTGGGTAAAAGCTGAAAGAGATGGGTTCAATGGCACGCTCTAGTCCTTTGTGGACTGGTGTCAGCCAGTCGAAAGTAGTGAGAGTGCTAATTAATCTTTCATTGTGTGATGCAAGTTCATGATCATTATGCCTCTATCATTTTCTTCAGGTCTCATGGAAAGGAAACGCAGCGGTAAGAATTAGAATGTGATGTTATTGTTGTGAATTATGTGAGTGGGAAAATATGTTAAAAGGATGTCTTTACAAAAACAATTCACGGTTTATTTGAGTGAAGAATAGGATGTCCATAAATTCATAAGTCTTTGGAGCAGAATTAGGCCATTCGGCCCATCGAGTCTACTCTGCCATTCAATCATCCTTCCCTCTCAACCCCATTCTCCTGCCTTCACCCCATTACCCTTAACCTTGACAGTTGTGAGGCTAACTACTGTCATGGCTTGTTTTTCTTTAATGTTTGAGCAATGTGATTGAAATTCTTGTTCAGACGCAAATTCAGTATGCCCATGGGATGATCTATTTCCTCAAGATGTAAGTCTACTGCACTTGGTATTCTCAGTTGGTCTCTCATTGCAAGGCTTGAACCAGCTTAATGGGGTATCCATAAAGAGCACTGGTAAATGCATTACCAGTGGAGGTCAAGACCAGCACAGGCATCAGCTTGCCCCACTTGCCCATGTGTATGCATGAAACTGGGAACTCCCCTGGAGTTGGACTGGCCTTGCTTTGTGCTCATGTGACAGAGGTACATGAATGGTTCTCTTCCAAACAATGGAGACCTCCATCACATGCCAAGTGCAAGATGACAAGCCTCAGTGCAGAAGATAGACACAAAATGGTGGAGTAACTCAGCAGGTCAGGCAACATCTCCGGAGAAAATAGATAAGTGACGTTTCACGTCAGGACCCTTCTGCAGACTGATTGTGGGGGGGGGGGGGGGAAGACTGGAAGCAAAAAAAACATGACAAATCAAGCTGGCAACAGGTGTGAGCTCAACAGGTATACATAGTCATGAAGTGTATTTATTTTATTACAAGTTCATTGCAATTATGCTTAGGTGAATCTAATAATGGTTTCTCAATACTGAAATAACTACAGATAGAGGCCTACAGGTTTTCTTCGAACAAACAAATTTGAAATGCTGATATTTTCTCTGTTAATATTATTCTATAGAGAGCATTGAGGGATATGTTTCACATGCAAGAAGATGAGATTAGTATATTTTGGCATCATGTTCAGCACAGACATTATGAGTTGAAGTGCCTGCTCCTATGCTGCAGTGTTCTAGGATTTATGTTCAATGGAATTCACAGAATCTGTCTGATCTTTATAATTCACATAACTTCTGTGCATTTTTATTTAAATTGTAGATCATCTTTTAGAGTTGCTTGGTGTATTGAATGGTTGATACAGAATTTACACTCCAAGCTAAAATTGATCCCTCTACTCACATCTGAAATCTCTTCTTTACCTAGTGTCCGATTTCACACAATAATTACCCAATATCATTTTGTGGTACTAACATTAAACAATTTCCTGCTATTATTATGCATCCCATCGATATAGAGAGAAATATCAAAATTATTAGAGGCCAAATGGCTCATTAGCAGCTTTGTAAGATTATTAAAACACTTCTGTTTCACGGGTTTGTCATTGTTGTTCATTAATTTGCATTTTTCACATTAGAATACAGCAATGGTTGGCGGCGCGACTCTCGTCAGCAGCGGCCTCTGCAGTCCGTCTGTCTTTTTATTATTTTTGTCTCGTTTTTATGTAGTTTTTATTAATTTTTTTGTCGGGGTATGTGTGTGGGGGGGGGGTGGGGGTGGGGGTGAGGGGGGGGGGACTTTGTCGGGTCTCCGTTGTCTTTGGGGCTGGGCAACGTGGAGCGGCCTCCAGCAGGAACGACCTGGGGCTCCGGTTGCGGAGCTGCGGACTACTCACCGTCACGGGGCTGGCCGAGTCCGGAGCGGGTGGAGCTGTGGTGGAGACAATCGCTGCTGCTACCCGACTCCCGGAGATTCGGAGGCTACAACCGCGGGTCTGGCGGACGGCAACACCGGAAGCCCGCGGGTCCCCGGGGGGAGACCGCTTTTCGGGGCTTCCGCAGCGGCGACTTCTCCCGCTCGAGTTGCGGGGTTGAAGAGCACCTGGAGCGGGGCTTTACATTGTCGCCCCGCGCGGCTTGGAGTGGCCGCGGTCCTTTGCGAGCGCGCGCCGGGGCTCTAACACCAAGACCCGGTGCGCGACCTTGCATTAACCGGCGTGGCTTTAATGGCTGCGGGATAATCACCATCGCCCGCCGGGGGCTTTGACTTTGACTCTGACATCGGGGGGGGGGGAGTGCAGTGGAGAGATATGTTTTTTTGCCTTCCATCACAGCGCTGTGATGGATGTAGGGGGTGGGGTTAAAACACGGTTTCTCCTCCCTTGTCCTGGAAATATTTTGTTGGAGTACAAAACTTCGCTGACAAAATCGTTCCTACCGGCGATTTGTGAATTTTTTTTTTAAATTAAATCGTCAATGTCAGCGCTACAGTCATTTTAAAAGCAGCTCCTGAAGCGTCAACGCCAATAACGGGGACGGATTTCACACAATGGACAGGTAAACGAAAGTGCTTTCTTTAAATGTATAAAAGTGCTTCTTAAGAAGCCTTTAATTCACATTTTGTCATGCGACATGGTGATTTTATTCCCCGAATTAACGGCAGTATTTTTCATGCCAATACGGGGTTAAATTCACCGCAAATTAACGTTCCAAAAGATCGCGTTCCAGAAATTCTCACTCGCAAGATGAATTAAATCCCCATTAATTTACAGGTATTAAACATTCAATTCCTTCCATTTGGCCTGTAAATTCATGAAAATTAGATTTAAAAATTATGTTATATTGTGAATTATTGTGTGAATGTTATTTGGACACTTAGGCTATTTAAAAATGTTAATCTATTCTTAAGAAATTGATAGATGTTTAGATCTAGTAATTGAATTTTGTAATTAGCTACAATTAGGTAACTAACTAATTATATGCTTTACTTTCATGTCTTCGAAGTAAGATTGTTTCATATTTGTTTCAGAATGCTTCAATCTATAATACCTGAAAATTTCTTTCAGTTACCATAATTTTTAAGAAAGTTATGGGCTTTTAACTGTCCTCGATCACAGCTTTTGTGTTAAGTCAATGGAAAAGCAATAGGGAACTAGATGCTAATTTCTGAGTATGATAATGGCCATAACTTTTTTAATACTGAAGATATGAAAGTGAATTAAGTGTCAAATTAAACTTCTTTTTATGCTTTATCTGATGGGATAAATTGCAGACTTTATTTTTTAAATCTCAAAATTTTGTAACATTGCTAATGGATGTATGTGTAAATTGTGTTGTGTCTCGGGTCTTCTTCGTTTTGTAATGTATGGCTGCAGAAACGATATTTCGTTTGGACCTCAACGGGGTCCAAATGACAAATTTGTCCAAAATGACAAATAAATAATAATAATAAAATAAATAATAATAATAATGGCATATTTTGCAGCTATTTCACTAGGTCTGTTGAAATTTTTGGAAAGTGATGCAAGAAACTTTTTTTTTCAAAACAATTCTGAAGCACTGCAAAACACTGGATTCCTGCAAATACTTGCCATCAAGGAAAATGTTTCATTCATCACCTCAATAGCCCTATAGGGTAAAGATGACATAATTCCTTCACTATGAATTCCATGTCACTTGGAAGGGTAATCACAGCTTTAGGATGATTGAATCATCCTTCAGTTTTCAAGTGGTAAACGACCTCTGGATTAGATTTGACTTTCCCTTAACTTTAAAGCCTTCATTAGATATTATGAAGGCATCGGTGTCTTCTGAACTGCCCCACATTCTGTAAATGATCATCTCGTAAACTCCTCACTGAAATTCTGTCAAGCTATTTGAGGTATAGATTATCTTGTCATTTGCTGTAGTGCTTGATTATGTATCCTTGCAATTTTATTCCAGCTATTATAGATGAAAGATCAAGCAGATAATAAAGAGGAGACACGAGAAGGCAGATGCTAGACTGTTCAGCAAAAAGAACTGACGAACTGCTGGAGGAACTCGACAGATCAGGCAACATCTGTGGAGGGAATGGACAGACAATGTTTTGGATGTTTCACTGAATTGTCAATGTGGGGATCCACCTATTACTTTCCAGTCCCTTCCCTTTCCCATCTCTTGCCTTCAACTCTTTCTACCAGCTACCTGCTCTCATCTCCAGTCTTGTAGATAGGTTCAGACTTAAAACCTCACCCCACCCCCATTTCCCCTTGATCCAATAATGTGGCTGAATTACTTCATAGGGTCAAGCTTTCAGGCCCAGGACCCTTCAACAGAACTGGGAAAGTGAGAGAACAATTAGTTTGAGTTTGCAGTGAAGGTGGAGGTGGAGGGAGGGATCGATTAGGCAAAAGGAATTTCTTAGATAGTTAGTGGTCAGGATTGCTGGGGTGATGAGTTCATTAACAAGGTGGGTTAGTGGGTGTGAGATGTCCCAATGTATGCTAATGGAGAGAGAAAAAAGGAAGGCAATACAAAGAAGAGCCAACAGTACAAATGGATGGCATGCTGCAAAAGTGACCAGTTCTGATTATTGACAGAGAATACAAGTTACCAGATTTTGGAGAATTCATAATCAAGTCTGAAAGGTTACAATGTGCCCCGACAGAAGATGAGGTATAGTTTTATTTTTTGACCGATGCTGTCTGACTTGCAGAGTGATTCCAGTGTGTTCAGTTTTTTTTGTGTCAACCAAGTTGCTGTTGGTCTGGGATTACATCCAGGGCCAGATCAAGAAAGGTCACCAGATGTCCTTGGTTGAAAGTCCTTAGTGAAGCAGATGGGCTTCAACAATGATCTGATAACTTTGCAGTCACCATAATTAAAGCCAAGACTAGTTACTGCACCCACACCTTGTACCCTGCACACAGCGCCACCTATTCAGCTACAGGAACCATGCCACACAGCGGATTATACAACGTTACACACACAACACGAGTGTCTAGCAGGCCGTGGCCCTTGCTCGGCCAAATGCAAGACACAGCAGACTGCAGGAACAAGCCGACAAACTGGATGGGGGAGGATGGTCCCTATTTGTCCCCCGAAGAAGGGAGAAGGAAGCTGGTGACAATGGGCAAGGAGTAAGACTGGTAGGAGAGGCGAGGGAATTAGAGTCTGGTCGACCGTGCCCTTGTCCCGCTGAGTTACTCCAGCATTTTGTGTCAACCTACACATCTTTGGAATGTGGAAGGAAACTAGATCACCCAGTGAAAACCCACACGGTCACAGGGAGAATGGAAAGACAGCACCCATTGTCAGGATCGAACTAGGGTCTCTGGCGCTGTAAGGCAGCAAGTTTGGAGATATAATGAACAATACTGGACAGAATAGACTGCAAAGTAAAATAACACTGCTGTCGGGGCCCATTTGGTGAAGTGGAAGGTGGCAGAGATGTGCTGATATATTTGGATAGTAATGAAAATCAGTAGCCATGAATGTCAGTGACTCAAAGATCTGGACACAGTGCCACATAAAGATTTTAGGGTAGAAAGGGACAAGTGACTCACTTCCTGACACCTCAAGTCTTTTTCCACACGACACAAATGAGGAGTGTGATTAAACAATCTTCATTTGACCACAAACATTTCTCGAGAAACTCAACACTGACCAAGACAAAGCAGTCCATTTCATTGAAGCTCACTCCATCACCCTCTGCATTCATTCCCTCCACCACTGGCAAACTGTGGCTGTAATATGAGACTTATACAAAATATAGGGCAGGTACTTGCCAATGCTACTCCAACTAAATCTTTCAAATCTGTGATCTCTGCTCCAAAAAGGGCTTGGGATCACTATTATCTGCTGGTTGCCTTCCGAGTTCCTGATGTATCAAATGTATCACCATTCCATCATCATGGTCCCCTTCATCCTGAATTCACAAGTTATAGTAGTAGTATTAGGCCAATTGGCCCATCGAATCTACTCCACCATTCAATCATGGCTGATCTCTGTCTTCTAATCCCATTTCCCAGCCTTCTCCCCACATCCCTGTGACCGTGTGGGTTTTCTCTGGGTGATCTAGTTTCCTTCCACATTCCAAAGATGTGCAGGTTTGTGGGTTGACACAAAATGCTGGAGTAACAAGCAGCATCTCTGGAGAGAAGAAATGGGTGATGTTTCGGGTCAAGACCTCCACCCGAAACGTCACCCATTCCTTCTCTCCAGAGATGCTGCTTACCCTGCTGAGTTACTCCAGCATTTTGTGTCTATCTTCGATTTAAACCAGCATCTGCAGTTCTTTCCTACACAGGTTTGTGGGTTAATTGGCATCTGTAAATTGTCACAAGAGTGCAGGAACCATGAACCAGGTTGATTGTTGGCCGGCGCGGTCTCGGTTGGCCAAGGCATGCAAAAAGTCGCCCATAAAGAGCGCTTACAAAGTCACAAATTCCTCTCCCCCCCCCCTATGCGCAGCAGTTCCCCCTTTGTTCTTCCCCCCTCCCTCACAGCGGTCCCCCCCCCCCCATGCCGGGACCTCCATTGTCCATTGTTCTAACCCCCCCCCCTCACGGCGATCCCCCTATGCTGGGTTCCCGTTGCTCTTCCCTTCGCTGGGTCCTCCCTTGTTCCTTCAAATACCAGCTGGTTGTAAGCACATGGACCAGTTTTAATTGCTGTTAATGGTACTGTACCTTTCAACTCCATTGTTGCCAAGTACACAGTTAAAGTGCTGGCCTGTATTGCATGACCACCCATTAATTGTGCATGGCATTCCCTTGTGCCTGCTTCAAAGGACTGCCAAATTTTGCCTTCATTGCTACAGTTCTTGTGTGATGGACAATATATGCGACATTTAGCAGTATGGTCATATTTCAAGTTCAAATTTAAAATGTATCTAGTGAGGCCAAGATGGATGTTGAACAAATAAATTGATGAACAATTAGGTAATAAAGTGCATGGGTATTAAAGTGTTGCAAAATGTTAAAGGAAGATTGATTGGGAAAGCCAGCAACAATGGTTTGCAGTTTTGGTAATTAAAGCAATTAGTCTTATCTTCTTTTTTTTTTTTTTTTAATTTTTTATTTTTTAGAAGTACGGTAGATTACAGTAATGTACAACACGTATATATTAATACATTTTTTGTACCGCTTCACTTTTTTAAACTTTAAGAAAGAAAAAGAAAGAAGTAAGAAAAGTGAAGAAAGTGCGCAAAGGTTGTGAAGTGCAAAAGAGTGTTGGGAAAAGAAAGCCCCTTAGAAAAGAGGTTAGAGAAGGAAGTAAAGTTAGAAAATAGACCCTAGAAAAAAAAGAGAAAGAAAGAAGGAACAATCGCTCTATTATGACTCTTATACCATACTTCATAGAGAAGGAACTACCAACCAAGTCTATTTTTATTTTACCTCCCATTACCAGGTCCAGATACCTTTTATTTATTTATTTGTTTTTCTAAATTACTATTGCACCTCATGCTTGTAATAGGTCCAAAAACGTAGACCACGTCTTTTGAAATTGATCTGCTTTGCCTACTAGGAGGAATCTCATCTCTTCCAGATGTAATGTTTCCAACATATTTGATGTCCACATTTTTATTGTTGGTGTGGGCGCATTTTTCCAGAATTTAAGTATAAGCTTTTTTCCCAATTAGTCTTATCTTCAAACCAGTATGTAGCTGATTCACATTTCACAATTCCCCCTCTCTTGTGCCATTCCTGAATGGACTCAATTGTTAACTCCCCCAGTCTTACCTCCGCAATGAAGTGATCTGCTCATTTGTTAGTCCACCATTTTCTTCTTGTAATATGAGTAATTTCATTTTCAATTGGTTCACTTTGACAGGAAAACTTTTCAGAAAAATGTCTTTAAAGAAAAGAAAAATATTCTCAATCAATCACTGTCCATAAATTAGGAAGTTCAAATCGATTAGCTGAAAAATGACAAATCCTGCTTTCCTTCGGGGTTTTTTTTTTCCAATCTTGTAGTTTATATTTCCACCTCTTTTGTTGGTTCCATTGAAACAACCAAATTAACCAGTTCTAAATGTTCTTTTTTCAAAAGACTTAAAACTCTCATTTTTTTTTTTGTCCAACACCAGTTACCCTATTCAAACTCAACAGATCTGAGGCAATATTATGTGCAGGTCTGACTAGATGCAAGTATAGCAATTTTAATTCAGATTTGGGCTGTTTTAGATTGTTCACTCTCTATAAATAAATGCACTATCAAAGCAATGCAGCCTTACTAAGTGTAAATTCTTCCCAAAATGATGAATGGTTTTATTGGAATAATCCCATGTGAGGAAAGCATAAAGAGTGGAGTTACACCGAGTAGTATCTCCCTATTCACATTAATTTACTCAGCAAAACAGAGTAAAAAATAGGATATTAGATCACAGGGCCTAGATGGATAGAAGGAAAACTGTGGATAAAAGATTAATAATGGACAGCTTTCTCACTGGAAACAGTTTGGAAATATTTCACTCGTACCAGCAATATTCCAGAATGGAAAAGTTCAAATGGATTTGTACAATTTAAGTATTGCAAACTTCTGCTGGATCATGACAGCAAAGAGATTGGTAATTCATCTCTGCAGTGGCACATTGAAGAAAGATGTAGTCAGTCTACAGCAGGGCCAAGTCAGTTGCACATGGCATCACACACATCCAGGCTGAGGAAAAACACTGCAACTCATACAAAGACAAATTACAGAAAATGCGTACACCTTCGTTGCAGGGATATCAGACCCTTCCAAACCTTTTCTGGAGAAAGGCTTCACAAACTAACACTAAAACTTAACAAACTGTTGCTACTGTCAAGCATCAGCAAGTAAATGTTTAAATACAATATTGTGGTAGAGACCTGATGCGGCCATAGAAAAAAAGGTGGCTTTTAACTGTGTGATTTACTTACAGATGAGAGTGGAAGAAAGGTAACTGATGTTTTAGTTTAGTTTAGTTTAGAGATACAGCGTGGAAACAGGCCCTTTGGCCCACAGTGTCTGCACCGACCAACAATCACCCATTGTTAGTCTGAAGAAGGGACTCAACCTCAACCAGAAATCTCCTTTTTCTCTGGAGATGCTGCCTGACATACTGAGTTACTCCAACGCTTTGTGTCTTTCTTTGGTGTAAACCAACATCTGCAGTTCCTTGTTTCTGCACAATCACCCATCATCCCAGTTTCAGATTCTACAAACTAGGGGCAATTTACAGAATCCAATTAACCCTAAAAACTTACGCATCTTTGGAATGTGGGAGGAAACCACAGCACCCAGAACAATTCCTCGTGAACACAGGGAGAATGTACAAACTTCATACAGACAGCATCCGTAATCAGGATTGAACCCAGGTCGCTGGCTCTGTAAGGCAGCAACTCTACCACTGTGCCACTGTGCCACCCCATGTGGACAGACTACAAAAAAATATCATTATTTGACAACCACTTGCCAAGATGCAAGATTGTAAATTAATGGGCAGGTTTTTAACAACAGTAACTGCAAAATCAAATACTGCAGAAAATACTAGGTGTGAGATTATATACTGTTTGTGAATACGTTTGTATTTAATCCAACTTCAAACAAACTAGTCTGGGTACAGACAAGAATTCTAACATAGGTCTTCGACTCTATTGATGTCCGAAATATAAAAACGAATGCATATTGCCAATTCTGATAGCATTTAATCTATCAGAATTAACATCTGAAGCCCCATATATTACAGAGGCTACTAATGGTGTAATATCTTTGGACAAGCCATTAAATAGTCTAGCCATAGTCTTGCAATACTGTTATCTGGAACTGGAACTCAGATACAAGCAATAAGATACAGCAGGGTGCACCTGACACTGAATCCAATTCAGAAGATTAATCATGCGCAGCACAAGAAACAAAAACACTGAAAAAAAGTTAGAGACTGGAAAACATGGCACTGATGTGCTGTTATTTTTGGTAGATTTCCTGTACTCATTTCATGCGGTTCAGAGGGAACTTGGAGAACAGTATACCACATGAAATGTAATATCATGACTGAGAAACTTCAACAACATTGTAGAGAAATTTATTTTGATACATCAACACAAGCAATTATCAGGTGGAGACACAGTGAGTGGCTTGTGAAAAACTTGCCAAAGCTGTGAACATTATCCGGCGAGGACAAAATGTTTATCGAGAAGCATGCAGATTAATCAACAACTTTGAAGGAGTTTTCCCTGTAAAGCAAACAACCATGGGTGTGAATTACCAAAAGCTACCAAGGCGGCACTAAGCGACTTTGCTGAACAGGACAAATGAACATGAAAGAGAGAATGCACAGACGATGCGGGCAATAATAAATAGAGCAGAGGCTCGAGATTGTAATGGAAAACGGTCAAGGGTCGGCATGGTAGCGCAGCAGTGGAGCTTCTGCCTTACAGCGCCAGAGACCCGGGTTCGATCCTGATCATGGTTGCTTGTCTGTATGGAGATTGTACGTTCTCCCCGTGACCTGTGTGGGTTTTCTCTGAGATCTTCGGTTTTCTCCGACACTCCAAAGACATACAGGTTTGTAGGTTAATTAGCTTGGTATAAATGTTAAAAAATTGTCCCTAGTGTGTGCAGGATAGTGTTAACGTGCGGGGGATCGCTGGTTGGTGCGGACACAGTGGGCCGAAGACCCTGTTTCCGCACTGTGTCTCTAAACCAAACTAAACTAAATTTATTAAACTGCTAGAAGGCACACAGATGTTGACCACAAAATGGCAAAGCTTGACGTAAGTGTATTCTGTATTCTGGCTAGCAGTAGCGACGTAAAGAGGAACGCCAGCACGGTCAACTTCCACGGTCAACTTCCTTGAACGATCATCTTCCATGGAATTACTCTTAAACTTTCACTATCTTCACATTTTTATTTAATTAGGCCAAATAAGATTTTTTTTCTCCTATTTTGGGTATCTTTTATCCCAGCTTTTTTTTAAACTACTGGACAATATTCTGGAACATTTTAAAAAGAGATTACGTGACTGCCAGATTTCAGAGATAGGCTAAAGGCATAGTCTTAGAATGTTATTTGATGTTAAACAGCTTTGCTGTTTGAGGAGAGATTATCTCAGCATGTTTGTAAAGGATTGTTGTTGAGGGGCAATAAATAGCCATGCAAGAATACTTCACTGCACATGGTGCTTCTTTTTAATATACATTGTAAATGGAAATCAGAAACATGCAATCCATGTTTCAATATCATGCTTGAGAATGTTGAACTTAAAGTCTTGGTCAAGTGGGTCAGGCAGCATCTCAGGAGAACATGGATTAGTGATGTTTCGGGACATGTTCTCCTGAGATGCTGCCTGATCTGCTGAGCTACTCCAGCACTCAGTGTCTTCACCGGAGAACATGTTCTGAAACGTCACCTATCCATGTTGACCTGAGATGCTGCCGGACCCACTGCGCTACTCCAGGAATCTGTGTCTTTAATATTTATCCCTATGCATCGGTTGCCCTGGTGCTCCTTTGTAATAGAAACTGTAGCTTTTGCGAGGTACAAATAAGGAAGTCAAGGGGCAATGCTCCAGCCATGTACATTATTAAAGGAGGGGGTAAATGTTTAAGAGATGTCAATTAAGTAGACTGCTTTGTTCTGGGATGTCAGGACTTTCATATGAAGAAAGACTGGATAGACTTGGCTTATACGCGCTAGAATTTAGGAGATTGAGAGGGGATTTTATAGAAACGTACAAAATTCTTATGGGGTTGGACAGGCTAGATGCAGGAAGATTGTTCCCGATGTTGGGGAAGTCCAAGACAAGGGGTCACAGCTTAAGGATAAGGGGGAAATCTTTTAAGACCGAGATGAGGAAAAACTTTTTCACACAGAGAGTGGTGAATCTCTGGAACTCTCTGCCACAGAAGGTAGTTGAGGCCAGTTCATTGGCTATATTTAAGAGGGAGTTAGATGTGGCCCTTGTGGCTAAGGGGATCAGGGGGTATGGAGAGAAGGCAGGTACGGGATACTGAGCTGGATGATCAGCCATGATGGGACTGGCAGTGTCCACCATTCTCTGTAGTCTCCTTCATTGCTGGCCGTTCTAGATGCCAAACCAGGCTGTGATGCAACCAGTCAGTATGCTCTCTATCCTACACCTCTAGACATTTGATAGAGTATTCATCAACATACCAAATCTCCTCAATCGTCTTAGGAAGTAGTGGTGTCAATGAGCTTTCGTTGTGATAGCATTGATGTACTGGGCCCAGTACAGATGTTGAGAGCTATGCAAATGCAGGAAATTGAAGATGTTGACTCTTTCCTTTGCCATCCCATTGATGAAGGTAGGGAAGTAGATCACTGGACTTCCCCTCCTGAAGTCAACACTCAGCTCCTTGGTCTTGCTAACGTCGAGAGATTATTATTGTTTGGGCACTATGCAATCATGTTATCATTCTCCCTCCTGTACTCTGATTCATTATCACCTGTTATTCATTGGTATCATCTGTGAAATTAAAGATGGTGTTCGAGCTGACTGGCTACACAATATGGACAGCGTAGAACAGGGGACTGAGCACTGAGTCTTGAGGTGCCCCTGTGTTGATGGTTATCAAGAAGGGAGTGTTGTTGCTAATTTGTATTGATTGTGGTTTGCCGATGAGGATGTCAAGTAACAATTACATAGGAATGAGCAGGGACACAGTTCTCTGAGTTTGAGAAGTTTGGAGAGGATGATGGTGTAGTCAATGTACATTTTATTTTCCAAAAGTGGTCCAGTGCAGAGTGGAGAGTCAATGTGCTCGCATCTCCCGTTGATCTATTGTGGCGAAAGGCGATTGAACTGGATCCGGGTCCTTACTAAGGCAGGTGATATGTGTCATAACTGACCTCTCAAAACACATCACAAGGGATGCATGGGAAGAATAAATTATGGATCATATAAATGCTTATGGGCTTGGTAAAATGGATGACATTTATCATGGTAAGGCTCCCAGTATCAGGGATCATGTTGTATAATAGGGCACTGCCATTTGGGACAAAGATCAGGCATTTTTCAACCAATAGTGCTATGGATGCTCAGTTACCAAGTTCAAGAAACAGAACAGTACATTTTTAGATATTAAAGGGAATTGAGAATTACAGGGTATAGTGCAGTAAGGTAGCATCAAGTCAATGATCTGCCATGATCTTATTGAGTGATAGAGCTGGCACAAGATGCCTACTTTCACTCCCACTCATGATGTTCTTATGTTCATATGAAAGTGCTCCAACAGCAATATTTGGGGCCGTGATCAAAGTTGCAACGACTACAGGCATCTTCATTTGCACTGGATATTACTCTGGAGAGTCTTTCAATCAGTTGGCAAAGATTTCATTTTAGTCAGCCCCTTGGCACTGCACTTGTTTAAACCTTGCAGGAAATCACTCAACTCACCTCTAACCACAAGAGGGCAGCTAAGGGAAAATTACATTCCCAGGCTGTAACAGAATAACAGTTTTCCATCTGTAAAGGTAAGCAGTGATGGAATTGTAACAATAGCCTTGTAGCTTTGTGGTCAAATTGTAACAATAGCCTTGTAGCTTTGATACTGGCATTGTATTCTAGATGTATGTAATTAGGTGAATGTACATTCTCTAACTGCCTTGGTAGGATTGTAATTCATGCTTCAAGGTTTCTTTGGATTATCAAAAATAAAAAAAACAGCTAATTCCCCAAATATTCAGCACATCAGGCAGCAATCGTGGAGAGAAGAGATAACTTTCCACAGAAAGGCTCAGGGTTCTGATGAAAGTTCATCGACCCAAAATGTTAACTCTGTTTCTCGCTCTAATGGAGGTGTCTGATCTGCTGAGGTTTTCCTGCATTTTTCATTTTTTATTTCCGATTTTCCCCGATATCCACATTATTTTACCTGTGGATTACTCATCCAGTAACATGGTGTGGTAGCCAAGGGCAGAAATAAGTGGAATAAACATACAAATACACAAATATTCTGCATCTTAAACAGAGATCAAGTGCAACGTGTGGATGATAAATATGGCAACGTGACAAGCATATAGATTTAATTCATTAATTATTTTGGTTTGCTTGATCATAACACTAATTTTGACACCTCTTCAGTACTTCAAACCCACACAACCACTACATGCTGCCTGCTCGTCAGCTCTCTACAACCTAATGCTTCTCAATTCCATTCTTTAGAAATCATAACAATCACTGAGACAACAATATAATCAAGGTCAACTACTTTGCTCAGCATCATATGGTCAGTTACAGTATATATTGATTTTTATGTTAGTCCTTTATTTCGAATTGTGGAAGCCAGCTATTTTACGTCAGGTTACATAATTCATAATGTTGAAATGGCTTGCTGTTGCTCAATGACATACTTGTTTGATTTTCTGAGTTTAGTTTATTGTCATGTGTACAGTGAAAAGCTTTTGCTGCATGCTAATCAGTCAGCGGAACGCCAATACATGATTAAAATCGAGTAATCCACAGTGTACAGATACATGATACAGAGAATAAGGTTTAGTGCAAGATAAAGTCCAGTAACGAACAATCAAAGATAGACCAAGAGTCTCCAATGGGGTAGCTGGTAGCTCAGGACTGCTCTCTAGTTGTTGGTAGGATGGTTCAGTTGCCTGATAACAGTTGGGAAAGAACTTGAATCTGGTGGTGTGCATTTTCATACTTCTATACCTCTTGCCGGATGGGAGAGGTCGGGGTGCGACTTGTCCTTGATTATGCTGGTAGCTTTGCAGAGGCAGCATGAGGTGTAAATGGAGTCAATGAAAGGGAGGGTCTCCCACTACTAAGCCATGTCTCTGAATGAGTCATTCAAAGATCAATGGCATGTGAGGTGGACAACAAATTTTAAATCATTATTAGACAAGGGGTTAACTTATCCACACAATGCATCATCTAAGATTTAAAATTCTCATTGTTCAATATTGTCAAAGCAAATTCTCAATTCTAACTCTGTTGCACCCTAATTCTTTGCTTGATTCAAAATGTAATAATATATGCTGAGATCAGAAAGGCATCCCAAGGCAGTTTACTATTTTTACATGGTGTGAACTTGCACAAATGCTAAGTTTCCACTATTTGTTCAACCGTTCTCATGAATAGGATGAATCTAATCAGTGCTTATTACAATTATCTGAACAGAAACTATATCACACATTACTAATTTTAAACAAGCTTTTTTTTTTTAAATGAGCTATTAACATCGATTTGAAAAGTCTTGGTAGATTAATGCTTTCTCCACGATAAAAATATGATAATGCCATTTTTATTTGCTGTTGTTTTACCATGTAATGTTCATTCCTGCAGCCACATAATTTCTGGTACTTCAGATATATCTTGGTTCATTGCTTTGCCATTGAAAAATCTTTCTCCCACACACATACACCTTCTACTGGCCTCCTCTTCTCCTCCCCTTCTCAGCTCACCCTCAGCCCTCTGGCTCCTACTCTTCCTTTCTTCTTCCCGCCCCCCCCCCCCCCCCCCACCCTACATCAGTCTGAAGAAGGGTTTCGGCCCGAAACGTTGCCTATTTCCTTCGCTCCATAGATGCTGCCTCACCCGCTGAGTTCCTCCAGCACTTTTGTCTACCTTCGATTTTCCAGCATCTGCAGTTCCTTCTTGAACATTTTAACTACTCGTCTACTCTTATGTTAATAAATCTGCTTAATTAATAATTCAGTCCAGCACAGATTTTAAGTTCAGATTTTCAATTTAGATTGTATAATAAAAAATAAGTTGGTCATTCTTTGCTATTTCGTGAGAGGCAGTCGAGAATGTTATTGGTGAACTCCCCGCCATCAAGGTTAAGAGGGTAAAATTAGAGGGAGAAAATAGTCAAAATATTTTAACATTTCATCACCATTTTCTTGCCTTTTTAATCACAACTTCCCCACCCACTGCATTCCACCTTCAACAAATTAGCTTTCCCGTTTCTCTTCAAATTATAATAAATCTAGAAAGCATTATTACATCTCATTTTAAGAATTAGATATTATTACTTGTATTGGCAACTTTTTCTCCCGACTCGTTATTTTTAGAAATCCACATCCCCATCTTCATCCCTTCCCTTACATCAAACCGCCTTAACAATCTTCTTTGCTTCTACAACCTCTGCCCTAACCAATGCATCCATTCTCCAACTGCCCCACCACATTACAACGTCTTTATAGATTCATAAGACATTGAAGCAGAATTAAGCCACTTGGCCCATTAAGTTTCCTCTGCTATTCAATCATGGTTGTTCTATATTTTCCTCTAAACCCCATTCTCCAGCCTTCTCCCCACAACATTTAACAACCTTACATATAAAAACCTACAATCTCCGCATTAAAAATACCCAAAGACGACCTATACAGACGTCTGTGTCAATGAATTCCACAGATTCAACACCCTCTGGCGAAAGAAATTTTTATTCTGACGCTGTGCCCTCTGATCCTAGACTCTCCCACTAGTGGAAACACCCTCACAAAATCCACTCTATCCAGGCCTATCATTATTCAGCAAGTTTCAATGAGATTTCCCCTCACTCCTCTATACTGCAGCAAGTACAGGCCCTGAACCATCAAACACACACCATACATTAACCCAATCATCCCTTGGATCATTCTCGTAAGACTCCTCTGGACCTGTTCTAATGTTAACACATCCCTCCTCAGATAGGAGGCCCACAATTGCTCACAATAGTCCAAATGCGGTCTGACCAATGCCTTATAAGGCCTCAGCATTAGATCCTTGCTTTTATATTCTAGTCCTCTTGAAATTAATGCTAACTTTACATTTGCCTTCCTTACTATCAATTCGATCTGCAAAGTCCTTTTGCACCTTTGATTTCTGAATCCTTTGCCCATGTATTTACCTTTATTCCTACTACCAAAGTGCCTGATTACACATTTTACTAAGGTGTGGGCGACCGCCGTGAGGGGGGAGGGGATGAACAATGGAAGACCCGGTGTGTGGGGACCGTCATGAGGGAGGTGGGGGGAGAACGAAGGACAATGGGTACCCGACGTGGAGAAGCCCGCGTGCTTTGTAACTTTGTCAGCACCATAGGTGTCTATTTGTATATATTGTGTATGCAAGCAAAGAATTTCACTGTGCCTAGTCACATGCAGACATTAAAGTATTCCTATTCCCTCCCAGCAACTTCTTTGCCCACTCTCCTAACTTCAGCCACCTTGGTCCTATTTGCTGCTAATCCCACTAACCCAGTTATCTCTTCAAAATAGCTTATGACATAAAAGAGTTACATCCAAGTAAATTACTTGGTAAGACATAAGCAACATGAAACAATCTCTGAATAAATCAGCACGGTATTTGGTTCAATGGTCTCATTGGCCTAAACGGGCTTGCCCCCACCTACATCAAAAGTCTGCTTACCCACCACACCACCTCCAGGTCCCTCAGATCGGCCGACTTGGGGTTACTGAACATCCCGCGGTTTAGGCATAAGCTCAGGGGCGACCGCGCCTTTGCGGTTGCAGCTCCTAGACTGTGGAACAGCATCCCTCTTCCCATCAGAACTGCCCCCTCCATCGACCCTTTTTAGTCGAGACATAAAACTCATCTTTACTCTCAAGCCTTTCTTGACGTCCTCTGAGGGAGGGCTATATGTATGTTTTTATGTATGTACTTAATCTATGAACCAATGTTGTATAACGTTAGTACCTCCACCAACGTAAAGCACTGGTCAACGAGAGTTGTTTTTTTAAATGTGCTATAGAAATAAAAAGTGACTCGACTTGACTAAAATGCAAAACAGGCAGCCGATAACTTGCACGATACTGACATGGGTCCACTTCACCACCATCTCAAAAAAATAATAGTACGAACAATATTTCATCACAGCAATAATAACAGCTGGGAACTGTTTTACTCACCGTACAATAAAAAAAACATAAACTAGGAATTGTTTAGTAAATTATGCAATACTACACTTACTGAAGTTCTGAGCAACTTTTTGATTCAGAAGAATAACCCGAGGAGTGGAAAATTCATTGACTGAATGGATCACCATTTCTTGGGCAGCGAACTGATCTAAGAGACTTGGATAATTTAATTGCAATTCTTGTGCAGAACTCTGTTCCCAAATAGATCTTGATATCTGAAACAAAAGGAAAATAATTATCTGAACAGTGATAATAACCAAGTTCCACTTGGTCCACAAAAAAAGCAGAACATCTTCTCTCCGTGGATGCTGCCTATCCAGCTGAGCATCTCCAGCTTTCTGTTTTTCACCACTTGGTTACTATCTCCACACTCTTTAGCCTTGGTTACTATCTCCAAGCCTTCTCTCTCCCACTTGACTCATCTGCCAACCAACCTCTCGACTTGGATCCACTTG
This sequence comes from Malacoraja senta, assembly GCA_038087875.1. Lineage (NCBI taxonomy): Eukaryota > Metazoa > Chordata > Chondrichthyes > Rajiformes > Rajidae > Malacoraja > Malacoraja senta. The sequence goes on along the minus strand of CM075982.1, from coordinate 57,409,553 downwards.
CCACTCTTGCCTCAGCCTTTCCCCTCACTGCTTTCTACCGGCTATCTCCCTTCTACTCCCTCAATCTGACTAAGGGTCCCAACCCAAGACATCATGTCCATTTCCCTCCACGGATGCTGCCTGACCTGCTAAATTCCTCCAGCAGTTTTCTTTTCTTATGGTTTTTTGTTCATTTCCAACTTTGCTTTTCCGTCACTTTTGCTCATTTTCTGCCATCAACTAAAACACATCTTGTAAATGTCTCTTTGTACATGGTGTGATATACGTATCCATGCATTTGTAACAAACAAAGCTGCTATATATATTTCACCGACAATATTAATAGTACATCTTGTATAGGAACAGAATTCTAAAAAGCTGTGATGTAAGTGTCTTTGAAACAGGAAATACTCTTCTCACATTAGCAAAGTTGTGGTACACATCTCAGTACGTTGATTCTTTACAAAGCTCAAACATACGCCTTTTACCATTACCTCAAATTTGTGAGTCCCACAGCCAGATTGATATCACTCGGATTAATGCCAATATCTTGTGAAGTTACATCCACCCAACCCATGCAGCTGGCTACACACCCTGCTATTATTTTAACAGCTTACAGGAAAGGCATACCTTCAATAACTGTAGCTCAACAAGAGAAACAAATATTCCCACATGCAATCTCTCACTAAGTTCATGTACTTGTCTTATATTCACTATTGAAATTAATAAATGAAAGCTCAGATGTTTGAAACATTTGACTGCTGCTGAGGTACAGGTAGGGTTTGATCTGGAAATATCAAAGAAGTAAAAAAGTCACGACTTCCTTAAAATACTGCATTATCAATATTGTGATATTGGTGATGTTATAACTTGCAGGCAGTAAACAGTGCCTACAACACTCGACACAGCACATTTACATGTATAACATGTGGGTCATATGGACAATCAAGTTCAGTGAATCTGACGACCTTAAAACTTCTGCTATTTGAAAAATGACAACCTAGATCAATTCTAAATGCAAGCATCCAGCTACAAGATTTATTAAAAAGTATTTGAATAAAATTCTTCTGTTGCATAATGTCAGCCATCATTAATTATTTAATTACAGCAATAAATGATACATTAGTAGACTTACCTTTGTGATATGCATAATGGCATGGTTTATACAAAATGGATTTCTGATTTTTTTTTACATCCAGCTTACATATGCGATATCAAATTTTCATTGGTTATTGGCTGCACAAGATCAAAAGGATGCTAACATTTATCCATGATTTTGGGAGAATTAATGGGCATATAAGCCACTAACCAATACGAACAAAAATGTCTGTGCTTGTTCCATGGTGTGGGGAGATAATGGAACTAAGTGGTGTCTATTTGGGCAGCACACTGGCATTGCAGGTGATGTTTCACAGTTCCAACAAGCTGGGTTTAACACTAACTTCCCGAGCCCAGTGTGTAAAGTTTGCATCCTTTCTGCCAACATGTTGGTTGCCCCTGTGCTCTCCAATTTCCTACCATATCCCAAAGTCATGTTTAGGAAGGAACTGCAGATGCTGGTTTAAACCAAAGATAGACATAAAAAGCTGGAGTAACCCAGTGGGACAGGCAGCATCTCCAGAGAGGGGAATAGGTCTGAAGAAGGGTCTCGACCTGAAACATCACCCATTCCTTACTCCAGCTTTTTGTGTTTACCCAAGTCATGTTAGTCCGTAAGTTGCTTGGCTACTGAAAAAACTATCTTTGTGGAAGGTACATGGGTGGTTGGAAAATAGGAAAAATAAATTCTCCAAGAGCTGCCTGGGCCAAAATAGAATCATTGTGCTAAATGGCCTCCTATATCTTAATCTATCTTCATATACCCATTCGTTATTAATATTCTGAGGCAGGTCAATAGTTCTTCAGATATATTCAAATGATGCTCAAATGACCTGTATTCAATGCCCCCCAGTAATCAGTTGTTATTTTAACAAAACCAAAAATGTTTCCGTGTGTACATTTTTAAAACATTTTCAGAAGTGTGATGAGTATCTAAATAAATTTATTTTAGCAGCTTATTTTTTTTAATACAGTTTCATTTCTGCCTCTTACCAGACCTCCCACCTACACCCCCATCTCCAAAATAACTTAAAAATCATAAAAAGAAATTCAAATTGCTGGAAAAATGTTTCATTTGTGGTGTGGGCTGCACAACGACACAGCTGTTAGTGCAGCTACTTCACAGCTCGAGGTACCTGGTTTTGATCCTGGCCTTGGGTGCCGTCTCTGCAGTCTTTGCACATTGTGTGACTGTGTGGACTGTCCCCCTTCCTCCCACATCCCAAGGAAATATCAATAGGATACTGGCTGCTGGAAATTGCACCTCAACATAAGTTAATGGCAAAACAAAAATCTAAGGGAGTTCATGGGTATGTGTGAGATTAAGTTGCAAGGATACAGGGAAATAAAGAGGGGGGGGGGGGGAGATAGGTTTGCTTAAATTGCTTTCTAGCATGGTATTGATGGGTCAAATGTCCACTTTCTGGGTTGTTACAACATTAACCAGGTTGGAAGAGTTGCAGATGTGATGATATATTTGACTGATAAGTGTGAAGCCTCACTCACACCTCAATTACAATGCTTGGACTCACAGCTGGGGTTCCATGATATTAAGTCCTCAAATAGGCATTAAATGCTGGAGTACTCAGAAGGACCGGCAGCATCTCTGGAGAGAAGAAATGGGTGACGTTTCGGGTCGAGATCCTTCTTCAGACTGAGAGTCAGGGGAGAGGGAACTGAGAGATATGGGAGGGGAAAGTATGAAAATGAGAGATCAAAGGAGATGAAGCTCAAGAAAAATGTAGAATAGATTATTGTTAGCTAGGGGAAGGTGACAACGAGAAATACAAAGTAAATTTTAATCAGGAGGACAGTCAAACAAGTCGGAGACTAGTGCAGACATTGACTATCAGTCTAAACAACGATAATGGAATAAAAGGTGATGCTGTTGCTTAAAGCACTTACCATTTCTGGAGCAACCTTTTCCCAGTGGAATGGTTTTGTCTTCCTCATGATACCACTTGAATTCTGAGCTTGGAGCGGAGGAGGTATGGGGATGACAGGTCTCTGGTATGGAACAGGAGGTAAAGGTAGCATTGGGATGCGCAGAGGTCTGGGAGAAATAGGCACTGTTTGGAAAGGGGATTTCATGGTTGGGGAAGTGTTTTTTCCTTCTTCTTTTTCTTCTCCTTTATCCCACATCTGGTTTTGAAGTAAGTCCGGTTGTTTTAATGAGAGATGTTCAGCAAGCTCCTTTCTGGATGGTGGAGCTGGCATAACCTCAAACAAGGTATTCTCACCAAAAAACTGTGCTTGAGATAATCTCTTCCAATGCAAACAACACTTATCAATTGCATCTATCCATTCATCCCGGCACAAAATTAAATCTTCTGTGCTTTTCAACTGGTCAGTAACCGGTATTCGAAGTCTAAGATTGAAACAATGCAATTGAATTATTATGCACGTCAAAAATTAACCAGAGAAGTATATATATCCTTCATTAAAGTATATAAGACGACAATAGTTTCACATTTAGCTACACTGTTTTAGAAATGGGAACATCCTGCCATTGGTGGAAGTACTGTGAATATTTATTGAAAGAAATATATGTCCAATCAGTATACCATTAGACCTGATGGAGAGAAATTGCATTCAAATTTCTGCTTAACTCATAACTAGAGTTTAGACTTCAATTCTGGGTATCAAATATTAAATACATTATGTTGGTCTTGGATGGACTACAGACTGAATTTAGGGTTAAATTGTGAGCTGTTACCCAAAGCTCTGCTGTTTGTCCTAGATAAAGAGATAATTTGATGCAAGTTTCCAACACATGATGGGGGACTAATTGAGTCATAAGTTCCTACGTTATAGGTGCAGAATTAGATCATTCGGCCCATCAAATCTGCTCTGCCATTCAATCATGGCCGATCTATCCCTCCCTCTCAACCACCATCTCCTGCCTTCTCCCCATAACCCCTGAAACTCGTACTAATCAGTCCATAGAAATAAACTATTTCCCCTCTTTGGGAGTGCAGGACCAGAGAACGAAGCCTACATTTCAGAGTTAAATCTTTCAAAAATGAAGTTATAATAGGTCTATTCCCCCTTGTATGTGCCTGGCTCATATTCATCCAACTGTTTCCTATTTATGCACATTGTTTTTAACTGACACTATTGTACCCACATCCACCATTGCCTCTGGCAGCTGATTCCCTAAATGAACCAACATCTGTATGAAAAAACAACCCCTCCGATCCCTTTAAAATCTTTCCCCTTCAATCTACGCCTTCTGGTTTTAGACTCCCCTACTCTGGGAACAAACAGTGACTATTCATCTTATTTATGCACCTTATGTTTTATAAACCTCCTTAAAGGTACATCTGTTATTTCACTGGGATCCTGGGACAGCTAAGAGTGTTTTGGTGAAGAACAGAATGCATAAATTAGACTGCATAGGTCCTAAAGTGTCTCACACACTCTGCAGCCTCAATGCAGAGCCTAAAAAACAATCCTTTATGTGATCACCACAGGCACCTTATAAAGGGCCTCTTGCTGTTTTATATTCCTGGGAGAGATCTGGATCTATGCAAAAAAAATTCCAGCCTCGTGCCCACCCATTCAGGAAAGCCGGCTGTGCCAGGCACTTTGACTGTGACCATATCAGTATGGGCACTACCCAAATCCCAGGTCTCCACAACCAATACGCTTCCGTCAAAGTACTAGCTTGGTGTCCCCCCCATTGAAAAGAATGTGACCAGCCCAAGACCCAATTGTTCAGATCAAATGAAAATCAGCACCCATGAGACTACAAACAATCATTCCATGTGTTGTCATGTTGCTCGAATTGTTGCTGAGCAAAGAAAGATGCAGGTGACAGGCAAGAGGTTCCTGGGGCAACTCCAGTTATTTACTGAGATGCTAATATTAAACTCTTTCCAGGAAGGATAACTTTCAAAGTCCTACTTTTGACTCAAATCCCAATGTATCCTCAAATTTCAGGACTCTTTTGCAATAACTTTCATTCATTGAACTGACTCACACTCAGAAGAATGGAGATTTCATGAACTAGCTGCTTATTTATTCCCATAGGAGACAATGACATTTTGAAGGTGGTGCAGTTATTAATCATCTCATTACTACTTTTACTAAACAGCATTTTGCCCTTTCTTTTGGCTTTGGGTCAATTTGTAAAAATAGGTCTAATCATTTCTTATCTCTTGAAATAGTGGTCTCATTGGGCATCCTACTTTAAAGGCAATAAGCAGTCTTTAAACTAGAATAAATTTCAGTGCAAAGATATAGGCAGGGTAAGATTTACACATTCCATTATATACAGTTTGTTTAAATATGGCAATATATATTTATTGTATAAATAAGTTCTGCAAGTCAAAGTCCATTTTTTAACAAAGACTTGTTCAAAAATAATATCTGAATAAATTCTACAGAATCATTTTGGTGGTTGACTTTGTACGCTCTGAAAGGTAATGATATCCTATAACTGGGTAATCACAGCTACAACATGTTCTTCTAATGGAGCACTGAGCAAGAGCCTAAGTAATTTAGTTTTTGCATTAAGTCGTTCTGCAATGCAACACCATACTTTAGTTGCTTTGTTGCCATGGCGAGTAAGGTTTTCTTTACAAAATAAAACCTGATGGATCACCTTTTTAATGCATGCCAATAAAGAAAGGAAACAGGTAGAGAATAGAGGGGAAAAAAGGAAAAGGGAGAAGAATGAACCACAATATATAAGACAGTCACATAGTCACATAGAAAGACAAACAGGCAGAACAGACACAGGTGCATGTTTTACAATCCTCAGTTTAACATCACCTCTGCAAAATGTAATTCCTGACAGTGCAGCATGTACTCAGTGCTGAAGAGGTGTGTCCTCCTAGGTTATGCACTTAATTCTCTTAAGTAAGGCTTGAATTTTCTGGCTCGGGAACAAAAGATACTCCATAATCAAGGTTACACATTATTGAAGTTAAAATAAAACTAGATTTGTCAGTTTCAAACGCCACCAGATGGATTATTTAATGTGTGTTCATAAAGTGGCCTTATATTTTTGTCATTGAGTAGAATATGAATTCTGATTCATGGCAAATTCTACGTGACATGGCACAACATTTATCTTTCCTTTCTTAAAAAGAAAAGGATCTAACTTTCAAGCGCATGTTATTATACAACAGACTTCCTCGAGACCATTAGAGCTTAGAAATTCAGTGGTATATCAAAGTAGTTTGTTGACATATTAGTGTTAGTTTAACATTATTCATCCAGCCCTTGCTTTTTCCACCTTAAATTGGATCTCACCAATTGTTGGCAGGCTTAATGGATGCAAAATATACAAATTTAATGAAATGCCTCTTGGACAAAACAATAAGGAGAAATAGATATGGCTTTAATTGTAAGGTATTGTAATTGAAACAAGATGAACGGTTGCAGTCTTTAACAAGCATTATCGATTCAAGTTGAAAATTCACTGTGGAGTTGGAAGAGGGGAGAAGCACCAGTTAATCCATGTCAGTCGAGAACTGACACTACCCTGTGACAGAAGCTTTTAGAAGAGAGGAAGAGATGTATAAGGCTTTAATAAGAGGATTAGATTTCTTGTGACCCAAAATACTAGTATGACAGAAGTCTAATCAAAGTGATATAATATAATCCCCACAGCATTGAATGTTTCTGTCCAAAAACTGACAGATAGAGTCAGTATCATACAGCACAGAAATAGGCCCTTTGGCCTAACTAGATCAAATGCCCCATCTAAGGTAGTCCCATTTGCCTGCGATAAACCCGTAAGAAGCCAATTCTAATTCCTGTAACAAGAGTTAAGAGAGTTAAGAGTGTTTTATTGTCACATGTACCAAAACAAAGCAATGAAATCCTTATTTGCAGCAGTACACAGCGCTCAATAATATAATAAGCAAACAAAAAATTAATAAACAATTAATAATCCAATATAGAGCAAAATCTAAACAATGCCCAAAGTCCCAAGTGCAAGGCAATTTGTAGTTTTGTTACAGTTGGTGGTGTTCAATAGTCTGATGGTTATTGGGAAGACACTGTTCCTGAACCTGGAAGTTACAGTTTTCAGATTCCTATACCTTCTTCCGAATGGCAGGAGAAAATTAAGAGCTTTGCCAGGGTGGTGTGGGTCCTTGATGATGCTGCCTGTCTTTTTGAGACAGCGCATCCTATAGATCACATTGATGGTCAGGTGGTCAGGACCCATGATGGACCGGGCAATGTTCACCGCTTTTTCTAATCTCCTTCATTCTGGGGTGTTTGAGTTGCTGAACCAAGTTGTAATGCAACTGGTCAATATGCTCTCTACCATACACCTATAGAAGTTCAGGAGGTTATTCATCAAAATACTGAATCCCCTCAATCTTCTAAAGAAGTAGAGGCAGTGTTGGGCTTCTGTTATGATTAACAGATTTGCATCTTCTTAACAGATATAGTGCAGAAACCTTTTTCTTTTTCAGAAGGCACTAGTGTGTCAGGGACAAGAAAAATGGAGAAAAAGTAAGTTATAACGTAGGACCTAAATCTGATGTGTCTCTGCAGTAAGTATTTTACAATTTCTGTGCTGGGAGCTTTAGTGGGATCAAACATGGCTCAAAGTAGAATTTTGTCCTTGGGAGTTCACAGCAGAAAATGGCAGTCACCAACATAAGATTCATTCAAATGACATGAAAGCAACTTACAAGTAACAATTTTTCTTTGTGATGATGGTAAAGGATCCATGTTCTGCTTCCTTGTGTACACTTGTGTTACCATCCGACAAGTAAATCAAGTTTGGAGTCAAGCCCAACTGTTCACCAGCTTCACCAATCTTAACACGTTGGAAATACAGTTCTCCTTTGCGCAGTTGCACATAGCATCTGAAACAAGGAGTCAGTAAAGATATGGAAGATGAAGCAAATTTTCTCCTTTAAGATACATATTAAAGATGTTTTATTGTACACTTGAATCTTCATTTGAGTTAATGGCATCTGGGAAGCTTACAATTAATAATTGTAATTCAGTTTTTGTAGATGAGATATGCATGTGCCTTTTTATCGTAAGGGCAGTTTAAGTCTACAGCATCGGAATTCAGTGTTTAACTTAAATTAACTTAAACCTCTTCAACTAACCAATTTTGAATTATCAGGAAGATAAATGCTTTGGGGAATGCTCGAGGTAGAAATTAGGTAGTACAGCTAGTTTTTTTCTTCCCCCAGTTTTTTCATAAACTCTTAAATAGGTTCATCACCAAGTAAAATTATAATCATTCTGCCATGAGAGAGTTATGAATCACTTTCTTTGGGGCACATTAACTCAACCAAATCATCTTCAACAAATCCAAGGAGAACAGAGTCTGGGGTAAACTGTACAATCCTCATGTTGTTCTGCTATCCATGCCTCAAATCTATTTCCCTGCCTAAACCCATCTCTGTAATACTCTTATCAAATGAAAATCCAGCAATAAAAGCAAAATGTGCCGACAAGACTCAGCAGGTCAGGTAGCATCTGTGGAAAGAGAAACAATTGGGCTTTCTTTCGGTTGTAAACTATCAGAATTGTGGTTCAGGAGAAAAGGTAGACTTCTTCCAACCACTTGCGTGAACAGTTTCATCACCAGGGTAAACACAATGGAAGTGAATCAACTGGGAGAATGGAATGAAATTCTTACAGGAGAGAGTATGAAATACAGTGTAGTCAGGATAGTATTGGGAGCCTGTGGGCTTGCATTGAATGCTTGTTGTTAACTTGTCCCATAAGACGGAGACGGAGACATCCAAGAAACAATCATGTGAAGATGAGAGAAGTGAGGACCAGTGAATTAGGAGGAGGATATCAGAGGTATAATAATTGGAAGTGAGATGGGACAAGACCAGGTGAGATGCTGGAAGAGCCGATCCTGGACTGACTTGGACTCTGGTCCTGTCCACGGGGGGGAAATGGAGGAGGACTGGCCAAATTTTTGTGCCTTCCACCACAGTGATGAATGCTGTGGTGGATGTTTGTGTTACCTTTTGTGTGTTCTTTTTTATTGTATCGCTGCTGACAACCCAATCCATTGCCGGGTCGCTGCTCATGCGGTCGACCGGTCGGTGCAGATTAAATGTATTGTTTGTTTAAATTGCCCCTCGGGGACAAATAAAGTGCTTGGTAATTGGTAATTGGTAATTGGTAATATCATGAAAGAAACAAAAACTGCCAGATGCACTGAGCATGTCAGATAATATGTGTAAAAAGCAGAAAGGATCTTTGACCCAAATCATGACCTCTATTTCTCTTTCCATTGAGAAAGGATGGAGTCAAAATAGGAAGAAATAAAGAGTAGTAATAGGAAGTTGGGTGGGGCAAGAACTGGCGGAAACAATGGGTCTGCTGCGACAGTCCAGTTTCTGGACCTTGGCCTGAAGCTAGAGTCAGGCTGGGTAACAACAAGGCTGTGAAAGCAAAATATATCTGTGGCTGTCGGGGAAACAATGTCCTGATGTTTGGGTCATACACAGTACAGAACAGGTATGAAGATGTATCTGAAAGCTAACATTTGACTGCTGCAATAATTTTTTTCCATCTGCAAGATGTCAGTTTATCAGAGCACAACATCTACTGTATCCGTTATTCAAGGTGTTGACTCTTATTCATTGACGAGACAAAACGTAGACTGGGCGATCGTTTCGCTGAACACCTTCGCTCAGTCCGCCTGGACCTACCTGAGCTCCCGGTTGCCAAACAATTTAATTCCCCTTCCCATTCCCACACTGACCTATCTGTCCTAGACTTCCTCCATTATCAGAGTGAGGCCAAATGCAAATTGGAGGAACAGCATCTCATATTTTGCTTGGGCAGCTTTCAACCCAGTGGTTTGAAAATTATTTTTCTAACTTCAAGTAACCCTTGAAACCTTCTCTCTCTATCCCTCCTCCATCCAAATAGTACTAGCTTCAAACTCGTCTTGTTGAGTTTCATTGTCTGTAACTCATCTATAATTCAAATAATGTAATAGCATATCAAACATTGTCTATAATTCACCCAGCACACAGCAAACAATGGCCTGTTTCCTTTATCATCGTTACTTTTTTGAATATCTTTCATTCATTTGTTCTATATTGCTCTACATCACCATCTATATCTCTCGTTTCCATTTCTCCTGACACTCAGTCTGAAGAAGGGTCTCAACCCGAAACGTTACCTATTCCTTTTTTCTCCAGAGATGTTGTCTGACCCGCTGAGTTACTCCAGCTTTGTGTGTCTATCATCACCCTCATCGACAGGTTTGATGTTGGCATTCAAAATGTAATTTTCACAAATTTGAAACCTTCATCTGTCCAAGTACCCACATATTTTTTTGGCAGGGAATTCTGTTTCTATGACCCTTTGGTAAAAAAAAAAATCTTCATTTAGTCCTGAACTGCCTAGCTTCAATTTTATGGTTATATCACCTCATACTTGATTGCCTGACCAGAAGAAAACATATTATACTCTTGGTTTAGGAAAATAATCATTTTGGAAACCACTGTAGATCAATCCTCAGTCGTCTGGACCCAAGAGATTAGAAACCAAGTTTTTCTGGTGCATGGACTTCACTCTTCCATTTGACATTTGGTGTTCAGATTTTCCATATGTCCGAGCCAGATACTGATCAGTGACAACACCTACATGTATATTGATTCCAATGGTTCACAGAAGCTTTTTAACCATTCAACACAGGTGAACATTTTTTCAAGGGTGTATTAAGTTAAATATGCCTGTCTGCTACAAACAAATAACATGTAGGGCTAGTAAGGGGACACAATTTATCATAGCAACATGATATTATTTGTCTGGTAATGATTTCTTGCAGGAATCTTGCTACACGGGAATTCTTGTGCCCAGCCCAATTAAACTCTAACCATCAAGATCAATTTGGTTAACCCTAAAAGACACACTGCTGCAAACAAATAGCATTGAATCACCAAAGTAATTTCCTCCAAAGCTCTGAAATCATATATTCTACAAGTTTCCCACAGGTAAAGCAATTTTTCAAAATACTGAAAATATCTTTACTAATTGTTCAAATCACCACCAGTGTTTTGGAAACCAAGCAATATAATCTGCTCAAATATTGTGCAGAAACACTATATTTTTAAATGTAAAATGCTTTGAAGCACACTGCAACAGGCCATATGTTAGTGTCTTCTTTCTTGTTAATGCAAAATTACAAATGAGAGATAACAGAACATTGAGAATTGGTTATGTTCATACTTTGCACACATGCCGTGTTACAGATCATCACGCAAATTTCACCCAACCAATTAACGGATCTTATCAATGACGCTTGGTCAATTCAGATCTAATTAAATCTCATTTCTCCACATTAAATACAGCACACAAGTGTTCAATTTATAACAGGAAATGGTGATTGAGTGTCATTTGAAATGGTACAAATTGTCACAGGCAACTTCATATAACATTGTTAATCACACTTTGGAGCGTCCTTATGTAATAAATTACCATTTTCTGCCAGGGAGAGTGTGGATACTAAATGAGTGTCTGAAACAAGTCGAAAAGATAACATTTTCACGTCTCATTTGCATTATAAACTAACACTAAATTGGTGTGCTGCATACAGCCACAATTTCATGCATTACATATAAAACTCCCATAAATAAACAAAAAAACGATTTTTTTAATTAGTGTTGCAAATACTATCAATAGCAAATGTATCTACAGGCTTATGTTACGGCTCATAATAATGTTAAAATGTCAGAATTTTACAAATGAAATTCAGTGAGATTATCAGGAAGCAAATTCTACATTCAGATATGAAATCTAAGAAACAAATCTCATTTAGTCTAACCATTACTAGCTCTTGCAAGAGCTAATAGAAGCATATTAATTAATCCAGAAAAGAGTACAAAAAAGCACTTCAACCTGACATTGTGGGGAATTACTATTTGTAGCAGGTGAACAATTAATAATTGCCACACAAAGTTATATTCGGCCCAGGGCCAAGGCTGATCTAAGTGGAATAAATGTGCATTTTGCTCAGTAAATTGTCAACAACAAAAAATAAAGCAGAAATCATAATGTAAACTCCCATAACAAAGTTTATTCTTCATGGAAAGTAGAATTGATTCATGATAAACAATTATTTAATCTGGTTTTCTATACAGATATCAATAGAGATAACACATGCTTGACTGATCCTACTTGGAAATCACAAAATAAATATCACTGGTTTAAATAAATATCACTGGTTTAAATAAATATCACTCATTTAAAAAGCCAGACTATTATTACAGGGTTTATATCATTGAGTACTTGGACATATGTTACTTTAGATACTGAACAAAAAAAGTGCTGGGGAAACTCACCAAGTCAGGCACCATGAAGGGAATAGACCTACTTTGTTTCAGGTCAGGACCTTTCTTTAGACTAATAGAGTACAATCAGAAAGCTAGGAAAGAGTTGGAAGGGGTGGGGCAAATCCTGGCCCGTGATAGATGGATATATTGAGGTACATTGCAATAGGGTGGGAGGATGGTATTTGGCAGGTGAGTTCAGATAGTGACAAAGGCTGGAGGTAAAAAGGAGACGAATGAATGAAGCAAGTCAGATAAGGAAGGAAGATGGGCCCGTCCCATTTAGGTGATTTTTTCAGCGACTTCCGGTGACTGTCATAGTCATAGCAGGTCGCCGAAAAAACGGCGACTAGACCCGCCCTACGACAATGTCTACGACAACCTATCACCTAGTCGACGTCAAGCTACGGCAAGCTATCGACAACCGGTGACCCATTAGGACGTCCACCTACGACCACACCCACGACAACCCATGTCCACCCACGACAAGCTACGACAAGGTAAGACAATTCAGTCGCCAGTACCTGTCGCCGGTTGACATAGGTAGTCGCCAATGGAATTCACCGAAGTCAGCACCTGGCGACAACCTATGTCACCTGGCAACAACCTATGTCATCCTGGCGACAACCTACAACAGCACCTACGTCAGGAGAAGTCAAGCTACACTCATCGGCATCAAGCCAACTGTCGCCGACTGTCACCGAAAGGTTTTGAACATTACAAAATCCAGCGGCGACCAGAAAAACGCTACGATTCTTTGGGCGACTGAGGAGACTACTCACGATCATACAGGCGACACCACCATGTGGCGACAGTCTAGTCGCCTATAGTCGCCTGAAAAATCGCCTAAGTGGGACAGGCCCTTGAAATGTAAATCTGTATGAGGAAATGTAAATCTGTATGAGGAATATGGGTGAAAAGTAGACAGGGAGGAGGGGAGAGGGGCATAAAAAGGGAATATGGGATTCTATAATGGGAGATGAACATACGGATGATCATGGGAGATGGTGGGAGAAATGTGTGCAGAATGGGGGGGAAAAACGGTGGTAGTAGTACTTGAAATTGGATAATTCAAATGTTCATACTGTTAGATTATAGGCTAACAAAGAGGAATAGGAGGTGCTGTATGCCCCACTCCCACCTATTTTTTTCCACTTTTTCTCCCCTACTCCATCAGTCAAAAGTGGGATCCAGACCTGATATGTCATCTGTCCATTCCCTCCACAAATGCTGTTCGACCTGCTGAGTTCCTCCAGTGTTTTTTTTCCCACATAGGCTTCCAGCACCTGCCAAACACTCGTGACTGTGTTTACTTTAGATGCTGGAGAGTCTAGAACTAAAGCCGTGGTTCCAAGAATGATTGGCCATTTACGGCTGAGATGAGCAGAATTTTTTTCACTGAAAAGGTTGTGAATCTTTTGAATTTATTTTATCCTAGAGAGCTGTAGATACTCAGCTATTGTTTACATTGGAGGATTAGGGGAATGAAAATAAGATGAAGCAACAGATCCAAATGTTTCTAGTAGATGCTGTAATAAGTAAAATTATATGATGAATTGAAGCTTATTCAAAATTTTGAGGGCAATTTTTGGCTTTTCATAGAATGCCAAGCATTGAGACAAGAAGCTGAAATGATTTTAAAAAAATAGTTTTTACCTGTTCCACCTTACTGAAGTAAGGCCTCCTTTCTGTAATTCTATATATCCCTCTTTTATGACGCCAGTATTTTTCGGTGCAGTATTATTGGCACTCTGATGTCTCTGCTCTGTCTCATTAATATTACTCTGAATGCTTTGGTTCACAAGCTGGAGGATCTGTAAGCGTTATTGAAGAAATGTGAAATTAAGTCACTAAATTAACTGCAGTCCATGCATTGGAGGAAATAATCTGGTGTTTGCAAACTTGTCAGATGGCATTCGAAAGAATGAATGTTGGCTCGCGCAGCAGAAAACAAAGCAATTTACAATCTCAATATGTGTTATCTTTATCTTAATAAATACAAAACTACAAACAGAACTATGTAGAAACGAACTGCAGATGATGGTTTCTACTGAAGATAGACACAAACTGCTGGAGTAACTCAGCAGTTCAGGCAGCATCTCTGGAGAAAAAGAATGGGTGACTTTTCAGGTCAGGATTCTTCACACTCAACCTGAAGAAGGGTTCTGACCCAAAACGTCATCAATCTTTTTTCTCATGAGATGCTGCCTGATCCGTTGAGTTTCTCCAGCACCTTGTGTCTATCTTCGGTACAAAAATAATACATTGTTTGGCTCATCAGGAATTAGTGTAAAGCATTGTAGCCTGCTAGGATTTACCCAATTGACTGTGGAACAGCATCCCCCTTCCCGTCAGAACTTCCCCCTCCATCGACTCCTTTAAGTCAAGACTAAAAACGTATCTATACTCCCAAGCCTTTTCTTGACATCCTCTGAGTGAGGGCTATATGTATATATGTATGTAGTTTGTTTGTCTATACTATACTTACAACAAATGTAAAGCACTTTGGCCAACGAGAGTTGTTTTTTTAAATGTGCTATATAAATAAATGTGACTTGACTTGACTTGGTAATGTGGAAGTTCAGAACTCCCAAGCATAAAGAAGTGCCATCATTGGCTCCATGATCCTGACCATGTTGTGCTCTGCCATTGGACTTCAATAGTTTCCAACGGGGGAATACAAACCTCTGAAGATTTTTCAGCACTTAGGCTGGGAAACCTTCCACACAACCTGCACCTGGTTAGCAAATCTTGCAGTTGCTTCCAAACCCAAGGCACTGATCCAAGAAAGAGCTAGCTACAGTGGGAGGTGACCAGCTAGCCACCTACAAACCAGCCAGAGAGAACTCAACCCCAGTATTCACTGATGTTTGATGGCCAGCTTGTGCCAAATTACTAGCTCCCAATAACAATGAAAATAGAGAAGTGGCAACTGGATTCACTGTCTTTGCATTAGGGAGTTAAACACCCAGATTAATATATGTATGGATGGGTGCCGGCGACCAGGCTCATAAATGAAAATGATCACGTAGATATAAGGAACTACAGATGCTTATTTACAAAAAAAGAACACAAAGTGCTGGAGTAACTCAGCGGGTCAGGCAGCATCTCCTGGAGAACATGGATAGACAACAGTTTGGATCTGGACCCTTCTTCAGGTTATCCAGATGAAAATGATCACCAGGATAAACTGGCTCAGGGCAGCTGCACAAGAACAATCCTTTTAAGAGAATCATCAAAAATAATTGGCTTATATTCCATTCATGCATTCCCTAAATAACAAACGAGAAAAAATAAACTGTCCAAATTATCTTTCTACATCAATCCAACAAAGATGTGTTTTAAAATAGTAACTGATCTGCAGCTTGGGAACACTGAAGTATTTGGCATTACCTTTACTCTATCTTCAGAAGATGTGGCTTCAAGTTCATAATCATGGTGGCCTAAAAATGAAATGCTGAACTTCTGCCCTTCAAGATGTTCACAGGATTGAATGGAATTAAATTTAAACTTTTTTTTAATAATTCCTTTTTCAATATTACACAACATCCTTGAATTGAAATCAATCTGCAAAATAAATGCACAGTTACGGAATGATAGATGATAATCAAATCCACGTCAAGATCAACGATGGTCAAGATCAGGAAGATGCTGAAAGGGGGAAGTATCCTGGGGTAGAATTTCGATTGTACCACATAAACTAATGTGTGCACATATTCATTGGCAAAGTGCAGCACTACAATGCACCAAGTACAATAATAAAGCACGGTTCTAGCTAAGGCTGACTGAAGTATTCTGTTAATAGCCAGGCCTCCCTGCCAGACAAGGCCAAGGGAGAAACTGAAGAAAGTCTTTGGCCAGAGGTATCTCCTTTCAAAACTCTTCCTGAACCAAATGCTCCCATCTTCTTATATCTGATTTGCAAAGCAATGGTCACCGAAATTTGCAAAGCAATGGTCACAGATTTGCCGCATTCCAAGGGCAGAATTCCAGCCTTACACATGTTTGGACTGCTCTACCTTTGGAGGTGAAGGTCATGGTTAGATACATTTGCACTTCAGGATAGTTCATGAGTTAAGCTGGAGGCTGCAGGTAGTGCAATCCTTGTCCTTGGTGGTGGAAGCTGTGGGTTTGGGACATGCCATCACCTACGCAGCACAGGCAAGTAGCTGAGCTGCATTTTATAGATAGTATATACTGCAGCCACACTGGTGCAGAGGGTGGAGAAATGTTTAAGGTCATGGATGGGCTGCAGTCAAGTGGGTTACCATGTCTTGTTATATTTATGTTACTGACAAATCATGACAATAATATGGTTTAATACAAGTTATGCCATTTTAAGTTTATTGATGTGTTACAAATGTCTGCAAACAATTGTGCAGAGATCTTCCCCCTTTATGCAAGACAACTTTAATTTAATGACAAAGCAAGTCATTTAACTTACCATCAATATTCTTTTCTGCCATCTGTATCGGTTATATTTGTGGACAACAAAACTGTAGGGTGTACTTTCAAGCATCTTAAGAAAAAGAGACATCCAAATAACTATGGTTAGGGATTGCACTCGAGAATCTAGATGCATTTGGTTATAAATGGATTGTGAAAGTCTGAAATAGAACTTCATAATAATCCTGAAAGTAGGACTTCAGATACAACTCGGACTCCTGGCACCTGCAGAAGTTTTCAGATGACTCTGCAATTGTGGGCTGCATCAGTGACTCCCTCCCCTCTACCCCTCCCCAATCTTTGCACATCCCAAATCCTTTCCATATCGTCACTTTAATTTCATGTTTCATGTATTTTGCATTTTATGACTGTTGGCAGATCAATTTCTCTCCTGGGATAAATATAGTTTGATCATATCTTGTACACATATGGGTGTTTCTGTAAATACATCACTGAAGGTGAAACTAAGCTCCAAACTTCCAGGTTATTTTCCTGTTTTTTAATGTAATATTTCCATTGTTTCATATCCTGTATTTTAAGTAGTATAGATCATGGTATATAGCCAAAATAATGAGATGAAGCAAAAATAAATAAATCTGTTCTTACAAAGAAAAATAGCAGATATGTCTCTGTGTTTTCTTGCCTTTTTTTGTGACATTTTTCAAGCAGGATTTCTCAAATCCTTAGGCTAATTTATACCAGAAAGATTATATTAATTTTGCAATTAAATAACTCTATACAAGCCAAATTCTGATTATGCTTATGATTTTTATCATTTATCACCCGATTAGATGGTTTCCTGGTGTCCCAAGTTTTTGCAGCAGAACGCGAGTAGCGGTGCCCTTTTGTACTTAATATAATTAACATATTTTATGAATTCACAGGATATTGATTATGTAAAAGTAGCTTTGCTTAGTGAGCTTTGGCAAGCTATAATATTAGAAGTGTGCATTAATTTGTCTGGAAGATTACCTCGTGTTGGCAGAGCTAAATATTCTTTATAGTATTGCACTGGGTTGCATTTGCCCTCATGTTGATTCCAAGGCCAGGAACAGCAGTTATGTTATAATGTTTGATGTAATGGAAGTTCCCTTAATCCTTGAGATCGTTTAATGAATTAACCCAAGAAGTGCCTTCTCTACTTTGAATTGGAAATGTTGAACATTTACCCATTTCTGATGTCTTACATAAATAAAAACTTTAAGTTGCATCCTAAAATCTAGCATGGATTCAGAATCTCATTCACATCATCCCCTCCTAAGATAGAATTGTACACCACTAAAAAATAACACACAGAATATTTCATCTTTCTGAAAACATTGGTGATGAAGTTGTTTTATTTGGAATAATATTCTATCGCCCAGAAAATGCTGAGAACTTGGAATATTCGCTAACAACAATGGCCAAGTATTTGTTCTTGTAACTGTAAGAAAGGAGTTAGTGTGTAGGAAGGAACTGCAGATGCTGGTTTCAACCGAAGATAGACACAAAAAGCTGGAGTAACTCTGGAGAGAAGGAATGGGTGACGTTTTGGGGTCGAGACCCTTCTTCAGAAAGGAGTTAGATTTCTTTTCCCCAGTATGAACACTATGAATTTATTGTTGCCAATATTTCCACTGATATGCATATACTAATGTCACTTTAATGAATCCTTTCTAACATTAAATTTCATTTATATAGTATGACCTAATCTGACAAAATTGATTAAAAAAGGCTGGAGGAACTCAGTGGGGCAGGGAGCATCTGTGAAGGGAAATGTACAGATGACATTTCAGGTCAGAACCCTTCTTCAAACTCTGATGTCTGAAGAGGAATCCTGTCCCAAATTGTGATCTGTCCATTTCCTCCACAGATTTTGACCGACCCACTGAATTTACTCCAGCACTTTTGTTTTTTTGCTGAAGATTTCATTATCTGCAGTTTCTTGTGGCGACAAAATTGACAACCTGTTTTAGCCAAACAAAGCTTAATCTATTTTAAATCAATGCGATCTTAATGTGAAGAAAGGAGCAAAGAGATTATCATACCTTATCTGGTTTGCTTGCCTCCTGCACTGTAGACTTGCCACTATGTGCAATTTGCCAGGCCTGATCAACCGTGAGCTCTCGGTTTTTCACTGCATTGAGCAACTTGATCTGCTCATCGTTACTCAGCTGTTGTAAACAATAAGAATATTGGAAGACATTAGCGGAGTCACCATAAAAAAATGAGGCCAAGAAATTGAATTCCAGTTGGTGGCATTTAAAATGTTAATATTGTCATTTAACCACTTGGTAATTTTAGCATGTTATGCCCAGCATCTGAAATGCGTTCCATTATCTTCAATGGAATCAACATAAGAGGGAAAATACAACCCATTGCAATACTATAAAGAATATTTAGCTCTGCCAACTCGAGGTAATCTTCCAGACAAATTAATGCACACTTCTAATATTATAACTAACAAAGCTCACTAAGCAGATACTTTTACAAGTAATCAATATCCTGTGAATTTGTAAAATATATTAATTATATTAAGTACAATGATTCAAGGTTAAGCAATTCATTTTCTAAATAGAAACAGAGGGTACAGAAACAATGCTTGTTGAATTAAATCAAAAATCTGCAGATGCTGGTAATCTGAAACCAAAACAGAAAATCCCAGATACTCTTAGCAAGGCAGGCAACATCTGCCGACAGAGAAATGACTTCAGGTCAATGACACTTCATTTGTCATTGAATAAAAATGCCATGCTAAATCTTTAGTAATCTCTTATTAGCACTGAGCTGAATTATTCTGGACATATACTCTTCTGGGCATACACTGTTCTGGGCAAACATTGTAGAGAAGCTTAAACAAAAGTATCAGGAGAGAGCGATTTCAGTTTGTGGAAAAACCTGGGATTTTTCCTCTTGCAACAGAGATGGTAAAATGGGAAATCTAATCACGATTTTTAAAATTATCATTTTCACAGAACTGATTG
Organism: Malacoraja senta; assembly: GCA_038087875.1. Classification (NCBI taxonomy): domain Eukaryota; kingdom Metazoa; phylum Chordata; class Chondrichthyes; order Rajiformes; family Rajidae; genus Malacoraja; species Malacoraja senta. The sequence goes on along the minus strand of CM075982.1, from coordinate 57,389,779 downwards.
GATGAAACTATTTCAATTGGTAGGAAACCCACAAGACTGCCAAGTGGTCTGGAGGACAGTTTTTGAAAGATTTATTTTTAACAGAATAAGTTGCTCTGATCAAGAATTCACTGTCTGAGAACATTGTAACTAGTTCAAGGCTTTTTGCATTGTGTTTCTCTACATGACAATGATATCTGAACTCAAATATACTCAGGACGTAAAGATTCAGATGTGAAAGAAGGAACAGCAGATGCTGGTTGAAGGGTCTCGACCTGAAATGTCACCTATTCCTTTTCTCCAGATATGCTGCCTGACCCATTGAGTTACTCCAGCTATTTGTGTCTATCTTAAGGATTCAGGAATCCCTGCACACATTGCCCCCATGGCTCCCAAATTCCAGTTAGAATGCCGAGCTGAAATTCCCACATCACATTTCTAAAAAGTGCAGTGTTTTGAAACTGTTCTTAACCTAAATTGCATATACAGGGATTTAACAAACTCACAATGCGTAGTTCAATCTCTTCATGGGTTAGTGGAGAACATTTCCGATAAAAGGTTATTAATCTGAAACATTACCTTTATTTATTTATCCATAGGTGTTGCCTGATCAGTTGATATTTCCAATACTTTTTGTTTGCATCCTAGGTATGTATTGGTAACCAAAGTCAACAGGCTCAAAGATTTTGGCAATATGTCACAATTGCTCTATACTCTGCATGCCCTCATCAGGAGTTAAAGCGTTCTCAACTGGGGCATAGTGTGAACCATATGGAAAATAAGTAGATTAACTGGTCAACGAAACCTTCTAGCATAATTCTAAACATCTGATGGGGCAGTATAGGATTTCCCCAAAGTATTTAATTCTGTTTCCTTTATCTTGTATCCTCCTGGAAAATACAAGCCTGGTGAATGCATGGAAATGACAAATCACATTCAATAATCTTGAGGCAAACAAGACGGACCAGCTGGGTTTTGCAGCAGCTTTTTACATGTCCATAACCGCATCGACAATCTAGAAAAGCAAACAAAGGCTGACCAAGGCATTCTAAAAATCCCATGAGAGCCGAAACTGCTGAATAGATCCAAAGAAAGCAGAGCGCACGCTTGTAATTTGAAAATGCACAGGTTGTGCACTTCTTAAAGAAGATATGAATATTAAATGCTGCAAGATATGTTTTCCATGGGAGTTTGGAGACAATACTTTTAAAACCATATCACATTTCCCACGTCTTCCAAAACAATTATAAGGTGGCGACGCAATGGCAGCCTCACCAACAGTCTGTCTGTCTTTTCATCCTTTTAAAATTATTTTATAGTGTGTTTTAAAAGTTTGTGTTAATGTTTTCTGGTTTACGTGGGGGGTGGGGGAGGGGATTGGGGGAAACTTTTTGTCAATCTCTTACCTTGCCGGAGATGGGATTGTTTTCTGGGTCGTATCTCCGGTCGCTCTGCGGCCTAACATCGTGGAGCTGGAGGCCTTACTCGGGACTGACTTCAAGCACCACCGCGGGGCGTGGACTTAACATCGGAACCGATTCCTTGCCTGGGATCGATGCTCCAACCGCGGCCTGCGGACTTTAACATCAAGGGTTCGCAGTCTCAGGAGAGGCCGAGTCGGGAGCTCCAACGACAAGCCACGACCCGGGGTCCGATCGCCCGGCGCAGGAAGCTGACATCCACCCGATGCAGGAGCTTGATCGCCCCGACAAGGAGGCCCGCCGCCGGCTACGGGAGTTGCGATCGTCCCGTCAACGGAAGGCTCAAGGCCCCCGACCGTGGGAGAACAAAGAAGGAAAGAGATTTAACTTTTTTTCGCCTTCCATCACAGTGAGGAATGTGGAGGAGTCACTGTGGTGGATGTTTATGTTAAAATATATTTTAACTTTAAAAAAGTTAAATCTCTTCCCTTCTTTGTCTTTATTAGTATGACTGTGTGGCAAAATAAATTCCTCGTATGTTGCAAAACATACTTGGCTAATAAAGTGTGATTATGATTAACTCTGCTTTTCTTGTGCACATCGGATCCACGTATCATGAAATGGGGCTCTCTGTGCTAAAAATTTCCAGTTCATTCATTTGATGAGGCAGGGTATTCTGTTCCAGTGAAGCTCAGAAGGGGAATTTTAATCTATGCAATAAAGAACAGATCTGAGACGCTCTTCCTACAAATCTTGATAGAAGATTATTTTTTATTGCTCCAGTTTCATAATTATAGGACTTGAGTATCTTAGTATCAGAACAATGACCCAAATCATTCTTGGCACAGTCTGCTTCAAAACATGCCCTTCACCACCACTAAAATACACACACTGTTCTGTGGTTGCATCAGCCTTCTGTGGCTGCACAAAGATTTATTGACTTTGTATTGCCAAAATAAACTTTATACCGAATAAAAAATATATACTAAACAAAAACTGTGCAAAGACTTTTCAGACATGCTCAGCATCCATACCATAATCCATGTCCATATCCAGTATTGTTCACACGTATCTTTAAACAAAACAAAACACTCTTGCATTCATGTTCCCCCCCTGGGGTAATATCCATTCCCTTGTTTGAGGGGTGTCCCCACCAGGGTCTGTCCTTCAATGTTCAGCAGCGGAAGGAACCTGGACAGTGATCCTCCCCCAAAGAGCCTTGGCATTGGCTGCACCAAGCTTCAGCGAGTGAGTCCCTCAGCACATACACCTGCAGTCTGGAATGAACCAGTCGACAATTTTCCCTGACGGACATCACACTGTGCTGGGAGGCTAACAAGTTTCCAGTAGACCAAAGAGATGATCTTCCAGCAGCATTTGTTGTCAATCTCAAGATGTGTAAGATGTAAATCGGAGAGACCTCTGTTCCAGAGCTGCTCGGGAGGAACCACGACGAGAACCCTGGCATGATTCTCCAGACCCTCTTCACAAATAAATCACATTCAGCGAAGAGGTGGGCAGCCATCTCCTATCTGTAGAAACTGTGCTGAGGGCAATGTGCATCAGTGGTAAGATTGCATTGGTACAGGAAGGATCTGACTGGGAGGGACCTTCTTACCACCAGCCAAGCAGGTTGGTGCTTGTTCTTGAGTTCTGGCAATGAGGCATTTCGCTAGGCTAACTAGGCAGTCTGCTCAGAGAACCACACCACAAGATCCATTGAATCCTTGTCCTGCAGTGTCCACAAGATATTTTGTGCTGAACACTGCCCGATGGAATTGTGGTTAAAGGGTGGTGATCTGGAAGAACTTTTCCATAAAGGACAGGCGGTGCGGCACAATGGGGACAGGTAGAACATCGGCAGGTAATGACACGTGGTGCCCATGTGTTTTGGATCTATGCACAGCCTGTTGCAGCCACACAGGAAGATAGCCATCAAGATGAGGCAGATGTTGGACATGCTTTTTCTTCCGTTGTCTGCCAACTTGGGCATCATGACCAGTTGGACCCGCTCCATCTTTGATCCTAAGTAAAACTGGAAGCCCTGGGCAATTGATTAGGCAGAGGAGCGGGGAACTGGCCACATCTGCACTAAGTACAGCCAGCCTTGAGAGCACCTCACACTTGATGACCACATTTTTCTGGGTTATCTGCTGTTTTCACAGCCCCAATTTTCACTTGACATTGGCTATCCGATCTAGCCAATTTTTGTTTCATGCCTTGGCCCCTCAAAACCATATCTCCAGCCCCTTCAGGTACTCAGACCAGAGGGTGACAGGGACAGAAGATTGGTTGGGCCAGTGGCCGAAGAGCATAGTCTCGCTCTTCCTGCGGTTGACTGGGTCACAATGCCAACTCAATGCAGCTGCTGATCAATCTGACCGTGGATCTGAGCAAAAATCTGTGCAACTTCCAATGACCTCAAAGTCTTGCTGCTGGGTCTGTCAAAAGGTCTTTACAGACGTTTCTAAATATCCTTTAAGATTAGCAACATTGAAAATAGATCTTAACATTTTAAAAACATATAATTATAAAAAAATGTTAATCTTATGCTGATAAATTCAAAAATTTAACATACAGCCATGAAAACAAAATATTTAGCTAAATTACCTTTTTTGCTAAAGGTTGATAACCTCCTTCAAGTGAATGGGGTCACACTAGATACACTGGCCATAGCTGGCATGAAGCCAAAGCACCTGGCCATCTCAATAAGGCCAATCTGGAACCACTCCTGGCCTCAGTGGCAGCATCTAACCTTCTGCGCTGCAGTGCCTGGGTGCTCAGATCATGAGTGTGCTGAACAGTAAGCATCATCTAGCTCCGTCGGCAAAGGACAAGCACGATTCAAGCCACCAATAACCATTCCAAAAACAGACTCCTCTCATATGAAAGAGCCTCATTTGAAAATAAGATACGTTACCAAGCAAAATAGGTTACCAAGCATAAAATCATTCCATTCAAAATTATAAGCAATTTACAACATGCAACAGTTATGCTAAGACATCCATCAACCTCACTATAGAAATATTTTGAGAAGGTTTAGAGTTTATGTTCTTTTCGACAACTATGATATTTTATACGAAGATGGTCACTTCTAGTATAACTGGACACGTTGGTCATTATATATTTTGCAGCTTAAAGACATACCATTGTATAAGAACAAGACATGAATAGGACATTCTCAGCATTTCACTTACAGTTATTTGAATAAATTACATGTAGACGTCTATAAAACATCAATTAATAATTGAAATTTAAATTTCATCCAAGGAAACTGATCCAAAAAACATGACACTCAAGAGACCTTCCTGCAGCGGGGCACACACTCTGTGACCGGTGCATTAGTGGGTTTCATATTGCTGGATATAAAAAAGAGGAACATGAAGACATATTCAAGGAATTTGGAATTGAAACAGATATTTGAACAAGGGTAATATTTTGCAAGAACAATAGGTTATTTACCTTAGGTACTAAATTAATGAGTATCTTATTGAACCTATCGGAAATTTAAGCTGTTTTAGGCAGAGCAGCATAATCTGCCAATATTGATATCTATATATTAACTAATTAGTGCCAGACAGATTCAAATCCAATAATTGCTCAATGGCTAATAAAATAGAACATCTGCATTCATGTTTATCCAGTTTGGTTGGTTCCTGAAATGTAGACTTGCTAACCCTAACCCTAAACCTGAGCAACTTCCCAGGCCTGATCAGGCCTAGCTAAGTGGCGGTGCCTAACGGCAGCGGCTCGACTGCAGTCCGTCTGTCTTTTTTTAAATTTTTGTCTAGTTAAATGTAGTTGTTTGTGCTTTTTTATATTGTTTTTAACTGTGTATATGGGGGGGGGGGGGGGGGAGGGGGGAACTTAAAAAAATCTTTTCCCTGTATGGAGGACCCGACCTTTCTCTGTCGGGTCTCCATTGTCGTTGGGGCCTAGCACCGTGGAGAGGCCTCCAACCGGAACGACCTGGGGCTCCAGTCGCGGAGCCTGCGGACTACTCACCATCGTGGAGCTGGCCGAGTTCGGAGCGTGGAGAGCTGCGGTGACGCGCGGCTGCGACCCGACCCCGGAGATTCGGAGGCTCCAGCCGCAGGTCTGGTGGACGGTAACATCGGGAGCTCGCGGGTCCCTGGTGGGAGACCGCTTTTCGGAGCTCCCGCAACGGCAACTTCTCCCGCCCGAGTTGCGGGGTTGAAGATGACCTGGAGCTGGGTCTAACATCGCCCGGCACGGCTTTAATGGCCGCGGGACTTGCTAGCGCTACCGGGGGCTCCAACATCCAGACCCGGAGGGCGGCCCTGCATCGTCCGGCGCGGCTTTAATGGCCGCGGGACTTATTTTCCATCGCCCGCCGGGGGCTCTGACTCTGACATCGGGAGGAGAATGGGGAGTGCAGGGGAGAGATAAGACTTTGCCTTCCATCACAGCGAGGAGGAGATTCGCTGTGATGGATTTTGTGTAAATTGTGTTGTGTCTTGGTTCTTTTTACTTGTTTGTATGACTGCAGAAACCAAATTTCGTTTGAACTTCATTTGAGGTTCAAATGACAATAAATGGTATTGTATTGTATTGTATTGTATTGTAATGGTGAGCTCTCGGTTTTTCACTACATTGAGTAACCTGATCTATTCATTGTTGCTAAGCTGCCAGGAATAACAAGGAAAATGTTAGCAGAGCCACTGTTGACAAAAGATTCAAGTAGCGAAAATTCTATACAAATCTTTGATTATTTATAAAATGGTTACTTTTTCAATAAAACAATGGTTTAATTCTAAAATATAATTTCATTACTAAATATTCTGCCTCCAGCAAAAAAAAACAGTAATGTGTCTTTGATGGCTTTTTCGAAAAATGTGCCATAAGTTTTGCTCATCGATTATATTCACATGTTTGGTCATCGAGGTATCTATGGAATCCATTCGTAGAGGTAAGTACTGGAGGCACCGGGACTTAAGTATGAGTTAGCATTGGTGATCAAAGATCAATTTCTTTCCCCAGTGAAATTTTCATTTTAGTTTAAGATGCCAGTTCAATATAACATTTAAAATCCCAAATGATCCCTTGCTTTTTTAAATTAAGACCATAGACAAAATAAGTTGGCTTTGTCTTCTCTGAACTTCACAGCTGTGCCCTTGGTTCTTGATTTGCACAATTCCATAAATGGATGACTCCTTGGCATCAAAGGCTACTTTAATAACTAGATCACTAGCTTCACTGCTTCATCCGTGGCTAAATCTCACATTCACAGAATCAGACTTGAAACTTCCACAACCCCCCCCCCCCCACAACAATTCTGCATAGGACTGCATCACTTACACTCATAACATTGCATAAAATCAGGATTACTGCACAACAGTGTACGATTGCTAGAATCCCAACTTTCCACACAAATGATTGCTACTAACAGAACTATCAGTCTGAAGAAGGGTCTTGACCCAAAACGTCACCCATTCCTTCTATCCAGAGATGCTGCCTGTCCCATTGAGTTACTCTAGCTACTAACAGAACACTGCCTTCCAATGATGGACTTCACACACAATCTTTAAGTCAGAACAGCACATCCACTCATTCACATGGGGATGAACCGTTGTATGGCATGAGGGAAAGCACAAGGAGATTTAGATCTTAGAATTAATTGCTTTATTCAACTTAAAGAATTATGTTCAAATATGTGCTTAATTTTTAATTTGCTTTCCCTAACATTCAATCTTTGACAGCTGGTGAGGCTGGGTGTGTGGTTTAATTGGCCATGAAAATGATACTGTGCACAGGCTGGCTACTTAAAATTAGAAGTAGTATTGCCAATCATAAGGAATGCTTATTGATTCAAGGTCAGTGTGCCTCTGAGAATTCAAGGATCCAATTCAGATAGCATTGGGTTTGGTGGGAGGCAATGTGTGGGTGTCGTGTAGGTTATCATGTTCAAAAGGGATGAGTAGAATTAGGCCATTCTGCCCATCAAGTCTATTCCGCCATTCAATCATGGCTGATCTATCTCTCCCTCCTAACCCCATTCTCCTGCCTTCTCCCTATAACCTCTGACACTGTATTAATCAAGAATCTATCTATCCCTGCCTTAAAAAATATCCACTGATGGCCTCCACAGCCTTCTGTGGCAAAGAATTCCACAGATTCACCACCCTTTACAGGTTTACAGAAGGTTTCGCAATAGGAAGTTATGGCTCAGTAGGTCTTTCAGTCCAATCTGCCCACACAAGCCAAAGCAGTTACTGATTCTAACTCTACTTCCCTGCTCCCAGTCTGAACCCTGTTGGTAATGGATATCAAATGTTCAATTAGGTCATTTTCATCCTTTCAAGTCAGGTTCCAGATTCCACCTATTCAGAGCCCTACCATCCTTTCAAGTCAGGTTCCAGATTCCACCTATTCAGAGCTGGAAAAATGTCAATATTATTGTACTCTTCACCATTGATTATTGTACTCTTCACCACTGTCACTCTGCTGAGGAAATTGTTCCTTCCTACAGGAGACAGCTTAGTCCATTAAAAGCTTAACAAATATTTTGACAAGCATATAAATAAAGTCCCATGTGGAATTCTAGCCCAGGTTTTTAACTGAGACACTTGGGGAAACGCTTGTGTGATTCACGCAAGACTAAGTTTCTTATTGAAATCTCTATGTACTTGAGTGTTATGTCCTTCTCATGTGCCATCTACTTTCTTCTTTGGAATTGCCACAGAAAGCAGTGGAGGCCAAGTCAATGGATATTTTTAAGGTGGAGATTGATAGGTTCTTGATTAGTATGGGTCAGGATTTATGGGGAGTAGGCAGGAGACTGGGCTCCAGAGGGAAAGATAGATCAGTTATGATTAGTAGACTTGATGGGCTGAATGGCCTAATTCTGCTCCTATAACTTTTGAACCTCTGATTTCTCTGGCATTTTAGGAAGACCTTGGCAAGACCTATAGAGGAAATTAATCAGACAATACTAGTGGAGTGCAAACTTGGGTTTATTCTCCTTAGTGCAGAGCATAGGGAGATTAGAGATACAACAGCAAAGCATTTTGATAAAGTTAATAGGAAGAAAATGTTCCCATCCTCGAGAGGCTTAACACCAGTTACAAATTTAAGATAATTGGCAAAAGAAGTATTTCTCTTTCGAAGACTGCTAGATGTTATGATCTAGAATTTATTTCGTGAAAGGGTGATGCAAGATATTTACATTCTCATGGATTCACACTTGAACAGGAAACACACACAAAACATTAACAGGAAACACACACAAAACATTAAGGAAAGAACACAAATGATTTGCATGAGAACACACCCAATTTCTTAGTTACTAGACAGGGGAATTACCAACCCAATCATTCACCTTGTGCTATCTTTACAGGCAGCTCCAAGCGTCACATTTCTGGCACAGATACAGAGAGTATTTTGCCTTAGTTATCAAGAATTTTTGCGTGAATCACACAAGTGTCTCCCCAAGTGCGGGACTTTATTTGCATGCACATCAAAAGCATGATCGAACCATCATAAACTGGTGATAGCCTGAGCTATACATAAAGAGGGACTTTACAAACACACAGTGAGCAGTTCAATTTCCTTGCCACACCGCAGAGTGCAGCCCAAAGTTCAATCCTGCACAAGAATCAGGGAATGCATTAACAAACAATGTCAACAGCCTCAAAAGAACCACTAGAAGTAACAACCTCCTTGCCTTTTGTATGGCCTGTTCAAACTGTATTTGATTAGGCCACAGAAAGAACACTGGTGTTTATAGATTAACTAGACAATTAACTTGTTTTGGTCACTTGAATAAGTAATAAAATTATTTTGCAGCACTATATTCCTTTTTTTTTTGCCACCGCGCTTTGATGTAATGAATATTTTAAGCATTCCTTGAAACTCATGGTGGACTTGCTTCGGTGCCAGTTCTCCAGGTTCCGCAGAAGCTGTACAGATCCCACAATAGCCTCATCAATCTACCAGATGTAGGGGCAGGGGGAAGGGGGGGAAGAAAGGGGGGGAAGAAAGGGGGGGGAAAGGGGGGGAAAGGGGGGGATAGGGGGGAAGGGGGGGAAGAAAGGGGGGGAGAAGGGGGTGGAAAGGGGGGAAAGAGGGGCGGAGGGGGGAGGAGGGGGGGAAGGGGGGGAAGGAGGGGGAAGGGGGGAAGGGGGGGAGAAGTTCAAGTATGGGGGGGAGAAGGGGGGGGAGAAGAAGGGTGGGGGAGAGACACTTTTAAGAAGCCAGACAACTTTTAATAAGCCAGAGATACACAGCTGTGAAGTTTGGCGGGCATTTAACATTACCAGTCGATTCTCCTTGGTTCTGAAAACTCAACGTTTTTTGGGCTTACGTTTTTTTCCCCCCCCATGAGCCAATGAAAATGCCCGGTCAGCAAAGGCGATTAACTAAAACTACCTACGACTAGCTCGACTACCTATAACTACATGGCGAGCGCACTACAACTGCACCTACAACTACAAAAGTATCGATTCTCTAGCATGGCGACCAATTTATGGTCACAGAAAATTTTACAACATGCCGCGACTAGTTCCCAGAATGCGGGAACTCCTCGCGACCATGAAGGAGACTCCCCAGAGAACATGTGGCGACCATGTGGCGAGCGCAGAGTCTCCTGCACTCGCCTAAAAAGTCGCCTAAGTGGGACAGGCCCTTGAACCTCCACCTTCTGTTCTATTCCCACCACCCAATCTTTTGCCAACAATGTTGATTAGTATCCGATTGTAACACTAGATAGATAGAATTCCAATAAACGGATGTTAGAAGTTTAGAAGGAATGTTCACACTTCAGATGGAGAAGTTGCAAGTTTTTTATTAACTTGCAAACACCTAATCCACAAATCTTAAACTATGAGTGACATGGTTAAAAGAACAAAGCAAAAATGCAGAACAAGTTATTTATGGAAGAAAAATGGAAATGCCTCAGGCAAAAATATGAAACAGCTTATGATCTGTAAACATGCAAGTTGTGAGATATAGATTGTCCCAAATCCAGAAGATCGCAATGGGTTGGTGAAACTGCATGTGAATGGCAAGAACGTAGCAGGAATAGGAAAAGTGAAAAATATTTTGTTGAAAACATGAAAAGAAAAATTGTCAATGCTGCAAATCTTAAACAAAACAAGGGCCGTTCCTGAAACTTTTTTTTTTATTTCAACAGATACTGCCTGACTGATGTGTGTTCCCAGTTCTCCCCTTTTGTTTCAGGCAGCACTTTCCGTATTTGAGGTCGGTCTAACAAAATGTAATGCAATCTATCAAGTGCTAAATCAAACACCGAGCCAACACCATAGTCTTTTTTTCCCCTGTCTTTCCAGTTTGCCCGGTATTTTTCCTTGCAGTTGGATGTTGGTAGTTCAAACGCGAAAGGTACGGCGATTAGAGTGGTGGAAGGACACATTACCAAAGCGCAACAGATAAGAAGGAAATGCAACCTCTCCGCCCGGCCGACCCGTTCCCACCGCACGCCTGCGGGACTCACCTGCGGCGTGGAGCAGCTGCCGGCGCCCGTCGGCTCCATGCTCGCTGCGATCTCCTGACTGTCCTGGCCAAACGTCAATGTCCCCGACCTCCCGCATGCCACGCCTGCTTCTCGGCACACAGCCTGGTGTCACCGCTCATTGCATTTCGTCGTTGCGTCCTGGTTACACTCGGGTTCAGCCTTACCTTGCGGGTGATGGACTTCCGCAATCCAAGACTCCTGGAGCGAACTTGCACTTGATTGCTCCACCCTCTGTATCAAATTTGGGCAAGTTTCTTTTAAACCAGAAGGAGTTAGTGCCAGGGAGATTTAGAAACATAGAAACATAGAAAATAGGTGCAGGAGTAGGCCATTCGGCCCTTCGAGCCTGCACCGCCATTCAATATGATCATGGCTGATCATCCAACTCTATCCTGTACCTGCTTTCTCTCCATACCCCCTGATCCCTTTAGCCACAAGGGCCACATCTAACTCCCTCTTAAATATAGCCAATGAACTGGCCTCAACTACATTCTGTGGCAGAGAATTCCAGACATTCACCACTCTCGGTGTAAAAAATGTTTTTCTCATCTCAGTCCTAAAAGATTTCCCCTTTATCCTTAAACTGTGACCCCTTGTTCTGGACTTCCCCAACATCGGGAACAATCTTCCTGCATCTAGCCTGTCCAACCCCTTAAGAATTTTGTACGTTTCTATAAGATCCCCCTTCAATCTTCTAAATTCTAGCGAGTACAAGCCGAGTCTATCCAGTCTTTCTTCATATGAAAGTCCTGACATCCCAGGAATCAGTCTGGTGAACCTTCTCTGTACTCCCTCTATGGCAAGAATGTCCTTCCTCAGATTAGGAGACCAAAACTGTACGCAATACTCCAGGTGTGGTCTCACCAAGACCCTGTACAACTGCAGTAGAACCTCCCTGCTCCTATACTCAAATCCTTTTGCTATGAATGCTAACATACCATTCGCTTTCTTCACTGCCTGCTGCACCTGCATGCCAACTTTCAATGACTGGTGTACCATGACACCCAGGTCTCGTTGCATCTCCCCTTTTCCTAATCGGCCACCATTCAGGTAATAGTCTACTTTCCTGTTTTTGCCACCAAAGTGGATAACCTCACATTTATCCACATTATACTGCATCTGCCATGCATTTGCCCACTCACCCAGCCTATCCAAGTCATCTTGCAGCCTCCTAGCATCCTCCTCACAGCTAACACTGCCCCCCAGCTTTGTGTCATCCGCAAACTTGGAGATGTTGCATTCAATTCCCTCGTCCAAATCATTAATATATATTGTAAATAGCTGGGCTCCTAGCACTGAGCCTTGCGGTACCCCACTAGTCACTGCCTGCCATTCTGAAAAGGACCTGTTAACTCCTACTCTTTGCTTCCTGTCTGCCAACCAGTTCTCTATCCACATCAATACTGAACCCCCAATACCGAGTGCTTTAAGTTTGTATACTAATCTCTTATGTGGGACCTTTTCAAAAGCCTTCTGAAAGTCCAGATATAACACATCCACTGGTTCTCCCTTATCCACTCTACTAGTTACATCCTCGAAAAATTCTATAAGATTCATCAGACATGATTTACCTTTCGTAAATCCATGCTGACTTTGTCCAATGATTTCACCACTTTCCAAATGTGGTGCTATCCCATCTTTAATAACTGACTCTAGCATTTTCCCCACTACCGATGTTAGACTAACTGGTAGTTTCAACACTAAACAGGCCCTTCAGCCTATTCAACACCCAAACCATTAAAGGGGCAGTCCCACTGCAGCGACCAAATTGGTGAGTTTAGAAGAGTTTAGGAGAGTTTGAAAAAGTGTAATGTTGAAGACCTCCTTCGACTATGCAGAAGACCTCCTTCGACCTCCTTCGACTATGTTGAAGACCAGCTTCGACTAGCTTCGGGAAAATTGGACACCGAATAGTGGAGAGTGAAGACGACCTCCTTCGATCTCCTTCGACCTCCCTTCGACTATGTTGAAGACTATCTACGACTACCTTCGACTACCTTCAATTACCTTTGACTACCGTCGATTAGCTACGAATAACATACTGACCCACTACGACCTACTTCGACTAAACCTACGAGTAAAAAAATTATCAATTTTTTTCCATGGCGACCTTCTTTTACTCGCGGTCATTAAGGGGCTGTCCCACTGTGGCGACCTAATTGGCGAGTTTAGAAGAGTTTGCCCTCGCAGCATGGTCGACACGAGGTCCTAAGAGGTCTTTGTAACTTTCCTTCATACTCGAGAGTAATCCCCGCGTACTCGAGGCCTCAGCTAGGTCGACGCGTATTTTTCAACATGCTGACAAAGGGGCTGTCCCGCTTGGGCGACCTAATTGCCGAGTTTAGAAGATGTTGAAAAATACGCCGCGATCTAGCTGAGGCCTTGAGTATGCAGGGACTACTCTCGAGCATGAAGGAAAGTTACAAAGACTTCCTATGACCTTGTGTCGACCATGCAGCGAGTATGAGTCGAGGGCAGACTCGCCAGAACTTGCGGATTAGGTCTCCGCAGTGGGACAGCACCTTAACTCTCCTTCTTGCTCGAGAAGAGTTCCCGCATACTCGCGGCCTCAGATTGGTCGAGGAAAATTTTTCAACAAGCTGAAAAATTTTCTGCGAGTAAAAATTGGTCGGCATGGAGAAAATCGATTATTTTGAACTCGTAGTGCAGTGCCAGTGGGGTCGCCAATTAGTTATAGGTAGTCGAGGTAGCCGTAGGTAATCTCCTTTGCTGACCGGGCATTTTAATTGGCTCATTGGGGGAAAAAAACTTAAGCACGTGTTTCAGAACCAAGGAAAACAGACCGGTAATGTTAAATGCCTGCTAAACTTCCCAGCTGTGTATTTCTGGCATATTAAAAAGTTATCTGGCTTCTTAATAGTGTCTCCACTCCTTCTTCCACTCCTTTTCCCCCCCTTCTCCCCTCTTTTGTCCCCTTCTCCCCCCCCCCCCCCGCTCTTTTAAAGGACTTAACGTACACTGTGCCACCCGTCTTAACCTTCCTGTTCATCACGGGTATCTCTTGGCTTTGCACCATGTGAATTTCAGACAGCGCTCCCCCGCTTTCCCTGGCCCCCGCCTTTGCGATGTGTTTGTGTGTGTATGTGTGTGCTGACGGCCGATCCAGCTCGCGTTTTTTCAGGCGAGTGCCCCTGCGATTGAAGGTCGCAGACAGTTGCTGAAAAGTCGCATAAGTGGGACAGGCTCTTTAACCCGCGTTGAATCCATATTATTCGAGGTCTCCGCGATTAAAGTCATTGGCTCGCTTGTTTGATGTCATGATAATAACCGCTTCTTCAGAAGAGCATTTAAAATAAAAAACGTGTGAAAATATTCCTTCTCAGGTCCCCGCTTAAACTTTCTACCTCTCTTTAAGTCTCTTGTTTAAGCCTTAAGTGCCTGTCCCATTGTACGAGGTAATTCAAGAGTTCTCATCAGTTTTCCCCTGATTCAAACTCGGAGAATGTCCGTAGCGGCAGGTACGAGTAAAAAGTAACAATTATTTTCATCGAGAGTACTTTTTTACTCGTGGACATTTTTCACTGTGTTGAAAAAATGTCACGAGTTTACCGGATTTCCCGAGTACCTACCGTTACTCGTACGAGCCGTTACGAGGCATCCACGAACTCCTACGGACATTCTCCGAGTTAGAATGAGGGGAAAACTCGGGAGAACTCTTGAATTACCTCATACAGTGGGACAGGCCCTTAACATCGGCAGTGGGGAAGATGCTGGAGTTGATTATTAAAGATGTTATAGCAGCGCATTTGGAAAGCAGTGACAGGATTGGTTAAAGTCAGCATGGATTTATGAAGGGGAAATCATGTTTGAATAATCTTCTGGAATTTTTTGAGGATTTAACAAGTGGAATGGATAAGGGAGAGCCAGTGGATGTGGTGTATCTGGACATTAAAAAATCCTTTGACAAGTTCCCACACTAGTGTGCAACATTAGAGCACATGGTATTGGGGGTGGGGTATTGACATAGATAGAGAGCTGGTTGGCAGACAGGAAGCGAATAACAGGTCCTTTTCAGAATGGCAATTAACGGATCGTTTTCAGAATGGGGTGCCGCAAGGCTCGATGCTGGGACCCCAGTTATTTACAATTTAGACAAGGGAATTAAATGGGGACAAGTCAGAGTATAGAAGTGAGATCGACCGACTGACCAAATGGTACCAGCACAACAACCTGGCTCTCAACATCAGTAAGACCAAGGAACTGATTGTGGACTTTATTAGGTGAAGGATGAGGACCCACAATCCTGTTTATATCAACGGGACGATGGTGGAGAGGGTCAATAACTTCAAATTCTTGGGCGTGCATATATCAGAAGATCTTTCCTGGACCCAGCACACCGATGTAATTGTAAAGAAGGCACATCAGCGACTCTACTTCCTGAGAAGATTACGGAGATTCGGCACGTCGAAGAGGATTCTCCTAAACCTATACAGGTGCACGGTAGAGAGCATTCTGACTGGTTGCATTGTGGTCTGGTTCGGCAACTTGAATGTCCAGGAGCGAAAAAGACTACAAAAAGTTGTGACCACTTACCAGTCCATCACCGGCTTTGACCTCCCCACCGTTGACGGGATCTATCGTAATCGCTGCCTCAAAAAGGCAGCCAAAATCATCAAGGACCCACACCATCCTGGCCACACACTTATCTCACCACTGCCATCAGGAAGAAGGTACAGGAGCCTGAAAACTGTAACGTCCAGGTTCAGGAACAGCTTCTTCCTCACAGCCATCAGGCTATTAAACACAACAATGAATAAGCTCTGAGCTCTGAACTGCAAAAGACTATATTATTATTTGTTATTTGCACTATATTTGTTTTTTATTGAACTTTTTCTTTTTTTCCCCGTTATATACAATGTTTACATATTCACATGTTCTGTTGTGCTGCAGCAAGTCAGAATTTCATTGTCCCGTCTGGGACATATGACAATAAAACACTCTTGACTCTTGACTTGACTCTTAAATGCGACATCCCCAAGTTTGCGGAATGCACAAAGCTGGGTGGCAGTGTGAGCTGCGATGAGGATGCTATGAGGCTGCAGGGTGACTTGGATAGGTTAGGTGAGTGGGCAGATGCATGGCAGATGCAGTATAATGTGGATAAATTATCCACTTTGGTGGCAAGAACAGGAAGGCAGATTATTATCTGAATGGTGTCAGAATAGAAAAAGGGGAGGTGCAACGAGACCCGGGGGTGCTTGGACACCAGTCACTGAAAGTAAGCATGCAGGCAGTGAAGAAAGCTAATGGCATGTTGGCCTTCATTGCAGGAAGATTTGAGTTTAGGAGCAAGGTGGTCCTACTGCAGCTGTACAGGGCCCTGGTGAGACCGCACCTGGAGTATTGTGTGCAATTTTGGTCTCCTAAACTGAGGAAGGACATTATTGCTATTGAGGGAGTGCAGCATAGGTTCACCAAGTTAATTCCCGGGATGGTGGGACTGACATATGATGAAAGAATGGGTCGACTGGGCTTGTATTCACTGGAATTTAGAAAGATGAGAGGAATCTTATGGAAACATGTAAAATTCTTAAAGGATTGGACAGCAAGATGCAGGAAAAATGTTCCCAATGTTGGGGGAGTCTAGAACCAGGGGTCACTGTTTATGAATAAGGGGTAGGCCATTTAGGACTGAGATGAGGAAAAACATTTTCTCCCAGAGAATTGTGAATCTGTGGAATTTTCTGCCACAGAATGCAGTGGAGGCCGATTCACTGGATGTTTTCAAGAGGGAGTTTAGCTCTTAGGACTAAAGGAATCAAGGGATATGGGGGAAAAGCAGGAACGGGGTACTGATTTTAGATGATCAGCCATGATCATATTGAATGGCGGTGCTGGCTCGAAGGGCCAAATGGCCAACTCCTGCACCTATTTTTCTATGTTCTATGTATCTATGTTTGTCTTAGACACCCCCACCACAGGGAAAAAATATTTATATTGCCTCCAATTCTTGATCTGACTAATGATTTTTAGTATCTCTTTCATATACACATTCCTATTCCACCCCTCCCCCTTCCACCTCAAAGCCTCCTCCTCTCCAGGAAAACCTAACCTATCCAGTGTCCCCTTATGACTGAAATGCTTCAATCAAAGCAACAACCACATGAGTCTCCAGCTGGAGGAACTCAAAGGGGATGGACAGTTGACATTTTGGTTTGGACCCTTCTTCAGACTCACAGTGTTGGAATAAAGAGGAGACACAAGAAATAAGACATTGGTAAGGGCACATGTAGAATATTGTACAAGATATTGGTGAGGCCACCTTTAGGATATTGTGTTCAGATTTAGTCACCCTATTATAGGAAGGATGTTGTTATGCTGGAGAAGATGCAGAGACGATTTACGGGGATGTTGAGGGCCTGAACTACAGGGAAGGTGTTGAGCAGGCTAGGACTTTATTCCTCGGTGAACAGGAGGTTGAGGGGTGATTTTATAGAGGTGTATAGGATCCTGAGAGGAAAAGATAGGGTAAATGCACGGAGTCTTTTACCTAGAGTTGGGGAATCAAGAACCAGAGGACATAGGTGAGGAGGGAAAGAATTAATAGGAACGTGAGGGGCAATCTTTTCACACAAAGGGCGGTATATGGAACAAGCTGTCGAAGAAGGTATTTGAAGCAGGTACTATCGCAACATTTAAAACACATTTGGACAGGTGAATGAATAGGATAGATTGCGACGGATATGGACCAAATTCAGGCAGATGGGACTAGTGTAGATGGGGCATATTGGTTGATGTGGGCAAGTTGGACTGAAATATCTGTTTCCATGCTCAACGACTCTATCACTCTAAACTGTAGATATTGAAGTATGAAGAAGGATCCTGGCCGTAAATGTAATTTGTCCATTCCCTCCACAGATGCTGCCTGACCCACCGAGTTCTTCCAGCACTTTGTGTTTTGTTCGAGACTCCAGCATTTGCAGTTTCTTGTGCCTCTCTCTCTGATGAATCTCCTCTGTGCCACCTCAGGGACAATGTACAGATTCTGCTAATGCCTTTATTGACCTTTAAATTCATTCTGAGGGAGGCGGCTGAGTGGCGGTGTTTGTGGTAGGTGAGTCTTGGTGGTCTTTGCAGACTGAGTAGTTGGGGGTGGCTGGAGGTTTGGGGAGAGCAGGGATGGTCTCGGACTGTGTTGGGAGGAACTGAAATTCCAGATTATTACACAATTGAATAACATTTTGGCGTCATTTGTAGAAAGCTTAGGGAGTTTGGATAAATATAAGGCTGGCCACAAAAGTACAAATAACAGAGGATCATCTACTGCCGTGGGTTAGTGATTCTTTAATCAAAACAGACACAAATGAGAATTTTCAAAATTGCAATATTAATAACAATTAATCCCTTGAGGTATAATTATGCACAATCTAATTGGATTAGTGTTATATTTTAGGAAATCCTTCTTCGACCACCATTTATTAGAACAGGGATATTGCCATGAAATGTCACAGTAAATTTGTTACCTTTTGCACCTATTATCAAGTGTGCCTTGAGTTTAATTCACTTAATCAACATGCATAAATTACATGAATGTAAAGTTTTGTTTTGCTTGTCCCTGAAGATTGATTGCAGGGGCACTTGAATTTGAATATTAATTGATTTTATTCACACAGTTTGGTCCATGTTTTAAAATTTAAAAGTATTATAGTACAAAGGCAATCGAGACCGATGTATGATTTCTCTCTTTGTAATTGCAGGGTGTGGAAATTTGACAGCTAAATCAGGGAGAGGTCACACTTTTATAGTCTCATTTTCGGGAGACGGACTTTTGTTATGCAGATTAGGCTCATCATAACTCATGAACATAGATTTTCCACGCAGATTTAGTGAATAACTAGACCAAGTGGGACCCATTCCCCCAACGCAATATTCCACCACTCACCCATTCCAACGCAATATTACACCACTCATCCATAGCCCCCAAGTGCGCAGGCGTAGCTCATTTCCCCTCATCCCTAGCACTTCCTCCCCATCCTCTTCACCCTCCCTCTTCTTTCCCCTCTCCTCCTCCCCTCCCCCACTCCCTCCCTCACTTCTCCCTACCTCTCTTTTCTCCTACCCTCAGTCACTCCCTCCATAACCCCTCACTAACCCCCTAAGCACAATGTTTAAATAACATTAAACAACACCTCCCCCACTCCCTCCCTTTCCTTACAACAATGTAACAAATCTCTCACTGCACTGGGAGTCTTGTTAGTTGTTAACATTGTAACGGGCTTCCCATTATGACTGATAACTGGCAGTGCAAGTTGAAGTGATTTTTGTAAAGTTTAAAATGTGAATAACTTGTACAATATAACATCAGTCTGAACAAAACTGGATACACAACACCACAGGACAATGGTGAGTATGGTGGTCCAAAAATTGTAGTGCTATTGTGTACCATTTTGGCGTAATTGCATGATCACACCCTGGAGAGACAGACATAGAAACAAGATGAGCGTTTTAGTAATATACTAGACCAAGTGGGACCCATTGGGACCCTGTCACACAGGAGGCCTGGACACCCAATGCAACCCATTCTCCAATGCAATATTCCACCACTCAGCTGTTCTCCCAATGCAACCCATTCTCCCAATGCAATATTCCACCACTCACCCATAGCCCCCAACTGTGCAGGGGCGGCTCATTTCCCCTTATTCACCATCGCTCATTTTAAACCTTTAAAAAAATGCGGGATCACATGGGCACGCAGACAGGCAAACAAGATGAGAGTTATGTAATATATAGATGTCATTTTGTAAAATAACCTGTTGCTCTTCCCAGTGTGAGACTACTTCATTGTGAGATTTCATTGGCCTGTTCTCCACATGAAGGTGGCTTCACACTCAAGTGTCTCACACTTCCTAAGAACATGAGGAAATAGGAGGGAGGAGGCTATCTGGCCCCACAAGCCTTCCCTGTTATTCAAAATTATCATGGCTGATCATTCCCAGGCCTCAACTCTGTTTCTCTTTCTACGCCAGATCCCGGTGCCTTCAATTCCTCAAACTTCCACAAAAAAATCTACCTCCACTTTGGATCGAAGAATGCACAATTCAATGGAGTACAGAATTCCTGAGATTCACTACCCTCTACCTGCCAGAGGAGGTGGTTGAGGCAGTGACTATCCTAACATTTAAGAACAAGTTGAACAGGTACATTAATTGGACAGGTTAGGAGGGATATGGACCAAATGCGGGCAGGTAGGACTAATGTAGCTGGGACATGTTGGCCAGTGTGGGCAAGTTGGGCTGAAGGGCCTGTTTCCACACGGTATTACTCTATGATTCTACGAGAAGATATGTCATATATTTCAACGGTAGACACAAAATGCTGGAGCAACTCAGCAGGACAGGCAGCATCACTGGAGAGAAGGAATGGGTGACGTTTCGGGTCGGGACCCTTCTTCAGTCACATATTCCACTTTTAAATAACTGACCTCTTATCATAAAACTATGCACCCTTGTTCAAAACTCTCTCACTGGTAAATAACATCTTGACATCTACCCTGTTGTGTTTCCTTCGGATCTTTTCTGAGGTTCTTGTAACTGGCAGTTAACTATCACTTCAACAAGAGCTCCATATACTCCAACGCTCGAATATAAAGCTTCAGCTATAGAGTGTGGCTATTGTCAGCTACCAAATAGTTAAGCTTAAAGTTGGCCCACTGAAACTGTAGTAGACTTGATGTAGCTTTATCCCCTTCACTGGAGAACGGCTACAAAGGCAGAGATGCTAGTTTCAGGACTCTTGAGAAATTTACATATTTTTTGATTAATTGAGTTAAACGTACTTTTAACTTCGCAATCATTTCTCAACTTTTTTTTTCTATGGTATGACTAACCTGTTTTGACATGGCCCAGATATTTTGAGTTGGTGGGACTGTTCAGCTAGTCAAATATCCATCAATAGCCTGGTTTTGATCCACAAAGTTGAACTAGCTGACTCAAATGTTCTGGATGCAATTAAATAGTGCCAGGACATTGAACCATGTGATCAAGTTACAAACTGAACCACTAGGAATAACCTCAGGTAGACTAAAAGCTACCCTATACCTTTCGTTATCGTAGTGGCTAGATAAGATAAGATAGATAAACATTTATTGTCACATACACCAATTGGTGTAGTGAAATTTGACTTGCCATGCAGCACACAAATAAAGATAACACCAAAGAATTTAACAATAACATAAAAACATCCCCCCACAATGGTTCCCACTGCTACCTAGTGAATGCTGAAATTATAATTTTTTGACATGTTTTACAGCTTTTATCCACATGAATTACTTTATGATTCTTTGCATCGTTATGGGGCATGTACTGAGATTCTAAGGAAAATATAGCAAGAGTCCTTTCAGGCTTGAATAACATCCTATATACTTAAAACTCTTATCTTGGATGTGTGCGCGTGCGTGCGTGCGTGCGTGTGTGTATAATCACATCTGCTTGATAAAACGACGCTCTAACGGTAAAAAATTTACATATTCCTGTAGAATTTTATCCCATGGATTCAGAAATTGGTCCCCTCTGTGTCCCTCTCTGTGCCTCTGTGTCCCTCTCTGTGCGTCTGTATCCCTGTCTGTGCCTCTGTGTCCCTCTCTGTGCCCCTGTGCCCCTCTCTCTCTACCCCCTCCCTCTCTAGCAGCGCCTGCGAGTTGGGGGCTATGCGTGGGGGATGGGGTAAAAGGAGTGAATGAATAATATTAATATAATATCAATGGGGGTGGTTAGTGTGTGTGTGTGGGGGGGGGGTTGTTAGTGTGTGTGTATGTGGGGGGGGTGGTTAGTGTGTGTGTGGAGGTGTTTAGTGTGTGTGTGGGGGGGGTGGTTAGTTTGTGTGTATGTGAGGGGGGTTGGTTAGTGTGTGTGTGGAGGTGGTTAGTGTGTGTATGTAGGGGGGGGTTGGTTAGTGTGTGTGACGCCGCAGGCCGCCCCCTTCCCCTGCAACCGCACGTTGAGGGGACAGGACCCGACGGCTCCCACTTGGTCTAGTATATTATAAAAAGTCAAAATAAACTGGAATCCCAGTGCAAATAATAATTCTGAAGCTAATGGTTTACTTGGACGTTAAACTGTCAATTAAGCCTGTCATCAAATATTTTGTGAACATTCAAAGCACTAATGAAATTTTGTAACCTTAGTCAAGCTTTTAATAAAATGTCAGTAAATTAGAATGCAATGGGAATAATGGTAAGATGTGCATTATGGAGGCTACATGTTCCTTTAAAGCCAAGTACTTCTTTGTTGATGGTAGAAAGCTTTCATCAAAAATCCTGTTAGTCACTTGTATCATTTACTTTTGATGCATAGTAAAGTTTTTAAAGACTGAGAAAGTAGTTTCCTTTGTAAAGCATTGCACACCTATCAAGCCTGTCATTTTGAAGATGGTTATGTCTTGTGTCTCTTTTGAATAATAATGCATGCCTGCTTCCCTCTGATACAAAACTAAGGTTTAAAAATATTTCCCACACACGTATGAACAAATCGGAAAACTACTTTGAGTAAAATATATATTTTTCAACTTTTCTATTATACCAACTGTGTTTTATAAAACTCATTGACTAAAATTGTTAAGGGGAGCCTTAACTCAAATTACTACTGGATGCATGCTGCAGGAGGAATACAGCTCAATTAACCTACATCCATTTGATTTGGTACCCACAATGCACAAAGTTCACACTGCCAACTGTTCTGAAATGATTCGACTGCCATCCAAGTGTAAATTGTACTGTTTAATGCCTCAGAAAACATCCAAGGGGTCAAATATAATGAGATGCTGGGGCCCTTTAATACCATGTTCTGCTGGCAGAAGTCAAACCTCTAAAGGGAAGATGATTTGTTGCAGCCACCAATGGTTCACAAGTTTGGAAACTTGCAGGAGGCTGTGCATTGTAAAGACTAAGCATGGGAAGACTAATTTTTAGATGTGGCTATCAATGGAGACTCGAGAGATTGCAGATGCTGGAACCGGGTGCAAAAAACAAACTGCTGGAGGAACTTGGAGAATTGAGCTGCATCAGGGCTGGTGAGTGGGGAAGGCATTGTCAACATTTCAGGGTGAGATCCTGCATCAAGACAGAGACTGGAGAGGGATGATAACACTACAAAGAGTAGAAGGCAAGGGCTGAGATAAGCAAGTAGTTGATAGGCGAACCAAGCGGGATGGGAGGCAGATGAGACAAGTAGGGGAGTGGGGTGGGTGAACTTAGAGATAATTGCTGGAGGATGATAAGGGTGACACAAAGATTATTTTAGTTTTCCATTACTATAACTTTGCAATTGCACCTCTATTTTCAGAGGAGAAAGAACGTTCAACTGGCCAGGCACCAGTGGCTGAGCAACAAGAAGGTGATGGTCACTTGCGTTTTGGGTTCACAATGGAGGTTAGGTTGGCAATGAAAGCTGTTTCTGGTAAAACAACAAGCAAGGAGCCTGCCATCCTGCTGAAGGGACAGGATAATTCAGGATCCAAATCACCAGATTGTGTTTCCACACAAGTTCTGTTCCTAGAACACTGAGTATTTTGATGGGACAGTCTATTGAAAAAGAATTAACGTCATGTCTGTGGAAAAGAGGAAGTCACCTTTTCCACCCAGGAAGTGGTGGGCAGATTCATTTCAATATATGTGAGTCCTACCTTCATGCAACTTATGATGATGTTTCAAGCAACGTGGTGATGTTTCAGTTTCTACCAACATTTAACCATGGGAAAAAAGATAGCAGGAGTGGATTTACAGCATTATTCAATTGAATTGTAGTTAATTGATAATCTCAGCACCACTTCTCTGCACTTACCTCATTTCCCATGACCCCTCAATATTTATCAAGCTCTGAATTCAGGATACTGAGACTCCACAAGAATTCCATAATGAGAGTTCCCTGTGTGCAGTTCTTGATTCTCACATCAATACTAAATACCAATTTGTTTACTCCTTAGTTTGAATTGGTGATACCCATTTCTAGTCAGGGGAAACATCAGCCTTACATGGACTCGGTCAAGCCCAGTGAAAAGTATGTATATTTCAATTATATTATTTTTTATTCTTCTAAACTCCAGTGATTAAGCCTGGTCTGCTTAATCTCGCCACATTAGGCAACCTTCTTCCATTCTTGGAGTCAATTATCGCACTCCCTCTATTGCAGGTATAGCCTTTCTTACGCTAGGAGACCACTATAGCAGATAGAATACTTTTTATGTTTATGAAGTGGTGCTGAGATTAGCAATTAACTACAATCCAATTGAATAATGCTGTAAATATGTTTCCTTTCCTAATTGCTTCCTGTATCTATATGCCGACTTTCAGTGGACCCAGGTCCTGCCAAACACCAATCACTCATCATTTATAAAATACTCTATCTGCCTGGTTATTCTTTTAAAGTGAATGACCTTCCATTTTTTTCACTTTATAGTCTACCAGCCATGTTTTTGACAATTCACAACCTATCTATATGCCTAACACTCCCATTACTATCTGACTTTATAACCATTAATCATTATAACCTGACTTTAGTAAGGAGCGTGGAAAGGCATCCTGAGGGCTTCACTAGTCATACCTGCAAATGATGACGTGCCAACCTAGTGGACTAATTGTGTACCAAGGAGCAAAAACAGTGTGCAACAGATGGGATAACAGTGTGCAGCAGTGTGCAATAGATGGTGGAAAGTGATCATGCAACCAGCAGGTCAGATCAAAGCTCTGAAATCATACCACATCGATGTGGCATACATGAATGGCGATGGACAATTAAACAGTCAATGGGAAGAGATGGCTTCAGTGATGGTGGGGTCCTGAAAATAAATGCAAAGTTAACGTTTGAAGTGTTGCAGCTATACTCAGCCAGAGATGCTGCACTCCAGAATTAGTTGCACCTCAAACTAAGCTGTTCCAGAACGACAACAACACCACCATCTACCCAGCAGTGTGGAAATCAGAAAACAAATGGCAACTACTTGATAAGACTCAGGTCAGGCAGTATCCGTGGAGCAGAAAAAGGAAGAGATACATGTTATCAGGCAAAGGAAGAATATATACATTGAAGATAATGTAATAGGGCAAGGTGAGATGATTTAATAGCATTACTTATCACGACCTAAAGTTTCTTGCTCTGTGTAATATGTTGTTTATGGTAGGGTGATGTAACCTGTCATGCAGGCCAGATTTAGGCAACTATAATTAGAACAACTGAGCTGACAACATATAAAAAACAGGAAATCAAAAATGTTGGATAAATTAAGTAGGTCAGGCTTACGAGCAGGCAAACAATGAACATTTCACTTGAAGGTGCCTTGACAAGTTTGTGCAGGTAGCAGCATAGGTAGCGAGATGAGGGGTGGTGATGGTGAAACAAAGGGATTGTCTCCAAAAGGGTGAAATCACGTGGCAAGTGAGATCAGATTAAGGTTGCTCCAATCTTTATCCAATGCTGATATTAGATTGGATTAGATTAGATTTTATTACTTGTCATTTGAACCTCAGAGAGGCTCAAACAAAACTCCGTTTCCACAGTCATACAAAGAAAACAATTCCTACAAGACACACAACCAATTCAATTTACAGAAAAACATCCATCACAGTGAATCTCCTCCTCACTGTGATGGAAGTCAAAGTCTTTTCTCTCCCCTGCACCATTTCTCTCCCGATGTTGAAGCCCCAGGCGGGTGATGGTGAGTCCCACGGCCGTTGAGGCAGCGCCGGGCGATGTACGGCCCCGCTCCAGTCCAAAAGTCACAAAGTTGGAGCCCCCGGCGGGCGCTGGAATGTCCCGCGGCCATTAAAGCCGCGCCGGGTGATGTACGGCCCCGTTCCGGGTTGTTCCAACCCCGCGACTCGAGCTGGAGAAGTCGTGTTGCGGGATCGGTCTCCACCCGGACCCGCGAGCTCCCGATGTCCCAGTCCACTGGTCTGCAGCTGGAGCCTCCGAGCTCCGGAGTGAGCAGCGAGCCAGCCCCGCTCCCCACGGTCCGAGGCCGGCCAGCCCCACGATGGTGAGTCCGCAGCTCCACGACTGGAGCCCCCAGGTCGTTCCGGTTGGAGGCCGCTCCACGGAGCAAGGCCCCAACGACAATGGAGACCCGACAGGGAAAAGGTCGGGTCTCCCATGCAGGGAAGAGATTTTAAACGTTTCCCCCATCCTCGCCCCCCCCCCCGCCCCCCACATATACACAATTAAAACAGTACAAAAACAACCACAAACAACTACATTTAACTAGACAACAATTTTTTTTAAAGTCAGACAGGCTGGAGGGGCCGCTGCAGTAATCCCGCGCTGCCACACTGATATGATGATGGGACAGAAGCTACTTGCCCCAAGTGTATTGATCTAATCCCTGTCCGGTAGTTTAGTGTAGTTTAGTTTAGTTTAGTTTAGTGAATAGGCATGGAACAGGCCCTTCGGCCCACCGGGTCTCCCTTGACAAACAATCACCCGTACACTAGTTTTATTCTTGGGTAATTTACAGAAGCCAATTAACCCACATTGGTGAACCTGTAGAATTCATTGCCACAGAAGGCTGTGGAGGCCGTCAGTGGATATTTTTTAAGTCAGAGATAGATAGATTCTTGATTAGTACAGATGACAGGGGTTATGGGGAGAAGGCAGGAGAATGGGGTTAGGAGGGAGAGATAGATCTGCCATGATTGAAAGGCAGAGTAGACTTGATGGGCCGACTGGCCTCATTCTACTCCTTATGAACTTATCTACTCCTTATGAACTTATGAACTTACAAACCTGCACCTCTGGAATGTGAGAGGAAACCGGAGCACCCAGAGATAACCCAGAGTCACAGGGAGAACATACAGATAGCACCTGTAGTCGGGATTGAACCCGGGTCTCTGGTGCTGTACGGCAGCAACTCTACTGCTGTACCACTGTACCGTCCACTGTTGGTCATGATTATGTGCAGCACAATTTATCTCATCTTGAGCATTGATGAAACTTATCTCCCCTGATGTTCTACAGCACTTTTCCTGAGTATGGGCACAGTAAGGTATTGCTACAGGTTATCAGGTCTTAGCTAAAGTTATATCTCTAAATGGGCCACCCTGTCACTGTCCGAACAACAGTAGCATCGATATGTATTACAATATTCTGACCATTTATCTAAATGGTAATGTTAACATGACAACAATTTTCACCTTTGTCACCAGCTGTAAATACCATTCACAAATCTCCATATCTTTATTAACTTTTATTGTATTCAAAAGACACCTTCCTGACTTGGCTCTGAATATTTATTTCCCTGCCTGCAAGATATCCACCACTACAAGTTCTGAATACCTGCTACATGGTTGGCCAGTTTTGGAAACCAGTGCAGGTGGTCCTTTTTACTACAAATATAACAAAGTCTAGTTTTGAATGGACTAAGACTGGCATGGAAAACAGGGCATCCATCAGGATCTGGACATGTCTGGCTGGGAAGGTCAGTGTTTATTACCCAGCCTTAAATGCCTGTGAGATGGTGGTGGTCTTGTACCACTGTGCTCTTGAACCACTGCTGTTCCACAGTGCTATTGGGGAGGGTTCTTGAACCACTGCTTTTCCCTGCCGTTACCTGACCATGATAAAGACATTGTAATATATTTCCAAATCAGGAGGCTTTGCAAATTGAAGCAGAACATGCGGATGGTGGGGGTCCTGTGCATGTGCTGCTCTTGCTCTTGGAGATAGGGATAGCACATTTGGGAAGTGCTGTTGGAAGTGTTGTGAGTAACTGCAGTGATTTATTTTTTAAGTGGGGCTCAGGTGGGGCACTGACTCATTTTAGGTTTAGGTGGAGCACTGACTCATTTTCCACCAAAAACTAACATTGATCAAGTTCTAATGAAGAATCCACAGTTGATGCCCAATTGAACAATGCTTTGGTATTTGTATCTGGAGCTGATGGAAACTTGCTCAATGCTATTTGGTTCTATTTTTTAATCATAATTGCAATCTTACTCGCCTTTTCAAAAGTGAGACCTGGCATATTCAAGAGGTCACACAAGAAACTGCAGATGCAGGAAGACAGAGCAACAATCAATCTGCTGGAGAGGCTCAGAGGGTCAAGCAGCATCTGATGGGGAAAATGGAATGTTGAAGTTACGGATGGAAACCCCGTATCAGGAGTGAAAACCTGCATCGGCTGTACTGATGCAGGGTTCCAACCTGAAACATTGACAATTCATTTCCCCCTACAGATGTTATTCGACCCACTGAGTTCCTCCAGCAGATTGTTTGGGGGGGGGGGGGGTAAAGTTAGGACCGGCGGATATGAAAGAGTCTTGCCTGAGTTTGTTTA
The DNA here is from genome assembly GCA_038087875.1 of Malacoraja senta. Lineage (NCBI taxonomy): Eukaryota > Metazoa > Chordata > Chondrichthyes > Rajiformes > Rajidae > Malacoraja > Malacoraja senta. Next base: position 57,361,606 of record CM075982.1, on the reverse strand, counting down.
CAAGCTCACCAACTTACTAATCTGGCTCTCGATGGTGGTGCCAGGAACATTCCACATAACAATGTCTTACCACGTCTCTCATAGCCTCCTCTAGCACCAGATGTGTTTTCCCAATATGTGGTTACAAAATATTTCAGATGGTCTTGGTTGAAATTCATCTTAACTTTTTCAGCACTTTTACAATATGTAGTTCAACAAGTTAGCTTGCGTATCTTAAGCATCTGAAACTAATTTTGGTGACGTTGATTTTGTTCTGGGCATTTTTTCCTGTTGCTTCCACAATGTCATCGGCTTGGAAGAATACTTGCATCAGTTCAAGACAATTATTGATCACCTCTTTCATTCCGTCATACTTTCTGATCCAATGTACCTTGTTTGTGCTATATCTGCTATTTCATAATGAACCTGATTATAATTGGCCCTTGCCACCCCTCACATTCTAATTTGCATTTCTGTTTTCTGTATGTTCTAGAGTCACCAACCTCAGTTTAGCAATATAGTCAGGATCAGTGTAGAGTACTGGGTTGAAAGCGCTGGAGTAACTCAGTGGGTCAGGCAACATTTCGGGTCATAGAACATAGAACAGTAAAGCACAGGAACGAGTGCTTCTGCCCACAATGTTTGTGCCGAACATGATGCCTAGCTGAACTGATCTCATCTGCTTTCAAGTAATCGATACCCCTCCATCCCTTCCGAATATATGTGCCTACCTAAAAGCTATTTAAATGCCACTATCGTTTATGCCTCCACCACCACCCCTGGCAATACAATCCAGGCCCCACCACCCTCTGTGTAAAAAAAAACTTGCCCTACATATCTCCAGTATATTTCCCCCCCCTTACCTTATCTCTATGCCTTGTTGTGTTGGACATTTCCACCCTTGGAGAAAAGGTTCTGATTTTGGGACCTTTCATCAGACTAGAGTACTGGGTTCTTCTGTGAAGTATTATTTGACTCACTCAGACCAGAATCCACTGTTTATTGAGGCAGCTGACTCTCAAATAAATTAAACATAGCATATTCAGTATTGAAATACTTAGCAACATAACATAGTTTCTTAAGGTAATTGTGATCGCACCAACTTTAACTTGATAGATTGTATACACAAGAGCTATAAATCAATATATATAAACTGTCAATTCAGAAGTCATTCACTTCATACTATTCTCTGATAAAAGATTGTGAAGATATGAAACATAAGTCATGGTAAACTCCACATGGGATCTGCAAGTATATCCATCTAGAATCTTGCAGGTGACTCCATTTGACTCCAGCATTGGCTACCCAGATGTCACACAGCTAGTAGCGCATTTCAAACTAAAACATTTTATCATTGCAACAAAACAAACTTTAAAATGTCGGATTCCTTAGGTGAAGTTAATGAACATCATCCAAACTGTTGTTTAATGCTGAGTAACCATCCTGTTCACTGAGCAATATTTAGAAAGTTTCCCTTAATGGGGACATCAATCCAACGCAGCAAAGGAATCTGAAGAAGGGTCCTGACCCGAAACGTCACCTATCCATTTTCTCCAGAGATGCTGCCTGACCCATTTAGTTACTCCAGCGTTTTGTGTCTATCTGTAGCAAAATGGTTCATTGCTAATTACATACTGCAGCACTTCTTACAATAAATAATGCTTTAGGTGCGCCACTGTTCCACAAGATGGAGACCACTGGTTGCAGGCATCATTTGAGCCAAGTCCAAGGTAAAATATCTGCCATGTTTCTTTCATTGGCACAAATTAAGCTAATCCACTGGAATCTATTCAATGTCAATTTTATTTGCTGTTTCTCATTTTACTACTCATGCACATTTTTTTCATAGCTTGTACTTTGCATTGAGATATTTACCAGCTATAACAAATGTTCAACATTCAGGTCACTTGGAGGTACTCCAGTGGAACTCATAACCTTTTGGATTATTATCTTGGTTTTGCTGCAGACTTCAGTATGATAAGGCTTCCTTCAAATATTTTCCACAGTGGAGGACATAATGCAGTGCACTGTAGTGAAAATTATTGCGCTGGTTTAAAAAAAATGTGAATTAGGCATTCCTTTTGGGATCAGCGATAGTGAAAAAGTTATTCATGTGCATTTGGAAGCTGAAAGTAAGATGTCAATTTGTATGAAGCTTTTTGAAAAGAACTATAATATCACAAGAAGGAATTCTTGGTGAAGCCATCCATGTATTCAAATCCCTAATGATTGTCGAGATGCAAGAAACTGCAGATGCTGGAATCTTGACCAAAAACAGGCATCATCTGTGGAGGGACTGGTCAGGTGATATTTTGGGTCGGGACCCTTCTTCAGACTAATTAGAATAAAGGGGGAAAAGCTGGAAAAGACGAGCATTTCATAGCCTGGCAAATGATTGAAGAAGGGTCTCGACCTGAAATGTCACCTATTCCTTTTCTCCAGATATGCTGCCTGACCCGTTGAGTTACTGCAGGCTTTTGTGTCTGTTTTTGGTTTAAACTAGCATTGGCTGTTCCTCCCTACACAAGTAATAGGTAGGTGAGGGTGGATTGTTTGGTAGCTAGGAGTTAGTGACAAAGGCTAGAGGTGAAAGTAGATAAAAGGGTGTCAGATGAGGAGAGGAAGAGTGAATTGTAAAGTCATTGGGAGGGAAACAGGTGAAATGGGACAAGGGGGAAGGGAAAGAGGGGGGGGGGATAAAATGGAACTGTGGGATCTGGGGATGGGAAATGAATGTACAAAGGAGGTGACTGTGGTGGTGGGAGAAATGTGTGCCCACCAGAGTTGGTGAGTTTTTTGTCCATACGGTTGAGTTCTAAGCTGCCCAAGCATAACATGAGATGCTATTCTTTAATTTTGTATGCAGCCTCACTCTGGCAATGGTTAAGGACAGAAAGGTCGGTATGGGAATGGGAAGGGGACTTAAATGGTTAGCACAGGGAGTTCCAACAGGCCTTGGCAGAGAGAATCTAATTGTTCGGTGAAACGGTCACCTAGATTATTGGTGAATTCAGGAAACGTGATAACATCGTTGAGCCATTTTCTCAATCAAGTTTAAATCAAAAATCTGAAGGCTTGCCAACCATTTACTGATACTTTATCTAAGTAATGATTGTTGGTGAAATTCACTAAGAATCTCTCAGCAAGCCTGGTCTTTCTTATCCCTCATATAATATCAATTAAAGTCCAAAAGTAGTTTAGAAGTGGGATCACTGCTGTAAAATTGCACCATTGATTTACATAAGTAAGGATCCCATGAACAGCCATGAGTTATAGAACAGAAAATCTTTTTTTTTAAAGTTGGTTGATGGATGAATTCCCTGTTTACCCGAAGAACTCACCTACTTTCCTTCATAACAGTTCATTGGAATCTTTTAAATTCAGTATTAAACTGAGTCCATGAAATCCCTAAACAAAGTGTTCAGTCAGATTGTAAAGCTACTTATTCATTAATAATGAGAACTTTCAATTGACGGAGCAATTTCTTATGTCCTCTGCGTCCAACTTGTTTTCCGTTAAGCTTGAATGTAATGACTGTTGTGCATATTGCATATTACTTCCAGGTCAGTTGTGGCTTTGAAAAACATTACGACAACTCAAACTCAGTAATAGGGGGCTACTTCTTACAGATGATAAAATGCTTAAGGAGCAACTGATGGAGATATCTCTCAATTAAATATAATTGTCATTGGCATCGTCATCAATCAAGCTTGAAACTGAAATCAATGCACAGTTATCAAACAGAACTGCTTAAATGTCTCTATAAAATATTTTATTGAGAACTGAGATAAATTACAACATCTTCCAGCTCTTATTATAGAAAAAGTCATTGGAAATAGTTATCTGTGCTGTGGAGAGCTCATCGTCAGTTAACTCAGTCTAGACCCACACAGCAGTGTTATTCCAATCTCCTGGCTTTATGATGCACTCATTCTCTCAATGAGCAGAATGTTTGTTAAGCTTGCATTCCAGGAGAACACATTTCCAATGAATCAACATTTGTTTCCAGCAGTGAGCCATCCTTGCTTCCCGCTGATGTACATGGTAAATACAGACAAACCTTTTTCAGATACGATGCTGTAGACTTGCAGTTCAAAGCTGCCCTGATCTATAATAACAAAAACGTGCATGGCAGCAAAGCATTGTGCCATCACATGGAGTAGGTCAGAAGGTCCTTGATCATAAATTAAATAAAAACATAGACAACTGGCATAGACAATCCATCCCTCTGTCTGAGAAAACGGAGGATCCTGACAAAGACCATGAATACTTCTCAATGGCATTCAGAAACATTCAAAAACTAGTAAAAGTAATGACAAAAATTAACTTGGTTAAAAGTTAAAACAGTTAAAAACAATTAAAACAAAATAGATTGTTAAAAAAACACACATTTGCTTATGCATGCTCAGAATTTTCACAGCCTTTCCTCTCCTTTCAAGTTAATATTATCACTGATCCTATGCCAAAGCAGCACAATGGCGCACAGCAGTAAAGCTGCTGCCTCACAGCGCCAGAGCTCCTGACTATTGGTGCTGTCTGTGCAGAGCTTGTATGTTCTCCCTGTGACCATATGAGTTTTCTGCAGGCGCTCTGGTTTCCTTCCATTCCGAAGATGTGCAGGTTTGTAAGTTAATGGCTTCTTTAAATTGCCCCTATAGTGTAAGATGTGAAAGTGGGATAATATAGAACTAGTCTACGTATGATCGATAGATGGCGTTGATTTGGTGGGCTAAATGGGTTGTTTCCACGCTGCATCTCGAAACTAAACTAAGCCAGGTATAAACCAACTGCCATGGAATTGCTAGAATTTTAAGCTGAACTCATTCCTGTTGGATTCTTGTTGGAGCAAGGAGGTCCTACTACAGTTGTACAGAGCCCTGGTGAGACCGCACCTGGAATATTGTGTACAATTTTGGACCCCTAATTTGAGGAAGGACATTATTGCTATTGAGGGAGTGCAACGTATGTTCACCAGGTTAATTCTCGAGGTGGCAGGACTGACATACGATGAAAGAATGGGTCGACTGGGCTTGTATTCACTGGAATTTCAAAGGATGAGAGGAGATCTTATAGAAACACATAAAATTCTTAAAGGATTGGACAGGCTAGATGCAGGAAAAATGTTCCCGATGTTGTGGGAGTCCAGAACCAGGGGTCAGAGTTTAAGAATAAGGGGTAGGCCATTTAGGACTGAGATGAGGAGAAACATTTTTACACAGAGAGTTGTGGAATTCTCTGCCAGAAGGCAGTGGAGGCCAATTCACTGGATGTCTTCAAGAGAGTGTTAGGTCTAGCTCTTAGGGCTAAAGGAATCAACCGGTATGGGGAAAAAACAGGAACGGAGCTCTTCTTCAGACTGGGTCACCAAATAAGATAGTACACCTCGGAACAAATTTGCAGAAGCTTTAAATTAGAAGTGTTGTTAAACTATTTTAGATCATATAAGTAATCTGTTCACATGCCATGGAGGTATTGCAATGTCATGAACATGAGGCAAGATAGCATAGCCCTGAAATTGGACTGACTTTCTGCATTGAAATTGATTTTTGTTAGGTTAGATTGCACGACGGACAATTCTTGGGTCATAACATTCGGAGTGAGAGATTCACCCTCATAGCTGATGTTTATCTGGAATCATTCACACACCTAATGATATCATGGGTTGCAGAGTGTACATTCTGCATTGCCAGTGGAAGTTAGAGATTTGGGGGGAAAACTATGAGACTGTTCACTCATAAGAAAGCTAGGAGCGTATTGCATAGGAATCAAAACTGACATGGCAATTAAACGATCTGTACTTTCTTATCAACATCTTACACGTGTTATTTACAGCTTTGTCATGCTGTGCTTTGAATGATGGAAATTAAGCAGTCGATCTTCTTATACTGATCACAACCCTTTTACAATGAACTGCAATCAATGGCCTTTTCCTCAGCCCCACCCCATGGCACACACAGCTCAGGAGTTAGGTTCAGCACTTGGGATGGGGAAGGTGGTTGTAAGGGCATGGAGGGCCCGAGTACACTGACAACGTCAAATACCCTGGACTATTGCCTCTCTGTAAAACCTTTCTGCCACAGTAATGCAGCTGCCACAGGGAGAGTTCTCCAAGAATCCAGAGGCAAAGCTGCAATGATGCATAACCAGGAACGGAACAGTGGCGCAGCGGTAGCTGCTGCCTTACAGGGCTAGCGATCTGGGTTTGATACTGGCTACGGGTCCTCTCTGTACGGAGTTATACATTCCCCCTTCGACCACGTGGGTTTTCTTCAGGTGCTCCAGTTTCCTCTCATACTCCAAAGACTTACAGGTTTGTAGGTTAAGTGGCTTTGGTAAAATTGTAAGTTAGCTTCAGGAAAATTTGCAAGTTGTCCCTAATGTGCAGGATATTACTAGTGTACGAGATGATCGTTGGACGGCTTGGACTCGATGGGCCAAACGGTCTAAAATCTAAAAACTGTGAGCTTTAAATGCAGCTCTGCACAGGAACTGCACAGGTGCTGCTTTTGGACATTAATCTTTGTGGTAAACACCATACCAATAGTTTTAACCTTTTTGACCAATTTCACAACCATTTTCAGGCAATCTGACTGGACATCAGTATCACATGCGTGCACATAAAGAGAGGGTGAAATCCAATTTCTCAATACACGATTAGTAATGTTAAATGCAAGAGTGAATATATTCATGATACAAACTTCATTGGCCTTGAAACATTTTCTGACCATTTGCAAATCAAAAGCCCGAAGCCCACATTTCAAAGAGATAAACTGATTGTTAGTTGACTGTGGTGCCATCTACTGTCCAGAGGGGTAATAGCAGGTCCTAAATATCAGCTCCTCATCTTCCGTCAGAATTTGGTTCAATGGTTCTTTATTGTCATGTATACATACATACAGTGAAATTCTTTTGCACAACCCACAAATACACGGTCGCTATATTTTAGTTCTGTTTAAAAAATAAAAAATCACATTCATTCCACTTGCTGGAAGTACTGGAGCACCCGTGATCCAGGTAAGCCTAGATAAACCCCAGGCTGCTGCAGGCCCGTGACCTATCGTCCTTCCTATCACACAACCACCTCTGCGCCTCCTGCAGATGACCTTGAAGGCGCTGGAGGCAATATCCCGGTCCCTCTCCTAACGGCCCACTCCTCGCGTCCGTCGTCATTAGCAGCTTCCTCCTCCGGTTGGTCTTCGGGGTTTCCAAGCTTCCTCCTACTGGCAGTGCCCCACTGGGCCCTTCTTTACAGCGGCAAATCAGGTCTGTCGCCACACTTGGCTGTGGGAAGCTCGTCGGTCTTCATTCTCAGCGGCCGCTGGGTCTTTGTTTCACGTCGTCCACCGGGTCCGCTCCTGCACATCCCCGTGCTGGCCTCCAGGAGCTTCCATTCTGCCTTGTCTCTGAACTATTTGATTTGTCTTCATGTTTTATTATTTGGAACGTGTACTTTGAAAGGATGATTTTCCTAAAACTGGAAATTCTAGAGGGAATGGCCATGCTTTGACTTGTCCTTCATTATGCTGATTATACCTTGCCAAGGCAGCATGAGGTGTAAATGGAGGCAATGGAAGGGAGGTTGGTTATGTCATGGTCTGGGCTGCGTCCACAATTCTGTGCAATTTCTTGCGGTCTTGGATGGAGCTGTTTCCAAAATATTGTTTTTTGTTCATGATGATTAATTTGTTGATGCAATATCTGAGCATCTGCCTTTTGCAATGCCGCCACTCCACATTTACCAGATGAAATCCAGTCCGTTCCTTTTAAATAAACACCATGTGTGGAATTTCTGGGACCTACATTTCAAAGATAGTCAAGTGAACAATCTGCGTAGTTTAATTGTTCCCGTGTGAGATTATCTGCACCCACGGGGTTTGCATTGATTCAAGATGCTAATTGTCTCCATGTTGTTATAATGATAGTTTAGAGTTGCATCAATGTGGAATGTGGGATTAATAACATCAAATGAGCAATTCACTCCACTAGTAAATTAACAAATCATATGATGCTATTTCTGATGTAGAAATAAGGAACTGCAGATACCGGTTTACAAAATAAAGACACAAAATGCTGGAGTAATTCAGCAGGTCAGGCAGCATCTACAGAGAATGTGGACAGGTGATGTTTCAAGTCAGGCCCGAAGGCTGAAGAAGGATCCCAACCCGAGACATCACCTATCCATGTTCTCCAGAGATGCTGCCTGACGCGTTGAGTTACTCCAGCACTTTGTGTGGTTTCTTTCTCCTATTTTTGATTCTAGGGTCGAAACATATGTGGACAGGGAGTAAATTTGACAATCCCTACAAATGAATGTGGAAATCAGTGCAGCAGAACACATGAATTGTGTCAAGCTCAAGTGTATGTTCTCGGAAAGATGTTGTCAAGCTGGAAAGGGGCCAGAGAAGATTTATGAGGATGTTGCCAGGACTTGAGGGCCTGTGCTATAGGGAGAGGTTGAGCAGGCTAGTGCTTTTTTCTTTGGAACACAGTAGTATGAGGGGTGATCTTATAGAGGAGTACAAAATCATGAGACGTGTAGATTGGATAAACGCATGGAGTCTCTTGCCTAGAGTAGGGGAATTGAGAACCAGAAGACATCAGTTTAAGGTGAGGGGGAAAAGATTTAATAAAAGCCTGAGGGGTAACTTTTTCACACAAAAGGTGGTAGGTGTATGGAATGACCTGCCAGAGGAAGTAGTTGAGGTAGGTACCATTGCAATGGTTAAGAAACATTGAGTTAGGTACATGAATAGGACAGATTTAAATGGATATGGGCCAAATGGAGGCAGGTGAGACTACTGTAGATGGGACATGTTGGTCAGTGTGGAAAAAAATAATTTAGATGGAAATGAAAGGAAAATGAAAAGTGGAGACTTTGCAGGTTTGCTTTAAAAGACTTTATTGCCTGATATCATGGAGAGATGGAGGCAGTTAACTGCTCACCAGTTTTCTAACTTCACAGCAGAATTAGCCGACAGTTATACTGTGCAGTAAACAACTTTTGTTTTTTGTTAGATACAACTATACAAAAATAAACTATGTATTATACATGGGCACCAATTATTTCATTAGTTATAACATACTTTTTTGTTTATGTCAATCTTATTCAACTACAGATGGTTAATACGTTAAACATAATACAAGGGCATCTTGACATTATTTTATCTCACCCTATAGATGGACTGCGCCACCATCCCCTCGCCGAGCCAATCATAAGCCCCCCATTTACTGCAACGTATCTACGCTACTAGCGGTAGGGGGCTAGTAACACACTGTAACACACTGCTGAGGGAAACAAGGTTCCTTCTCTCCATCTACCATCCACCCTTCAACATATTCCTGGACAATAAATAATACGTCTAATCTTACTTTGCCGATTCCCACAAACCTCTTCAACACCTGGTCAACGAGAGAAGCAAATTGTCACATCCAAACACCCTTTCATTACCTTGTTCAATTCCAATCAAAATTAAGTAAGGAAGGATATTAATATTTTCTTCCACAGTCAGTGTGGGCAAGTTGGGCCGATGGGCCTATTTCCATCCTGTATGACTCTAATGCTTGTTCATGGGTGTATCGGGAAGGCAGTATGGAATAGTCATGTAGGGAGCTTCCAGGATCAGGCGAGAGTTTCAATGGCTGATCTGTTGAGGTGAGATGCAATTGCATCAAATACATGGAAGTATACCGTCGTTGTGTGAGGAATTGAGGTTGGAAGGCCAGCCCAGGATCACACAGGATGTGAAAATTAATCTGTCGATGTTTTGAGTTTGCACATATCAGCAAGCAGCAAAAGGCAATTCTGCTGGCACAGATAAGAATTAAAAACATAGATTAAAGGAGAATGAAACAGCGATAGAGAATGTTGGAAATACAGCAGGATGGTATCAGTAAAGAGGAAAGCTGGGTGTTGTATTATTTTGCCCAGATTTGATTAAACTAGCAACTGATCCAAAGGAGGGTGTTGATTCTTTAAAATCACATTCCTTCTGTTGAATGCAAATTCAGTTCCACGAGGTTAAGGGCCTGTCCCACTAACGCGACTTTTCAGCGACTGTCTTTGACCTTCAAGCTCGAGGGCACTCGCCTGACAAACCTTGAGCTGGATGGACCGTCAGCGATTAAACCGCGAGCCGGATCGACCGTCTGCACACACACACACACACACACACACATACACACAAACACATCGCAAAGGCGGGGGCCAGAGAAAGCTGGGGAGTGCTGTCTGAAATTCTCACCCGCGATGAACAGGAAGGTAAAAGACGGCTGGCACAGTTACGGTAAGTCGTTTAGAGAGCGCGGAGAGGGGAGCGGGGGAGAGGGGGGAGAGAAGGGGAGAGAAGGGGGGAGAGAAGGGGGGAGAGAAGGGGGGAGAGAAGGGGGGAGAGAAGGGGGGAGAGAAGGGGGGAGAGAAGGGGGGGGAAGAACGGTGGGGAGAAGGAGTGGAGACACTTTTAAGAAGCCAGACAACTTTTAATAAAGTTTAGCGAGCATTTAACATTATCGGTCGGTTTACTTACCTTTTTTTTCTCAATGAGCTTTACCTTCGACTACATTCGATTACCTTTGATTGCCTTCGATTACCTATGATAGCATTACGACCTACTACGACCTACCTCGACTAAACCCACGAGTAAAAAAATATTGATTTTTTCCATGGCGACCTTTTTTTACTCGCGGACATTTTTCAGCTTGCTAAAAAAAAAGCCGCGACTTAACTGAGGCCTCAAGTATGCGGGGACTACTCTCGAGCATGACAGAGAGTTACAAAGACCTCCTAGGACCTCGTGTCGACCATGCTGCGAGTATGAGTCGAGGGCAAACTCTTCTAAACTCACGAATTAGGTCGCCGCAGTGGGACAGGCCTTTTAAGAGTGCATAAATGTGGAATCAAATCAGGAATGCACATTGATAAAACTGCCTACTCGCCAAATTTCTTGATAGCATTTGACTGTAGCTTTCGCACATGTGCAGTTTTTGCAATGTGCCCAATTCCATTGCTTTACCGTGAATATTTTAATTGCAATGATTCTTCGTAATTGTATATTTTTAACTTATTTTTGTTAACTTATTTTCTCAGAAGCCCCACAATTTTAAATTCTAAACATGAGAATTTGCATTTGCAAATTCCATTTTTATTAAAGCAAATTTAATGCTACAAAATTCTGCAGCAAATTGAGTTTGTCCAGCAATTAACTAGAATTGTTTATTCCTGGCAGGTGACATTTTAACCCAGGTCAATTTACTGTTTAGTGATATAGCGCAGAGACAGGCCCTTTGGCCCACCAAGTCTGCACCGACCAGTGATCCTCGCACACCTACACCTTCATACACACACTAGAGACAATTTACATTTATACCAAGCCATTTAACCTACAAACCTGTACATCTTTGGGGTATGGGGGGAAACCGAAGATCTCTGAGAAAACTCAGGCTGGTCATGGGGAGAATGTACAAACTCCATAGAGACAGCACCCGTAGTCAGGATCTAACCCGGGTCTCTGGAGCTGTAAGGCAGCAACTCTACCACTGTGCCGCCTGGTTGAAACAAATGTTGAAAATCCAGTGGCTCTATGGTGACAAACATCTGTTCACTTTCGAGATCTTCTAATCAACATTGGCTGCCATTTTTGGAGCACTTATTAGTGTCATTGTGAGCACTTAAACAGTTGTAGATGGTAAAGCACATTTTTTAACCTTTAGGCATGCGACAAATTGCAATATCAAGGCACTTATATTTTTATTGTTCGTCTCTCACTTCTTAGCATATCTTCAGTCCATGAATCTGCCTTTTTGATGTAGGACAAGCTTGATAAACTGATAAAACACCATCATTTAGTTCGCCAGCAAAACGTAAAGCTGCATTTCTGTTCAAAAAACAGAATGTGTTCTAATTAAGCAAAAATAATTTAGAATTTCCAGTTTTAGGAAAACCATCCTTTCAAAGTACGCAAGTTCCAAATAAAAAAACATGAAGACAAATCAAATAGTTCAAAAGGTATAGAAATATGAAAACGCACACCTCCAGATTCAGGGACAGCTTCCTCCCGGCTGTTATCAAGCAACTGAACCATCCTACCAACGACTAGAGAGAGTCCTGAGCTACTATCTACCTCATTGCAGACCCTTGGACTATCTTTGATTGGACTTTACTTGTCTTTATCTTGCACTAAACATTATTCACGTTCTGGCAGGTGACAGATGGCCCATATGTTCAAACTAATTCTATAAATGTAAGTGTAATGTCTATGCAATTGCAATGACATGGCTTCATTGTAGAAATCTAAGCACAAAACTAAAATCTGTGTAACAATATGCAGTTTAATATTATGGAATGGGTGCCTGCTGGGAAGGTAATTCTGAACCAGCTGTTTCTGTTGCAAATAAGTGGTGGATGCTAAATCTCCCATGGAAAACAGCAAGATGCATGGTACATTCCCTGGTGTCAGGGAGATACCTCGTTGTCACTCAGCTGACAAAGGCCACATGTTTATGGAGAAGGTTTCTTGATAGGGGTGTAAGAGTCTTCTTAACTCTTGAACAATGACCTGAAGCTGTCAGGAATGAAATATCCTACAATGCCAGCTGAGTACTTAACCAGTTCTAAGTCATGCAATGATCGACAGAATCAGAGCACCATCCTGCCTAGAGAAGAACCTCAGCTGGAGAAGGCTTCCAGCAGAGAACTCTCCTTTACTCATAGCCTTTGATAGCAAGAACCTCTTAGATATGTTTAACAATCAGTTTCTTTTCCTTTGCAGATATATGAAAAGGACAAAAGATCTGTTAATAAATCTCGATTTTTTTTTTTTAAGTAAGAATTCTTGAGTGCAGAAGTCAGCCTGCCTCAGTTTGTAATCAAAGCAGAAATGTTCTTCATAAGTTCAAACTTCAGTGTTAGTGGGAGGAAATAGGGGACACAAGTCTCTTGTCTTTAAGATTGTCTAAATTGTCAAATGAAACAAAATATAAATGGAATATTAATGCAATTTAATGTCCTATAACATACAGTTGGTAACAAGGCAATGTTTGCAGTTAATATTAAACTGAAAGCTTTATTTGTGTTTTGGTCTGGACATATTTGGCTCCATACCCTCTGGATAACATATAACGAGATGCTCAGTAAAATATTTTTGAATTGACTATTCTGGGTTTGATTTGAGTGTCCATGTCGGTTGCTGTCATTCTCTACCCGGCTACAACCCATCAAATGTGGCCCATATAGGAACAAGATGCAACCCCACCAACTATTTCTACATTTCACAACGAAGCAAATGGAGATTCAGACTACCAAAAGCAGTCTAACCATTGCAGTGATCTTTGGCAGACATGGCATGCCAACTTGTGATGGACACAGGTGTGGATTGCAATCAGTGTGTCTGCTGGGAACAACTCATCACTGTAAAACATATATCAGTGCACTCTGGTCTCTGTCCTCTACACTGTATCACAGAAGCATGGATCATACTGGAGGTGCATCTCTGTAACTGGAGTCAATACTGAGGCAGGTGGCTTTTGTGACCAGCATGAGCTGGCCATCGTAAATAATAGGCAGCTTTATGTCACTGAGCGCTGGATATCGAACAGATTCACATTTGTTTGAATGGATCCACTGAACTTCACTCCAAACTAGGTGATTTGAATTTTTTTTGCATTGTTTTTATTAATTTACATCGCACAGAAATTGCATTGTCGTTTCATTTAAAAATCATTTTAGCTCTTTTTAAGTGGCTCTGCAATGGCACAGTGATACAGCCAGACAACTCATACCTCCTGTGACCCAGATTCAATCCTGACCTCCAGTGCGGAATTTGCACATTCTCTCTGTGACAGCGTGGGTTTCTCACAAGTGGATGGGTTTCCTCCTAGATCCCAAAGGCGTGCATGTTAGTAAGCTAATTGGCTACTGAAAATTGCCCATAAGTGTGCAGGTGAGTGAAAGGATGTGGGTAGGTTGATGGGAATGTGGGGAGAACATGATACAAAGATAATTAATTGGGGAAATTGGATTTCTCTGTGAGCCGGGCAAAGACAGGATGGGCTGAATGGTCTCCAGTATCTTAAATAAATATGGGGATATCTGGAAAATATGGCAAACGGAAACTTTAAAATACAGTCCGCTGCTCACACAAGTTTGAAGATCATCAGGCCCGTCCATGTCACAGCCTGAGTCACTACCCATGGTCGTCTGCAAATGTGGGATGGCTGCAGCCACAAGGTCTCCAGTTTCTCGGGAGCCACGCAGCCCAAAACATTTGTGTGGCAGTGGGTAGATGATTGCAATGTCTGGGCTGGGTCTGGCCTGACCATATGTGATATTTTCTGTAGGAACAGTAACTATCTTGTTAGTACGACCTCTGATTCTATCTGATTAATTAAAACCAGTGCCTCTAGCAGCATGACCTCTCACTGTAAACATGATTAATGTGGAATGAATATTAAATGTAAAAGAGAAAAACATTTATAACATCAGCTGAATCTACCAAGTTTAGTACCACGACAACATTAAGCTCCAAAGATTTTTTTAAAGTCATAGGAAGGGTCCCAATACAAAATGTCACCTGTCCATTTTCTCCAGAGATGCTGCCTGACTTGCTGAGTTACTCCAGCATTTTGTGTCAATCCTAAGATTCGTACATTCCTTACATCCACAATTATTACTGATTGGGGCAAACTAGTAGCAAGATCTCCACCTAGTGGCTGCAAGAGCAATGCAAGTGTACATTTTCGTTCAGAGTCAGAGAGTGATATGGTGTGGAAACAGGTGCTTCAGCCCAACTTGCTCACACCGGCCAACATATCCCAGCTACACTAGTTCCACCTGCCTGTGCTTGGTCCATATCCCTCCAAACTAGTCCTATCCATGTACCTGTCCAACTGTTTCTTAAACTTTGGGATAGTCCCAGCCTCAACTACCTCCTCTGGCAGCTTGTTCCATACACCCACCACCCTTTGTGTGAAGAGTTACCCCTCAGATTCCTATTAAATCTTTTCCCCTTCATCTTGAACCTATGTCGTCTAGTCCTCAATACCCCTACCATGGGCAAGATCTTCTGTGCATCTACCCGATCTATTCCTCTCTAGTTTGTTGCACCATTGTCTCTACTGAAGTGATCCAAAGAGAAAGGACCTCACAGAAGGAGTATCTAGTACTATAGAATAAAACATAGAAAATAGGTGCAGGAGGAGGCCATTCGGCCCTTCGAGCCAGCACCAGCATTCATTGTGATCATGGCTGATCATCCACAATCAGTAACCCGTTCCTGCCTTCTCCCCATACCCCTTGATTCTGCCAGCCCCAAGAGCTCTATCTAACTCGCTTTGAAATGCATCCAGTGAATTGGCCTCCACTGCCTTCTGTGGCAGAGAATTCCACAAATTCACAACTCTCTGGGTGAAAACGTTTTTTCTCATCTCAGTTTTAAATGGCCTCCCCTTTATTCTTAGACTAGTGGCCCCTGGTTCTGGACTCCCCCGACATTGGGAACATTTTTCCTGCATCTAGCTTGTCCAGTCCTTTTATAATTTTATATGTTTCTATAAGAATCCCTCTCATCCTTCTAAATTCCAGTGAATACAAGCCCAGTCTTTCCAATCTTTCCTCATATGATAGTCCCGCCATCCCGGGGATTCACCTCGTTAACCTACGCTGCACTGCCTCAATAGCAAGGATGTCCTTCCTCAAATTAGGAGACAAAAACTGCAAACAATACTCCAGATGTGCTGTCACCAGGGTCCTGTAAAACTGCAGAAGGACCTCTTTGCTCCTATACTCAATTCCTCTCGTTATGAAGGCCAACATGTCATTAGCTTTTTTCACTGCCTGCTGTACATGCATGTTTACTTTCAGTGACTGGTGTACAAGGACAGCCAGGTCTCGTTGCACTTCCCTTTTTCCTAATCTGACACCATAGAGATAATAATCTGCCTCCTTGTTCTTGCCGCCAAAGTGGATAACCTCACATTTATCTACATTATACTGCATCTGCCATGCATTTGCCTACTCACTCAATCTGTCCAAGTCACCCTGCAACCTCCAAGCATCCTCTTCGCAGTTCACACTGCCACCCAGCTTTGTGTCATCTGCAAATTTGCTGGTGTTTCTTTTAATCCCTTCATCTAAATCATTAATATGTATTGCAAATAATGCGGTCCCATCACCGAGCCTTGCGGCACTGCCTGCCATTCTGACACGTTTATTCCTGTGTCCTGACTGCCAACCAATTCTCTATCCATGTCAATACCCTACCCCCAATACCATGTGCTCTAATTTTGCCCACTTATATCCTGTGTGGGACCTTATCAAAGGCTTTCTGAAAGTCCAGATACACTACATCCACTGGCTCGCCTTCATCCATTTTACTTGTCACATCCTCAAATAATTCCAGAAGATTAGTCAAGCAGGATTTCCCCTTCATAAATGCATGCTGACTTGGACCAATCCTTTTACTGCTATTCAAATGCAGCGTTATTACTTCTTTAATAATTGACTCCAGCATCTTCCCCACACCAATGTCAGGCTAACTGGTCTATAATTCCCCATTTTCTCTCTAGCTCCTTTCTTTGAAAAGTCGGATAACATTTGCTACCCTCCAATCCACAGGAACTGATCCTGAATCTATAGAACATTGGAAAATGATCACCAATGCGTCCATGATTTCTAGAGCCACCTCCTTGAGTACCCTGGGATGCAGACCATCAGGCCCTGGGGATTTATCAGCCTTCAGTCCCATCAGTCTACCCAATACTATTTCTCACCTAATGGAAATTTCTTTCAGTTCCTCTGTCTCCCTAGATCCTCTGTCCTATTGTACATCTGGGAGATTGTTTGTGTCTTCCTTAGTGAAGACAGAACCAAAGTACCTGTTCAACTCTTTTGCCATTTCCTTGTTTCCCATAATAATTTCACCTGTTTCTGCCTTCAAGGGACCCACATTTGTCTTTACTAATCTTTTTCTCTTAACATACCTAAAGAAGCTTTTACTATCCTTTATATTCTTGGCCAGCTTACTCCTGTACTTCATCTTTTCACCCCGTATTGGCCTTTTTGTTATCTTCTGTTGTCGTTTGAAAGTTTCCCAATCCTCTGGCTTCCCACTACTCTTTGCTATGTTATGCCCCTGTCCCACTTAGGAAACCTGAACGGAAACCTCTGGAGACTTTGCGCCCCACCCAATGTTTCCGTGCGGTTCCCGGAGGTTTCCGGAGGTTTTTGTCAGTCTCCCTAATGGTCGAAAGTGGTTTCCGCTTCTTCTATGTTCCAGCGATTATTTCCAAAAATTCAAAACCGGCCGCTAGTAAAAATAGGTTGCCGTTTTAAAAATCGGTAATTTTTTAGTCTAAGCCGGTTGCGATGCTAGTTGAAGGTGGTTGCCGGAGGTTGCAGGTAGTGGAAGGTAAGACCTTTTTTTCACCCAGTTTTATTCCACCAGGGAGGTCTTACCTTCCACTACCTGCAACCTCCGGCAACCACCTTCAACTAACCCCCCCCCCCACCCCCCCACCCACTATTTAGTTTAAACCCACCCATGTAGCAGTGGCAAAGCTGCCTGCCAGAATGTTGGTCCCCGGCCTGTTAGGGTGCAATTCACCTTTACCCCAAAACAGATCCCAGTGGTCTAGGAATCTAAATCCCTGCCCCCTGCACCAGCTCCTCAGCCACACATTCAAATCCCCTATCTCCCTGTTCCTGCCCTCGCCAACACGAGGAACTGGAAGCAAACCAGAGATACTTCCGAGCTCTCTAAAGCCACGCTGCAGAATCTCTTTCCTCTTCTTCCCAAACTGAAGAAAAACAATGCCCATTTTCCATGCTAATGATTTTAGAAGTCAAGATGTTATGTTACAGTTGTACAAGATGTTGGTGAGGCCACATTTGGAGTATTGTGTTCCTGTCACCCTGTTACAGGAAAGGTGCTGGAAAGAGTGCAGAGTGTAGAGAAGATGCAGGAGGATGTTGCCAGGACTCAAGGGCCTTAGCTATAAAAACACTTTGAAACAGGCTAGGACTTTATTCATTGGAGCGCAGGAGAATGAGTGGTCATTTTGTAGAGATATAGAAAGATCATGAGGGGAATAGATAGGGTAGATGCATGATCTTTTATCCAGAGTAGGGAAATCAAGAACCAGAGGACATAGGTTTAAGATGAGAGGAGGAAAGATTTAATAGGGACCTGAGGGGCAAATTTTTCACAGAGGGTGGTGGGTATAAGGAGGTAGATGAGGCAAGTACTATCACAACATTTAAAATAAATTTGAACAAGTACATGGATAGGAAAGATTTAGAAGGGTAGGGACCAAACGTAGGCAGGTGGGACTACGCAGAGTAGATTGGGAGTCTTGGTTGGCATGGGCAAATTGGGCCAAGGGTCAGTTTCCTTGCTGTATGACAATGATTCCATGAAAGAGTCTGTGCTGCGATTATGAGCGCAGCACACTTGATTCATTTTAAAGAAAGAGAAATCCACATATTTATAAGAGGGAATAAGGAAGTTGCTGTGTTTTTGCTGCATGTATTTATGCTGCATGTATTTATAAGAGAGGATTAGGAAGTTGCTTGAAAAGGAGAAGCATTAAAGGAGGGTGCAGGTGATTGAAGTTAAAATCAGATGCTTAGAGTAGATAAACATTAGAACAAACCACAAACGTTAAACATCCAATTGCCATGCCTCAAAGTGGCAACGTTTAAAGGAAATGTGTAGGACACTTTTTTTTTTAAACCACAGTCTGAGGAGAATGGTGTAACTTGGCAACATATTCTAGACATTGTGGATCAAAGAGCCTGTTTCTGTGCAGTGCTGTTCTGTGTTCTATGTTCATTACACGTTTCAATTCCAATGGACAATCAATAATTCAAATCACTGATCTTGTCCTCTATTTATTAAATTACCTGGTTAGTTTATTATATAATTTCAACAAACACATTTTAGTGAAACACAAAAAAAATTGCAGTCATGTATTTTAAAGATAAATGTTTTCTTTCACTCTAGCCATTCTGAGATCAGAGTAAGACCTTTATCGGCTTCTCTCTATAATCATGTTTTAAATCTCTCATGATTCATGATATTCTGGGGCACATCAATCTGGCTGCCTTTTGTGAAACAGTATTGATATGATTCATATTAAATGTACGCTGTCTTATTGAAGGTGTTGTCTTTCAGATGAGGATGAAATGCATTACTTTCGCCCCATGTGTTTTTCTCTCCATCTCTCTCTCCAATCTTATTTCTCTTTCTCTCTCTCTCTTTCTCTCTCTTTCAGTTTCTCTCTCTCTTGCTCTCTCTCTCTTTTACTCTCTCTCTCTCTCTTTCCCTCCCTCTCTTTTGCTCTCTCTCTCTCTTTCTATCTTTCTCTCTCTTTCTTTCTATCTTTCTCTCTCTCTCTTTCTCTTTCTACCATCTATTTCTCAAACATTTAGGAAAACGTTGATAGTTTACTAGTGCCTATTAATTAAATTGACAGGCTCTGGCCACTGATGCTAAGAGCAGCATTTATTCCCATTGAACTGATTGGCCTACGTGTCTCTCAGAGAGTACTTAAGAGTCAACCATACCCAGTCAACAATATTCATGGGTCTTGAGAAGCACAGTGACCAGACCAGACCAGACCAGACCAGACCAAACCAGACCAGACCAGACCAGACCAGACCAGACCAGACCAGACCAGACCAGACCAGACCAGACCAGACCAGACCAGACCAGACCAGATCAGATCAGATCAGATCAGATCAGATAAGATAAAGTGTCTTCCCATGTAGGGTTTTTATAAAACAGATGTCTTTTTCCAACTAACCCATTGGCAGAGTGTAGAGGGGGAAGCCAGGAGCAGCACCATGTGCACCAAACTATAATGGGCCAATCTGCCAAAGTTACAACATAATGCATTATGCATGCAGAGCAGTGGACGTGGTGTTGTACAGCTGAACAGATACAATCCCATAGCCACAAGATAAAATTCCCATTATGAATGATGGTAGATAATTAAATAGTTACTTGGGAAGACTCCGTAAGCACCTACATCCTCTGCAATGGAGGAGTCCACCATTTAATGCAAAAGGCATGACTCCAAACATCTTCAGACAGCAGTACCAAATAGAAAACTCATTTCATTCTTCCTCTCAGTTTGCCACCATCATAGAAGTCAGCGTTTAACCAAATCAATGCACGCCGTGTGCTATCACACACAGGTTGAAATGTCTGAGGCTATGAGCTCTGACAAATTTTCAATATAGTGCCGCATGTATTAGCCATGGGTTTGGCAGGGTGTTTGAATACAACTATCATACTGGCATCTACCTAGCGATGTGGAAAATTAACCAGTACCCAATTCAAGAAAAACAGATCGGCAAGGGACCAGATTCTGCACTGAACAACTGAGTTGTGAAAAGAATCAGCCTGTCACTTCAACAAGCACTGCGGTCAGGAAAGGGTGTAGCCTTCTGCTACAATGAGGGAGGGAATGTGTGCTTAGGGTACTGGAAAAGTGCCCGTCAAATGGGGTGGTTAGTTCTGGGTGGTACCAAGCTTATTTCATGTTGTTGGAGATACAGTTATCCAGAGAAGGCTATTTCAGTGTCGGGGCAGCAGAGAGAGTTGTCAAAAGGCAGCTGTTGAATTGGTTGAGTGATCAAAATGAGCTAATTGAGCAGACAGTAAAAAGAAGGAAAGTTGTCGCCGAGAGGCCTATTGGAAGTGTTGGGATGTGTTGATCAGAAGTGTTGTGTGGGGGGGGGGGAAGGTGTGAGGGGGAAAGTGTGAGGGGGTTTGGATTAAGAGACGATGTGGAGGGTAAGTGTGGGGCTTTGGCTCAAGAGGCTTCAGCGAAGAGACTCAGCTAAGGCCCAGCAGAGGGGGATAGGAGATAAAGGTTCAGTATGTTCTTTGAAAGTGGCATCACAGGTAAATAGGGTCGTCAAGAAGGCTTTCAGTGGCCTTGGCCTTCATCAGTCAGGGTATTGAGCAGTCAGGGTAGAGGTTGTGATGTTATGTTACAGTTGTACAACACATTGGTGCGGCCACATTTAGAGTATTATGTTCAGTTTTGGTTACCCTGCTATTGGAAAGATGTTGTTAAACTAGAAAAGTGCAGGGAAGATTCACGAGAATGTTGCCTGGACTAGAGGGCCTGAGCTACAGGTTGAGCAGGCTGGGACTTCATTTCTTGGAGCACTGGAGGCTGAAAGGTGATCTTATAGATATGTACAAGATCATGAGGGAAATAGACAGGTTGATTGCACAGTCTTTTACCCAGAATAGGGAAATCGAGAAGCAGCAGAAATAGGTTTAACGTGAGAGGGAAATAAGAGTGATAGAAACCAAAGGGGGAACATTTTTGCACAAAGGGTGGTGGGTATATGGAATGAGCTGTGCCAGAGGAGGTTTTAGTTTAGTTTAGTTTAGAGATACCATGTGGAAACAGGCTCTTTGGCCCACCGAGTCTGCGCTGACCAGCGATCCCCATACACTAGAACTATCCTACACACTTGGGACAATTTACAAATCGTCCCGAAGCCAATTAACCTACAAATCTGTACATCTTTGGAGAGTAGGAGGAAACCGGTGGCAGGATCGAACCCAGGTCTCTGGTGCTGTACGGCAGCAACTCGACCACTGCACTCCCATGTCGTCCTTAGTCGAGATAGTTGAGACGGGTACTATAGCACATTTTAAAAGACTTTTGAGCCAAGACAAACTTTCAGCCAAGACAAACGTTCCTCCTACGGATGGATGATCAGCCCACCTGACTTGAATAATGTTTCATTTGCAGCAGCATCTTTTTAGAGCCCAGCATTGGCAGTTTGCACAATTAGCCAGGTGACGAAGAGCGGGTGTGTTTTTCAATCCTTGACAGCTGAAGCAGTTGGACACAAATAGTCAATCCCTTGTGAAGGAAGGTCAGTCGCTCAGTGCTGCAATAATTACAAAGTCTCTCTAATCACTTTCACTTGCAAAAGCTCCGTCTTTACTCTCAAAGCTTGCTGGTTAGTTTTAGTCGAGTTGCTGGCTGAGTTTCACAATAGTCACGCTTTGTTTCAATAGCGACTCAGCTGAGACAGGGACACATGGCTGCCAAGTTTCTCGGTGAAAGAAGCATTCATGGCTGCACATTGAAAGTAGTCAGTTGGTGAACTGATTTTCAAACATACTCCTCCAAAGCTGTTTTCAAACCAAACTTGTTTATGCTATGAGGGCACAAGGTACTGCGCATTCTAATTTATCGACTTCAGGAAGCATGCCCCAATCAGCATCAATGGTGCCGAAGTGGACTGGTTGAGAACTTCAAGTATAGCATAAATATTACCAACAATCGGTCGTGGACCAACCACATTGATGTGATAGCCAAGTCCTCTACTTACTGAAAAGACCCAGGAGATTTGTCATGCCTCCAATGACTCAATTACAAACTTCTACAGATGCATACTGTTGGATTGCATCATAGCTTGGTTTGGGAACAGCTTTGCCCAAGATCGCACAAAATTGCAAAGTTGTAAATGTATCCCAGTCCTTAACACAGACCAGGCTTCCCACCATTGACTCCATCAACAGTTCACATTGCATCAGAAAAGCAGCCAAAATAATCACAGACTTGTTCCACCCTGGTCATTCCTTCTTCTCCCTGTTCCCATTTGTTCCACCCTGGTCATTCCTTCTTCTCCCTGTTCCCATTTGTTCCACCCTGGTCATTCCTTCTTCTCCCTGTTCCCATTTCTTCCACCCTGGTCATTCCTTCTTCTCCCTGTTCCCATTTCTTCCACCCTGGTCATTCCTTCTTCTCCCTGTTCCCATTTGGCAGAAGATACTGAAGCTTGAATGTGTGCATCACCAGACTCGGCAACAACTTCTTCCCCTCATTTATCAGACTTCTGAATGGTCCTTCCTTAAGCTAAGGTACTGTCTGACACCTCTACCCATTGCATACCCACTTTGTGTATGGAAC
>CM075982.1:57261122-57338489 GCA_038087875.1 Malacoraja senta | reverse complement strand
TTCGCTGCCAATGACCGCAGATTCGTGAGACAGACCTTTAACTTTTAATGGAGGAAGGGGGGAAGAGGGAGTGGAGGGGAGAGGGAGGTGTTTTGGAAGATACCTAAAATTGTAGAATTCAAATGTTCAAACTGTTGGATTGTAAGCAAACCAAGCGAAATACTGTCACTCTAATTTGCATGCTTTGCGAATGGAATGTAGAAATGCATACATTGCCTGTTCCAGCTTGACCCAAGGCAGCTGAGTCACTCCAACACTTTATTTATTTTTATTTGTAAACCAGCATCTGTAGTTCCTTGTTTCTACATTTTCACCCAAGGCATGTTGCATCTTAGAGTTAGTATTTCCACCTCATTAAGGTGGCCTTTGCAGCCAGCACTGATTGTGTTATATAACCAGGCCTTTACAACAGGCAAACTCAAGAGTCGTTTATACCAGTGTTATTGAAGCTAAGCTGGCATCTGCTCATTAGGAAATGCTCTTGACTTCCACTCACTGTTGGAAGTCATTGCAAACATTTGGTAAACTGGAGCAAACAATGCCAAAGTCTAAAAGACTGCAGTCCAGTTTTCAAATGGTGCCCTGGGTACTATATTTATGAGCTAAAGCTGAGGAGAAAGATCATCACCTGCACCTTGGGTTTCAGGGTCTCGTTCAGAATGGTCATGAAATGGCACAGGCAAGGAGTACCTGGCCAGGTCGATAGCAGGAGTGGAGAGCAGGACGGCCAGAAAAATTGAAATGATATTGCATATGTGGTGAAAGTCCTGAACGGAACAAATCCTACCTCCCAGCAACTGTATCATGGACTCAACACAGTAAA
Organism: Malacoraja senta; assembly: GCA_038087875.1. Taxonomy (NCBI): domain Eukaryota; kingdom Metazoa; phylum Chordata; class Chondrichthyes; order Rajiformes; family Rajidae; genus Malacoraja; species Malacoraja senta. The sequence continues at coordinate 57,337,666 of CM075982.1, read as the reverse complement.
TGCTGCATGGGTTTATACAGTATGACTTCTCCGACACTCAGCTAGGTCCCATCTGACACAGGCTGCAAGTATGATTCCCTGATGGAAGACTGAGCCTCAAATGGACCCCAAATGCAGGAACACTGGAATCTGTCAGTCAATGCTAGGCTTATTGTACATGTGCGCAAGTCCCAGAGTGACTTAGTGTTGAACATCTAAATTGCTGATTGTTCCAATGAGAGACATCAACAGGACCAGCATGATTCAATGTGTTAACTCTGTTTCACTTTTCTCTGACACTGCCTGCCCCACTGAGTGTTGCCAGCTTCTTGCTGATGTTATTAAGGTATAGAAAGAGATGTTGAAGGAGGTGGGAAGAATTAAATTGGAATTAGTAACCAAGTCACATCTAAAATGAGTGGCAGTCACTGCAGATCAAATATTTATAAAGTAGTTCAACACTTGAGAGTTGTTAAGCCATGTTGTTTGATCAGGATTCTAGAGACAGCAAGTTTATGCAATGTGCCACTGTGCTCAAATCTTCAGCTTTACGCCGGGCGATCAGACCCCGGGTCGGGGCAAGTCAAACCTCTAGCGACTTCGGAGCTTCCCGACATCAGTCTCTACCCGAGACTGCGAGCTCCTCGATGGTGACATCCGCAGGCCGCAGTTGGAGCATTGATCTCGGGCAAGGGATCGCAGGCTCTGATGGTAAGTCCACGGCCCCGCGGTGGGGCTCAAAGTCAGTCTCGAGCAAACCTGCAGCTCCATGATGTTAGGCCGCAGAGCGACCGGAGATACGATCCGGAAAACAATCGCATCTCAGCAAGTTACCAGATTGAAAAAAAGGTTTCCCCGACCCCCTCTCCCGCCCTCCACCCTCCACATAAAACAAACCAGAGAACATTAACACAAACTTTTTAAAACACACTAAAAATAACAAAAAACAATAACAATAAAAAAAACATCGCTGACTGCGCCACCCGGTGGTAGAGTTGCTGCCTTACAGCATTAGAGACCCAAGTTTGATCCTGACTACGGGTGCTGTTTGTAAGGAGTTTGTACGTTCTCCCCGTGACCTGCGTGGGTTTTCTCCGGGTCGGTTTTCTCCCACACCCCAAAAACACACAGGTTTGTAGGTTAATTGGCTTGGTACGTTTGTAAATTGTCCCTAGTGTGTGTAGGATTGTGTAAGTGTACAGGGATCGCTCGGCGACGCAGGCACGGTGGGCCAAAGGGCCTGTTTCTGCGCGGGATCTAAACTAAACTGGTTGAGACAAGCACAATAACATTATTTAAAATACATTTAAGTCTTTTAGTAAAGGTTTAGAGGGATATGGACCAAATGCAGGCAAATGGGACTAACATAGATTTAGGTCGGAATGGACAGGTTTGGCTGAGGGGCCTGTTTCCATGATGGATGATTCTTTGACTCTCTGACTGCTGTAGGGAACACCTCTATTCACTTAATTCACTCATTTTCTCCTTCTCTCTCTCTCTAAGACATCCCGGAAATTAGACATTAAGTCATCTAGAAACTAAGGTACATCTGTCACAAAAAAAACACAGCATGAATCACCATTTTTATTGTGATTTAATTCCCTTCAGACTGTTGCTCAAGCCTTCTGTACACATTGTTTCAGCACAAAATGCAGTTAATATAACACAATCCTTATAGTGGCAACTGCAACATTTTTTAATCTATAAACCAGTTTCACATACAGTATAAGATAAACGATAAAGAAAACTTATTTCAAGAAAAATGCTGATAATGTAAATAGCTCGTTTTAAGCTTCCCCCCCAGTCTAGTTTCAGTCAAAAATCACTGAGTCCAGCACTTGCACATCTAAACTTTATTTTGGAAAAACACAGTTACAGTTCCCACTACTATACCTAACCACCGTGGGTTCGATCCTTGTTTCTGCCTGGCCAAGCCCTCCTATCCTCGTTCAAGCAGAGACACTCCAGAAGGTCACGCAGTCCTAAGCGTTCTCCCAGAAGATCGACACAGGACCTCGTGGGAGCGGCCTTTTATAGGTCCCTGAACCTTGAGGGGCCAAACCACACGGGGGTGGTCCCTATACAGTCCAATAACAGATAACAATTAACACAGTACATGATAGACATTTCCCTAACCCAATAATACACTGTATTTGAAAGAAAGTTCTAGAAGGAAGCAAACAAGAATAAACATTGAAACATGTGCCCTGAGATTCAAACAGTTTCTCCAAGGCTCAACAGTTCGACCAATCATCAATTAACAGGATGGCCTCCTTGCAACTTTATTTATACTATTTACAATGCTTTTGCAGCGATCCAATCGAAATGATGCATTTAAGGTTAGTTTGCTATACACGTTATCAATTTAGGAGAAACAAGGAGAAAACCTGGACCCCTCACCATCCTGCATACCAGTTTGAGCCTAGACTGGCTGGCGCCATTCAAAACCTGTAAAGTTCAGCTGACAAGGGGTTAAGCAATTCTGACAAGTGCAGGGATCCTTCATTTTATGGTGCCTTTAATTTGCCCAGTATTAACAATAAGAACATAGAATCAGGAGCAAGAAAATATAATGAGGCTGTAGGTTGGGCTGTTTTGTAGATTAATACAAAATGCCTACACATAAAATTAAACTGGGCCTTGATATGAGTAATAATTTGGCAGTCACTTGATGTCCACATGTAAGAACTGCCAGAGGGGATGCTTGTTAAGAGAATGATGATAATTTGATGGATGGTGCTATCTGTGGGGACTTTGCATGTCCTCCCTCTGACCAAGTGGGGTTCTGCAAGGTGCTCTTGTTTCCACATTCACCCCAAAGACATGCAGGTTGATAGGCTAATTGATCACTGTAACATTGCCTTTAGTGTGGTCAGTAGCAGAATCTGGAAGGTGTTGACGGGGATGTGTTGAGAATATCTGGGATGTGTTGAGAATAAAATAGACTGAATGTAGGAGTAGTGAAAATGAGAATTAGATGTTGAGCATGGATTCAGGGCCAAATTGTAATTTTCTTAACCTTGTGATTTAATGACTTAACTACAATGAACTAATGTGGTTTGGAAACTCAAATTTATAATAATAGTAATAATTCATTTTATTTGCTGGCGCCTTTCTAACACCCAAGGACACCTTACAAGACATAAAATCACAAAAATACAAAACACATAGTCGGAATAAATTAAAATAAAAACACCACAGTACACAAATCAAGGACAGAATTCAATTACAAAAGCACAAAAAGAAATCAGAAACACAATTTGAGGAGAGAGCAGCGGCAGCCAAACCGCGCCAGCGTCCACTCTCCCTCCGACCGCCATCTTGAACAAAGACCAACAGACACAGCACACAAAAATCATCCCCCCACAATGACCACCACTGTGGGGGAAGGCACAATGTCCAGTCCCCAACCCCAGTTCACCCAAAGTCAGGCCCAATGAGGCCTCCGCTATTGCCTCTACAGAGGCCCGATGTTCCTGGCCGTTTCACCGGGTGATGCTGGCCCGGCGTCGGGAGAGTCCTCTAGCGGCTGGGCCACTTGGAACGGCCGCATTCCTTACCGGAGGCCGCAGCTCCGGTAAGGTTTGGAGCTCCAAGGCTCCCGATGTTAAGGTCGGCGCCGCCCGATCCTCTCCACAGTCCCGCAGCCCGGAGGTGTTGAGCTCGGCGGTCACAGCTCACCGGAGCTCCAGCGCTCCGATCCAGCGCGGCGACCCAGGCAAGGCATCGCCCGCTACGCTCTGCGATGGCGCTCCAGCGTAGCTCCGCCACCGAAGCTGAAGGTGCTGGGCGGTCCCGCCAGGACACGGCGCTCCCAGGCCCGCTGGTAGGCCACGAGGCGGGTCGACGGGGCAGCCCGGAGAAAAGCTGCCTCACCGACAAGGTAGGGACCTAGAAATAAGGTTACCCCCTTACCCCTACATTAAAAGTCAAGTTCTCCTACAGACAGCACACAAGACTAACTAAAACTACAAAAAAAAAAGTGAGTTAAACGGACGGCTGCTGATTAGCAGCTGTTCACCAAGATGGCGCCTCCTCCTCCTCTTATGGCAATTACATGGCAATTACAAGTAACCAGCAAAGACAGATCATGTCATTATTTTTTTCATTTTGTTTACTTAGTTACTTCTAATTCAAAAAGTAGTTTGCATCTGTATAAACCAATGAGAAGGACATTGAGGACAATAAGACAGTGGAGAATACTAATAGCTGGGTAATTTAACATCAAGAAGGAGGTGGTGTTGGGCTGTTGAAGAGCATTAAGGTAAATGAATCCACAGAACCTGATGGGAACCATCCCAAGTTATTGAGAGAGTCAAGAGAAGAGATTGCAGGAGCCTTCATGAAGATCCTTATATCTTCTCTAGCCACAGGTGAGGTCTCCGGAGGGCAGGGTGAGTGGCCAGTGTTGTTCATTTGTGTAAGAAGGGTAGAAAAAATCCATGGAATTATAGGCCAGGTAAACCTGAAGTAATTGGTGGCATCTTGCATTATGTAAAATGAAGTCTAAAATGCCACCTCACTCCAACAATAACATCTGTTTCAGCCCTTTGAACAAATCAATGTAAAATGTAGACACCCAATGTATCGTCATTATTCCCCATCTGCAATGAAGCAGCTGGAAATCGCCAACATCCAAAGCTCAAGTGAAGTTTATAAATACATAGAAAATGCCAGGCAGAGGTATAAATAATATTTGTGGGAATTTCTGTCGTTCTATGAAATTAATGTTGGCAGTTTCCTTTTAAATGTTGCATTTTGCTTTCTTAATTATCATTGTACAGTCTATCGGAAGCTATATAATATGAAGAACTTAATCAAGCAAGTTGATTTGTTCTTTTTCCTGTAGCAGGCAGTTCAGATTACAGGTTTCACAAAAGCTAAAGCAATTTGTAGGATTGGTTTTGAGATTGCTTGCTTGTGGTCAGTGGGAGATTTTCAATGACTAATGGACAGATATAGATTTGTGATGGCTTTCCATTTCTTCAACATGATACTGTGGATAAAACAGAATAGATAACTAATGAGATGTTTGAAATAAAGACATAAATTTGTTGGAAATACTCAGCAGGTCAGGCAGCATCCATGGAAAATAGGAAGACTTTATGATTCAGGTCAACAGCCATCCACCAGGATAAGATGTTGGAGGTATTTCTTAAGACAATTACAATTTCTTAGCCAAATAGAAATGTGATGCTTTAGAGGTGTAGTTCTTTTGAACGTTAGTTGAACCATTTAGGACAAATGGGCGATGAAACGTGTGATGCAATTGAACCTTAATCACTCCAAGCCACAATACTGCACATCTCATGCCCATTTGCACACTTAGAATTATTTGCACAACTGAGATAAAGACATGGCAACTATGAGACTCAGGTGGTACGTCTCATCAGGTCTACAAGTTAGAATCACCAACTGGTGCAAACTGCTGAGATATTTTTAGCGAAGTGCACTCTGGTTACATGTGTTTCCTCTTGTAAAAACAATGGCTCATGGAGCAAATCACTTGTAGGATATTTCATCTTCTCAAGGAATCTTTATAGGGAGATCAAGTATCCAAGTCTATATTGAAGATGAAGAAAGTAGGATTTAGCAATAATAAATGAAAAAGTGACACATTAAAGTCAGGAGGTAAAAAGGCATTTATTTTACCTTGAAAGTGCTTCTTCTCTGCTTCTGATATTGCAAGCGCTCCTCCAAAGCAGCAGAAGACAGACAGAAAGAAAGGCCATTGTTGCTCCCAGCACAGGTGTATGATCTAGGAGCTTGAGTGAAAAAGAAAGAACTTTAGAACAAACAAGACAGAGGAAGAGAGAGAGCGCAAAAAATGCTAATATATGCTTGAAGAACAGGAGTACAGGATTACATTTCAATTACTTGTCACTCGTTCATACACTGAAGAGACAGTTTGGCAGCCACTTTAGTTGGTCTGGAGTCAAATACGGTCAGATCAGATAAGAGTAGGACTTCAGTGAATCAGAAGTGTTTTTACAATCATCCAGTATTTTATAGTTACAGCCTTTCCATTCCAGATTACTTCATTGTTTGAATTTAAATTTCATGGCTTTTTTTGGAGAGATTTGTCTTCAGATCAGAGATGACAGTCCCGTAATTTAGTCTCAATCAGACTGCCTGCAAATAGTGGAACATGCTGAGAGTAGCTCATACTGTACGCACAAGGTTTGAGTTTGCTAACATTATTGTGAGAGAAAAAGAAAGATAACAGCAAAGGCTACCTGTGGATGTATAACAAGGTGTGCGAATCTTTAACACACCATATGGTGAGGGTGGAGATTGATTTTCATGATCAATAATATTCTTGAGGAGAAGACAGTGCTGAGAACACATAGGTATAGAATGATGAAGTGAGGGAAACTGAAGAAACAAACGTTGTGTAAATTAGTTGTGAAATGCTTTGGACACCTATTCTCTCCTCAGATAGTCATAGGTACCTCATTTATAAAGGTAGTTCTGAGTTTGTAAGAATACTTAAATTCACAGTCATTTAAGATACCAAAGAGCTATGAACTCAGCAAAGACTATCAGAAGCTGTCAATGAATGAAATTCCACTGATAGATTATTTCAGGCATTGTAACATTGGAGCGTTTTTGGATCATGTATTCAAAAGTAGGTGTATAATTGCTTGAAATATGAAGGAATTTGGTGCACATGCTTGGCCACCAAAAGCCTGTTCTATATCACTCTATATCATCGTCCATATCTCTTGCTTCCCTTTCCTCTGAATCTCAGTCTGAAGAAGGTTCTCGACCTTAAACATCACCTATTCCTTTTCTCCAGAGATGCTGCCTGACCCGCTGAGTTACTCCAGCTTTTTATGTCTATCTTCAGTTTAAACTAGCATCTGTAGTTCCTTCCAATATATATACTCCTTAACATTTAACTTGTTGGGTGGGATTGCTACTTACGTGGAGATGGAGCCAAGAATGCCATGGAATTCCATTTTATGCCAGTTACAGAGGGAATAGTGATTGCAACCCAAGAACAATTTCCAAAGCTCTGAAAACAAGGACATGTCACGTGACTGCATGTGGCAGAAATCACTATTAATATGTATCAGTAATGTCTATGAAATGTCTTTTAATGAATCTAAGTTGTACATCAAGAGAAAGGACATGCAGCAATAAGTTAAATCATGAAGCATGCAGCTTTGGTGGACAGACTGTGAGTTTATTGTAATGAGTCACAAAGATGGAATCTACACTAAACCACGACCACTGCAGTTGATGCAGTTTACTTTGTAAAGCAGCTGTGCTACAAGCAAATGTAATGTGAGACATCAGTGCTTTAAAGCCACACATAACATTATCACACGCAAATACTTTACACTGCTGTCTCCTTCAGGAAAATGGGTGTAAACACTTCTCACAATTATATACAATCATCATATGTTGACTAGCCGCCTTCGTCAATTTCACCTCAAATCTGTATAGGTCTCTAATTTTTTTATTCATGCTTGGAATCGAGGAAATTGCAGCCTCTTGATTTGCCAGTATTCTGTAACAGTCTGAAGGTTCCCAATCCGAAATGTCACCCATCCTTTTTCCCCAGAGATGCTATAGTGTCTCCATCATAAGTACATATGGGATTAAAACACAAGATACAGTATTATGATCCCCTTGCTCTTACAATTACCGTACATTAAAAAGGTTACCACAGAACCTCAGAGTGATAGGACCTTAGAGGTTCAACATCAAGAGTCTCTGAGAGAGCTTTAGCTGAAAATTGATTCAGAATAACCAGCCTTGTCACACTGTTCAATCAAAGCTTTCACATGATCTGGTTCATCTTACATGTGTGAAATTGGATTTTCCATGCTGCCTGTGGCAAAGACTTCCAGAATGGAAGTGAAGACAATCTCAGAGTGTAGGGCCTGTTCCACTTGGCGATTTTATCGGCGACTGCCGGCATAATTGACTGACGTAGCAGGTCACTGAAAAAGTCGCCGCATGATGCGGTGGTGACGCGGCGTGACGCGGCGTGATGACGTATTGACGCACGGTGTTTCCGCAAGTGTCGCAGCATTTTTTTTGTCGGCGCTGTATTTTGAAATGTTGATATGATTTTGATATGATGTCGGCCGTCGCTGAAACAATCACCAAGTGGGACAGGACCTTGTGAATTTTATAATAATCCAGAAATTTACAGACTGCCTACAGCACAACAGACACATGTTTATTGAAGAGTTCAAACTGTGGGTCAATGGATGAAAGATCATTTAAAGCGGTGGAACTGCTAGGGTCTCATTTAATGTGTGGGGAGGCAACTAGCACATCTTTACACTTCACGTTTTGCCGAGTTGGTAGCTTTGGAAGGACAGGAAGGGCACAGGGACAAAACCTAAATTTTAATGTTAAGGGGAGACTCACATGAAAATTTTTGAAAAACACTGAACAGTTGGGTTCAACACACATGCTTGGTTTGTACTTGCTACTCACAGTATTAAATGAAAACATTTCATTTTTCTGATTTAAAAAAAAAATATTTGACATATATGGTTTATTAGATATGCAAATAAAAGTTTTAAATCAGGTGCCCCATATTTATTTATTTTTTAATATATGTTTTTTATATATATATGTGTTCTTAGTTAATTTAGATAGTAGGTAAATTAGTGCCATATTAAAATGGCCATTAATGTGACCAGCCATCTTAGCACGGATTTTATAAATTTCAAGCATGCATGAAATGCTCTGATAAATTGATCAGCAGGATTCTCCATTACAATGTTTTTACTGTATATAGACAGTGATTTCACTGAATTACTATGTATTTTAAAATGCAGTAATAGGCTGTATTTGATTAAAGGAAGAATATACTAGGATTAGCTTATAAATCAGGTAAGATGCGACAGAACGTGGGGGGATTCAACATAGCTTTTAGTTGAAATACCTTGTTCACCAAGATACATCATTGCAAAAAGTGATGTTGTTCTGTATTTGAGCAAGGCTGGAATAAATGCAAATTCGATTGGTATTTCATGTAATATAAATGTACATATAAATGATCAGCGAGTATATTTTAATTTTCTCTTAATGGTTATTCTATTTTTGGAAAGTTTTATATAGTTTTAATAGATAATTTCACAAACTACAAAGCTATCAGCAAGGGCAAAATACTGTAGGCACTGGATAAACCAGAAAATGCTGGGCGTACTCAGCAGATCAGTCAGCATGTGCAAGAAAACACAGGAAAATCACACTACTGTTTCTGCTCAATAGTCCATCATCAGAATTGGAAAAACAGTTAGAAATAAAACAAGTTTTAAGCTGCATAGTAAGTACTTGCTTCACTTGGAAACTTCGGATCTCTCACTGGATTTATTACTCAGGCATAAAATTAAGTGTTTCATTTTTCTACTTACTCACTCTAATCTACATCCCTCTGAACCTGGATCACTTTGGTAGCCAGGGATTTATTCCAATATTGTGATCAGACTTGCTAACAAAACTTGCTAACATTGCTGTTGTTTCATGAATGATATCCATCTGGCAGAGGCTAAACTGCTAACTCTCTGACATCTCTTCATATCTCTGCAGGACCATGACTGCACCACTGAACAACAACCCATTGGTTTCCACATAGTAACTGTTTTCCCCTCCTCTGGAGATTTTTGCTCTTTCACCTCCAGCCTCACAGACACCAACCATGCTCAGCTCATTTCTGAGATGTCAGAGGTTTATAGATAGGCACATAGATAGGGAGAAGATGAAGAAGTGTGGATCATGTGCAGGCAGATTACATCAATTTAGCTTGGCATCATGTTCGGCACAAGCATTTAGGTCCAAAGGGCCTGTTCCTGTGCTGTAGCTTTCGATGTTCTATGTTCTGTCTCCTCTCTAACATCCACAAAGAGATTTGTCCTGCTAGAGCTATTGTTTCAGCTTGTTCTTGTCCCACAGAATTCACGACTTTCATCAGGTTTGGTCTGGTTCTCCTTCCCATTTCCATCTGCAACATTTCTGATGCTCTCTGCCACTTTAAAAGTTTCTAATGTTAGCGCCCTGACAAGTCATTTCCACCATTTCCCCAATTTCCTCACACCTTTGTCCTATTTCAGAATAGTGTGATGGTCCTTCACTTATTTCTTGAATGGAGTCCTCCTCCATCACCAGGCATCCTGTCTGCTGATCTTGCCTCACATTTAATAGCTTTGTTCTAAACTTCATTCACCTCCTTCAAAGTAAAAGCATAGCAGTGGAACAAACAAGGCCTCGTTTGGAGATTCAAACCAGGGCAGGACTCACACAGTGATGGGCAGGACTCTGAGGACTGGGGTAGAGCAGAGGGATCTGACAGTACAGGTACACAGTACCTTGAAAGTAGCATCAAAGGTAGATAGGGTGGTCAAGAAGGCCTTTGGCACATTGGCCTTCATCGGAGTATTGAGTATAGAAGTTGGGATGTTATGTTATAGTTGTACAAGACATTGGTGAGGCTACATTTGGAGTATTACATTCAGTTTTGGTCACTATGTTATAGGGAAGATGTTGTTAAGATGGAAAGAGTGCTGAGAAGATTTACAAGGATGTTGTCCAGGCTCGGGGGACTGAGAGAGGTTGAGTAGTCTAGAACTTTATTCCCTGCATTCCTTGTTTCAGTACTACTTGTGACTAGTCTTCCTACCACCTTTCTCCCCGTACACACAGCCACTTTGATTAAGTGTTTTGGTGATGTTTAGAAACATTGATCAAGTGTTTTGGTGATGTTCCCTGCTCTCATAAAGTACACAAAGGTTTCATCATATTGGTCACAAATTTCCTTTGTGGTCTTACTTTTTCTTCCTTTTCATGACTCCTCTGTCTCCATTTCATGGGATAGATTATTGAATTGTCCACTACTAGTCTGACTCCATCTTCTCCCACTCTGGTTCCTTCTCCTGAATAGAAGATTAGATTAAATTAGATTAGATTTTATTACTTGTCATTTGAACCTCAGAGAGGCTCAAACGAAACTCCGTTTCCACAGCCATACAAACAAAACAATTCCTACATGACACACAAACAATTCAATTTACAGAAAAACATCCATCACAGTGAATCTCCTCCTCACTGTGATGGAAGACAAAGTCTTTGCTCTCCCCTGCACCATTTTTCTCCCGATGTTGTAGCCCCAGGCGGGCAATGTTAAGTCCCACGGTCATTTTAGGCCGCGTCGGGCGATGTACGGCCCCGCTCCGCGCCCAGAAGTCATGTTGGAGCCCCCGGCGGGCGCTGGAATGTCCCGCGGCCATTAAAGCCGCGCTGGGCGATGTACGGCCCCGCTCCGGATCGTTCCAACCCGGGCTGGAGAAGTTGCGTTGCAGGAGCTCCGGAAAGCGGTCTCTCACCCAGACCCACGAGTTCCTGATATCACAGTCCACCGGTCTGCAGCTGCAGCTGGAGCTCCGGAGTCGGGCCGCAGCAACGAGCCACCACCGCTCCCCACGCTCCGAGGCCGGCCAGCCCCACGATGGTGAGTCCGCAGCTCAACAGGCTCCACTACTGGAGCCCCCAGATCGTCCCGTTCGGAGGCCGCTCCACGGAGCAAGGCCCCAACGACAACGGAGACCAGACAGGGAAAAAGTCAGGTCTCCCGTGCAGGGAAGAGATTTTAAAAGTTTCCCCCCCCCCCCCCCCCCCCCGCCCCCAACATATACACAGTTAAAAACAGTACCAAAAAAAACACAAACAACTACATTTAACTAGACAAAAATTTAAAAAAAAGACAGGCAGGCTGTAGTGGCCGCTGCAGTAATCCTGCAGTAATCCATGTTTTCGTAGATAACCTATTCCAATGCTGCTGAGATGGTTTCCCTTTCTTTATGGCTTCCCCTCTGCCATAATTAAATGGACTCTCAACCAAAGAGAGACACAAAAAGCTGGAGTAACTCAGCGGGTCAGACAGCATCTCTGGAGTAAAGGTTTGGGTGACATTTCGGGTCTTGACCTGAAACATCACTCATTCCTTTTCTCCAGAGATGCTGTGTGACCCGCTGTGTTACTCCAGCTTTTCGTGTCTATCTTTAGTTTAAACCTGCATCTGCAGTCCCATCCTGCACATATGGACCCTCAACCGTGTCTAATTCATTAACCACCCTTGTGCTTTCAAGCCCAATCCTTCTACACACTTCTGTGCAACCACAGAGAATGCACAATCTCTTATTTTACCTCTTTCCTTTTTGACAGCCGAGGGCCCAAACACTCCTTCCAGATTAAGCAATAATTCACTCGAATGTCATCAATTTATTCTACTGTATTAGGTACTCAAAATGTAATCTCCACCTCAATGGAGAAACCAAATGCAGACACATTGCAAAACCGTTCTGTTCACTGTGTAAGGATGATTCTAAACTCAGAGTTGCAAGATCCTTTATCTCCTACACTTTTCCAATGAAGACCAGTGTAATCTTGAGAAATGTGACCAGGTGCATTACAAACTTTAAGACTCAAAATGGAAATAAACAATTTCAGGTAATCAACTATTCGTTTGCAGTTCTTTACATTCTCAATATTCAGTTTTTGTTCCTCTTGACTCTTCTGGTATTTCAGATTTCACTTCCCTCCTCCTATTTTCATTGCCCCCACTTCCTTTCATTATAGCTTTTACATGCTCCTTGTTAACTCCTGCACCTCCTGTGTCATTCATTGTACCTTGCGCCTCTTCCTACAAAACTTCGCTACTGCTCTTCCCACTCCTCCCCCTTTCTCTGTAATTTAGAACATTACATTTATAACTGTTTCCAATTCTGATGAAAAATCATCAATAAGAAACATTAACTCTGCTTCTCTCACCACGTGGCCTGTTGGATATTTCCACCATTTTCTATTTTTATCTGTAATAGTTTAGTTTAGTTAAGTTTAGTTTAGTTTAGAGATACAGCATGGAAACAGGCCCTTCGAACCCACCGAGTCCGCCCCGACCAGCCATCCCCGCACACTAACACTGTCCTACACACACTTGGTACAATTTACACATACGCCAAACCAATTAACCTACATACCTGTATGTCTTTGGAGTGTGGGAGGAAACCGAAGATCTCGTAGAAAACCCACTCAGTCATGGGGAGAACTTATAAACTCCATACAGACAGCACGAGTAGCCGGGATCGAACCGCGGTCTCCGGCGCTGCAAGCCCTGAAAAACAGAAACTCTACCGCTGCGCCACCATGCCGCCCTGCATTTTAAATTTGATTACGTTTAAAAATAAGGCAACTATTCTAGAAAGATTTTAATTTCCTGAACGGCCTCTGCAATTCTTTTGCTTTTCAACCAAAATGATGGGTGTGGGAGGAAAAATAATCTGAGTAAAGGCCAAAGAACATCTGAACAAAATTATTTTTAGGAAGTAATCACAATACTTGATATCTACTGAGTGCTGTAAAATTGCTCCAGTTCATTGAATTCTCAAATGTCAGGTGGGTGTAGTTCTGACTACATTTCCAAAGCAATTTCCCAAGTTAGCTGTGAGAGTTATGGCTTACTCAGGCACTTGTACCCGGAAGACTCAAAAGTCAGTTATGGTTGAACTTGTGCCAACACAAATAGCTGGAAAGTACAAAGCTATAGGTCCTGTGAGGGTATTAACTGATAATAATGCAGCTAAATGATGAAAATATGCCTTAGCATATATATTTTAAAACAATACTTTTAATAATCTTCTGTCCCAGGACTTTTAATCAAACCTGCGATTAATATTTTATGGACACTTATTATCACATCTCAACAGGCAGAACATCCACTCCACCAACCACCGCCCCCTCCCCCACCCTACCGCCCCCAATCCAAACCCCACCCTACCATCCCCCCTTCCACCAGTCTCAGAATTTTAACTATGCCCACAGCCCATCCTGGGAAAAGGTAATGGAAGGAGTAATCATTTTAACTATTTTATCTCTCAGCACGAAATCATCCTGCTTTTCATTCATTTACAAATTTACCAATTCCAAATTGGGCTATTGGCAAGATGTCTCTGAAGGCAAACAGTGTTGGAGTTCACATTTAGAGTCGTGGTTGAAAATATCATTGGCACTGATTTGTTAAACATCACTGTGCATCAGCAGACAGTGTACAACACTGGCTGCCCAGGTAACCAGGTAAACTGCTCCAGGTCAGCACTGGTGGATTAGTTGTTTTTATAGTTTTCATTTCAGAGGTGGAGCATGGAAACAGGTCCTTCAACCCACCGAGTCCACACCGACCAGCAATCAGTTATATACCAGTTCTATGCTATGCACTATGGACAATTTACAGAAGCTGATTAACCTACAAACGTGAATGTCTTTGGAATGTGGGAGGAAACCAGAGCACCTGGAGCACAGCAGTCATAAGGAGAACGTATACATTTCGTACAGACAGCATCCGGAGTCAGGATTGAACCTGGGTCTCTGGTGCTGTAGGACAGCAACTCTACTGCTCCACCACTGGGCTGCCCAGTTCCTCTGAAACTTCCTTCATAGTGGGTCCTTCTATTAATATAGTCTTGAGAGTGACGGAGAGACACATGATGCATAAGATTGATTGCTGCTTTTTTGAGTCAATTACTTTGATTGAGAAGGATAATTTGAATTACAGTAACTATCTTATCCTAGATTATCTCTCCCTTTGTTCACTTTTTTCCCCCTCCCTCCCCACTAGTACCTAGAATTATTAACCCCCCCCCCCCCAATCTAGTTCCATCTGCCCAGCAACCAAGCACCTATCCACTTGGGCTTCTTCTTCATTACCCTATCTTTCCCATCCACTCCCCCAATTAGGTTCCATCTGCCCATCCCTCCCTTAACTTGATCACCTATCAGCTTCCAGCCACTACCTTTCAGCCCTTATCTCCACCTTATCTCTCTTCTCATCCTATCTGGTTTCACCCAGAGGGTTGTGAATCTGTGGAATTGTCTGCCACAGAAGCCCAATTCACTGGTTGTTTGTCAAGAGAGATTGAGATATAGCTTTGAGAGCTAACGGAATCAAGGGATATGAGGAAAAAGCAGGAACGGGGCACTGATTTTGGATGATCAGCCGTGATCATAGCCAAATGGCCTACTACTGCACTTATTTTCTGTTTTTATGTTTCTGTTTCCTCAGCCATTTTCTTTTTCCTTATTTGTTTCTACTTAACACCTACCACTGCTGCATTTCTTCCTCACCCTTTCTTACTTAGCTCTATTTGCTCATCCACTTTCCACCTGTCTCCTACCAGACCCTCTCTCCTCCCTCCCTCTCACTTCTTTATACTTGCTAGCGTCTCAGTTCTGAAACTGTCTCGACCTGCAATATTGATCAGTCTCTTACCGACACAAATGCTTTTTAATCCGCTGTCCTCTAAAAGAGCTTGTATTTTACACTAAAAATATTTTCAATAATTAAGATTTTAGATGCTCCGCATATGAATAATTAAAAATATTCCAAACCTTCAATAATCTTTGCTTCCTCTACGCCTTAAGGGTCTACAGAACCAGCAGCAGATCTGAGTTGAGAAGGCAGAGCAGGCATGCTGGTCATTGTATCTAATGTGACAGGTGGTGATGGTGTTGTTGAAGAACAGGTTACTATGCTGCAGTAATTTGACAATAGTTATTGCTCAGTGATCTGCATTTCCTTAGCATCATCAACATGCAATCTGTTAGATTGCCATGTACATGTATGTGTATATATGTATATATATATGTGTGTATATATATCTGTGTATGTGTGTATACACACATTCACACACACAAACATACACACACACATTCACACACACACATACACACACACACACACACAAATATATACTGAATTATTCTTTCTCATTTAGTATTTTGTTTGCAGAGTACGATGTTTACATATGTTGTTGTGCTGCTGCAAGTAAGAATGTAATTGTTCTGTCTGGGACATACGATAGGACAATAAAACACTCTTGGCTCTTGGCTCTTGATGTGAGACTCTTCAATTTGCTGCAGCATCCCCACTGCCATTGAACTCACTGGGTGTCCTGTGGCAGAGAGCTATTAGAACATAGACAGCAGAGCTCTACCAAAACATTTGGGACATCTGTGTTCATGTGTAAGTCCCAAAACGTAATGCTATTTCCAATGAGAAATTCTACCAGCTCAAGGACGAAACAAGTAATCTGATTTCAAAAGCTTTACTGTAGATATGCACAGGTAATAACACAAGAGGGCACCAAGCAACAATAATACTGAAGGATGTGAAGACCATCCCACATTTCCAGAACATAGCAGCTGACTGGAGCAGCTATTCTCTGCCAGTCAGCCTTAACCCTGCACTTTAAATGGGTATTTTTATTCTCTAAGGGATAGGGAGGAGCTAGTGTCTGCCAGTGGACTATAAATACAATGAACCATCAGCTTGCACGTCTAAGGGCATGAATCTATTCTCTACACATGAAGAGAAAGGAAGAAAAGTTGTGAACTATCGGTTTTGATACATTTTTTTAAAAACTAGCAGCAATAGGTCTTGATGTGACCTGAAAGGAATCGATAACTGCGAACTAAAGTTGTGAAGGATGGTATGTCAACTTCAAGCTTCTGCACTATGAATTAATGGAACAATACTGAAGTGGAAAATTCACTTATATTAATCTTTGCTTCTAACAGTACTACTCAACCATTGTCGAGATGAATTCCACTCATTCGATCTTCTTCTTGCAACTGCCGACGATGAACAGCACAGAGGATCTGAATGAAAGCAGTATCCTTAACAACAGGAGCAGCACAGGCTTCTGCGAGCAAGTCCCAATTAAAGCTGAACTGTTTTTCACCCTGGGAATCATCAGCTTCCTTGAAAACGTCTTGGTCATCCTAGCAGTTCTTAAAAACAGAAACCTCCATTCTCCCATGTACTTTTTCCTCTGCAGTTTAGCAGTGGCAGACATGCTGGTAAGTGTATCTAATGCCCTGGAGACAATTGTGTTGGCGTTTTTAAAAAACGGCTACCTGGTGGCAAATGACCAGTTCATTCAGCAAATGGACAATGTTTTTGACTCGATGATCTGCATTTCTTTAGTGGCATCAATCTGCAATCTGTTGGTCATTGCCATCGACAGGTACATCACCATCTTCTATGCCTTACGCTACCACAGCATCATGACTGTAAAGCGGGCTTTAATTTTGATCATAGTTATCTGGATTGTTTGCATTTTCTGTGGCATAGTCTTCATTATGTATTCCGACAATCAAACAGTCATTATTTGTCTTATCACCATGTTCTTTACTATGCTGTTCCTCATGATTACTCTTTACATCCACATGTTCATGCTCGCTCGGTTGCATGTTAAAAGAATCGCTACACTCCCAGTCACCGGTGTGGTCCGTCAGAAGACATGCATGAAAGGAGCCATTACCATTACAATCCTGCTTGGGATCTTTATCATCTGTTGGGCTCCATTTTTCCTTCACCTCATCATGATTATATCATGCCCCCAAAACCCGTACTGCATTTGTTATACGTCTCACTTTAACACGTACCTGATCCTCATCATGTGCAATTCAGTCATCGACCCGATCATTTACGCCTTTCGGAGCCAGGAGATGCGCAAGACATTCAAAGAGATCATTTGCTGCTATTGTACGAATCTCAACTTCCGCTGTAAGTTATAATCTCCGTAGCTAAGAAATACTGTGAGGAGCTACACGATGCAAGGCTTGAGCCCACGACCAATAATCTCATAGTTGATCAGTGTGAACAGAAAATGTCAACAGAACATTGGATGATTGAAGCCCGGAATCTAACTCGTCATGTAATTCACTTTGCAAATGGTTACTGCGTTTTTGGAGAAAATGTAAAAAGCTTACAGGACTTAAACTCTTGTGATTCTTGTTCCAGGCTATGTACTTGTGTAATAAAAGTGCAAAATGTTATGTGATTAATAATAATTGTGAACATTTCTAAATGTAGATATATGTAGGAATTACACTTAAGATTTTTAGTAGACAATAGGTTAATGTGTTTGTCATTCCAATATTTGCAACTGCAGAACTTAAACTCTTGTGACTACACGGTTAAGTATGTACATAATGAATGACACACAAACGGATTTTTCACTATCTAGCAAATATTTCTGATATAATATTCATTTTTGTCCCATGATTTGGCAAATTGATCATTGCCTCTGCTTTATATTAATATTCAATGCCTGTGCAAGCAGTGCAAGACTGCAAATCTCTGAATGATTAGTTGTTTACTTTTCTTCTTTCCAAGATCTGTGGTAAAATATACAATTTGTAACAGGGTATGTCTATGGTTGACTGTGAATTGCACTCCAAGAATCAGAATTTCTTGCGTTTTGTACTCATTCAAGTGTGCAGCCAAAGTGATTGTAGAATTTGGGCATGTGAGCCATTCCTGTAAGTACAACATACTTAAAAGTCTTTAATGTTTAGCAATTGTCTGTTGATTCCATAGATGAAACTCATCTCTGTTCACAGGTTTCTGTGGTTTGTCTGCCTGTTGCCTGCAATTGTGTTGTCTCCCGAAAACACTTTTCAAATTACAACCACACGTCTAGACACAATGGGAAATAAAATCACTTTTCTAGTGCTGCATTATACTTTTATGAGCATTTAAAAATATATATCCTTAATGAGTTGCTCTGTTTTACTTTTACTGCATTTTGATGCCATAGGTATTAACTATATTAGTACCTCAACTCTTTACAATGCATTTTTCTAAATATCTTAAGCATGATTTGCCAGAACACTGTTTGAACAAATTGAAATGCTGCCTAACCCACTAGTTACTCAAGCACTTTGTGTCTGTTTTTAAACAAATTGTTGAAACTATTTTTTCATACATTAAGATGAAATATATGGTGTGAGGTCAGCCTTGTTGTTGAGTTATGCAGATTTTATATGTGAGACGTTGTTTGTGAGTTAAGGAAGAATTTTGAACAGTACTTGACATACTGACAGAACGGTTATATATTTTTGTTTTATTTTGGGTTACGGTACAGAGAAACTCTGCGACAGATACTTCTGCCAAATTAGACAGAGATAGTCAAGCAAATTTTTCAGACTTGATTGAACCTATATTTTGTTTCTTGTTGATGCTTCAAATATACAAAATATACATATTAGTAAGATTATTTTTATAAGTAACAAATAAAGTACAGACATTTCTATAAGAAAAAAAGTTTACATTCCAAAATAAGATTTAATATGGCACAAATATAGAGATTACATTAATCAAAACTGACAGGTTTCTAGGGAAAACTGTATGTGGTCCAAAACATCCATGAGGTTTAATGATCCAGATGTCACAATGGGTGATGCTATCCCCAGTGTTACTGGGTACAGTGTTGCACAGTTGTTTTCATAAACACATTGTTGACTTGAAAGATGTGGATGGCCTACGCACTTACAATAATTTACTTATTAAAATACTATATAACTTAAAACAATTTATTAACTTGATAAAATAATACAAATTAACTTTGGATTTTGCATGGAACAAATGACTATTTAAAAGGTCATCAATTAAACAGCCAATATGGGTTGCAGAACACTGTTTTTGCCGGCATTATGCATATGAAGGTCTTTTTTTTCCAGAAAGAAAAAGCACTGAAATGCAAAAAGCATCATGGAATATGGAGAGAGAGCAGAACGGTGGTATTAAAATAGAGGATCCGCTTTGGTCATATTCAGTGGCAGAGCAGGTTCATAGAGCCAAAGAGCCGGATGGTGTTCCCATTTCCTGGGTTTCTATAATGATTTCAAGGTCAGCTTCTTTCCCCTGGAATTTTGACCAGATATATTGACCATCACCTTATGCTATAAATCCCAAACCCAAGGTAGTACAAAATACTGGACTCCAATGCACACTCCTTCTATCTCACTAGCCAGCGCACAGGCCATGTGGATGTTGACCTTCAAAGCCAGGCCTCAATCATATATTGTACAGCATATTTGACTTTGAAATCTTCATATTGAGTTCCGTTGGACCTCGAGTCTTGGGTTTTGGATTAACAACCAAAATGGTAATTGATGCCCAGGTGGTTCACACTTAAGGCTGTGCTTGAATTTTGGAGCATACAGAAAGGTTACTTGGGGGAAAAGAGCCAGCTGGATTATACAAATTTTACCAAAAGCGTTAAATGCTTTGTTTAAAAAAAGCATTTTATGTGTCAATGCAAATGCTTTGCATCTCGCACCCATATTGGCTGTTTAATTGATGACCTTTTAAATAGTCATTTGTTCCATGCAAAATCCAAAGTTAATTTGTATTATTTTATCGTTAATAAAGATTCTTCAATGGTACTACATGACCCCTTCCTTCTCAGTTCCATCCAGCTTTCTCTCTTCCTGTGCAGAAGTGGTAATAGATCTGAGGGTTTTTAAGGACACAATTAGCACCTCAGTCAAACAACATTTTCCCCAATGATGTTGAAAGTTAAATCATGACAGGTTAATGTTGATTGTGGGAGGAACATTATTGTTAAATGCCTTTCACACCATAAGAAAAGTAGGGCCGGAGTAACTCAGCAGATCAGGCAGCATTTCTGGAGAAAATGAATAGGTGACATTTTGGGTCGAGACCTTTCTTCAGACATGACCCGAAACGTGACCTGTTCCTTTTCTTCAGAGATGCTGCCAGACCCGCTGAGATACTCCAGCATTTTGTCTCTATCTTTGGTGCAAAACCAGCATTTGCAGTTCCTTCCTACACAGAGGGAAAGTAGGTATCTTAGCACCAACTGAGCAAATGGAGGAAGAGGACAATGTTTGAGACTTTTTCCTTCATGTGGCTCAGTTCTGCATCAAGCAGCCATTCAAAAAATGAGCCATTGATATACTCAGTGCAGAATAAGATGCAAAGGAATCTATGATGTATGTTACTAATGGAAGGCAGTTTTACTATTAGGCAACATTCCTACTTCTTTGTCATTTATGTGAACAATGATCCCTTTGGGGACCATATGCCCTAGTGCTTTAAGCAACATTCTGCTACTATTCAATTGTTCTGTATGACATGTTTGTAATATGTTCAAACACTTCAGTGTTTTATTGTGAAAGTTGAAACCAAATACGCATTCAGTCTGTGTCTGGATTGTAATTAAACTGCATAGAATTATTTACTTTTATTCTTGGTTAAAGTTTAATCAAGATAGACAAACTGGACAATAGTCTGTGACTAGGTATTGCAAATAAGTCCATGTAATTTATATGAAACTTCTTGAAGCTCATGGTCTCTGGAAAGTCTGGGAATCTTGATCAGATTTTATTGACAGTGTATTTTTTCATGTCTGTTTACATATATTGCAAATGTACAGAAATATGGAACAACACAATTCAAAATGTTGGAATTTGTGTTTTAATGTTTTCTTGCTAGATTTGTTGTACTCGGACAAAATAAACCTTTTAGGTCCAGGATTACATGTGGAATTGATATGTCCTCAATTACAGCAAGTGATCAATGCTATCATGCGTAACTCATTCAATAAGATAATAGTCTTAATGTATTTTAGCCAGCCAGCATTCAACCTTTGCAGAAGCTAGTGGTTTTCTCAACAGGATCACATGCAGAAATGTAATTACAGTTAATAGCAATTATTTACAATTTATATTCATGACTGAAGGAATGTCAGAGTGTAAAATACCCACATTATGGCAACACAAAACAAGTGGGGAAATGGGTTATGAGGAGGATCAAGGAGTTTGCAAAGGAATAGAAGTGGTCAAGATGGTGAGCAAAATAACTCAAGAAGATGTGAAATTATTTTCTTAAGTAGGAAGGATAGAATTTATTAAATTACGATAAACATCTTAATATTGGTAAAGGGATCTTAGTGCATTGGTTTGTATGATTCAGAAAGTAACACCAAGCAATTTGAAAAGCAAATATTATGTTAGTCTTTTTTTGCAAGGGGTTGGATTGTAACATTTTGGAAGTTTTGCTGAGATTGTACAGGGCTTTGATGTAACCATCTGAAGCACCATTTGCAATCCTGCTTTCCACAACTGAACGATACACTTGTCTTTGAGTAAATGCACCCTTGATTCAGGTACTTGATTTCTGGGAAGACGAATTTTGATGATGATTGTTTAAAGGGGCACTGCCTGAATAATCCTTCCACTATTGGCAATCAAGCAGTTCATGGAATTCGAACTCACACGTAAATAGTGATTATTTGAATGATGTTCTGGATAGTAAAAAGTCCATGGGATCTTAACCCAGAGGGGAGTCAACCCTTTAGGAATGGAAAAGCACGATTTGAACCCATTATATTTGTTTCCCCCATCCCAACATTCTAATCAGATGAATACGGTCCTTTTAAGAACAAAATATCAAACTGCCTTCTCTTCTTTTCCCAATATTCCCTCATATTGGGAAAAGAAAATATTTCTTTATAAATAGGCAGTCATTCGCTGAGTCTACTCAGAGGCAACTTTCAGAGCAATTATAGCATAACCTTGCCCTGTCTGTTCCCTCTCACATGCCTTGCTCATATATAGCTGCTTGATAGTCTGGAAAGAAAACATTTCTACAAATTACACTTCTACACCAAACATACAAAGACATTAGAAGACCCGTCAGCATCAATATGGGTAATCTACAAACTACCACAACACATATGACATCTTCAGAAGGTTATTTTCAATTGAAAACTGTTTTCCCTCAGTTATCTACATTTCATACACACTCTTGTATTCCCGTTACTCCATAGTTCACCAAAAGCAGTATATTTCACTGTAATTTTTTTTTAATCTGGAACATTTCTCAGGGTTCCACAATTTATTAGCCGAGTGTTTCAATAGTGATGGAAAACATGGGTAAATGTCATTAAGATAAAGATTAGCTGTGCCGAATCCAAATTCAGAACAGGTTTGAGGTCTGTGTGCCCTACTACTGTCCCTAATTTGCCATTTTCTTTCTGGCTGATTAACTAGGTTCAGACACAGACATATAGACATCAAACCTGTTCGATTCAGATACGTTGCCCAAAGTCTTGAAATTCATGAAGAAATGTATATAAATAGTTTTATTAAAAATATAACTGGAACAGATTGTAAAATATTACTTTGATGATATATAGTGATCAAAATTATTACATGGTCACCCGATGTCTTATGCCATCCAATTTCACTATGTAGTATTCAACTGTAATATGTTGTGTAACTGCCAATTTCAGTGCTAATGTCTGAGCACTTGGCGTTAAGAATGTGTTATTGTCAACTGTGTTATGCAATCTTGTCTGTTATATTCTAAACAGCTTTACCGATTCTGAAATATGAACCATATATCAATAAAGAACTTATTCTGAATTACCTACTCTTTCTTTTTCCTTTCAGAATGACGAAATATATTACACTGGGTTCTACTTTTGCAAATTACTAGACCAAGTGCAGACCCATTGGTTCTGCTTCCCGAACGCACCCGTCCCCTACTCATAGCCCCCACGGGAGGCATAGTCCTCCAACTCAACCTGTTGCTGAAGGTAAGATTTGAACACTCCTCAGCAAAGATCATAGCTCATGAGCCTCACCCAGCACTGGAGTTAAAAAATAAAATCTCAATCCCCAATTGCAATACCAATTGACCCTCCCCCTCCTGTCCTGCCAGGAGCTATGATGGCAACACTGTTGCAAATGTCGGGTGCACTTGCTGTGAGATGCCATTGAGCTGAAAAGTTCAGAGTGTTGCTGCCAGTGTTCCTGTCTTTCAACTTTGTATCAAAGTGTGTTGGAAGCTGTGAGGAATGATTTTTAACAGTAAAAACCATTTTAAATTCAAAGTATTTTTAAACATTTTCAGTAATAAGTCGAGAAATAAAGCCTGAAATTTTCAGGTGAGTAGTTTTCGGACTCCAGGGGAAAAATCTCTACCAGAATATGTAAAAAATTTACTGTTGCCGCGTTGTTTTTTCTAGAAGATGTGATTACACACAAACACACACACACAAATAAATACACATCCAAGATCAGACTTTTAATAGTTACTAGACCAAGTGCAGACCCATTGGGACTGTTCCCCCAACATGCGGTTGCGGGGAGGGGGGGCAGCATGCTACGTCACACACACAATCTACCCCCCCCCCACACACACGATAACTACACCCTTGATATTATATTAATATAATTAATTTGCTCCTTTTACCCCATAACGGCCCTATCTACTGACACATAGCCCCCAACTCGCAGGCGCTTCTAGAGAGGGAGGGGGGTAGAGAGTGAGGGCAGAAAGAGAAGGGGCAGACAGAGAGAGAGGGGCAGAGACAGAGAGAGGGGCAAGAGACAGAGGGGGTGGAGGGGAGGAGAGGGAGGGTGGGAAGGGAGAGGGAGAGGTGGGGGGAAGGGAGGGGGAGAGGTGGGGGGAAGGGAGGGGGAGAGGTGGGGGGGAGGGAGGGGCAGAGGTGGGGGGGAAGGGAGGGTGAGAGGTGGGGGGAAGGGAGGGTGAGGGGGGAGGGGGTGAGAGGGGGAGGGGTGAGAGGGGGGGTATGGATGGGAGGAGCAAAGGGGGGTTTACAAAAGAAAAAAGACACAATGTGCCGGACTAATTCAGTGGGTCAGACAGCATCATTGAGAACAGAAGGTGAGGTTTCGGGTCGGGACCCTTATTCAGTCTGATTGTTGTGGTGGTGGGGCTGGGGGGGGGGAGCTGGGAGCAGATCCAGTATGCCTTGTGGACTGAGCATGTGTTTGGCGAATTGGACACTGAGTCTTTGCTTGGTCTTGGTGATGTACAGGAGGCCACATAGTGAACATCGGATGCAGTAGGTGAGGTAAGAGGAGATACATATGGACCTCTGTCTCACATTGAAGGACTACTGGGGTCCCTGGATGGAGCTACAGAGACAGTTGTTGCATCTCTTGCAACTGCAGGAGAAAGTACCTGGGAAAGGAGTGGTTTCTGTTTGGAGTGAACCATGTGAGTTGTGGGTGGGGCAATCTCTGTGGAAAATGGGAAGGAGTGGGAATGGGATGATGGGACAGGAGGTAGGATCACATTGAATGTGTGAAGAAGGGTCCTAACCTATACATCAATGCTCCTAAGAATCCTGCCATTAACTGTATACTTTCCCTTTACATTTAATTTCCCAAAGTGCAACATGTCACTTGTCCGAAACTCCATCTGATATTTCTCCACCCATATCTCCAACTTCAGATGGAGGGACGTGGCTATAACAATATTGAGGTAACATTGCACCTTCTTACCCCAAACCAGAAAGGTGCCACCAAGCCAAAGACTCACTATTCATGGTACAGGGTTTTTATTTCATCTACAGAAGATGCAAGGCAGAGCCAACATTTCACGCCCTTCTCTAATTGCCCTTGAGAAGGTGACAGTGGAGGTCAACTTTAGTTTAGTTTATAGATACAACATGGAAGCAAATCCTTCGGATCACCCAGTCCGTGCCTAATGTTGATCACCTATGCAATCCTGCTTTCGATGTAATCTTACTTACTGATCCACTTTCTGCACATTAGGGACCTTTTACAGAGGTAGATTTCTGCTATCCCACGTTATGTTGGGGTGTGGGAAGAACCCGGAGTTCCCAGGGAAATCTCACATGGTCACAGGTAGAACGTGGAAACTCCACCCAGACAGCACCCGAGGTCAGGATCAAACCCGGGTCCCTGGCACTGTGCTGCAGCAGCTCTACCAGCTGCGTCACTGTGCCAGTTCAACTTCATGAACCATTACAGCTCTTATGATAAAGATACTCCCACAGTACGTGTAGGTAGTGTTCAAGGATTATAACAGTGAAGGAATTGCGAAGGAATAGTGTCAATGTCCAAGTTGGGTTGGTT
Source organism: Malacoraja senta (assembly GCA_038087875.1). NCBI lineage: Eukaryota > Metazoa > Chordata > Chondrichthyes > Rajiformes > Rajidae > Malacoraja > Malacoraja senta. The sequence goes on along the minus strand of CM075982.1, from coordinate 57,311,944 downwards.
TGATTTGGAGGGGAAACCTGGAGGTGGTGATAGTTCAATCAGTATGATGTCCGAATATCCCATATCATGAGTTTGGAGCAGCTGCTGAAGAAACCCTCAGCTTCTCTGATGTACAGTGGGGGCACAGTACGATGATCATGGAGAAGAGATTTATCCAACATGGAATTGAGTTCTCCCGTGACACTGGATTTCCAGGCAGCTGGCGATTATTCCGTTACGTTCCTGACCTATGATGGTGATAAATATTTAGCATGCTGGAATCTGTATTCCCAAATAACGGCACCAGTTCACACTGTTTACCACATCTCTTAATCTGAATTTGCAATTATATCCCTGAGTGATGGACGTTCTATTCAGAAGAAGACAAATGCATCTTTTCATTCAAGAGGTTTCATCTATTAAACATACAGAAATTAGACAGATCAGTGGACAATCTTCTCTTTATGAATGTGTACTGGGATTTAATCTCTACCAAGCATAATCCAAACTGCCTTCTACCACACAAGTTAATGAAACTTGCAACTTCATGTATCTACTCTGTAACTACGCTGGAAACAGAAATGTCTTTGCACGACTCTTATTCATAGATTTTGGATCCAGAAGCTTTATTATTTAATGACAATCCTTAATGCATGATATAATCAGTAGATTAATTTGTTTCGCCTTATCCTTGGATTCCAGGGACAAAATGGCCTTTCAAAACTATTTGTAAAGAAATACATTCAGGTTTTGTGGAGATATCCAAATATTAGCCAAAACATTCAAGGTGCTGAATACCATTGTCAGGCTAAATTTGGCTGATTTTAAATGTTTCATAAAATAAAGTTAATATTGTGCACAAAGCAATACCCTCTAGTGGAATACTTCAAGGTTAGACTTACACTCTTGAGAATTGTTTGGAGCTGACCGGGGTATTCGACCATCTCGGACGTGTGGCTTGGTTATGAAGTTAACAATATGAAAAGGGCAATATTCATGATGTGGTATCGTGGTTCTTTCACATTTTTCATGGAAACAATGTCCAGTAGAGGGAGCGCTTAGCAACCCAATAAGAGAATGAAATACCACAGACGATGGAAATCTGAAATAAAGTTAGAAAATGTCTTACAAATGCCCAGAGGTACACAGTAGTTTAAGGACCTATACTTCAAACAGCAAACACAAAATGCAGTGTGTGTGGATACAGTAAGAGCACTGAAAAGGAGTGGATAATTACTGTCTGGAGAATTTTAACATTAACACATCACCATAGAACATAGAACAGAAAGGCACAGGAACAGGCTCTTAGGCCCACAATGTCAAAATGATGCAAAGTTTAACTAATCTACTCTGCCTGCATGCCAACCATGTTCCTCCAGTACCTGCAGATCTATCCAAAAGCCTATTGAATGCTACTATCACATCTGCCTCCACCACCACCCATGTTCCAGGCACGGTTGGTGCATTCCAGGCACCTACCACACTGAGTAAGAAACTTGCCCGCATGTCTCCTTTAAAATTTCCCCCTCTAACCTTTACACTGTGGCCCTCTAGTCTTTGACATTTCCACCCTAGGAAAAGGGTTCCGATTATCACTATTTATAGACTCTATCTGTTTGTGTTGCCAATTTCAGGGACATAAACGAACCCCAAGATCCTCTGAATATCAATGGGGTTAAGGATCTTGCTGTGAACTATGTACTTTCCCCTTACATTTAACATCCCAAAGTTCAACTCACATTTGCTTGGATTAAACATCATCTGCTATTTCTCCACCAGTTTCTGTAGCTGATCTATATTCTGCTGTTTACTCTGCCTTCCTCACTACCCACAACTCCAACCAGAGGAGTTAAATGAATCAAGAATAAAAAGCTTGTCAAGTGACAAGACCAAGATAGTAGGGGGGATGATCATGAAGAAAAATCTGGTTTGCATGCATATTTTATCCAGTTCAGTCTAGTCTATTGGTGACCCCAAAGCACAGTTATAGTTGATTCTTAACTGCCTCTTCAGTTCAAAGTGATTAGGTTTTGACGATAATGCTGGCCCTGTCTGTGATGTCAAATCCACATAACAGAACAAACAAAACATTCAAACTATGGTTCTAACTGAACAATTAGATCAGTGGTTTAACATGTTGACAATTCCTGATGCTTCAGGTTAGCACCCGCAGTCCTGATGCAGGGTCTCAATCCGAAACAGCGACAATACAGTTGCCTCCACAGATGCTGCTTGACCGGATGAGTTCCTCTGGCAGTTTGTTTTTTGCTCCAAGTTCCAGCATCTGCAATCTCATGTGTCTCCACATTTATAATCGCATTCAGATTGCAAGGATTTTGTTTGGTGATTTTAGCTCTGTATTCAACACCATTGTGCCAGAGCTACTACACTCCAAACTCTCCAAGTTGGCTGTGCCTGAACCCCTCTGTCAGTGGATCACCAACTTCCTGAAAGACAGGAAGCAGCATGTGAGGCTTGGACCCGCAGACCCTCAACATAGGAGCACCGCAAGGCTGCGTACTCTCTCCTCTCCTGAACTCTCTCTATACCAATGACTGCACCTCCACACTCCTCTGTCAAGCTTCTCAAGTCTGCGGACGACAGAACCCTGATTGGACTGATCCAGGATGGGGAGGAATCTGCCTACAGTCAGGAAGTGACACAGCTGGTGTCCTGGTGACTTTGTAACAACCTGGAGCTCAATGCTCTTAAGACAGTGGAATTGATAGTAGACTTTAGGAGAGCTCCACCTCCCCTCTCCCACTCAACATCAACAACACCACAGTCACATCTGTAGAGTCTTTTAAGTTCCTTGGAATCATCATCTCCAAGGACCTTCCCCCCATTGACGAACTGTGTACTGCATCTCTGACCCCTCTCACCCTGGCCACAAACTCTTTGAAGCAATTCCCTCTTTGAAGCTCTGGAAGGCGACTCTGGACTGTCAAAGCCGCCACAGCCAGACATAAAAACAGCTTCTTTTCCACGAGTAGTAGCTCTACTCAATAACCAAAAGTCTGTAGCCTCATAATGCTCTGGTATTTTCTTTCATTCACATGTTTAAGCTGTAATGTTTTATTAGTAATGTTTAATGTTTTATTTGTCATTCTTAATTGTTACTGTATGTCGTGTTGTTACTTGCGAGTGGAGCACCAAGGCAAATTCCTTGTATGTGTACATACTTGGCCAATAAACGTATTCATAATTTGCAGAATCCTTTTTTCCATTACTCTACTACCATGAATTTGGATTTATTCCTGTTAGGATGTGCTAAATATGTGCTTCATTCAACCAATCTCATCCTTCACAAGAAAAAAATGAAATTGGCCCAAATTATCCTTGAAAAAAGCATTAGAATTGTTGGCCCTAAAATTGGAACTGTGCGTTCACAAAAAGTCGCTCCAGTGACTCTATTTCTTTAGAAGGTTTCAAGAGATCTTGCCATGTCACCGAATATCTTAACAAGCCTGCAGATGCACTGCAGAAAGTATCCTGACTGGTTGCATTGTGGCCTGGTAGTGCAATTCTAAAGAACAGGAATGGAAGAGGTTGCAGAGAGTGGTGCATTCAGCCACTATTACAGGTCCGTTACCTCCGATCATTGAAAGCATCTACATGAAGCACTGCCTCAAGAAGGTGGCATCGATCTTGATTTTCTGAGCCAATATCTTGTAATATTATTCCCCTGATTTTATATTCAATTGTTATCATTTCTGATGCATGTTTATTTCCTGATGTCGTTTCACTATATTCTACCAAATCTTCAGCATTCAAGAATTTACATTTTGATTATGCAATGGCATTTAATATCTAATTGCACAAATTGACAATTAGATTTGTAGCAGGAAATCATTTCAATTGTTAATGCGACTGACCTTTGTAACAACACAATTAAATCCCCATAGGATGTGCTGGTAGTTCTGACTGTCATAATAATTAACCCTTTAAGTCAGTATTGACTTCATTTCTCTACACATCTTGCACCTGGCAAACTGACATGATTAAATATCAATGTTTAAGAAAGAACTGCAGATGCTGGAAAAATCAAATGTAGACAAAAATGCTGGAGAAACAGGCAGCATCTAGGGAGCGACGGAATAGGTGATGTTTCGGGTCGAGACCCTTCTTCAGATTGGTTTGCTAACCACATAATTGCACACAGATTCCACGTATGTTGTTTATGAGTGCTATGATATTAATGCAGATAGCAAAAACCTAGCTATAGATAGAGCAGATTCAGGTAATTTTATCTTATCTCCTCTGTAATGTTACCTATAGTGAATGCTACAAACTCAGCAAGCATTATTCATCAATGATATTGCAAACAAGAAGAAAATTATAGAAAAAGACATACAACCGCACTTGATTATGATCTAATGGTGGGAGTGGAAAACACTAATATTTTGATTCTCTAGCCGTCTAACAGTGGGGCCATTAAATCAAAGTTCTCTGAAAACTTAATGGAAGGGAATTAATTTCTCTTTAGTACAGTAAATTAAATTATTGTTTTCTTATGAGGGTGGCACATTTCAGTTTGATTTTAATTCTACATCAGATAGAACACAGACAATATAGACAACAGACAATAGATGTAGGAGCAGGCCATTCGGCCCTTCAAGCCAGCACCTCCATTCAAGGTAATCATCCACAATCAGTACCCCTTCCATATCCCTTAACCCCGCTATCCCTAAGAGCTCTATCTAACTCTCTCTTGAAAGCATCCAGAGAACCAGCCTCCACCGCCCTCTGAGGCAGAGAATTCCACACACTCACTTTGTGTGAAAAAGTTTTACCTCATCTCCCTTCTAAATGGCTTACCACTTATTCTTAAACTATGGTATGGGCGGAAATCCTGGGGGCGGGCGGGGGACACACGTCCCTCCCATGTTTTGAGAGGTGGGGGACAATCCCCCCATGTTTTGTAATCCGGATTTTGAAATTCAGTGAAAAAAACTATTAAAATGTCCGCTTTACACAAGACAGTGGGGGTGTCACTGTTAAGCGCTTGTTAAATGTCTCTATTAACATCATATTAACACGATGTGTCAACAATTGTGTTTTGACCTTCAAGTATTACTGAAGGTATTCACATTGTGGTCCATTGTAGCTTTTGAAAGATTCAAGCGGGTATCAGACGCATTCTAAGGGCTGAATCGGCCCGTTCGTGAGGCCTTTCATCACCGCGTCAAGGCGATCGAGGCTCCTGATGTTGAAGCCCCCACCGGTTGATTTTAAGCCGCGCCGGCCGCTGAAAGGTCCCGCTAATGGGCCAATTCAAGCCCCACGATTTGGGCGGACGAAGCTGTTATTGCTGGAGTTCGGAGTCGGTCACCAACCAGGTCAGCTCCCGATGTCACCGTCCACAGGGCCCACGGCAGAAGCCTCCGAAGCCTCGCGTGTGTGTGTGCACGCAGCCACCTTGAAATCGTGTGTCCCCCATGTTTTGACAGCGATTTCCACCCCTGAACTATGGCCCCTGGTTCTGGACTCCCCCCAACATTGGGAACATGTTTCCTGTCTATAGCGTGTCCAAACCCTTAATAATCTTATATGTTTCAATAAGATCCCCTCTCATCCTTCTAAATTCCAGAGTATACAAGCCCAGCCGCTCCAATCTATCAACATATGACAGTCCCGCCATCCCGGGAATTAACCTTTTGAACCTACGCTGCACTTCCTCAATAGCAAGAAAGTCCTTCCTCAAGTTTGGAGACCAAACCTGCACACAATACTCCACGTGTGGTCCCACTAGGGCCCTGTAGAACTGCAGGCGGATCTCTTTGCTCCTATACTCAACTCCTCTTGTTATGAAGGCCAACATGCCACTCGCTTTCTTCACTGCCTGCTGTACCAGCATGCTTACTTTCATTGACTGATGAACAAGTGTAAATTGCTCGTTTCTAAGCTCCCCCCCAGTCTAGTTTCAGTAAAAACACTGAATCACACACTTATTTTACAGTTCAATTACTGTACCTATCCCACCACAGATGCGATCCTCATGTCTGGCCTGTTCTAGTCCTCTTGCCTCGCTCAGACAGAGACACTCCAGAAGTTCACGCAGTCCCAAGCGCTCTCCCAGAAGATCAACGCTGAACCTCGTGGTAGTGGACTTTTATATGTCCCAGGACCTCGAGGGACTGAACCACATGGGGTGGTCTCTTACTAACCCAATTACAGATATCGATTACCCCATACATAACAGACATCTTCTTAACCCAATAATACAACAGCTCATACATTGTATAAGAAAGAAAGCTCTCGAAGGAAACTAACAAGAATAGACATTGAAACATATGCCTGAGATTCAAACAATTTATCCAAGGCTCAACAGTTTGACCAATCATCAATTAACAGAATTACCATCTTGCAACATCATGTATACTGTTTACAATGCTTTGCAGCGACCAATAGAAAGATGCATTTATGGTTAGTTTGCAAAACCGCTATACATGTTATCAATTTGAGAGAAACATGGAGAACACCAGGACCCCTTAACATCCTGCATATAAGTCTGAGCCCAGACTCGCTGGCGCCAATTAAAGCCTGTAAAGTTCAGCTGACAAGGGTTAAGCAATTCTGACAAGTGCAGGGATCCTCCATTTTATGGTGTCTTTATTTAGCCAATATTAACACAAGGACCCCCCAGATCCCGTTGTACTTCCCCTTTTCCAACTTGACAACATTTAGATAATAATCTGCTTTCCTGTTTTTGTCACCAAAGTGGATAACCTCACATTTATCCACATTAAACTGCATCTGCTAGGCATCTGCCCACTCACCCAACCTGTCCAATTCACCCTGCATCCTCATAGCATCCTCCTCACAGTTCACTCTTAAAGTGTGCTTAAGAAATGCTGAGGCAAATGCTCAAAGAATAAAGTTAGACACAAACCGTAATAGTTTTCACATTTACAGTGAGCATTGCCAGTAGCTTGGAACTGTTTTATTCTAGTCATATTTGTTTTCCAGAGCTCTAATTTCCTTCTTAGACCTCTAACTTTTATGGTTAATGTGTTTGTTTCTTTCAATTCAACCCATGTGCTTACCTGAATGCTGTTTCTTTTCTTGAAACATAACGCACCAGTGAGTGATGCAGAACAAGAAGGAATGCATACTAAAATAATGTTCTATTCATTCTACAATACATACCATTGACTTTTTCTGACCCCATTTTCCATATGAAACACCAAAGCTATGCACCTCAGTATTTATACCGTTTACTGAACAATTTGGGGACTTCACACAGTGTTCAGTCAATAACAATACAAACTGGGCAACACAAAACCAAATGGAAGATAGATGCAAAAAGAAAAGGAGAGAGGAGAGAGGGAGAGAGGGAGAGAGGGAGAGAGGGAGAGGGGGAGAGGGGGAGAGGGGGAGAAGGGGAGAGGGGGGGGAGGGGGAGAGGGGGGTAGGGGGGGAGAAGGGGGAAAGGGGGAGAGGGGGAGAGGGGGAGAGGGGGAGAGGGGGAGAGGGGGAGAGGGGGAGAGGGGAGAGGGGGAGAGGGGGAGAGGGGGAGAGGGGGAGAGGGGGAAAGGGGAGAGGGGGAGAGGGGGAGAGGGGGAGAGGTCATCTTCACATGAGGGGCAACTTACAGCAGCCAATTAACCGACCAACCCACATGACTTTAGATCTGGGGAGTAAACAAAGCACCTGTAAGAATTTAAGCACTTGTTAGCCCTAGCCCTAACCAAGCCCTAACCCCTATCCCTAGCTCTAACCCTAGCCCTAGCCCTAGCCCTAGCCCTAGCCGTAGCCCTATCAAGAATAGAGGATTTTTTTAAAGGGTGATAAATATTTTAATTATTAATAACTGCCGTTTTAAAAGTATTTTCATTTCAGATAGATCCACCATTAAAAAAATATGCTGACTTGAAATTTCACAAGTAACCATGTGGTTTCCGGGGGGGGGGGGCGGTGGGGCCATCGAACATCGGGGGAGAAAAAAATAACACCTTATTCATTTAGGGTTTAATCATTATTTATAAGGATTATGTTATTAAACAATATAGGAAAAGAAGAATTGGATAGAATTATGGATATATACAGCATCGAAGTATTGGGACACCGAAGTAGACAGTTACTGAAGAATCGCTCACACAGGACCTTGTGAATGAGCTGGGAGCAGTCCTCTCTCAGTGGAAGATTACCAGGGACCACACGGAAATGCAGCATGCTACCAAGGCTAATGATTGGGAAGCTTAGCCAGGTGACTGATCAATGGAAGAAGAAGCCCATTGTCTGTTTCAAGACCCTGCTGCCGCACACTTGTTTCCTCTGGGAAAAAAATGAATCATCCCCAATTCATTTCTTTTAATAAAAGGTTGAGTTTACTTAGAACCGTGCTCGCCAGCAATGGAAACCAGAGTGTTTATAGGACGCAGAAGTTTGACCTGTAACATCTCATAATCATAGTCATAGACTCTTACCGCAGGGAAACAAGCCCTTTGGCCCAACTTGCCCACACCAGCCAACATGTCCCATCTATACTAGATCCACCTACCTGTGTTTGACCCATACCACTCTAAAACTGTCCTATCCATGTATCTGTCAAAATGTTTCTTAAACGTTGCGATAGTACCTGCCTCAACTACCTCCTTCGGCAGCTCGGTCCATACACTCACCACCCTTTGTGTGAAAAAGTCATCGGGTAAGCCATGCTTAAGCAGGAGCTATTACAGTTAGAATTATACTTGTTGTGAACATTTAGTTAAGTACTGAACAGACTACAGTGTTAACAGGAACAAAGTATGCAGCAAGTGTTCTGTGAATAAAAATTCTAAAGGCTTTTGTTTGGAATATGCCTTACTTAATCCAAGCCTTATGTTCAATCTTATGACTAACCATGGACAAGCGAGAACTATCACGCATCCTTGATTATTGTGCATCATTCAAAGATTCACAACAAAAGGGCTTTAAGGAGAAGACCTATTTACACAAAGTGTCAGAGTTTGAATGCTCATCATAAACATTCAACCCAAGGTGGATTGATTATCTTTGCCCTGTTTCCAGTGTGCTCCAAATAACAAGACCTTGGGAATTAATTTGCCACACCTCTGGAGGCAGCCGTTTCTGAGGGAATACTCAGCTCCTACTATCCCATAAACAAATTCAATTCATTTGATTATTTCCTTCCTTTAACATCTCACCTGTCCACAGAAAGTAGCAGGCCACAGCTGAGGGGCAAAAGATCCACAACAGTCCTGTCTGGCCAGCAATCAGCATTTTCGCCACCTCCAATGGATCCCACCACGAGCTACATCTTCCAATCTCCACCCCTTTCTGCTTTTCCCCCAGAGACCATTCTTCTCTGCAAACTCCCTGGTTACCTCATTCCCTTCCACTCCCAAACCAGCCCCCTCCCCAGGTACTTTTCCCTGCAAACCGCAGGAGGTGCAAAACCTATCCCTATATCTCCTCTCTCCACTCCGTCCAAGGACCCTGACAGTCCTTTCAGGTTAGGCAAAGGTTCACTTGCACCTCCTTCAACCACATCTACTGAGAGGTTGGGGGACAACCCCCCCTCCCCCCCCCCCCATGTATTGTAATCAGGTTTTGGAAATTTGGTGAAAAAAAAATCGATTCAAATCTCCACTTTCCGCGAGACCGTGGGGGTGTCACTGTTAAGTGCTTCTTAAATGTCTCTATTAACATCGTGTTAACACGATGTGTCACAATTGTGTTTTGACCTTCAAATATTAACTGAAGGTACTCACGGAGAATATCTTAAAGCTGTCTGATGTGGGTACAATTACCATTTGAACTAATTGGATATATTGGGTGGAAGGGAAAGATTTAAACGGGTATCGGATTTAAATGGGTCAGGTCATTAGGTTCCGGTCGAACGGGTTTCCTGGCTGGCTCCTGATGTTGAAGCCCACGGCAGCCGATTTTAAGCCACACCGGGCGATGAAAGCCCCGTGAACGGGGCGATTCAAGCCCCATGATTCAGGCGGACGAAGCTGCTATTGCTGGATTTCGGAGTCGGTCACCAGCCAGGTCAGCTCCCGAAGGTAAACAAAAATGCTGGAGAAACTGAAGGAATAGTTGACGTTTTGGGTCGAGACCCTTCTTCAGATCTGGTCTGAGGAAGGGTCTGAAGAAGGGTCTCAACCTGAAACGTCACCTATTCCTTCGCTCCATAGATGCTGCCTCACCAGCTCAGTTCTCCAGCATTTGTGTGTGCCTTCGATTTTTTTCCAGCATCTGCAGTTCTTTCTTAAACAGGTCAGCTCCCGATGTTACCATCCACAGGGCCCACGGCTGAAGGCTCCAAAGCCTTGTGTGTGTGTGTGTGTGTGTGTGTGTGTGTGTGTGTGTGTGTGTGTGTGTGTGTGTGTGTGTGTGTGTGTGTGTGTGTGTGTGTGTGTGTGTGTGTGTGTGTGTGTGTGTGTGTGTGTGTGTGTGTGTGTGGTTGTGTGTGTGTGTGTGTGTGTGTGTGTATGCGCATGCGCGTGTGCGGGGCCACCAAAGAATTGTTTCCCCCCCCCCACGTTTTGATAGCGATTTCTGCCTATTAAGGTCATAGGTCATAAGGAATAGGAGTCGAATTAGGCTATTTGACCCATCAAGTCTATTCAATCATGACTGACCTATCTCCCTCCTAACCCCATTCTCATGTCTTCACCCAGTAACCTCTGACACTTGTACTAATCAAGATCTATCTACAGTATATCTTGCCTAAAAAAGACTTGGCCTCCAGAGCCTTCTGTGGCAAATTCCACAAATTCACCACCCTCTGACTAAAGAAATTTCTCCTTGTCTCCTTCGTAAAAGAACATCTTTTAATTCTGAGGCTATGACCTCTAATCCTAGACTCTCCCACTGGTGGAAACATCCTCTCCACATCCACTCTATCCAAGCCTTTCACTATTCTTTATGTTTCAATGAGGTGTCTCCTCTTCTTTTCTTCCTTTGTTAAAAAATAATCAAAGAGGTTATGCAGACAACAGCTGCCCTCTCCAGTCCAAACTGACTGTCTTTAGGACTGGTTACTTTTATACAGATGGACTTTAGGATTTGTCACAATAATCAATTTTATCAATGTCTGGCCGGAAAAGCCTTCCTCTAAAGTGCTGACTTCATCCATTATACAATCCAATACTAAATATGTATTTGACTGTTCCAGAGACCTTTCTGTTCCTATACCTTCCTCAATTTGTTTACATTCATGTTTATGGATTTTTGCTATTATAACATGATTGGCATTTTGAAGCAGATGTCTTCAATTTACAAAATCAGTTTCTCACAATTAGAAATATCACACCCAACTTTCCATCCTTAGATTGAGCCTTTAATGATGCACCATTCTCCTGCCTTTGACTGGTACTCTCGTTAGAGTAGGGAAGTTGAGGACCAGAGGATATACAGTAGGTTTAAGGTGAAGGAGAAAAGATGTAATAGGAATCTGAGCGGTATCCTTTTCATACAAAGGGCGGTGGTATATGGAACGAGCTGCCAGAGGAGGTAGTTGAGGCAGGTACTTTCGCAATGTTTTAGAGATAGTTAGACAGGTACATGGATAGGACAGGTTCATAGGGATATTGGCACAAACATGGGCAGGTTGGACTAGTGTAGCTGGGACATGTTGGCTGCTGTGGGCAAGTTGGGCTGAAGGGCCTGTTTCCATGCTGTATCACTCCATGACTCTATGACTCTATATACTTTTGACTTGTGAAATTTTGTTGAACAAAACATTAAATGGAGAAATGGCTGTACGTATAAATGATTCTAACAACACCATTTTCAGATGAAGACGGAAGTTCTGCTACCAGCAGGCATAACATTTATTGCTCAACCAAGACTACTAAAACTGGATGATTGTTTGTTCATGTCATTTCATTTTGTGGGTTTTAAATGAGAATAAAATGATAGACATCTATGCTTACAATGCACACCAAAGTACTTAATTGGCTGTGAAGATAGACAAAAAAGCTGGAGAAACTCAGCGGGTGAGGCAGCATCTATGGAGCGAAGGAATAGGTGACGTTTCGGGTCGAGATCCTTCTTCAGACTTTGAAGCACTTTGCAAATTTCTGAGGGTGTGACGGGCATTAAATAAATGTAATGTTATTCTTTCAGAGACATAGATGAAGATGCAAATGCAGGAAGTATTCCCTGCACAGATCTGAAAAACTGAAACAAAAACCGAAATAAAGCTATGAAAAATCAAGCAAAAGGATGAAGGGATATTTGTATTTCCATCAATGACTCAACAATGATGACATTTTTTCCAGTGAGAGGTGAAAATAGTATTGCCAAAGGAAGACATAGCAGACAGTTGTAATTAGAGATGGTCTTCTCTGTGATTCAAGCTTCAGAGGTGATATAGCTGATGGAGCGGCCAAGAGTGTGAGCAGATCCTCTCTAATTAAAGGTGAAAGAGGAGAGAAATTTGAGAGGAGATATCATGGGAATTACATGACAAACAAATCAAAGTTAGACTGTGGTCAAGGGGCATTTGATTGCAGGAAATTGAAAGGCAATGTGGAGGGGTCTAATGCATGAATGTAATGCATGGAAGTCATCAGATGGAAAAATAGAAAGAAAACCAGGTCAACATTTCAGGAAAAAAAGAAAAAAAGGTCAAAATTTTATACCAGTGAAAATGGGCGGAAGGTTTGCTCGACAAGCAGGAAATCATCTTCACTGCTTCAGAAAAAAACAACAACTGGTAATACAATAAGTGTAAAGACAACATTTAAGGTGGCACATTAATACTGACAATGGAAAATACTTTGAATTTAAAACAATCAGCTTCAACTAATGACGTCACAATGGCTCGGCTAGCAGTGATCAGCTTCACTTACGTTTGGGAATGGCTTGAGTTGGAGGACCACGCCTCCCGTGGGGGTTACAGGTAGGAAACGGGTGCGTTGGGGGAGCAGTCCCAACGCGTCTCCATTTGGTCTATCTATCTATCTATCTATCTATCTATCTATCTATCTATCTATCTATCTATCTATCTATCTATCTATCTATCTATCTATCTATCTATCTATCTATCTATCTATCTATCTATCTATCTATCTATCTATCCATCTATCCATCTATCCATCTATCTATCTATCTATCTATCTATCTATCTATCTATCTCTTCTATCTATACTATTACTAAAACTCTCATCTTGTCCTCTTCCGGTTTGCGATGTTTTTAAATTTGCACAACACGGTACCCTATATTGCTAGGATTGTTTTGTCACCTTACTCACTGTTCTCCTCTGCTCCAAGCGCACCAAGTTTTGTTCGTGAGATTAGCAGATTGGTCTTCTCGCCTGTCAGTCACCATGAAGGTAACGCCCCTTCCGGCACCCGCCGAGTCAATCACCGGGCTCCTTCAGGAGCGGAGTGTGGGCTGTGTTCACGGGCGGGGCGGTTGTGTTCGCGTTTGGGCTGTGTTCGCGGGCGGGGACGGATTGTGTTCGCGTGCGGGCTGTGTTCGCGGGCAGGGGCGGGTTGTGTTCGCGGGCGGGGGCTGGCTCTTTTTCGTGGGCGGGGGGTGTGAGCGTGACAGGCGCTGGGGACGGGAGCCGCTGAAGTGAGTCCAGAGCTGGGTCCTGGAGCCATTGAGTGCAGTCGGAGCCAGGGCCAGGAACCGGTGAGCATACACGCCCCTTCCCAGATCCCACCCCTCCCCCACACCATCCCCTCCCCTACAGTCCATCCTCCCCTACAACCCCCCCTCCCCTACACCCCCCTGCCCTACACCTCCCCCCTCCCTGATCCCCCCTCCACTATACCCCTCTCCTGCACCCCCCTCCCCTACACCCCCCCAACCCCACACCTCCCCGACCAGGCCTCCCGTGTGACTGGGACCCAACTAGCCCTCCAGAAAGCCCCACACTTGCTTCCAGAAAGCGCCACACTCGTACTAGCCCCGCCTGAAGCCCTCCCCCTCCCGTGGCTGCAGGACGCTCCACCCCATCGGCCCCCTCCTGAAGCCGTCCCCGTCCCCAGCTACAGGACGTTCCCGCTGGCCCCCACCTGAAGCCATCCCCCTCCTCCGGCTACAGGACATTCCTGACAGCCCCCGCCTGAAGCCGTCCCCATCCCCAGCTGCAGGACACTCCCCCCCCCCCACTGTCCTCCGCCTGAAGCCGTCGCTGTCCCCAGCTGCAGGATGCTCCTCACCGACCTCTCCTGAAGCCGGTGGGGAGCGACAGTGGCCGGCCATGGCAGCGGAAGGCCCTGGAAGTGGCAGGCCACAGCAGCAGTAGTGGTAGGCCATGGCAGCAGTAGGCCATGCCTGCGGCAGCCAGCGGCTGGCCACAGCAGCGGTAGCAGTTGGCCATGGCAGCGGTAGGACACAACAGCACTCCCTCCTCTCCCCCCTCCGCCACCAGCCCCCGAAAACCCTTCCTAAAGCCATCCACATCCCTCGGCTGCAGGATGCTCGCCCTCCCCCCCGCCCACTGGCCCCCGACAGCCCCTGCCTGAAGCCGTCCCCCTCCCCCGGCTGTTGGTCACTCGCCCCCCCCACACTGACAGCCCCCGCCTGAAGGCATCACCCTCCCCCAGCTGTAGGATGCTCCCCCCGCCTCTAACGGCCCACTCCTGAAGCCATCCCCATCCCCAGCTGCAGGATGCTCGTCCCCTCCCCCCACCGGCCCCGATAACTCCCGTCTGAAGCCGTCCTCCTCCGCCTGCTGCAAGACTCTCCCTCCCCCCCCACCGGCCCCGACAGCCCCCGCCTGAATCCATCCCCCTCTCCCGGCTGTTGGATTCTACCCCTCCCCCACTGGCTCCGACAGCCGCTGCCAATAGCCGTCCCCCTCCCCCGGCTGTTGGACGCTCTCCCCCCTCACCAGATTCTGACAGCCCATGCCTGAAGCCATCCCTCTCCCCAGTTGCAGGACGTTCGCCCCCCCCCCCCCCCCCGGCCCCAGAAGCCCCTCCTGAAGCCTTCCTCATCCCCTGGCTATAGGATGCCCCTCCCCCAGCTGCAGAGCGCTCCCCCCCCCACCTGCCCCTGACAGCCCCCGCCTGAAGCCGTCCCCCACCCCGGCTGTAAGACGCTCCCCCCTGGCCCCCCGACAACCCCCGCCTGAAGCCGTCCCCCTCCCCCGGCTGCAGGACAAAACAATGGAATGTTTTCATTTGCCACGACCAAGAAATGGAAGGATGCACCTTGATGATGACATTCCAGAATAGCTGCAGGAATTGCAATGCAATAGAACTGAACCACTGCATTTTGTTGAGGAGAATGAGCCTCTGCTGAATGCTGAGCAGAGAGCAATGTATGACCAGGTATGCAACAGCTTGAAAAGGAAGCTTCCTTCAATGTTTTTCATTGATTCACCAGGAGGAACGGGAAAAACATTTATCACCAATTTGATCCTCTCCAAAGTTAGAGGTCAAAGTGATTTGGCTATTGCTGTAGCATCCTCTGGGATAGCAGCAAAAATTAATGCCTGGTGAAGAATCGCACATTCTCGATTCAAGATACCCATCCAAGTGACCGAGGATACATTCTGCAACATTGACAAGAACTCTAACATGGCACGTTTGATGAAGCAAGTGAAACTCATTGTTTGGGATGAATGTCCAATGATTAGGAGGGAGAGCATTGAAGCAGTGGACAGAACTCTTCAAGATGTATGCACCAACACTAAGCCTTTTGGTGGCATTCTTACCATTTGTTGTGGCGATTTTTGACAACTCCTTCCTGTAGTGAAAAGGGGAAATGATGCTGATGTTGAAAATTCCTGCATCAAGAAATCCTACTTCTGGGCACTTTTCACCAAGTTTCAATTGCAGACAAATATGCGATTGAGAGAGGGAGAAGGTGACTATTCTCAATTTTTGTTGAAAATTGGAGAAGACGAGATTTTAAAGAATGAAGACGATGAAATTGAAATGCCAGAAGACATGCTTCTATCAGCAAAAACACTGGAGGATTGTAGTGGTTTCATCTATCCCGCATTTGACAATACTGCAGAATTATTCTCCGACAATTGTATCTTGGTTACGCACAACGATACCATGGGAAGCATAAATTATCCATGTATCAGACGCTTCCCTGGAATCATTAAGGAGTACTTTTCTTTCAATGCTGTCACTGAGATAACTAATGTTTCCCAACAGAATTCCTCAATTTACTCAACATCTCTGGATTACCACCACACAAATTGGAGTTGAAAAAAGGATCTCTGATCATGTTAATGAGAAACTTGGAACCCCCAAAGCTATGGAATGGAACGAGGATGATTGTGGAAGAACTACACAATAATCTGATTGTTGCAAAAATCAATATGGGAGCCTTCAAAGATGTCATTGTTCTCATTCCTAGGATAACGCTCAATTTGACAGAAGGCAAAGTCATTCCCCTTCAGCGGAGCCAATTCCCCATTCAGTCAAGTTTTGCTATGATGATTCCTAAAGCGCAAGGACAAACCATGGAGAAAGTGTTGATAAACCTCGAGAAACCGGTATTTCAGCATGGACAACTCTATTTGGCTCTTAGCCAAGGAAAGGTGAAGGATAATGTCAACGTTTTTTTGAAGGATGGAATATCAACCAAGAATGTTGTCATTAACCGCGTGCTTGATTGAACGATGACTTCTGAGGTAAACTCTCAGATTTTCTTCAAGTTAAAGTTTGACTCAATAATGTCTCTATATTAAAATTGTATGTCTTTTTTTTCATCAAGAGCAAAGAGACATCGAGAAGCAGTGAGCAGCAGAACGTAACAAGAGACGCAACAAGAAAGAACTGAACTAAATAAATCTCATCTTTAATGTTTAAATTGTTGTTGTATTTTAAGAGTTATTCACATTTTAAGCTTTAATAAATCCCTTTTCCACTTGCCGTGCCCATCAGCTGCGCCCGCGCAGTAATACCTGCGTGTTCTATGTCACAATGACCATATAGTGCCAGCACAACAACCTGGCTCTCTATATCAGCAAAACCAAAGAACTGATTGTGGACTTTGGAAGAGGAAGGTTGAGGACCCACAATCCTGTTTACATCAATGTGGAGGGAGTAAAAAACTTCTAATTCCTGGCCGTGCATATTTCCGACGATCTTTCCTGGACCCAGCACAATGATACAATCATAAAGAAAGCACATCAGCGCCTCTACTCCCTGAGAAGATTACGGAGATTAGCTATGTCAAAGAGGATTCTCTTGCACTTCTACAGGTCCACAGTAGAGAGCATACTCTCTGGTTGCATCGTGGCCTGGTTCGGCAACTTGAACGTCCAGGAACGGAAAAGACTCCAAAAAGTTCCAAACACTGCCCAGGCATCACCGGCTCTGACCTCCCCACCATCGAATGGATTTATCGTAGTCGCTGCCTCAAAAAGGCAGCCAACATCATCAAAGACCCACACCATCCTGGCCACACACTCATCTCACTACTGCCATCAGAAAGAAGGTACAGGAGCCTGAGAACTGCAACGTCCAGTTCAGGAACAGCTTCTTCCCTACAGCCATCAGGCTATTAAACACTACAACCTCATAAGCTTTGAACTACAATAGACTATTATTATTATTATTATTGCACTATGGTTTGTTCTTTTTTTCCTGAGTTTTTGTTATTATTTATTATGATTATATATTCTGTTGCGCTGCAGCAATGAGAATGTCATTGTTCTATCTGGGACATATGACAATAAAACACTCTTGACTCTTGACAATGGGAACCCAACGGGCGGGAATGGCTGCGCCGCTGGAGAGCCACTAAGAAAGGATGGGGAGGGGTTGAGGGGGGATGGAGTGAGTGAATGGGAGGGAGAAGGGAAAGCGGCAGAGTGGAGGCGGAGAGGGAAGGAGGAGGAATCAGGGGCATCACAACGGGAACCTGTCAGCTGCGCCTGTGCAGTTGGGGGCTATGGGCGAGTGGTGGAATATTGTGTTGGGGCACCAGGCCTCCCTTGTGACAATGGGACCCAACGGGTCCCACTTAGTCTAGTACTTATTAAAAGTTCGATCTTGTACGTGTGTACATGTGTGTGTATATGTGTGTGTATATGTGTCTTTGCAAAAACACTACGCGGTAACGATTACATTTTTACATATTCTGATTGACATTTGTCCCCTCGATGTCACAATGGCTCGGCAAGCAGTGATCAGCTTCACTGAAGATTTCATTCTATATTTCACGTTATTCGTGATTAAAGCTTTAAAAATGCCAACTTTCACAAGATTTTTACATTATGATTCACATTTTTCCCCTCTAGGCAGAGTTCACTGAACATTTTATGCTTTATTTCTTGACATTACTGATTAAAGTTAAAAAAAATCAAAATACTTTGAATTAAAAATGACCAGCTTCAACTGATGATGTCATAATGGCTCGGCTAGCAGTGATCAGCTGCACTTACGTTCGGGAATGGCTTGAGTTGGTGGACCACGCCTCCCGTGGGGGCTACGGGTAGGGAACGCGTGCGTTGGGGGAGCAGACCTAACGGGTCTGCACTTGGTCTAGTATAAAATTAATTTAATTCATCCTGACCCTTAAAGGGAGTGGAGGAATTTATTTGGACTGACCAGAGGCTCGATACAAATATTGTCTGGTTGAAACTCGTGGAGAATATGATCTAATTTCCATTCATCTGCTACAGTCCTCTGGGCATACAGTATTAGCAGTAATGCGCACTTCAGTCCTTTTACATTTCCATCCACAGTACATTAATTGGCAAGTTCTTTATTTTTCCCAACTGGAAGGACTAAAACAAAGGACTTTTCAACTGAATTATTTTTGAGCAAGTCTGATACTTTAACACGCCAATTAGCAACTACAGTGAATGTCAGAACAGACAGCTCACTGCTGTAGACATTGCAGATACTTTCATCTGTACATTACCTTACTGGACTCTCTCGAATTCAGCTGCCCGTAGATATTCGTCTCCACCCTAAGTCTGCTACTCAATGCTTGAATCATTGAGACACTGATTAGGAGCTGATTTGAAAGGGTCAGATTAGATTCAGAACACGTGAGTATATTAAGACAAATGTGGGAATAAAACAGGGTGTATATGGATGGGGAGAGTTGAGGGCTGAGGATAGGAGATAATGGTGTTTGCGGTGGTTGCCTATGGCAGGGAGATGTGAAGGGGGAGTGCTCGGGAATTCTTTGTTTCATTTTTGCATTGAGACAATGTGATTTTCTTTCTTGGCTTAATCTCTTTCCGGTATTTA
Source organism: Malacoraja senta (assembly GCA_038087875.1). Classification (NCBI taxonomy): domain Eukaryota; kingdom Metazoa; phylum Chordata; class Chondrichthyes; order Rajiformes; family Rajidae; genus Malacoraja; species Malacoraja senta. The sequence continues at coordinate 57,292,825 of CM075982.1, read as the reverse complement.
TTTGAAAAATAACGAAAGCAAGTGTGTGATTCAGAAATGGTTAATCTCCCATTTCATTTATATTCTAGAAATGCAGTAACAAAAGGGGAATATTCCAATTTTGTAATAATTCAGGTATATGGAATGCGAAAGGGCAAATGGCGTATCAATAATACAGGCTGGCAGACCCCTAGACTTTACTTTAGACTAGATATAGTGCTAAAACAGGCCATTTGTCCCACAGAGTCCATGCCGACCAGTGATTACCCCATACGGTAACACTATCCTACACACTAGGGACAATTTTTACAATGTTACTGAAGCCAATTAATCTACAAACCTATACGTCTTTGGAGTGCGGGAGGAAACCAGAGCATCTGGAGATAATTCAGAGGGAGAACTCTGGACAGACAGCTCCGGTGGACAGGATTGAACCTGGGTCTCTGGTGCTGTAAGGCAGCAACTCTAACGCTGCGCCACCGTGCCACCCTCATATGAGCTTCGTTGGTGTTGCTGCTTCAGGTTTTGCAACATGCTGTGATAGTGAGTGAACCTCGTGATATTGTCTGTACCCCCCATCCTATTGTGGAACTCCTAAACATTGGAAGTTTGAAGGTCATCTCTGACAGCAAAATAAAATGTCCGGGGAGCAGTCTGTATTCCCAAAGACAAATCCATGATCACAATATGGGATTCAAGAATTAATAAAGACTTCCTAGACTGCCCGAAATGCAGGAGTGAAGAAGCAATTTGAAGTGTTAGAGGGATGACTAAAATGGTCAGCTACTCCCTGGCAATGTGCGCTCACATCGTTATTTGTCAACTGTCAACCATAGTCTTTGTCTCAAATGTATATTGAAATCAGTATAGTCTGATGATCTGAGAGATTCTTTTATCAGGGATTTGCCTTTGCATTCTTATTTTGTTGAACAAGGACATGTTATCCATACACACAAGGAACTGCAGATGCTGCTTTGCAAAAATATATATATAAAGTGCTGAGGTATCTCAATGGGTCTGCCGGGGCAATCTAAAATGTCGCCTATCCATGTTCTCCAGAGATGCTGCCTGACCCATTGCGTTGTCCCAGCACTTTGCCTTATCTGTACCCCTGGACATGGGCTAGTGAATTATACACAGCACTTGAACTGCAGTCCTTTCTATGTTATTCAACTCATAATGGGAATCAAGGAAATGGCAAATCAGTTAAACAAGTACTTTGGTTCTGTCTTCACTAAGGAAGACACAAACAATCTCCCAGAAATACTAGGGGACCGAGGATCAAGTGGGAGGGAGGAACTGAAGGGAATCCACATTAGTCAGGAAATGGTGTTAGTTAAACTGCTGGGACTGAATCCCCAGGGACTGCATCCCAGAATACTCAAGGAGCTGGCCCCCAGAAATCGTGGATGCATTGGTGATCATTTTCCAATGTTCTCTCGACTCTGGATCAGTTCCTGTGGATAGCCAATGTAACTCCACTTTTTTATGAAAGGAGGGAGAGAGAAAACGGGGAATTATAAACCAGTTAACCTTACTACAGTGGTGGGGAAGATGCTTGAGTCGATTGTTAAAGATGTTATAGCAGCGCATTTGGAAAGCAGTGACAGGATCAGTCAGTCAGCATGGATTTATGAAGGGGAAATCATGCTTGACTAACGTTATGGAATTTTTTGAGGATGTAACCAGTAGAATGGATAAAGGAGAGGCAGTGGTGTATCTGGACTTTCAAAAAGCCTTTGACAAGGTCCCACACAAGAGATTAGTGTGCAAAATTAGATCACATGGTATTGGGGCTAGGGTAATGACATGGATAGAAAACTGGTTGGCAGACAGGAAGCAAAGAGTAGAAATTAACTGGTCCTTTTCAGAATGGCAGGCAGTCACTAGGTGCTGGGACCCCAGTTATTTACAGTATATATTAATCATTTAGATTAGGGAATTAAATGTGACATCTCCAAGTTTGCAGATGACACAAAACTTGGTGACAGTGTGAGCTGCGAGGAGGATGCTATGAGGATGCAGGGTGACTTGGATAGGTTGGATGAGTGGGCAGATGCATGGCAGATGCATTGTAATGTGGATAAATGTGAACTTATCCACTTTGGTGGCAAGAACAGGAAGGCAGATTATTATATGAATGGTGTCAGATTAGGAAAAGGAGAGGTGCAAAGAGACCTGGATGTCCTTGTACATCAGTCACTGAAAGTAAGCATGCTGGTACAGCAGGCAGTGGAGAAAGCTAATGGATTGTTGGCCATTGCAAGAGGATTTGAGATTAGGAGCAAGGAAGTCCTACTGCAGTTGTGCAGGGGCCTGGTGATAACGCACCTGGCGTATTGTGTGCAATTTTGTTCTCTTAATTTGAGGAAGGTCAATATTGCTATAATGAAAAATAGGTGCAGGGGTAGGCCATTCAGCCCTTCGAGCCAGCACCGCCATTCAATATGATCATGGCTGATCATCTAAAACCAGACCCCGTTCCTGCTTTTTCCCCATATCCCTTGATTCCTTTAGCCCTAAGAGCTAAATCTAAACTCTCTCTTGAAAACAGCCAATTAATTGGTCTCCACTGCCTTCTGTGGCAGAGAATGCCACAGATTCACAACTTTCTGGATGAAGAAGTTTTTGTTCATCTCAGTCCTAAATGACATACCCCTTATTCAGGGGGGGCTTGCAGCTGACAAAGATGGTGCCTGCCTGCGGTGACTTTTGCGGAGAACCAGAACAGAAAAGGTTCACCTACAACTTCTATCAACTTACCTGCATCAGGGAAACGGCAGTAATCGGTGCTGTTTCAGACAAGCTGCTTGGGCAGCTGAAAGCGCTGGCAATTTCGCGATCTCCCACAGCTGCGGGAGCCCCGGACTTTAAATTTTCCCACGCTGGCTGCGGAACTCCCGACCCGACTGAGGATCCCAGGTACTGTACCTGGAAACCCCGGGATGACCTCCAGAGCCGGAGCTGCCAACTTTGAAGGTACCCCCGTTCGTTACGGAGCTGGAGCTGCCGTCTGTGAAGGAATCCCCGTTCCAGCGCAGGTCCGCAGAAACAGCAGGTACAGTGAACACAGTACCTGGAAACAAAGGGGAATCCTCCATTGTGTCCGGAAATGTGGCCGACGGGCAGGACTTCAGGTCAGACTGAAGCGCAGGGGACTTCGGCCCCCTCTCCCTACTATCCTACTGGCCAACGTACAGTCCCTTGAAAATAATGTGGAGGACTTAAGGACAAGACTGCTTTATCAAAGGGAGCAGAGGGAATGCTCTGTGTTCTGTTTCACAGAGACATGGCTCACCCCCAGCTCCCCAGACTCAGCAGTCTAGCCTGATGGGTTCTCCATCCAGAGGAACAACTCCAGGACTGTTTGGAGACTGTAGACTGGGCAATGTTCAAGGACTCGGCAACGGACCTGAACGGGTGTCAGAGGTTATGGGTAGAAGGCAGGAGAATAAGGTTAGGAGGGAGAGATAGATCAGCCATGATTGAATGGCAGAGTAGACCGGATGGGTCGAATGGCCCCATTCTGCTCCTATCTCATGATCTTTTGAACTTTGCTTTATGGGTATTTAATGTAAGGTCAATTATTTAAGCCTTCCAATGTCTGCAAAACAAATGGCTTCTGTATACTGCTTTTTTAGTTTTGACTTCAAAGTCACATCCTCGCTCTAATTTTGCAAGAAAATAGAAGAGAGGCAAAGATTAGCGAATGGCACTTATGTATGAGTATAGAAGTTGGGATGTAATGTTAAAATTGTACAAGGCATTGGTGAGGCCAATTCTGGAGTATGGTGTACAATTTTGGTCGCCAAATTATAGGAAAGATGTCAACAAAATAGAGAGAGTACAGAGGAGATTTACTAGAATGTTGGCTGGGTTTCAGCAACTAAGTTACAGAGAAAGGTTGAACAAGTTAGGTCTTTATTCTTTGGAGCGCAGAAGGTTGAGGGGGGACGATAGAGGTCTTTAAAATGATGAGAGGGATAGATAGAGTTGACGTGGATAAGCTTTTTCCATTGAGAGTAGCGAAGATTCAAACAAGAGGACATGACTTGAGAATTAAGGGACAGAAGTTTAGGGGTAACATGAGGGGGAACTTCTTTACTCAGAGAGTGGTAGCTGTGTGGAATGAGCTTCCAGTGGAAGTGGTGGAGGCAGGTTCGATTTTATCATTTAAAAATAAATTGGATAGGTATATGGACGGGAAAGGAATGGAGGGTTATGGTCTGAGTGCAGGTAGATGGGACTAGGTGAGAATAAGTGTTCGGCACGGACTAGAAGGGCCGAGATGGCCTGTTTTCGTGCTGTAATTGTTATATGGTTATATGGTTATATGGTATGTGAGAGCTTGGGAAACAGGGGCAAGAGTAGGCCAAGCAGTCACTTAAATCACTGCAGATGCTAGTTTTAACTGAAGATAGGCACAAAATGCTGGAGTAACTCAGCGGGACAGGCAATATCTCTGGAGAGAAGGAATGGGTGATGTTTTGGGTCGAGACCCTTCTTCAGACTTCACTTAAGCTTGCCATTCAACAAATTCATTGGCGAGCCAGTCTTGATCACAACATCATTTTCCTGCTCCCTCCTCCTACTGCTTAACTTGTGGATTAAATATCTGCTAGCCTCTAGCTTGAATATTCAGCTCTGGGTTAGAGAATTACAAAGATTAACGGTCCTCCTTGTTCCTATTGGGCAGAATATTCAGAACACAATTGAGCTGAGTTCAATTGAAGGGAGAGTGGAAGAAAAGCAGTTGATGCGCAATTATGATTCGGATCATGAAGGGAAACCAAACAACATGGTGGAATTTATGTGTTAACACAGCCTAGAGGTCTGACATTCAAAGTATCCTGAGCTAATTCTGCTACCACCATCATCTATTGCAAGATGTGATGGCTCCCACTGATTGTCGCCAGAAGCTTGCGTCCTTTTCAGGACGGACTATGACAGCAATGTCAACAGTTGAAACATGGAAGATGGACATGAAAGAAGAAGTCATAGACTGCTGGAACAATGGTTGCAATGTGTGGTACAAAATAATATTGTAAAACACTTAGCCCAAGCAATAAATATAAACGAACATTAGAAGATGTATGAAGTTATAAGTTTATTCCAGAGTTTGATCAAGTGGAAACTGTGAAAGTAACAGTGCATCGTTATGCAGAAATATGTTTCCTCACACATGTCAAGTAATGGATACAATACCAGCAGCTCTACTTCTTTTGAGCACATGAAGGAGTCTCACTAAAACTGAGGACACTTTATCCTCTTGTTTCGCTCAGCATTGTTTTAAGAGTTGTACAGTGCTGGTCGGCACGAACTCGGTCGGCCGAAGGGCCTGTTTCCATGCTGTATGTCTAAATTCTAAAAGGTATGGCCTAGATGTTGTTCTCCGTGGATTGTCACCTTGTCGTGGTGGAGAAGCTTGTGTGGTCCTGAGATCCTGAGAGCGATGCCGTCTGGAGCTATGGTCCTGGTAGGGCCAATCATGACGGTAAGGTCGAGGGGGAGGACTCTGACAAAGAGCAAACCAACGGTGGAACAGGTGGAGGATGATGGCTGACCTTAGTGGAGCGTCACAACAACTGGGAAGGCGGATGAAGGCTGCAGCAGAAAAGGGTCTCCGGTTGTCTTGGACTCCATGCCACTGGATCCTGACCCAGATCTGTCAAGGACTGTCTGTGCACCAGTCTCCCCACGTTTAAAAAAAGTCACGCACTGGCGTCCTCCAACCCTGGAGAAACCCATGGTCAGCCATAACCGAAGGGGGCCTAAGTGGCCTAGAATGGTGGACTGCAGATAGAAGAAGAAAGTGGACAGGATGGGTTTATTCTCGCTGGCATGTAGGAGGCTGAGTGGGTGGCCTTATAGAGATTTATGAAACTATGAGAGGCATAGATAGGAGAGATAAAGTCTTTTCTCCAGAGTCATTTAGTCTAGAACTATAGGGCATAAGTATAAAGTAAACAGGAAATTTAAAGATCTTTTAACACAGATGATGATGAATATTTGGAAGAAGTTTCCTGAAGGGGTGCTGGAGGAAGATACAAGTACAATGTTTAAAAAGTATTTGGACAGGTACTAAGAAAAGGTTCAAAGGGATACAGGCCTAATGTAGGCAAATGGGATTGTGCATCATGGGTGGCATGGATGAGATGGGATGAAAGGGCTAATTTCTGTAATGTATGATTCCATGATTCTATATGACCACATGGGTTTCTTCCAGGGTGCTCTAGTTTCTGCTGATTTCTTGGGTAATTGGTTCCTGTAAATTGCCTGCTACATAGCTGAGTGGAATCTGCAGGGGAATTGATGTTAATATATGAATAGTGCAAATTGGTGGTTATTAATGGGTGGACTCGTGGGCCAAAGGGCCAGTTTCCATGCTGCATCTCTCTATGAGTTCCCTGAAAGAGTCTACTGGACTGGATTGGCTTAATGACAATTGAGTTGTTACCTGATCAGTATTTCTGCGTGCACTACATTAGTCTGAGTAATACAATTTTAATTTTATAGCTGCAGGATTTGAACTATTGTCTCTGGGTTATTAAATCAGATTAACAATAGTTACATCACTGCTATGCTACTTTCACAAGGAAAGCCTAATATTCCTCCCTTTCACAAGGAAAGCCTAATATTCCTCCCTTTCACAAGGTAAGCCTAATATTCCTCAGGCATTGAGATTTTTCGCCTCCCAAAAGATACCATTCAAATAACTGAAGCTACATTCATTGCTCAGATGCCCAATAATTACTTCATTTAGAATAATTATTGAATCCATTCATTTCACACTAACCACATGTATCCCTATTATTAAATTTTCCGCAGATTTACAGATAAAAATAGCGAAAAAAATATCTTAATATATGCCGAATTTTCCACGTACTCAAACTACTTTACAGTCTGTTCATTATTTGGCAGACGCTGTGGTAATGTCAGGAGATAATGCAAGTAATTTAAAGCAACGTTCTACGAAGAGTCAATTTATAAATATAAAGATAACCCATTTCTGGTGTTGCATCTTGAGGCCATAACCACCTTAGCAGTTCTCCTGCTTGTCCTTTTCAGAATACTTGGTGATTGTTTGTCGGGCCTGAATTGCCAGTCAGTGCCTTGGATTCATATCTCATATGAAATTAGCACTGCTAGCAGACTAGGGTGCACTTCGAACTGCACTTGAAAATTACCCTACTTTCTGCATATATCTCTGGAGTGGGATTTAAATATTGACTTTCAGATTTGATAAATGTCAGCTCTGCCAAAGTTGATATTTTAGATCCAATGTTAACTCAGAGACACCACACGAGCTGTCAGGTTGTGAAGAGTGAATTGGAAGAGAGCACCTCGACACCTTTGGCGACTGCGTCTCCAATGCATGTGAATCTGCAATTTCAACTACGCCATTTAAATGCTCATTGCAGAGAGGGTCGGGAAGACCTGTATATGTGTTGAAGAGATGGTGCATTGAGTGGAATTGAAGAGCTGCAACGTTTCAGGAATGCCTCACATATAACTAATGCTTCAAGGAGCATACATCAAATATCATTCTCAACTACAAGAAACAAAAGCAATGGTGTCACCAATGCACATAACCTAACCTCCAGGTTCTGTCAAGCAACTCCTTCACATCACTTAATACTTAATACTGAGCTTAATACTCAGAACTGCATCCCAATGCATCTTTAACTGCAACCCATCCATTTATTCTCCTATTCCATTCGCAACCCATATCCAGACTGATTACTTCAAGGTCAACATATACATCCTGAAAGGTATGTCAATAACTTTCATGATACATCTCACTAATACATCAAACCCACAGCCCGCATCAAAAATCCACATATCCCACATACACTTTTAGGAGTGCCATTCTTTGGAGAAGAAAAGAATCCCAAATAAAAAGGAGAACAGTGGGTGGCAAAGTGGCGCATTGATAGAGTTGCTGCTTTTCGGCGCCAGAGACCCATATTCGATCCTGACTACCGGTGCTGTCTGTATGGAGTTTGTACATTCTTTCTGTGACTGCGTGGGATTTCTCCGGGTGCTCCGGTTTCATCCCACATTCCAAAAACATACAGGTTTGTACGTTAGTTGGCTTCTGCAAAATTGAAAATTGTCCCTAGTGTGTGTAGGATAGTGCTGGTGTATAGGGTGATCGCTGGTCAGTGAGAACTCGGTGGACCAAGGCCTGTTTCCACGCTGTATCTCTAAAGTCTAAAGTCTGAATGGGCTATGGATGGCCTAACACAGATTATGCTGATGAGATCTAACAAGGGACTACATAAATTATGAGATTTTCAAAGGAAATTTGACCTTATGCTAGCATGATATATTTCTGAATCAAAACTCATATAAAATTCAGTAATATTTTCTTTACTTAACCACAGTGATAAATAATTTTCTTAATTACAACGATGAAGCATTTATTTTACAATTATTGATTCGTATGCATTTTCGCTTTCCTCCATGTTCATCATGTTAAGGATAACAATACACGTCTCATCAAAGTAAGTCTGAAGAAGGGTCTCGAACCGAAACGTCACCCATTCCTTATCTTCAGAGATGCTGCCTGTCCAGCTGAGTTAAGGGGCTGTCCCACTGTGGTGACCTAATCTGCGGGTTTAGATGAGTTTGCCCTCGACTCAAACTCGCAGCAAGGTCGACACAAGGTCCTAGGAGCTCCTATGAGGTCACTGGAACTCTCCTTCATGCTCGAGGAAAGTTCTCGAATAATAGTGGCCTCAGCTAGGTCGCGGAAAATTTTTCAGCATGTTGAAAATTTTTCTGCGAGTAAAATTTGGTCGGCATGATTCTTTTTGACTCATAGTGCAGTAGAGTGGGGTCACTATTTAGTTACAGGCAATCGAGGGCAGCCGTGGGCAATCTCCTTCGCTGACCGAGCATTTTGATTGGCTCATTGGAGTTTTCAGGACCTGGGAAAACTGACCAGTATGTAAAATGCCCGCTAAACTTTATTATCTATATTACTAAAAGTCTGATCTTGACCACTTCCTGTTGTTCTGTATATTGATTTTAGAAAAAACGCTGCCACTTACGGCTGTGCTTTTTGGCCATCTTACTCAGAGTCCCCCTCCGCTGCGCAGGAGAAGAGGATTTTTCCCATCGATGAAAAATAAAAGAGTTATTATGTTGAGATTCGTTCTCCGGAAGGCCACGCCCCGTCCAGAGAGACTATAACACCCGGAAGTATTGAGTGCCTCAGTCAGTCTCTTCAAGATGGGGGAGCGAGAGGGTCACGTCTCTCAATCTGAGCTGTGAATAACACTGAACACATGTCTACTAAACTGTGAGTGATTTTACTGACCTGTCAGTGCCCTTAATGTGGTTTGAAAATATAGTTTGGAAATGCAAAGCTGTGTTGCCTTTGGTTTGGAAATGCTAAAGCTGTGTTGCCTTTGGTTTGGAAATGCTAAAGCTGTGTTGCCTTTGGTTTGGAAATTCTAAAGCTGTGTTGCCTTTGTTTTGGAAATGCTAAAGCTGTGTTGCATTTGGTTTGGAAATGCTAAAGCTGTGTTGCTTTTGGTTTGGAAATGCTAAAGCTGTGTTGTCTTTGGTTAGGAAATGCTAAAGCTGTTGCCTTTGGTTTGGAAATGCTAAAGCTGTGTTCCCTTTGGTTTGGAAATACTAAAGCTGTGTTGCCTTTGGTTTGGAAATGCTAAAGCTATGTTGCCTTTGGTTTGGAAATGCTAAAGCTGTGTTGCCTAATTAAAGTTGCCTTGCCTAATTAAAGTTACCTTGCCTAATTAAAGTTGCCTTGCCTAATTAAAGTTGCCTTGCCTCCTATATAATTAAAAGTCTAATCTTGACCCCGTCTGCGCTTTATAATGATTTTAGAAAGAAACGCTACCACATACGGCTGTGAATTTTGGCCATCTTACTCAGAGTCCCCCTCCGCTCATCAGGTGCGGAGGATTTTTACCATCGATGAAAAATAAAAGAGTTATTAGTGTTTTAAAATGTTGAGATTCTCTCTCCTGTCAATCATGCCATGAAGGCCACGCCCCTTCTGGTGGGAGGGGGAGGGGGGAGGGACTATAAAACCCAGAAGTGTGGGCATGGCTCAGTCTTTGCAAGATGGAGGAGGGAGAGGTCACGACTCGCTGTCTTTAGTGGCCTTGCACCCTGCTTGAAATGGTATGAAGCTGCACTTGAATTTGGTGGCCTTGCACCCTGCTTGCAGTGGTAAGAAACTGCACTTGAATTTGGTGGCCTTGCACCCTGCTTGAAATGGAATTTCAAGGAATAGTCATGAGTCAACTGCCAGCCCACCAGCCGTGAGTGAGTGAGCTGCCAGCGCAACAGGCTTGAGTGACTGAGCCGCCAGCCCAAGAATCCATTCGGCCCACAATGTCCATACTAGTCCTCTGGAAACCAGTCCCTTCAGTTCACAACACCCATACTGGCACTCCAGAAAGCCCCCCTCCCCTCCACTGGCCACTAATATTGGAATTGGTGGAGAGGTGGAATATTGTGTTGGGGGACCAGCCCTTCCGTGTGATGCTGGGACCCAACGGAAAGTGGGATCCGTTAGTGGGATCTGATTAAATGAGAATCAAGTGAGCAACAATTCTCCCAAGTCCCACTGACTTTTTTTGCATTGGAAATCATCATTAATGGAGCTGCCCAATCACTGTATTGAAACTTCATGAACACCCTATTCTTTCCTAACTTAAAGGGCTGTCTCACTGTGTGAGTTGACCTATGAGTGACCCCGAGTTTAAAACAAATTTAACTCGTGGTAATCACGTACAATTAACGTAGCGGGAACGTTGGAACTCGTGGACGCAACTTAGCGACTCTTGGCGCTAACGGAGGTACACGTGAAACTTGTTAACTCTTGCAAAAGTTCAAACATGTTTGAACTTTTCCACGAGTAAAATGTACTCTTGAGGTTAAAATTTGAAACATTTTAAACTCGTTGTAAGAACGTAGTGGCCGTGCGTTTAACTTTGTGACTCGTGTCTACCGTGGGAACTCTTTTTAGAAACAATAATCAGGGACAGAAATATCAGTTACTTAGACTTTTTAAAGACAAATTCTGCTTAACAAAGTTAAACAAGTTATTGATAAGGTGACAGAGTGGGTTGAAAAGAAAAAATTGCTTGAAGTTTATATATAAATTTGTGGTGTGTTGTGTTGTGTTGTGTTGAAAAGCTTTTTGCTGATCCGTTTGATTCTCACTGTTTGTTTACTTCATTGCACAATAAAAGAGAGTTCTTTGCTATCAAGATCAAATTGATGTCTGGAAGTCTTCATTTTAATATCACTACAAAGTCTCATGAATTGAATGTAATATTCCTTTCATCATAAAACACAAAATAGAGGAAGGCAAAATATATTCACATCTTGATTCTCACAATCATTTGTGAGATTTAAGGACTCAGCTGCCTCATATGCTGTGCTTTTTAAATGTTTAAAATTGTGTCCTCTCAGTAGATCAGAAAATAAGACAAACAGCACGGTGAATGTGAAACAAAGTCTTTATTCATCTTGTTCAATATAAAAAACGCTTTTTGCACATATTGAGAAAAGGAGCACCACAGCAAACAACATAGTGGTCTGAAAAAGGGCTTCTCATACATGAAAATCAACAAATGAAGCACAAATAAAAGTATTTCCACTATATACTAATTCAGCTGAGAAATGCACAAGTCTAAATTCAGGCAATAAAAGATACAATGCAATGCGCTAAATGACAAGTTTTGTGATCTACAATCAGATAAGCAGATGCATGATAACCACGTTTTAAAGGAAAGACAGATGCAATGAAATTACTTTTACACCACAATAAAAAATAAAATCCACACTTAAAGTTAAACAAAGAAAAGTCAGCAGGATTTAAACTAAACATGAAATTAACTGGATTTTTCTGCATGTGGTCTCTCCTCATGCAGTGATGTACCTGTGGTCGGCAGCCGCTCAAAATAAGCTGTCCTGCCACGGCACACCACCCAATTCTGAATTATAGTAGGAGCAGAGATGGTCTGTCTGCTCTTTTGCACTGTTGGTCCCCGTGTTACCTCGAAAACACTGCAGTGGCACCAAAGTCTCGTCGTTTGTACCACTCCTCCACGCACCTAGTGTTATTCTCCCTGTTTGACTGTCCACTAAGTCACCGTCCTGCATGGCTGTTGCTGATCCTGAAGCTGCACGTCTGATACGGATCAGGTTGTGCAGAACACATGCAGCAAACACAATAGTCTCTACGTTCTTTGCCTGGCATGACATCATTTCTTTAACATGTGATGATTTTTCAACACTTCGATATACATTGTTGCCTCAAGATTAACGGGAGAGGAACTTGGTACACTCGGGAGACGAACTTGGAACATCGCAGAAATGAGAAGTAAACGGGAAACTTAGACATACCCGTGGGAACTCGGTTAAACTCTGGATCATAAACTTGTAGTCTCGTACGCAACCACGAGTCTTTCACTCGGGGTCACTCGTGGGTCAACTCGCACAGTGAGATAGACCTTTTACACAGATCTGTCTACATACGCCCTGCGGCTTAAGGACATACGGAATCAAACCACAATTAATGGGCTTGGCGCACTGATGACCCCTTGTACCCAATGATGCCACAGTGAAATGGCATTCATACTGCACTGAAATCTCTTATGCTACAGAGCTTGTTACAGACTTCGTCCGCTGGACTGGAGGGCGGCAGCTTCGACTACCCCGGGCCGTGGAGATTGAACTGGCCCGTTCACGGAGCACGGTTGGGCCGCGGGACTTACTTACCATCACCCGGTGGGGGTCACATTATCGGAGGCCTGGATCGCCTTCGCGCAGAGGGAGAACAAGGAGGGAAGAGACAAAGACTTAAGATTTTTGCCTTCAATCACAGTGAGGAGGTGTCTGGTGAACTCACTGTGGTGGATGTTAAATTTGTGTTTATTGTGTGTTTTGTTATTTTATTATATATATGACTGCAACGCAACGAAATTTCGTTCAGACCGAAAGGTCTGAAAGACAATAAAGTTTCCATGATCCTTGATACATGATTCCATGATGATCCATGATCTCCACCCAGCCAATATGCAGTACTTTTCCATCCATGCCAGCCACCTCATGTAACGGGCACAGGTAGAGCAGGTACCTCACAGAGCCAGAGACCCAGGTTCGATACTAACCTCAGGTGCTGTTATTAATCCTGGCCAGATTGGAGGGGCTAGGACTCTAAAATGGGGTAAAAGCTTCAGGGCTGCTGGGAGATTTGGTCAATTTGTAAGTGCTCTCTGTGAAACTGGGACAAGCTGCGGAGTGGTGCCAGTTTGTCTAGAGCCTAGATCCAAGCTGCAGGAAAAGAATAAGAACATCTGCAGACCATGTCAATTAGGTGCAAAATGCATAGAATGGATTGGATGACTGCAAACCAGACATACACCTTGTGAATAATTGTAAGTAATGTTGCAGAGTTACACTTTGCTGAACGTTGATTGGATGAGGTATTGAGCCTTGTCTGGTTTTCTTGCAAATCAGGGTAAATGTTGCTATGTTTGCTTCCTGGTTGGGAAGTTATTTAAGTAATAGGTTTCAGTATGTAAAAATTAATAATACTGAATCATATCTTAGAAGAGTAACCTGTGGTGTTCCACAATGTTCGGTACTGGGACCTAAGTTATTTATACTTTATTTAAATGATATTTGTTAAGTATCCAATACGTTGAAGTTTGTTACGTATGCGGATGATACAAATGTATTTTGTTCAGGGAATGATATAAAAGAACTATTGAAAGCAGCAGAAAGAGAATTGATAGTGCTAAAAAAATGGTTTGATATTAATAAATTATCCCTAAATGAAAATAAAACAAAATTTATGGTCTTTGGTGGTGACAGGGTTAATTGTGAAATAAAATTTAATTCAAATTGAGTTGAAATTGAAAGAGTATATCAAACAAAATTCCTGGGAGTGATTATAGATCATAAACTTTGTTGGAAGCTACATATAGAATACATCAAACGGAAATTATCAAAATCCATTTCTATTCTTTACAAAACAAAGGATCTGTTGAATAAGAAGTGTGTGTACATATTGTATTTCTCGCTTATAATGCCATATATATCATATTGTGTTGAAGTTTGGGGAAATGTAAATAAAACAAATATAGACCCTATAATTAAATTCCAGAAAAGAGATATTAGAATAATACATAAAGGCTCTGTCTTACCTGTTTGCGGTCATCGGCGGTGAAGCGCGGCGTCGCCGGTAGCGAGGACCGCGCGGCAACGGCGAGAGCGTCGAGCCTATCCACCGGAGCGCCGCACGGATGTTGCGCGGGGGCCGAGTTAATTCGAACACGGCGGTCCCACGTGCTTGCGGTAAGCACGTGACTCACCAGCGGCGGCTGTGGCGGCGGCCATCCTGATCGCGGCGCTGTAGCGGTGGCTGTGACTGCGGCCGCGCAGCACACGTGCCTCACTGGCGGCGGCACGTGCGTCACTGGCGGAGGCTGTGGCAGAGGAGGTTTGACGCACGGCGCTCGACCCACACTGGCGGCGGCCCGTGCAAGCGGCCGTGCGCACTCGTGCATCACTGGTGGAGGTTGTGCGGTGAGTATTTTGTTTTGGACATTGTCGTTTTTATTTTAGCACCGGGCGGTGTTGGGAACACCGCCGCACGGCCCGGGAATTGTACTTTCTCACGAGTGCACGGTCTATGGCGGCAGATTCCTCCCGTTTCGCCGCCATAGACCGCAGACTCGTGAGACAGACCTTTAAAGCTTCTTACTGTGAAATTACAAATCCATTATTCATAAAGTCAGGTACCTTAAAATTTTTGGATATTGTGCATGTAAAGACATTAGAAATACTTTTCCGAGTTACGAATAAAAGCCTTCCTGTTAGTATTCAAAAAAAAATTAAATTAAGAGAAGGACATAATTTAAGAGGGTTGTGTATTTTTGAAACATGTAAAGTGAGAACCAATGTAAAATATAGATGTGTCTCAGTTTTGGGAGTCAAATTATGGAACGGGCTTAGTGATGAGTTGAAATGTTGTAGCTCTCTGTCGAGTTTCAAAAAAGCCTTAAAATGTAAAATAATTAAGGATTATAATGTAAAATGATTAAAATGTAAAATAAGTAAGGATTACAATTTAGAGTAATTTTTTTTTCTTTCCTTTGTAATGCTGATATTCCAGGTTATTTTATGGCTTGTATAGGATAGGCAAAAATAAGCTTTGTGTCTTCAGCCTATTCCTTTTTCGGTCATTGATTATGTGAACTTTGTGTGAAATGGATACAGTGTTGGTTCATATTCACACAGATTGTAAAGTTTTGTTCTTTTTAATGTATGACTGAAATAAACTATTCATTCATTCATTCATTCATTCATTCATTCATTCATTCATTCATTCCTTGAGAAGCCCTGTTTGAATACAATGTATTAGCTGCTGTATTATTGGGTTAGGGAAATGTCTGTTATGTATAGGGTTAATCAATATCTGTAATTGGATTGCAAAGAGACCACCCCATGTGGTTCGGCCCCTCGATGTCCCGGGACCTATAAAAGTTCGCTGCCACGAGGTCTCACATCGATTTTCTGGGAGAACGCTTGGGACTGCGTGACTTTCTGAAGTGTCTCTGTTTGAGCGAGGCCTAGAGGGCTTGATCAGGCAAATATGAGGATCGAACCCGCGGTGGGATAGGTACAGTAATTGAACTGTAATTCTGTTTTGTCAAAATAAAGATTAATTGATCAAGTGCTTGATTCAGTGGTTTTTGACTGAAACTAGACTGGGGGGGGAGCTTAGAACGAGCAATTTACACTGTCTGTGCGAAGTTTGCACATTCTCCCTGTGACCGTGTGAAATTCCTCTTGGTGCTTTGTTTTTTTCCCACATACCAAAGAACTGCTTGTTTGTAGGTTGAATTACCTCAAAAACAAATTGTTCTAATGTGTCGGGAGTAGATTGGAAAATGGGATATCATAGTGTGAACAGGTGGTGGGTGATCAATGGTCAATGTGGACTTGGTGGGCTATAGGGCAAATTTCCATGCCGTATCTCTAAACTAAACTAAACTAAAATTAAATCATGGCTTTCTCACTATCTCCTTGCACTGGACAAGCACAGCAGTTCACCCAGAAAGGCACAAATCTACTCAAAGTACAAGTATAAAATAGTGTCACAGCTTCCCAAAGGAGTTGCATTTATTCACGAATGTTGCAACCCATAACTGCCATTGCCACTTACTTTAAAGTGAACGCATAATCACTGCCAGTGCATCTACAGCCGTAAATATGCCACCACATTTTCCAGACATCCAGTGTGTTTGTATAATCTCAGCCTGTGCCGTCCTCTCTGAATTCCATTCCTTTTGATTTCTCAATTCACACACTGTTTTGTCACTAAATCTGAAAGGGTCCTGAAGTTTATAACTTTTCCAGTGTCTTTAGTTTGAATGCATAATCACCACCTATTTTTCCTGGTCTCCGGTTGGATATACCAAACACGCAGCTCATAAATAAAACTAAAGAGCTGGCTTAAAATGTCCGCTCAAAGTATTTAAAATATAATCTATGAAAGCTTGTCCATGGTCCATGACGCGTGTAAGCTCACAAGCATTTTATACAGCTATGGTAGCATTGCCTCCATATTTTTATGTACAGCTGTGTGCTCCATTCTGGCGTGATCTTCACAAGTTATTTGTTCTCAGGAACTTCTCTGCCAGGCAAAGAATCAGCTGTAATTTCTCATGTTTTGTGAGATCTCCAAAATACAAGCTATTCCACTGCTTTCCATTATATCTCTCCAGCAAGGGAACCTCATTCTATTTCCCCTTATTCATAATTAGTGACTCACTCCTTCTTCAGTAATGTTATCTCAGGTTTGGTGCTGATGTAGAAACATAGAAACATAGAAAATAGGTGCAGGAGTAGGCCATTCGGCCCTTCGAGTCTGCACCGCCATTCAATATGATCATGGCTGATCATCCAACTCAGTATCCCGTACCTGCCTTCTCTCCATACCCCCTGATCCCTTTAGCCACAAGGGCCACATCTAACTCCCTCTTAAATATAGCCAATGAACTGGCGTCAACTACCCTCTGTGGCAGAGAGTTCCAGAGATTCACCACTCTCTGTGTGAAAAAGTTTTTCCTCATCTCGGTCTTAAAGGATTTCCCCCTTATCCTTAAGCTGTGACCCCTTGTCCTGGACTTCCCCAACATCGGGAACAATCTTCCTGCATCTAGCCTGTCCAACCCCATAAGAATTGTGTACGTTTCTATAAGATCCCCTCTCAATCTCCTAAATTCTAGCGAGTATAAGCCAAGTCTATCCAGTCTTTCTTCATATGAAAGTCCTGACATCCCAGGAATCAGTCTGGTGAACCTTCTCTGCACTCCCTCTATGGCTATAATGTCCTTCCTCAGATTTGGAGACCAAAACTGTACGCAATACTCCAGGTGTGGTCTCACCAAGACCCTGTACAACTGCAGTAGAACCTCCCTGCTCCTATACTCAAATCCTCTTGCTATGAAGGCCAACATACCATTCGCTTTCTTCACTGCCTGCTGCACCTGCATGCCTACTTTCAATGAATGGTGTACCATACACCCAGGTCTCGCTGCACCTCCCCATTTCCTAATCGGCCACCATTTAGATAATAGTCTGCCTTCCCGTTTTTGCCACCAAAGTGGATAACCTCACATTTATCCACATTATACTGCATCTGCCAAACATTTGCCCACTCACCCAGCCTATCCAAGTCACCTTGCAGTCTCCTAGCATCCTCCTCACAGCTAACACTGCCCCCCAGCTTAGTGTCATCCGCAAACTTGGAGATGTTGCTTTCAATTCCCTCGTTCAGATCATTAATATAAATTGTAAATAGCTGGGGTCCCAGCACTGAGCCTTGCGGTACCCCACTAGTCACTGCCTGCCATTGTGAAAAGGACCCGTTTACTCCTACTCTTTGCTTCCTGTTTGCCAGCCAGTTCTCTATCCACATCAATACTGAACCCCCAATACCGTGTGATTTAAGTTTGTATCCTAATCTCTTATGTGGTACCTTGTCGAAGGCCTTCTGAAAGTCCAGATACAACACATCCACTGGTTCTCCCCTATCCACTCTACTAGTTACATCCTCGAAAAATTCTATAAGATTCATCAGACACGATTTACCTTTCGTAAATCCATGCTGACATTGTCCAATGATTTCACCACTTTCCAAATGTGCTGCTATCCCATCTTTAATAACTGACTCTAGCAGTTTCCCCACTACCGATGTTAGACTAACTGGTCTGTAATTCCCCGTTTTCTCTCTCCCTCACTTCTTAAAAAGTGGGGTTACGTTTGCTACCCTCCAATCCTCAGGAACTACTCCAGAATCTAAAGAATTTTGAAAAATTATCACTAATGCATCCACTATTTCTGGAGCTACTTCCTTAAGTACTCTGGGATGCAGCCTATCTGGCCCTGGTGATTTATCGGCCTTTAATCCATTCAATTTACCCAACACCACTTCCCGACTAACCTGGATTTCACTCAGTTCCTCCATCTCCTTTGACCCGCGGCCCCCTGCTATTTCCGGCAGATTATTTATGTCTTCCTTAGTGAAGACGGAACCAAAGTAGTTATTCAATTGGTCCGCCATATCCTTGTTCCCCATGATCAATTCACCTGTTTCTGACTGCAAGGGACCTACATTTGTTTTAACTAATCTCTTTCTCTTCACATATCTATAAAAACTTTTGCAGTCAGTTTTTATGTTCCCTGCCAGTTTCCTTTCATAATCTATTTTCCCTTTCCTAATTAAGCCCTTTGTCCTCCTCTGCTGGTCTCTGAATTTCTCCCAGTCCTCTGGTATGCTGCTTTTTCTGGCTAATTTGTACGCATCATCTTTTGCTTTGATACTATCCCTGATTTCCCTTGTTATCCACGGATGCACTACCTTCCCTGATTTATTCTTTTGCCAAACTGGGATGAACAATTTTTGTAGTTCATCCATGCAGTCTTTAAATTCCTTCCATTGCATATCCACCGTCAACCCTTTTAGAACTAATTGCCAGTCAATCTTGGCCAATTCACGTCTCATACCCTCAAAGTTACCTTTCTTTAAGTTCAGAACCGATGTTTCTGAATTAACAATGTCACTCTCCATCCTAATGAAGAACTCAACCATATTATGGTCACTCTTGCCCAAGGGGGCACGCACAACAAGTCTGCTAACTAACCCTTCCTCATTACTCAATACCCAGTCTAGAATAGCCTGCTCTCTCGTTGGTTCCTCTACATGTTGGTTTAGATAACTATCCCTCATACATTCCAAGAAATCCTCTTCCTCAGCACCCCTGCCAATTTGATTCACCCAATCTATATGTAGATTGAAGTCACCCATTATAACTGTTTTGCTTTTGTTGCACGCATTTCTAATTTCCTGTTTGATGCCATCCCCAACTTCACTACTACTGCTAGGTGGCCTGTACACAACACCCACCAGCGTTTTCTGCCCCTTAGTATTTCGTAGCTCTACCCATACCGATTTCACATCCTCCAAGCTAATGTCCTTCCTTTCCACTGCGTTAATCTCCTCTCTAACCAGCAACGCTACCCCACCTCCTTTTCCTTTCTCTCTATCCCTCCTGAATATTGAATATCCCTGGATGTTCAGCTCCCAGCCTTGGTCACCCTGGAGCCATGTCTCCGTGATCCCAACTATATCATAATCATTAATTGCTATCTGCACGTTCAACTCATCGACCTTATTACGAATGCTCCTTGCATTGAGACACAAAGCCTTCAGGCTTGTTTTTCCAACGCTCTTACCCCTTATACAATTATGTTGGAAAGTGGCTCTTTTTCATTTTTGCCCTGGATTTGTCTGCCTGCCACTTTTACTTTTCACCTTGCTACCTATTGCTTCCGCCCGCATTTTGCACCCCTCTGTTTCTCTGCTCACCCATTTAAGAACCCCACCACCTCTTATTCTCTGTTTATTATTGTTTTCTTCTTCCCCCCCTACATGTTGGGTCTGAGTGCTTTCCTTCTCTGCCTCCTGCCTCACACACTGTCTAATAGCATTCTCTATTTGAGTCCCTCCCCCCAACCATTCTAGTTTAAAGTCTCCCCAGTAGCCTTTGCAGATCTCCCCGCCAGGATATCGGTCCCCCTCAGGTTCAAGTGCAACCCATCCTTTTTGTACAGGTCGTACCTTCCACAAAAGAGGTCCCAATGATCCAGAAATTTGAATCCCTGCCTTCTGCACCAGTCCTTCAGCCACGCATTTATCCTCCACCTCGCTCCATTCCTACTCTCACTGTCGCGTGGCACAGGCAGTAATCCCGAGATTGTTACCCGAGATTGTAGCATCAAGAAGTTCTCCTACACTGCTGCTCAGTAAGGTAAATGAAAAGCTGGGGTTTCAAGCCATTATCAAAGATAAACAACACTCAATTAACTGCAGCAGTTAATTCCACCTGGGGCGCCGTCGAGTATGGCTGCCTTGCCAGCAACTGTTAGTCTTTTCACCCTTTTTTAAATTTTTAGTTAGTTGAAAGTGTTTGTTTTGGAGGTCTTTTAGTCTTTTTATGTGGGTGGGGGGGGGGGGGGGAAAGGGGGAAACTATTTTCTCAGTACCTACCTGGTCGGAGGTGCGGCTTTTCTCCGAGCCATATCTTCGCCCCTTCCTCGCGGCCTACGGGCAGACTGGAGCAGCCTTTTCCTGCCGGGACCGGCCAGGACTTCAGAATCGGCGGCGGCACAGCGCTGAAGCACCATCGCGGAGCGGGCGATGCCTTACCCGGGTCGCCGTGCAGCAAGCTCCGGAGTGCTGTGACCGCCGGCTCCAACATCGCGGAGCTGCGGTCAGCGGTCTGTGGTCTGTGGTCTGCGGTCTGTGGAGCTTCCAGCCGCGGGCAGCGCTGAACTTTAAACACCGCGGAGCCTGGGATCTCACGACGAGGTCGCCAGAGTCGGAGCATCGACCAGCGCGGCTCATGGACTTCGGGAGCCGTGGTCTCCTGAGAGGAAGCGGCCGCTCCAGACACTCCGGGCCGCTGAGAGTGTTCACCCGACGCCGGAGCTTCATCATCTGGCGAGAGGGCCTGAACCATCGGGCTGCCATATCGGCGACTGCAGAGGCCTCAATAGGCCCCGACTATGGGTGAACTGGGGATGGGACTGGACTTTGCTGCCTTCCCCCACAGTGGGAACCATTGTGGGGGGATGTTTTTATGTTATTGTTAAATTCTTTAATGTTATCTTTATTTGTGTGCTGCATGGCAAGTCAAATTTCACTGCACCAATTGGTGTACGTGACAATAAATGTTTATCTATCTATCTATCTATCAGTTGACACAACAATGGATAATAAACTATATCACTTCATATACTCAATATATATTACATTCTGTATCACACTTGCAGACTGAAAGGAATAACACTGGTCCTGAAGATTAGAATACATGGGATCCATGGTGAGATAGTATATTGGATACAAAATTGGCTTGGTGGTGGGAGGCAAAAGACAGCAGATGATGTTGCTTTGCAGACTCACAACCAGTTCTATACAATAGGATCGGTGCTGACTCCTTTATCATTCCTCAAATGTATTAATGATTTAGAAAATAATATAGGTGGCATGATTAGTACATTTTCAGATGGCACTAAAGTTGCCGGCAGTGTGGAGATTAAGTGTGGAGAGTAAGGAAGGTTGTTGAAGGTTACAACAGGAATTAGATCAATTGGGGAAGTGGGCAAGGAATTGGCTGAAGGACTATAACTCTGACAAGTATGAAGTGAAACATTTTTGGATATTAAACTACAGCAGAACATCCATAGTGAATGTTAGGTCCTGAGGAGTGTTATTGAGCAGCGAGACCTTGGGTTACAAATACATAGTTCTCTGACAGTGACAACACAAATAGAGAGAGTGGGGAAGATCTGTTGAGACATTGAAGATTGGAGTTGGGACATTATGTTACAGTTATACAAATCTTAGGTTAGTCTAAATACAGGCAAATGGGATTAGCTTAGTTGGCATCTTGGTTGGCATGGCCGAGTTTGGCCTAAAAGCCAGTTTCTGTGCTGTACAACTCTGAACTCATGAGTTCAAACTCGGGTTCTTTTAAAGATTACCAAAGTAGAAATGCAGTTGCATGGCCTTTCCTGATCATCTTAGACCTCCACTGTTACCAAAAGGACTGCAGCACCTTCCCGCAGAGCTTGAAAGCAATGGCGTGTAATTTAAAATATACCTGTTCAGCAAACTTCACGGAAAATCACTTTCTTTGAAGGTTTTTGTACAGTTCAATCGCAATCTCCAAACTTTTCCACACTGCAGCTAAATGAAATAGCACGGCTTCAATCAATAGGCTTGCAAATGAAGAATGTGAGAAATACTTATTCACATTACTGTCTTTTTCATCACTTAAATCAATTTCAGATAGTTCTTTTGAAAGCTTCAATTTCAGAGATCTCATGGAGAGTCTCAATCAAGGTCAAACTATCTGCCCCTGCAGAGATTTCCGCTGGTGACATTGGTTAAATAAGACTCATGGAAAAACTCTGCTGTTGTTGAGGTATATGTTTAGAGTAGCTTGAGGGGGAAATTCCGGTAACCCCAAGACAACAACATTCATTTGTCTTCACAGCTTTTAATGTAACCCCTTCTGACTTCCAGCATGTTAACTATCCAATTAGCTCACAAGAAAAAGCAGAACATAATCCCACTGAGTGAAATAATTTGGTCCATGTATTTCACTCATTAAAAAACAGTTCCACAAAGCTGCATTTCCGTTGTTCCGTAAGAAGTCAGAGATTTTTACCAATAAAACTTAATTTATTAAAAAATAAGCAGTCATTTCAGGTTCTTGTATTCCTGAGTTAGCTGGATATTGCAGCTAACCCATTCTCATGACATGAAGAGATAATTCAGCGCAAAATTTAAGGTTACATCTAGTTTAGGTTTAGGACCTATTGTTCAATGTACAGTGAAAAGCTTTTGCATGCTATCCAAGTGGATCAGATAATACCATACATAAATACACTCAAGTCAAACGCAAGTACAATAGTTGAGCTAAGCGGAAGGTATAGAGTGCAGAATAGAGTTCCCTGCATTGTGGCACACCAGATCCAGAGACAAAGTTCAATGTCTGTAATGGGAGAGAGGTGAATCGGACGGTACCCTAGTTTACAGAAGGACCGTTCAAAAGCATGAAAACAAAGAGGAAGAAACTGTTCGGTGGTCTGATGGGGTGCACATTTCAGCTTCTGTACCTTCTGCCTGACATGCAGATTATGTTGGCTGCCTTTCCAAGGCAACGTGAAGTGTACATGTAGTCAGTGGTGGGGAGTCTGGTCAGTGGACTGGGCTGTATCCGGAACTCTGCAATTTTTTGCGGTCTTGGGCAAGCCAATCTGTGATCTATCCTGACAGTGTGCTTTCGATGGTGCTTCTGCAGAAAGTTGTCAGAGTTATTGGAGACATGCTGAATTTCCTGATTCCTGAGGAGCTACAAACGTTGGTGTGCCAACTTGGCTGGCGCTTCAATGTGGTTGGTTCAAGATAGATCATCGATAATATCTACTCCAAGAAACCTGACGCTCTCAAAGATTATTTTTCAGCAGCATCGATGCTGATTGGAGCATGTAAATTGGATTTAAAGTGGATCTGGCTGCACACTTGCATGTATCGGGAATATAGCAGGGGACTGAGAAGGCACCATTGTTGAGAATTATTGTGGAGGATGTGTTGTCACCCATCCTCACTGATTGTGGTATGTGTGTCAGAAACTTGAGGATCCAGTGGACAGAAGGGTGGTGGTGATTCTTAGGTCCAGGAGTTTGGGGATGATTTTGAATGGGATTATGGTGCTGATGTTGGAGCAATAGTCAATAAATAGGAGTCTAACGTATGAGGCCTTGTTGTCTAGGAGTTCCTGAGATTAGTTTAGAGCCAGTAAGATGGCATCTGCTGTAGACCTGTTGCAAAGGTAAGCAAACTGCAGTAGATCAAGGCTGGCTGGGAGGCTGGACTTAATGTGCTCCATCACCAGTCTTCATGATGCACTTGATGAAGCACTTCATGATGGTGGATGTCAGAGCCACCGGACAGTAGTCATTAAGGCATGTTAGCTTACTCTTCTTTGGCACCAGAATAATAGCAGTTATTTTGAAGCAGATGGGGACCTCAGAATGGAGTAGTGAGAGGTTAAGGATAATGGTAAATACCTCTGTCTGCTGATTCACATAGGTTGTGGGTACGCGGCCACAAGATTTCATTCTCAAGAAATCAGATCTTATGTCTGCCACAGTAAACATTGGTACAAGTGCACCCAATGAATGGCTGGAGACATTCCTGCACTGACCTACAAAGTGGACATTGAGTCCATCCGGGAGAGATCCATTGTTGTCGATACTGCCCGATACTACTACTTCGCTTTGTAGCCCGATATAATGTGCAAGCCTTGCCACAATCTTCGGGTATCCGTGTTATTACCTTGAGACTCCAGCTTGCTCTAGAATTCATTCTTGGCATCCTTTATGGCTCTGCAATGGTCATAGATTGATTGCTTGTACAACTCGGGATTGTTTGACCTGAACACTGCAGACTTTGATTTCACCTGAGAGCAGACCCCACGGTTTATCCATGGTTTCCGACACTGCATCATCTTTTCGGTACACAGTCCTCTACACACTTTAGTTGAGTTTAGTTTAGAGTTACAACGTGGAAACAGGCCCTTCTGCCCACCAGGTCTGGGCCGACCAACGCTCACCCATACACTAGTTCTATCCTATACACTAAGGACAAGTTACAGAAGCCAACTGGCCTGCAAACCGCACGTCTTTGGAGTGTGGGAGGAAACCGGAGCACCCAGAGAAAACCCACGCGATCACTGGGAGAACATACAAACTCCGTACAGACAGCACGCGTAGTCAGGATCGAACCCGAGTCTCTGACTATAAGGGAGCAACTCTACCACTGTGTCATTGTGCCGGCCCCTGCACTATTGTGCCACACTTACTCATGAAGTCTATGACAGCAGTGACTCATTCAACTCAATGCAGGAAAAGAAATTCTGTCATATTTCATGTTGCTTATGTGAGTTATACCATGTATTTTCCTTGACGGTGATACACAATGGCACACAATAACAAAGTCCACACAAGTCCACAAAGTCCTTGACTTTTGTTCTATGTCCTCTGTGCATCTGTTGTGGTAACTGGTGGAGTTGCCTGGACACACGCAGTGATATCCAATATCGTGGAAGGTCCTGGCTGCTTCTTCTGTAATTTTTATCAGTGAGCAAGTGACTGAGTAAAAGCCCAAGTAAACTGACTCTCCTGAAACCCTGAACATTTCATCAAAGAGAGTTTCAGAAAGTCCAAAAACCTTTTAAGTCTTTTCCCCTTTTCACCCAGTAACCTATAACTGTGACAAAGTTCAGAGTAGAATATATGAATTATCCAGTAGAATGTCTGAAGAAGGGTCTCGACCCAAAACGTCACCTATCCCTTTTCTCCAGAGATGCTGTCTGACCCGCTGAGTTACTCCAGGTTCGGGTGTCGGGCATACAAATCATATGGTCATATCAGAGACATATCAGAGAGATTATGTGCTGCAGTCATTATGTTTTTACCTGTAATAAAATTTCTAGGTTGAGTTCTGCTGCCTATTCTTGTCCCACAGTTCAAGTGTCACAATTAAAGTATTACTGAAGAATAATAATTCCAGTTGCTTGATCCATTTCAAATATAAAAGCAAGTAAAATATTAAGGAGCTAATAAAGCTCAAATTAAAAATAAACTGCAGTTAATTCAACAAAAATCAATGATCAAAAGCATGTTTTGGATGTTTGCTGCAAATAAAATGGGTCAAATATACCTTGTGATAGCCAGAACCAAACTCGTGGTAGGAACTGGAAATGCAAATGCCGCAAGCCAAACCCAAATGCATTTTATACAATTTAATGCAGTTAGGAACCATTAAAATTAAACAGTTGTAAAATTACACAATTCTAAATGAATCATACAATGTTGATTCTATTCTCCATTATTGATTTCTACATTCATTTTATCCAATCTAGTTCCATAGAATAGAATAAAATAGAGATGTAAATTTGATTAAAATGGCAAAATTCTAACTTGCAGCAGCGTAACCGGTCTGTACTCAATAGATAACATAATAAGAAAAAAATGTTTAAAGTTCAATAAATAATATATTAAATATAATATAACACCTAATATGTACAAAAACAAAACAAAAAACAACGTCCCTGGTGCAACCAAAGAAGTTCATAATTCAGATGGTGGTGGATGGCCTGATGGATTTGGGAAGAAGCCGATCCATAACCAGGAGACACTTAACTTGCAAAGGTCCTCTTGAGGGCACAATCATTGATCCCATATCATGTAACAAAATGGCAAAGTGTGAATTACACTATTGTGGATACTCTAATTTTGATTTAATTTTAGAGATACAGTGCGGAAACAGGCCTTCAGCCCACCGAATCTGCACCGACCAGCGATCCCCACACATTAACACAATCCTACACTCACTATAGTGGCCATTTGGCTTGTTTTGTGTGTCATTAATGATGGCATGTGTCTTTAAATTTTAGACTGCCCGTTATATTGTGGGTGGAATTTATGATAATAATAATAATAATAATCATTTTATTTACTGGCGCCTTTCTAAAACACAAGGACACCTTACAATGCAAAGAATCACAACAAAACAACATTTTAGGGCGTGTTTGGAGCTAAGTTTCTTGCGCAGAAGCTTAGTTTTCAGTTTAGTTTGGGACCAGCATGAGGAAGGCATACCCTTTGATCATGCGAAGTGTAATGGAGACACGAGGAGTTTTCTAACGTTTAAAGCAATATGTTGGATCGATGAAGATTATAGTGTATGAGTCGGAAGAATTTGGATGTACCTTATTGTTTTTCATCAACAATAAAGAATTTATTAATCAAAAGAACTGTGTTTTGAAGATTTATCTGTGAAGAAGCTCTGAAGGACCCCGACGGAGAACGTGCATGCGTACAAAGACATTCCCCTTAACCATGTAGTCCATTTAGCAGCTAAAGGGAGTAATCTCTTGAACGATATAAAAATCTGCCGCTACACTCACTGGGGACAATTTACATTTATACCAAGCCAATTTAACTACATAGCTGTACGTCTTTGGAGTGTGGGCGGAAACCGAAAATATCGGAGAAAACCCAC
The DNA here is from genome assembly GCA_038087875.1 of Malacoraja senta. Taxonomy (NCBI): domain Eukaryota; kingdom Metazoa; phylum Chordata; class Chondrichthyes; order Rajiformes; family Rajidae; genus Malacoraja; species Malacoraja senta. Next base: position 57,265,650 of record CM075982.1, on the reverse strand, counting down.
ACAGGTCATGGGGAGAACGTACAAACTCCATACAGACAGCACCCGTAGTCAGGATTGAACCCGGGTCTCCAGTACTGCAAGCGCTGTAAGGCAGCAGCTCTACCGCTGTGCCACCATGGTGCCCATAATGGGCCTATATTTAACACTCATCCCACGAGATTCAGACTCTCACAGACAGAATTGCTTAGGCTACTCATATGTCCCTTTATTTCCTACAAACTGTCCTATCACAATACCATTGATATACAATGTGAAATTGTTGCTACCAGTTCATGTTGGTCATTCTCAAGTATGTCAAGTCAAGTCAAGTCAAGAGAGTTTATTGTCATGTGTCCCTGACAGGACAATGAAATTCTTGCTTTGCTTCAGCACAACAGAACATAGTAGGTGCTTTGCAATGGAGTGTTGATTCTAAACAAATAGCATTCAGTACATATAATCAAGGATGAAAGTTGTTTTTTCATGGAACAACATTCTATTTTACAGTTTTTTATCACTGTCCTTCAACAGGATCTCATTAACCCTAGAACACTGGGTTTAAATCCACAGGAGAATCAAGGACATAATCTAGTCCAGCACAGTGGAACAGGCCTGGGGTGCATTGCATTGACAGTGGTATAGTCTCTTGAGGGATATGTTAATGCAATGCTTGTTCAGGTACAGTGGATAAAAAAGATCTCTTGGTACATCAGGGGAAAGAGGCTGGAAGCAAATACTCATCCTTCACCATCCTGGTAAAAAATAATTGAAGGGTTCATTCACCTCTTTGCTATTTCAAAGAATTTTCCGAAATACGTTAATACTAGTCATTATTTTTGCAGCTACCTTACGCTATCCAACCCCCTTGTCAACTAACAAAGGAAATGGTCAGAGAGAAGAATGGAAAAACTGGATTGCATGTTTAAAAATGGAAGGAAACCTGTGATGGGGACATGTTCTTGAGTTTATAAATAACGGAAAGTTATTATATAAATAACTTATAAATAAGTTATAAATAATAATGGTAAGTTTCAATTGAAATTCTCGATCTAACTATGACATGGATGGATGACAGATGATCAAAATATCAGGTATCAAGTCCACATTGGACTAAATTTCATTGTCTGGTAGAAAGGTGATAAAATCATTTTTAGTGTCAGGTATTTTCTGGCATGTAACAAATAAACCTTGAGACACAAAAATGGCAGATGCTGGAATCTTGAGGAAATGGTAATTTAGCTCTTAAGGCTAACGGAATCAAGGGATATGGGGAAAAGCAGGGACGCAGTACTGATTTTGGATGATCAGCCATGATCATAGAATGGGCTGGCTCGAAGGGCCGAATGGCCTACTCCTGCATCTATTTTCTATATTTCTGTTTCTATGATCTGAAGAGGGAATGGGCAAGTGGTATTTCGGGTGGGGACCCTTCTTAAACTAAACTTTGTTGAGTGTGATCATTTAGGTTGCTGAGAACAGATTTACCGATGTAAGAAAAGTATTACTACTAATCCAATTATTATTTAAGGGTTTGAATGGAAACATTGGAATTCTTAGCAAATTTATTCATGTGGAATGTCAACAATTGATGATGATGATAATTTATTGTCACTTGTACCTGGCTAGGTACAGTGAAAATCTTTGTTTTTTCATGCAAAGTACACAAAATAGTTGCCACAAAGGCACCAACAAAATATAATATATATTGTTATAATATATAACAACGTAGGAAGTGTCTCGACCCAAAACATCACCCATTCCTTCTATTACATTCCTTCTGTCCAGAGATGCAACCTGTCCCAGCTGAGTTACTCCAGCTTTTGTGTCTATCTTCAATTTAATATGTACTGTTATGTTCTTTTAAAATTAATTTGTGTTCCTTATTTATTTATTGTTTTGTTTCTGGTAAGTAGCCTAATTCTGTGATGAGCATCGAAATGAAAGCCGAGATTTAGTGTGCTCCAAATCCAACCGTGGCCGACTGAATTCCCCATCTTTTAATTGATTTCAGCATTGTGGTAGATTCTCTGTATCACCACTTCAACTAATACATCTTAACAAATGAATTTCTACATCTGTGATATTCTTGGAAAAGCAGCTGGGCATTTATTAAGTGTAAAAAAACAAGTCAAATGAAACTTCCACAAAATAAATTGAAATTAAAATGGTACATTATAAAATATTGTTTATGATGCTCTCAAACAATGCTCTGAAAAACACATTGCTTTGAAACAAAAATCTATTAGATTGTGTCATGTTCTATGTTCATCCCCATTAAGTAATTAGATACTAATAGATTTTCCAAACCTCTTAGTAAACAGAGGCATTGCTATGTTTGTAGCATTATTGGTTATAGAGTTATCGAGTCATAGAGTGATACAATGTGGAAACAGGCCCTTTGGCCCAACTCACCCACACCGGCCAATAATGTCCCAGCTACACTAGTCCCACTTGCCTGCGCTTGGTCCATGTCCCTCCAAACCTCCTATCCATGTACCTGTCTACTGTTTCTTAAACAATGGGATAGTCCCAACCTCAACTACCTCCTCTGGCAGCTTCTTCCATACTCCCACCACCCTTTGTGTGAAAAAGTTATATCTTGGATTCCTATTAAATCTTCTCCCCTTCACCTTGAACCTATGTCCATTGGTCTTTGAATCCCCTTCTCTGGGCAAATGACTGTGCATCTACCCGATCTATTCCTCTCATGATTTTGTATACCTCTATAAGATCTCCCCCCATCCTCCTGCGCTCCATGGAATAGAGACCCAGCCTACTCAACCTCTAAATATAGCTCACACCCTCTAGTCATGGCAACATTCTCGTAAATCTTTTCTGAACCCTTTCAAGCTTGACAATATCTTTCCTATAACATGGTGCCTAGAACTGAACACAATATTCTAAATGCGGTCTCACCAACGTCTTATACAACTGCACATGACCTCCCAACTATCTTGACTCAATACTCTGTTATCCGGTTGTATAACACTACATGTTACTCTTCACAGGAGAAGTAATTACCTGCTAACAGCTCTTTGGAACATATGAGATTTATTTAGAAGAAAGCAGTCTGCTGCTGCAGCAGACGTGTGTTTAATCCTGAAACAAACAAAATTGTAAATTGAAGAATTGCCTATATATTTGCACATACAGGTTTAGCGTGCAGTCTCAGAAAATACATGTTTAGTTTAGTTCCGTTTAGTTTAAAGCGCGGAAACAGCCCTTCGGCTCACCGAGTCCGCTTCAACCAGCGATCCCCGCACATTAACATGATCCTACGCACACTAGGGACAATTTACACTGATACCAAGACAATTTACACTGGTACCAAGACAATTTACACTGGTACCAAGCCAAACGTCTTTGGAGTGTGGGAGGAAACTGAAGATCTTGCAGAAAACCCACGCGGTCACGGGAGAACGTACAAACAGGCTGCACCCGTAGCCGGGATCGAACCCGGTTCCCTTGCACTGCAAGCGCTGTAAGGCAGCAACTCTACCATTGTGCCACCCTTGACAATGTTGAAAATGTCAGTCGAAACCAGAAGAAATCCTTTTTAAAAATAAAATTGCCACCTGTTCATGTAAAGCTAGTTGTTACTCTCTTGAATGCCATTCTTGTATCTGCCTCCAGCACCACCATCAGCAGTGTGTCCCATGCACCCCCCCCTGTGTAGAAACATGACCTGCATAACTCCTTTTTAAACGTTGACATTTTTAAAGCTGAGCCCTCTGATATTTGATATTTCCATCCATCATCATATTCCTTCAACTCTCCCTTGGTGTCATTCCTTTGATACCTAAGTCCTAATCTCTGCTTTCCCATCACCCCTTCCAATCTCTGATCTGTTACCATGGTTCCCATCGCCCTTCCTCTCCAGTTTAAACCCTCCAGAGAAGAAGGGCATTCATTTGAGCAGCACTTTGGAAGCACGTAGGAAACTCAGTGGTAGAAGCAGCTTTAAAGGCACAGCCGAAGAAGGCTCTTGACCCGAAAAGTCACTTATTCCTTTTCTCCAGAGAAGCTCCAGCTTTTCGTATCTCTCTTCAGTTACAATTATAGCACAGGCCCTGAATGAGCTCTTGTAACAATCACTGCAATTGCTCTTGACTGAACTTCCTGTTGTTTCGCACTTTGCTGAAAGCTCAGATCTTCACAAAAAGAGACTATACCCACTACACCCAACTACGTTTAAGCATGTCAACAAGAGGTGAAAGCTCTCTGCTCTTTCATTGTCTTCTTTCTTTCATAATGATATACTGTCTCCTTTTTTTACTGTACCTCCTTTACTTCGTGTGCAACTTTTTTTTCCCCATCAATGTTCATTCTACTGTGAATAACAAGTCTCTGTTCTTGCACCCTGGCTGCATGGGATGAAGCTTCCAGTTTGTTCATTAATGTTAGAAGAGTCAAATGTGTTTAATTGTCATCTGTACCAGCAATGGTACAATAACATTCTTCCTTTCTGCAAGTTTACTGGCATATTAAACACGACACAACAAATAAGTGGGAGAGTGATTGTAAGAGAGAGAGTGTGTGTGAGTGGGAG
>CM075982.1:57156525-57260922 GCA_038087875.1 Malacoraja senta | reverse complement strand
GGGCAGAGGGGTAGCGGGAGTGGTTCAAGAGAGAGGGGAAGGGGGTGGTGGGGGAGGATGGGGGTGAAGAGGGGTGGTGCAGGGGGAAGAGAGGGTGTTGGAGGGGAGGGAGGGGAGGGAGGGGGAGAGGAGAGAGGGGGAAGAGTGGGGAGGGAGAGTGGAAGTAGGAGGGGTAGGGACAGTCCATCTGTTCCCCATTCCCTATCACCCCAATCCTCTTTCTCTATTCCCACACACATGACGATGCCCTTCGACACAGGCTGCGAGGGTGGGGGGGAGGGGCTGGGGCTGGTGCTGCTGCAAAGGCATATGTAAATGGATCTATCCGATTTGTCATCTGTGAGCATTGGGCATCGTGACATCACAAAACGGAACCTTCATTAACATTCTATTGTTGAGAGCTGTTTTTTTAACAGTATGAAATTTCCCCATTCCCTATCACCCCCACACACGTGACGACGCCCTTCGACACAGGCTGTGGGGTTAGGGGGAGGGGCTGGGGCTGTGGCTGCTGCAAAGGCATATGTAAATGGATCCATTCCGATTGGATATGTTTGAGCATCGGGCATTGTGACATCACACAATGGAAACGTCACTAACATTCTATGGCTGAGAGCTGTTTTTTTAAACATTTTGAAATGTTGGGGGGGGGGGGGGGTGAGAAATATTTTACTTAAACACGACCAAATTTAATCAGGAGTGTCTATTCGTAAAGATAAATGTAATCTCTTTAGAAATTGTAAAAGATATCGGCGTTTCCGCGTGCTGTGTGTGCATAGGGCGGTTTCAAAGGGGATTTGTGACACAAGTCAGGCGGATGGCAGACAGAAGTCAGGCGGACAGAAGTCAGGAAGCCACAGAATTTTAATATAATATTAGACCAAGTGCAGACCCGTTGGGTCTGGACACCGAACGTGCGTTTCCGAGGGGGGGGCTGTGGCGTCACACTAACCACCCCCTTTCCTCCAAAGCACGGAATCAGGCACCCACAAACACACACACTCATCACACCCCTTGATATTATCTTAATTTTTTAATTTGCTTCTTTTATCCCATCCCCACCCTATCCACTGACGAATAGCCCTCACCTCTCAGGTGCGTCTAATGGGGGGGGGGGGCAGAGAGAGAAAATTTAATTTTAGAAAATAAAAAATTTGAAGAGGGGGAGGAGGAGGTGGGAGAGGAAGGTGGGGAGAGAGGAGGGGGAGAGAGGAGAGGGGTTGAGAGAGGAAGGAGAGGATGGGGGAGGGAGGTGAAGGGGGGGTTGGAGCGGGCGTGCATGAGTAGAGCCGCGGGCTGTAAAGAGAGAAGGGGCAGAGAGAGAGAGAGAGAGAGAGAGAGAGTGGAGAGACAGAGAGACTGGTACACAAAAAAAAGCTGGAGAAACACAGCGGGTGCAGCAGCATCTATGGAGCGAAGGAAATAGGCAACGCTTTCGGCCGAAGCCCATCCTCAGACGGGTTTTCTCCCGAAACGTTGCCTATTTCCTTCAATCCATAGATGCTGCTGCACCCGCTGAGGTTATGCATTTTTTTTGGGTGTACCTACGATTTTCCAGCATCTGCAGTTCCGTCTTAAAGACAGAGAGACTGTTTGCGGGCTGTTTTCCCAACACGCGTTTGCGGGAGGGGGAGCTGCGGCATCACACTCTCACTAACCACCCCCCAAACTCACACTAACCACCCCCAAACACACTCGGGGGGAGGAGGGGAGAGGAAGATGGGGTGGGGAGAGAAGAGGGGAGAGGGAGACGGGGTGGGGAGAGAAGAGGAGAGGGGCAGGGTGGGGTGAGGGGGAGGAGGAAAGGGGAGAGATTGGTGAGGGAGAAGAGAGCAGGGTGGGGAGAGGGATTGGGAGGAGAGTGGGAGTGGGTGGAGAGTGGGGAGGGCAGGAAGGGGGGAGAGGGGGGTGGGGATGTTAGAGGTGGAGAGAGGGGAAGACAGGAAGGGGAGAGGAGTAGGGGAAGAGAGGGAGAGAGGGAGGGGGGAGGGAGAGAGGTGGGGGAGGAGAGTGGAAGAGTGGGGAGTGAGGGGCAGAGGGGTAGCGGGGAGTGGTGCAAGAGGGAGGGGAAGGGGGTGGGGGGTAGATGGGGGTGAAGGGGGGTGGTGGAGGGGGAAGAGAGGGGGTGGGAGGGGAGGGAGGGGGAGAGGAGAGAGGGGAAGAGTGGGGAGGGAGAGTGGAAGTAGGAGGGGTAGGGACAGTCCATCTGTTCCCCATTCCCTATCACCCCAATCCTCTTTCTCTATTCCCACACACGTGACGACGCCCTTCAACACAGGCTGTGGGGTTGTGGGGGAGGGGCTGGGGCTGGAGCTGCAGCAAAGGCATATGTAAATGGTTCCATTCTGATTGGACATCTGTGAGCATTGTGCATTGTGACATCACACAACGGAATCTTTACTAACATTCTATGGCTGAGAGCTGTTTTTTTTAACATTTTGAAATGTTTGGGGGTGGGGGGGAGAAGTATTTTATTTTAAAAAGTGTACATAACACGACAAAATTTAATCAGGAGTGGCTATTCGTAAAGAAAAATGAAATCTCTTTCGAAATTGAAAACAATATCGGCGTTTCTGCATGCGGTGTGGGCATAGGGCGGTATCAAAGGGGCTGGGTGGCACAAGTCAAGCAGGTGGACGGATGGATGGACGGATGGCAGCCACAGAGTTTTATATAATAGATAGACAGATAGATGATAGAATAGATAGATAGACTAGACCAAGTGCAGACCCGTTGGTTCTGGACACCGAACGTGCATTTGCAGGGGGGGGGGGCTGTGGCGTCACACTAACCACCCCCTTTCCTCCAAAGCACAGTTGCGGGGTGGGAATCTGGCACCCACAAACACACACACTCATCACACCCCTTGATATTATTTTAATTTTTAAATTTGCTTATTTTATCCCATCTCCACCCTATCCACTGACGAATAGCCCTCACCTCTCAGGTGTGTCCAGAGGTGGGGTACAGAGAGAGAAAATTTAATGTTTGAAAAAAGTTGAAGAGGGGGAGGAGGAGGGTGGAGAGGAAGGGGGGAGAGGAAGGGGGAGAGGAAGGTGGTGAGAGAAGGGGGAGAGAGGAGAGGGGTGGAGAGAGGAAGGAGAGGATGGGGGAGAGAGGTGAAGAGGGGTGTTGGAGCGGGCGTGCATGAGTTGATCCGCGGGCTGTGAAGAGAGAAGGGCAGAGAGGGAGAGAGAGAGAGAGAGAGAGGGGAGAGACAGAGAGACTTGTATACAAAAAAATGCTGGAGAAACACAGCGGGTGCAGCAGCATCTATGGAGCAAAGGAAATAGCAATGCTTTGGGCCGAAGCCATCTTCAGACGGGTTTTTTTCTGAAATATTGCCTATTCCTTCGATCCATAGATGCTGCTGCACCGGCTGAGGTTATACATTTTGTTTTTGTACCTTCGATTTTCCAGCATCTGCAGTTCCTTCTTAAAGACAGAGAGACTGTTGACGGGCTGTTTTCACAACACGCATTTGCGGGAGGGGGGTGGTCTGCGGCATCACACACACTAACCACCCCCCAAACACACTCGGGGGGGGAGAGGAAGACGGGGTGGGGAGAGAAGAGGGGAGAGAGAGATGGGGTGGGGAGAGAAGAGGAGAGGGGGAGGGAGGGGGAGAGGGGGAGGAGGAAAGGGGAGAGATTGGTGAGGGAGAAGAGAGCAGGGTGGGGAGAGGGAGGGGGAGCAGAGTGGGGAGTGGAAGGAGAGCGGGGAGGGCAGGAAGGGGGGAGAGGGGGGAGTGAATGTTAGAGGTGGAGAGAGGGTATGAGGGGAAGGGGAGAGGAGTAGGGGGAAGAGAGGGAGAGAGGGAGGGGGAGGGAGAGAGGTGGGGGAGGGAGAGGGGAAGAGTGGGCAGCGGCCCGGAGCGGAGACTGCGGGACCCGGGCTGATGCTGTGGCAGGCCATCTCGGAGCGGAGACGGCGTTCCAGCTTTCGGCGGTGGCGACATCACCACGGAGGTCCACTGGACTGGAGGGCGGCATCTTCGGCCTGGATCGATCGCCTCAGCGCAGAGGGAGAACAAGGAGGGAAGAGACGGAGACTAAGACTTTTCGTCCATCACAGTGAGGGTGTGCTTGGTGAACTCACTGTGGTGGATGTTTAATTTGTGTTTATTGTATGTTTTGTTATTATTGGTTCTGTGTATGACTGCAGGCATCACAATTTCGTTCAGACCGAAAGGTCTGAATGACAATAAAGGAAACTTGAACTTGAGGGGCAGAGGGGTAGTGGGGAGTGGTGAAAGAGAGAGGGGAGGGGGTTGGGCGGAGATGGGGGTGAAGAGGGGTGGTGGAGGGGGAAGAGTGGGGGTTGGGAGGGGGAGGGAGGGGGAGAGGAGAGAGGGGGAAGAGTGGGGAGGGAGAGTTGAAGTAGGAGGGGTAGGGACAGTCCATCTGTTCCCCATTCCCTATCACCCCCAATCCTCTATCTCTATTCCCACACACGTGACGACGCCCTTCGACACTGGCTGCCGGGGTGGGGGGAGGGGCTGGGGATGTGGCTGCTGCAAAGGCATATGTAAATGGATCCATTCCGATTTGTCATCTGTGAGCATTGGGCATTGTTAGAAAAAAATATTGGAAGAGGGGGAGGAGGAGGGTGGAGAGGAAGGGGGAGAGAGGAGAGGGGTGGAGAGAGGAAAGAGATGATGGGGGAGAGAGGTGAAGGGGGGGTTGGAGCGGGCATGCATGAGTCGAGCCGCGGGCTGTGAAGAGAGAAGGGCAGAGAGAGAGAGAGAGAGAGAGAGAGAGAGAGAGGGGAGAGACAGAGAGACTGGTACACAAAAAAAGCTGGAGAAACACAGCGGGTGCAGCAGATCTATGGAGCGAAGGAAATAGGCAACGCTTTGGTCCGAAGCCCATCCTCAGACGGGTTTTCTACCGAAACGTTGCCTTTTTCCTTCGATCCATAGATTCTGCTGCACCCGCTGCGGATATACGGGTTGTTTTTGTGTACCTTCGATTTTCCAGCATCTGCAGTTCCGTCTTAAAGACAGAGAGACTGTTTGCTGGCTGTTTTCCCAACGCGCGTTTGCGGGAGGGGGGGGTGGCTGCGGCATCACACTCACACTAACCACCCCCCAAACTCACACTAACCACCCCCCAAACACACTCGGGGGAGGGGTGGAGAGGAAGACGGGTGGGGAGAGAAGAAGGGAGAGGGAGACGGGGTGGGGAGAGAAGAGGAGAGGGGGAGAGGGGGAGAGGGGAGGAGGAAAGGGGAGATTGGTGAGGGAGAAGAGAGCAGGGTGGGGAGAGGGAGGGGGGTGAGAGTGGGGAGTGGGAGGAGAGCGGGGAGGGCAGGAAGGGGGGAGAGGGGGGGGAGGGATGTTAGAGGTGGAGAGAGGGGATGACGGGAAGGGGAGAGGAGTAGGGGGAAGAGAGGGAGAGAGGGAGGGGGGAGGGACAGGGGAAGAGTGGGGAGTGAGGGGTAGCGGGGAGTGGTGCAAGAGAGAGGGGGAGGTGGTTGGGGGGAGATGGGGGTGAAGAAGGGTGGTGGAGGTGGAAGAGAGGGGGTGGGAGGGGAGAGAGGGGGAGAGGAGAGAGGGTGAAGAGTGGGGAGGGAGAGTGGAAGTAGGAGGGGTAAGGACAGTCCATCTGTTCCCCATTCCTTATCACCCCGAATCCTCTTTCTCTATTCCCACACACGTGATGACGCCCTTCGACACAGGCTGCGGGGGTGGGGGGAGGGGCTGGGGCTGTGGCTTCTGCAAAGGCATATGTAAATGGTTCCATTCCGATTGGACATGTGTGAGCATCGGGCATTGTGACATCACACAATGGAAACTTTACTAACATTCTATGGCTGAGAGCTGTTTTTTAAAACATTTTGAAATTTTGGGGGGGGGGAGAAGTATTTTATTTTTAAAAAGTGTACATAAGCACGACCAGATTAATCAGGAGTGGCTATTCGTAAAGATAAATGTAATCTCTTTAGAAATGGTAAAAAATATTGGCGTTTCCGCGTGCTTTGTGGGCCTAGGGCGGTATCAAAGGGGATTTGGGACACAAGTCAGGCGGATGGCAGACACAAGTCAGGCAGCCATAAGTCAGGCAGCCACAAGTCAGGCAGCCACAGAGTTTTAAAGACGGACAGACGGACAGACAGACAGACAGACAGACAGACAGACAGACAGACAGACAGACAGACAGACAGACAGACAGACAGACAGACAGACAGACAGACAGACAGACAGACAGACAGACAGACAGACAGACAGACAGACAGACAGACAGACAGACAGACAGACAGACAGACAGACAGACAGACAGACAGACAGACAGACAGACAGACAGACAGACAGACAGACAGACAGACAGACAGACAGACAGACAGACAGACAGACAGACAGACAGACAGACAGACAGACAGACAGACAGACAGACAGACAGACAGACAGACAGACAGACAGACAGACAGACAGACAGACAGACAGACAGACAGACAGACAGACAGACAGACAGACAGACAGACAGACAGACAGACAGACACAGACAGACAGACAGACAGACAGACAGACAGACAGACAGACAGACAGACAGACAGACAGACAGACAGACAGACAGACAGACAGACAGACAGACAGACAGACAGACAGACAGACAGACAGACAGACAGACAGACAGACAGACAGACAGACAGACAGACAGACAGACAGACAGACAGACAGACAGACAGACAGACAGACAGACAGACAGACAGACAGACAGACAGACAGACAGACAGACAGACAGACAGACAGACAGACAGACAGACAGACAGACAGACAGACAGACAGACAGACAGACAGACAGACAGACAGACAGACAGACAGACAGACAGACAGACAGACAGACAGACAGACAGACAGACAGACAGACAGACAGACAGACAGACAGACAGACAGACAGACAGACAGACAGACAGACAGACAGACAGACAGACAGACAGACAGACAGACAGACAGACAGACAGACAGACAGACAGACAGACAGACAGACAGACAGACAGACAGACAGACAGACAGACAGACAGACAGACAGACAGACAGACAGACAGACAGACAGACAGACAGACAGACAGACAGACAGACAGACAGACAGACAGACAGACAGACAGACAGACAGACAGACAGACAGACAGACAGACAGACAGACAGACAGACAGACAGACAGACAGACAGACAGACAGACAGACAGACAGACAGACAGACAGACAGACAGACAGACAGACAGACAGACAGACAGACAGACAGACAGACAGACAGACAGACAGACAGACAGACAGACAGACAGACAGACAGACAGACAGACAGACAGACAGACAGACAGACAGACAGACAGACAGACAGACAGACAGACAGACAGACAGACAGACAGACAGACAGACAGACAGACAGACAGACAGACAGACAGACAGACAGACAGACAGACAGACAGACAGACAGACAGACAGACAGACAGACAGACAGACAGACAGACAGACAGACAGACAGACAGACAGACAGACAGACAGACAGACAGACAGACAGACAGACAGACAGACAGACAGACAGACAGACAGATAGACAGATAGATAGATAGATAGATAGATAGATAGATAGATAGATAGATAGATAGATAGATAGATAGATAGATAGATAGATAGATAGATAGATAGATAGATAGATAGATAGATAGATAGATAGATAGATACACACACATTATAGGCTGCCTGTAAGCAAATCCATAGAAGGTTAACACTAGCGGTTTAGAATTGCACCCTCACACCCCTGTCTGCAAAGAACATGATATTTATCTGGCAAAGTTCTTTGCTGGAAAAACCTTTTATTGATTTTGTCTCCAAATCAGATTTTGGTCCATCTTGAGACTTCAGCATACATTCAAGGCTGCACATTGGAAAAACTGCTTTCCAGAGTCTTTAAAGAAAGGTCCTCACTTTCAACCACAAAAGATTCAACAATGTTATCCAATGAAGAGCAGTGGAGCTCTTCTTGGTCTCCTAGTTAATATTAATCGATCAACCTACATCCATAAAACAGAATAGGGTGACACAGTGGTGCTGTGGTAGATTTGCTGCCTTACAGTGCCAGAGATCCAGGATCAATCCTGACTACCGGTGCTGCCTATATAGAGTTTGTACATTCTCCCAGTATCTGTGTGGGTTATCTCCAGGTGCTCTAGTTTCCCACATTCTAAAGACATGCAGGTCCGTAGGTCAATTGGCTTCTGTAAATTGCCTGTAGTTTGTGGGATAGACTAGTGTATGGGTGAACTAGTGTATGGGTGAACTAGTGTATGGGTGAACTCGGCGGGCCAAAGGGACTGTCTCCACGCTGTACACTAGACTAAGAATAATTTGCACATTGTCAGATTGGTGTTTGTTGGGCCAATATAATTGGTTATGTTGGCTGCTTTCGTGAGGAGGTGTAATGTGTAGACAAAATCAATGGTGGGGAACCTGGTCTGTGTGTGGACTGGACTACATCTACAACTCTCTGCAATTGCTTGCAGTCTTGAGCAGAGCTGTTCCAAAACCAACCTGACAGTATACTTTCTATGATACATAAATAGAAGTTTGCATGAGTCATTGGAAACATGCAGAATTTCCTCATTCTCCCATGGACGTAGAGGCGTTGGTATGCCTTTTTGGCTGTCCCTATCATTGCGGGTGGTCCATTAAGATTAGATATTTCTATTTTTAGTATTTACTATTGATAGTGATGTAAAGCACTGAAAGACACAAGGAGATGTAAGGTAGATAGTCAGATGCACCTCAAAGCTTTGGTTAAAGCTATATACAATGATAAGAAAATAAGTTTGAAGGTTTGAAGTCTCATTGGTAAGGATACGATGCCTGAAGTATTGGAAGCTAGATCTGAATTTGACATCCTGATTAGAAAATTAAGACAGAAAATTGACAGCGTTTTAAAATAATATTCATGCATTTATTACAGGCTTCAATGCGGAAATATAAACAGAAAGTGCTAAAAGTACTCAATGTCATTGGATTCTAATAGGAGAATATAAAGCTACATTTTGTGTTGGAAGGAAACGCAGATGCTGGTGTAAACCAAATATAGACACAAAAAATTGGAGTGATACAGTGGGTCACTCCAGACAGCATCTCTGGAGAAAAGGAATAGTTGACATTTCGGGTCGAGATCCTTCCACAGACTGAAGACGTGTCTCGACCCAAAACATCACCTATTAATCATGTTCATGACAGAAGCCTCCTCGTGGTGATCCCTGGAAGCGACGATGCGATGCACTATGTGACGTGTCGGGCGACAATTCTGTCAACATGTTGGATGACAACAGAAGCCAACAGCGAGCTACATCATCTGACATATGAGCGAACCTATTAATTGTCTCCAGGGATGCTGTTTCTGACCTGTTGAGTTACTCCAGCTTTTTGTGACTATCTAAAGCTACAACTTATTGTGCAAGGGCCCTGGGCAAATTTAGGTTTATAAATGTATTTAAACTATGAGCGGTAGCTGGACTGAAATGAAATGAAAATATAGAGTATATAAAATTATAAATTTCTATGTGTTTAGTTTTTATCTACTGTACGTAAACACTTTATGCCATACAATTGACCTCTATGTCAGGGGAGCTAACAACATTTTAAACAGCAAAGTTTGGATTTCATTGTTTACCTGGGTCTGTCTTTGCAGTTCCTGTGTCAATTGAGCAGAAGTAAAAGCGAGCACCATATATTTCAAAGCTATTTTGAGGGAAAATTAAGTTACATTGATTCCTGTTGCCAAACACATACTGTATATGGGTACTTTGAGTCATGCAGTACTGTTACTTATGACACTGTAATGTTTGTGGAAAATCTAATTTAATACACATTCATGAATTGTGTTTTTAAAATGCACCAAAGAGGTTTATGCTTCCACCTTGGGTTTATGACCCGAACTGAACTGCCTATCTCTGACTTACATCTGTTATCCTCGTTGTATAGACTGTTGAGCGCTGGGGAGAGAGCATACCTACACGTACATGGAAAGTGAGATAACTATATTTGATTTGGCTAATAAATCTGTGCAAAATGGAAGCTGAATTGATAAAATACATGAGAGCTATTTTAAAATTAACTTTTGTTTCCCTTGCTGGAAAGAAAGGCAGATGGTATGGTTGCCTTTATTGGTTGGGGCTTTGAGTATAAGAGTCATGTTACAGGATTATAGACCTTGGGTTAGGCCGCATTTGGAATATTGTGTTCTGGTTGCTCCATTGCAGAAAGGATGTGGAGACTTTGGAGACGGCATGGAGGTGGTTTACCTGAATACTGCCAGGATTAGTGGGTATCAGCTCTAAGGGGTTGGACAGACTTGGAATATTTATCTGGGAGCATCAAAGGCTGAGGGGAGACCATGATAGGAGTATATAAAATTACGAGAGACATAAATAAGGCAGGCAGTCAGGTACTTTTTCCCAGGGTAGAAATGTTGAAGACAAGAGCACATAGCTTTAAGGTGAGAGAGGCAAAGTTTTAAGGAGATGTGAAAGGCAAACCTTTTACATGAAGAGTTGTGGGTGCCTGGAACACATTGCCACAGATGGTGGTGGGAAGATATGAAAAAGTGTTCAAGAAGCTATTAGAAAGGCACATGGATATACAGGGAATGGAGGGGAACAGATCATGTACAGGCAGATGAGATTAGTTTAAACTGGCATTATGTTTGGCACAGACATTGTGGCCTGAAGAGCTTGTTCTTGTGCTGTACTAATCATTCTATTTTCTATTTTAGTCATGATTTGTTTGCTCAACAAAATGTATTTGTCAAAAACATTTTGACGATGCTTTTTATGACCATGTTATTAGCTTTATCACCTCTGAATTTGAAAACATTGGATTCATTTTCTACTCCACACAGCTACTAAAAAATCCTGGTAGAAATCTTAATATTGTCAGGTAAACGTGTTACATAGCCAGACGTCTTGACACACTTCTAGAAACATTGCACGAAGTAGGAAATAGAAGACCCAATTTACAAATATATTGTGTTGGAAGGAACTGCAGATGCTGGTTTAAACCAAAGATAGATACAAAAAGCTGGAGTAACGCAGCGGGACAGGCAGCATCTCTGGAGAGAAGGAATGGGTGACATTTCAGGTCGAGACCCTTCTTCATATTGGTTAAGGATAAGGGAAACGAGAGATAAAGACAATGAGAGATGTAGAGATGCAGAGAGATAAAGAACAATGAATGAAAGATATGCAAAAAAGTAACGATGATAAAGGAAACAGGCCATTGTTAGTTGTTAGTTGGGTGAAAACGAGAAGCTAGTGTGACTTGGGTGGGGGAGGGATAGAGAGAGAGGGAATGCTGGGGCTACCTAAAGTTAGAGAAATCAATATTCATACCACTGGGCAGTAAGCTGCCCAAACAAAATATGAGATGCTGTTCCTCCAATTTGTGTTTAGCCTCACTCTGACAATGGAGGAGAACGAGGACAGAAAGGTATGTGTGGGAATGGGAAGGAGAATTAAAGTGTTTAGCAACTGGGAGATCAGATAGGTTAAGGTGGACTGAGCGAAGGTGTTCAGCAAAACGATCGCCCAGTCTACGTTTGGTCTCACCGATGTATACGAGTCCACATCTTGAACAATGGATACAGTAGATGAGGTTGGAGGAGGTGCAAGTGAACTTCTGCCTAACCTGAAAGGACTGTCGGGGTCCCTGAACAGAGTCGAGGGAGGAGGTAAAGGGACAGGTGTTGCATCTTCTGCGGTTGAAGGGGAAGGTACCTGGGGAGGGGGTGGTTTGGGTGGGAATGGATGAGTTAACCAGGAAGTTTGCGGGGGGAATAGTTTCTGCAGAAGGCGGAAAAGTGTGGAGGTGGGAAGATGTAATTAGTGTTGGGATTCCCTTGGAGGTGGCGAAAATTTTGGATTATGTGATGTATGCGACGGCTGATGGGGTGAAGGTAAGAACTAGGGGGACTCTGTCTCTGTTGCGACTAGGGGGAGGGGTAGCAAGTGCGGAGCTGTGGGGCCTCATCTATGAATCACTTCACCGGTGATTCTACAGTAAGTGTCTACTTTGGTGTCCCGCTACTTTGATGCTGAATATAAGGAAAATACGTAATTCTCCTTTTTCTCATTTTCCCGTTTCTCCTTTTTCAATATTGTTAATAAACATAATCCTCATAAATACAGATTAAACCCTAAATGAATAAAGTGTTATTTTTTTTAATGTTTTTCACGATGTTCGATGCCCCCTCCCCGGAAACCGCATGTCCCGATGGTAACTTGTGAAATTTCAAGTCAGCATATTTTTTTAATGGGGGATCTATCTGAAACGAAAATACTTTGTTTCAGATAGATCAGGTAGGTATTAATAATTAAAATATTTCTCACCCTTAAAAATATTCCTGTATTCTTGATAACATTTAAAATCTTACATTTTTTTTCCAAACTTCCTTGCCCCAACGATTGGAGTCATTTACTGTCACGCACATTTGTTGAGCAATCCCACATGGCTAAAAATAGAATAGACGCGAACTTCCGACCTCAAAAGATCGCGGACTTCGATAGTTACCTACCTTGTGAATTTCTCCTGATTCGCGGCACAAGAAGCCTATGAAAACTCTGCTTTTTGTTGCATAGCGAGGTAAGTACCTTTAATCACCACCATCTCCAAAAGGTGTTGAAGTCGCAGAGGAAAAAAAAAGCTTTCTTTTTTTATTTGAACTTGAAGATGTGTTCCTGCCATGTGTCGATCGTCCAAACAAGGCCATGCTGAGCTAAAGGCTTGGGCCACCATTCCCGTCACGCCACCTCCGTAACTTATCCCCCAATCTCCATCTAGCTCCATCTCCAGCTTATCTTTTCTTCCCTAACGATAACGCTAACCCTTACGCTAATGCCAACGCTAGCCCCAACGCTAGCCCCAACACTAGAACCAGCCCCCAGATCCCCAGCCCCAGCCCCAGATCCAGATCCCCAGCCCCCAGATCCCCAGCCCCAGATCCAGATCCCCAGCCCCAGCCCCAGCTCCCAGTCTCCGGCCCCCAGCTCCCAGCTCCCAGCTCCCAGCCCTCAGCCCCAGCCCCCAGCCCCCAGCTCCCTGCTCCCAGTCCCCGCCCCCCAGCTCCCAGCTCCCAGCCCCAGCTCCCATCCCCAGGCCCCAGGCCCCAGGCCCCAGCCCACAGCCCCCAGCACCAGCTCCCAGATCCCCAGCCCCAGATCCCCAGATCCACATTCCCAGCCCCAGATCCACATCCACATCCCCAGCCTCCAGCTCCCAGCCCCCAGCCCTCAGCCCCAGCTCCCAGGTCCCCAGCCCCAGCCCCAGATCCCCAGATCCCCAGCACCAGCCCCAGACCCCCAGCCCCAGATCCCCAGCCCCAGATCCACATCCCCAGATCCAGATCTCTAGCCCCAGACCCCAGCCCCATATCCAGATCCACAGCCCCAGATCCAGGTCCACATCCCCCAGCCCCAGATCCCCAGCCCCAGATCCCCAGCACCAGCCCCAGACCCCCAGCCCCAGCCCCAGACCCCAGCCCCAGATCGACATCCCCAGATCCCCAGCCCCAGATCCAGATCCCCAGCCCCAGATCCACAACCCCAGCCCCAGCCCCCAGCTCAGCATGAGGGAGATGACTTGATTGATTATCGCCATCACGCTGCGTCATATCCGTCACATGACCATTTTATGCTCATAATGTGTAAAATTATCCAACAATGACCATAATTATCAATTGTAATTGATAATGAACAGTATGCTTCAGCCTATTCATCTGAAGTTAATATAGTTTTAGAGGAAGTTGATGAAAAGTTATGTGACGGTTACCATTCTTGCTGAAAATCACCACTTTTTTCGGCAGTAAACTGTTACACAGGTTTAAAATCAATGCGTTAGATATTTTGGGGATTTTTTTTGGTGGTTTATTTGAGGAAGGTACTCTATAATTTGAAAGACTGCGACAAAAATTAGATTTTATATTCTTAAATCAGTTATATTTTACAGTGTTGTTCATCATAAAAATGCGATGGATATGGCTGAATGCAATGGGCAACCTGGAAAAAGAAGAGGAAAAAATAATTAAAATTCTCTAAAAGATTGCGCCAAACATATTTTTCCCATAGTAGAGATGTTCATCTACGTGAAACAACATTCAAAGTTGTAAAAATTTAAGTTTCATAATCGGGTTTCCAGAAACTTCAAAATAGACACTTACTGAAGAATCACCCTCACTCAATCTGGTCTCTCATTAGTTCACTCACTTCACTCACTCATTAGTTTAACCTGCGTGGTATCGAGGACACACAAGTGAGGGCCTCATCTATGAATCACTTCATTCACTCGTGTCTCCTCGATATCCTGCAGGTTAAACTAATCTCATCTGCCTGTACAATCTACATATAGATTGGGTGAATCAAATTGGCAGGGGTGCTGAGGAAGAGGATTTCTTGGAATGTATGCGGGATAGTTATCTAAACCAACATGTAGAGGAACCAATGAGAGAGCAGGCTATTCTAGACTGGGTATTGAGTAATGAGGAAGGGTTAGTTAGCAGTCTTGTTGTGCGTGCCCCCTTGGTTGAGTTCTTCATTAGGATGGAGAGTGACATTGTTAATTCAGAAACAACGGTTCGGAACTTAAAGAAAGGTAACTTTGAGGGTATGAGACGTGAATTGGCCAAGATTGACTGGCAATTAGTTCTAAAAGGGTTGACGGTGGATATGCAATGGAAGGCATTTAAAGACTGCATGGATGAACTACAAAAATTGTTCATCCCAGTTTGGCAAAAGAATAAATCAGGTAAGGTAGTGCATCCGTGGATAACAAGGGAAATCAGGGATAGTATCAAAGCAAAAGATGATGCATACAAATTAGCCAGAAAAAGCAGCATACCAGAGGACTGGGAGAAATTCAGAGATAAGCAGAGGAGGACAAAGGGCTTAATTAGGAAAGGGAAAGTAGATTATGAAAGAAAACTGGCAGGGAACATAAAAACTGACTGCAAAAGTTTTTATAGATATGTGAAGAGAAAGAGATTAGTTAAAACAAATGTAGGTCCCTTGCAGTCAGAAACAGGTGAATTGATCATGGGGAACAAGGATATGGCGGACCAATTGAATAACTACTTTGGTTCCGTCTTCACTAAGGAAGACATAAATAATCTGCCGGAAATAGCAGGGGGCCGCGGGTCAAAGGAGATGGAGGAACTGAGTGAAATCCAGGTTAGTCGGGAAGTGGTGTTGGGTAAATTGAATGGATTAAAGGCCGATAAATCACCAGGGCCAGATAGGCTGCATCCCAGAGTACTTAAGGAAGTAGCTCCAGAAATAGTGGAAGCATTAGTGATAATTTTTCAAAACTCTTTAGATTCTGAAGTAGTTCCTGAGGATTGGAGGGTAGCAAACGTAACCCCACTTTTTAAGAAGGGAGGGAGAGAGAAAACGGGGAATTACAGACCAGTTAGTCTAACATCGGTAGTGGGGAAACTGCTAGAGTCAGTTATTAAAGATGGGATAGCAGCACATTTGGAAAGTGGTGAAATCATTGGACAAAGTCAGCATGGATTTACGAAAGGTAAATCGTGTCTGACGAATCTTATAGAATTTTTCGAGGATGTAATTAGTAGAGTGGATAGGGGAGAACCAGTGGATGTGTTGTATCTGGACTTTCAGAAGACTTTCGACAAGGTGCCACAAAGGAGATTAGTATACAAACTTAAAGCACACGGTATTGGGGGTTCAGTATTGATGTGGATAGAGAACTGGCTGGCAAACAGGAAGCAAAGAGTAGGAGTAAACGGGTCCTTTTCACAATGGCAGGCAGTGACTAGTGGGGTACCGCAGGGCTCAGTGCTGGGACCCCAGTTATTTACAATTAATATTAATGATCTGGATGAGGGAATTGAAGGCAACATCTCCAAGTTTGCGGATGACACTAAGCTGGGGGGCTGTGTTAGCTGTGAGGAGGATGCTAGGAGACTGCAAGGTGACTTGGATAGGCTGGGTGAGTGGGCAAATGTTTGGCAGATGCAGTATAATGTGGATAAATGTGAGGTTATCCACTTTGGTGGCAAAAACAGGAAAGCAGACTATTATCTAAATGGTGGCCGATTAGGAAATGGGGAGATGCAGCGAGACCTGGGTGTCATGGTACACCAGTCATTGAAAGTAGGCATGCAGGTGCAGCAGGCAGTGAAGAAAGCGAATGGTATGTTAGCTTTCATAGCAAAAGGATTTGAGTATAGGAGCAAGGAGGTTCTACTGCTGTTGTACAGGGTCTTGGTGAGACCACACCTGGAGTATTGCGTACAATTTTGGTCTCCAAATCTGAGGAAGGACATTATAGCCATAGAGGGAGTGCAGAGAAGGTTCACCAGACTGATTCCTGGGATGTCAGGACTTTCATATGAAGAAAGACTGGATAGACTTGGCTTATACTCGCTAGAATTTAGGAGATTGAGAGGGGATCTTATAGAAACGTACAAAATTCTTATGGGGTTGGACAGGCTAGATGCAGGAAGATTGTTCCCGATGTTGGGGAAGTCCAGGACAAGGGGTCACAGCTTAAGGATAAGGGGGAAATCCTTTAAGACCGAGATGAGGAAAAACTTTTTCACACAGAGAGTGGTGAATCTCTGGAACTCTCTGCCACAGAGGGTAGTTGAGGCCAGTTCATTGGCTATATTTAAGAGGGAGTTAGATGTGGCCCTTGTGGCTAAAGGGATCAGGGGGTATGGAGAGAAGGCAGGTACGGGATACTGAGTTGGATGATCAGCCATGATCATATTGAATGGCGGTGCAGGCTCGAAGGGCCGAATGGCCTACTCCTGCACCTATTTTCTATGCATCTATGAACTGTACCCCTCCATTCCCTGTATATCCATGTAACTTTCTAATAGCTTCTTAAACACTTTTATCGTTTCTGTTCCCACCACCATCCGTGGCAGCATTTTATCAATTCAGCTTCCATTTTGCACAGTTATTAGCCAAATCAAATATAGTTATCCCACTTTCCATGTACGCGTTGGCAAGTTCTCTCCCCAGGGCACGTCTATAAAGCTAGGATAACAGATGTAAGTCAAAGATAGGCAGTTCAGTTCAGGTCATAAACCCAAGGAGGAAGCAAAAAACCTCTTTGGTGCATTTTAAAAACACAATTCATGAATGTGTGTTAAATTAGATTTGCCACAAACATCAGTGTCACAAGTAACAGTACTGCATGACTCAAACTACCCATATATGTGTTTGGCATCAGGAATTCATGCAACTCAATTTTCGGTCAAAATAACTTTTACTTCTGCTCAACTGACAAAGGAACTGCAAAGACAGACCCAGTTAAACAATGAAATCCAAACTTTGCTGTTTAAAAGGGACCAGTCTGGTTGTTAGCTCCCATGACATGTGCTCTGCACAGAGGTCATTTGTGTGGCATAAACTGCTTACATGCCCGGTAGATAAAAACAGTTTTAAAAACATGCAGGCAATACAACTAAAAAACTAAATTTGCTAGGGTCCTTACACAATAAGTTGCAGGTTCAGATAGTCACACAAAGCTGGAGTAACTCAACAGGTCAGAGACAGCATCCCTGCAGAAAAGGAATAGTTGATGTTTCAGATCGAGACCCTTCTTCAGACTGAAGACATGTCTCAACCAAAAACCACCTGCTTGATGCTTGTGAAGCTTCATTGTTCTCTTCCCACCAGCGCATAAAAATAGTTTTCACTGTTACCATCTATTTCAGGTTATAATATATTGATTATTTGGAATATTTTTTTTTAAGATTCCTTTGACTCTTCTTACATTGATGGAGAAATTTCCAAGAAAATCATGCCTTACAAGTTGGTCTCTACACAGAAAAAAATGCATTATTTCTTTCCCATTTTGCTTTTCTCATCAAATGATTCTCGATGTTCCAGCATGACAATATATGTCCATGAAATATGAATCACCTAACGCCTACATGCAATTTGACTTTGAGAATAACCATTGACAACTCAGAGATGGTCATATTTAACCACTGACAACTCAGAAAAAGTAACTTCGATACACAATGGAAATTATAATGAACTCATCTTGAAATTAGATTGAAGGAACAAGGAATTGCAGATGCTGGTTTACAAAAAAAAAGCACTAGGTGCTGGAGTAACAGCAGGTCAGGTGTCTTCTCTGGAGGACATGAATAGGCAACATTTCAGGTTTGGATCCACCTTTAGACCACCCAAATTTTTGTGATTGTTTTTAACACTAAGGCTCGTTCATTATAGTGTTTTACCAATTTTCGTCAAATGTATTTTAGTATTATTTGTTGCACTATTGTGGATATATTCTCAAATCTAAAAATCACATTTTTTTAACTTGACAAATGTTCTACAGGACTATGTTTGGGCCGCATTTGGAGTATTGTGTGCAATTCTCGTCATCCCCATTACAGGAAAGGTGGAGGCTTTTGAGAGTGTGCAGACGAGGTTTACCAGAATGCTGCCTGGATTAGGGCAACACAGTGGCACAGCGGTAGACTCGCTGCCTCACAGGGCCAGAGACCCAGGTTCGATCCTGACTATGGGTGCAGTCTGTACAGAGTTTGTATGTTCTTCCTGTGACCGAGTGTGTTTTCTCCAAATGCTTTGGTTGCCTACCACATTCCAAAGACATGCAGGTTTGTAGGTTAGTTGGCTTCTATAAATTGCCCCTGGTGTGTAGGACATGGAACTGGTGTACTGGTGATTGATGGACGAAGTAGACTCAGTGGCCACGTTGCACGTTGTATCTCTAAAACTCTGTAACTAGAGGGTTTTCTCGGGGGGTAAATGTCGAACACTAGTGGGCATAGCTATAAGGTTAGAGGGGAAAAGTTTAATGGTGATGTATGGGGCAAGTCTATTTTACACAGAGAGTAGTGGGGAACTGGAACATATTGGTGGTAGAGGCAGTTACGACAGTGGCATTGGCTTTTAGATAGGAACGTGGAAGTGCATGGAATAGAGGGATGTGGATCTTGTACAGGCAAATGAGATCAGTTTAACTTGACATCTTGTTCAGCACAAACATTGTGGGCCAAAGGGCCCATTCCTACACTGTACTATTTATTCTAAGTTCCATGTTCATTGAAAGCTCGGTTACTTAAATCCTACGTAAAACAATTGTCTGTCAAGGGATTTAGACAACACTGCCATAAGCAAATGATACAGTATGTCATAGGAATTATATTTTCTGGGTTTCCATATCATTAGATGGCCAATCGATGGTCAACTATGGGTGAGAGCAAGAGGTGCTTGCATCCGCTGGGGAAGATCTCCAATGATTGATGTTATCAAGAGGGATGGGAAGTGGAGTGCCTGAACCAAGTTGCCTGTTTCAGTCATGTCAATGTGGACAATAGCTGCGAAAAAGCAGGAGGACTTGCAAAAAAGGCAGCACAAAAACGTTCACTACATAATTATTTTTAGTAGGACACTTTCATTAATTCCTAGTATTGTACAGCATAACAAAAAGAGAAAGGGAACAGCATTCTATTGCAGTTTAGTCAACATCACACAGCACAGCAGGTGATAAGCATAGACTCAAAAGAATCAAAAGGCAAAAGTTTGCTGAATGCTAATGATCGTGGATGACAGATGATTTATAGTCGACAGTCAATGCAAGGTAATTTTCACTGGAAATCTGTAATTATGTAACAGAATAAAGCAATTTTAATAACATGGCAAGGGAGGCCTTTTGCTCCTGAATGTTCCATCAAAATTATAGATTTTTTTAATAAGTCACTGTTGAACTGAGGAACAGGCTGTGGGATGATTTCCCATTGCTATGCTGCGTCACACCCTCAGGATATCTCAAGAGTCACAATTTATTTGACTTTCAAAATGTTAACTGTACTCTGGTGATGTGAGTGTACAGTAACTATCATGCTGCGGTAACCTTTACTTCTGAAGAGCACCGGCCACTAATTGCACTGCACTTCAGATCACAGAGGGTGGCACAGTCACCTGGCGGTAGAGCTGCTGCCTTACAGCACCAGAGACCCGAGTTCGATCCTGACTTTGGGTGCTGTCTGGTCTGCTGCCCTCCTCAACTGCACTGCCCTCCTTCTTCTTGCTTATCTTGTCAAAAGACCCAATCAAATATGGTGATATCAGATTTCCCATGTACCAGCCGAGATAACCGCATCCAAAGCCGTCCTTGTCACTTCAATCCTGTCTCTAGAAAACCCCTCCAATACCTTTCTCATCACTCATATGAACACAGCCACAGTGGTTCCGGCTTCTTCTTGTTGCCTTTTCCTTAATGGAGGTAATACATTAGCCAGCCTTTCATCTTCTAGCACCTGATCCATGAATTTTGATGATACAAGTATCTTTGCCAGCGGCTCTGCATTTTTCTTTCCTAGCTTCCCGCAATGTCCGAGGATACACTTGACCTGGTCCCAGGTGTTTATCTATCTTACTATTTTTTAAGACCTCCAGCACCTCCTCCTCTGTAATGTGGTCTGTCTTCATGACATCTCTAATAACTTCCCAGAATCCCCTAACATCCATGTCAATCTCCACAGTAAATAAAATCCTGGCTGCCCTGCCCAACGCCAAATCCTTTTCTGTGCCATTTCCATCTAGTTCTCAGTTCCCCAAATCTATCAAAAAACGATCTACCACTTCTTTAAATGCCTCCCCTGATCTAACCTCACAACCGAACAGAGCAGAAGATTCCAGTAATTCACCACCCAGCAAGATACCTCAGAGTTTCAGTTGTTCCAAAACAAAACACAAAGGACCCTCTTTAGTCAGAGGGCAGTTAATCTGTGGAACTCATTGCCACAGAGGGCTGTGGAGGCCAAGTCAGTGGATATTTTTAAGGCAGAGACAGACAAATTCTTGATTAGAATGGATGTCAAGGGTGATGGGGTGAATGCTGGAAAATGGGATTAGGAGGCAGAGATCAGCCATGATTGAACGGTGGAGTAGACTCAATGGGTCGAATGGCCTAATTTTACTCCCATAACTTGTAAATGTGAACTTGTGACGCTAAACTTGCGAAACATGCAATTACTCTAAAGTACTGAGTGTGCTTGCAAATGGTAGGTTATTGAGGTCAAAAGCTGTTGTTCTAATCTTTCTATTCATCACACCAGAACAACACTTAACAAGGCTTCAGCTGGAAATAGATGTAACATTTTCCAGCTAGCCTCTATTGTAATAGTGGTCACTCGGGTTATCTGTTTAAAGAAGGCTAATTAGATTTCATTGAGTCTTGCCAGAGGTCAACAGACATATAGAACACGCATTAACTGCAAAGCTATTTCCCATACGTCCTCTGACCCACACTTTACTTTCTGCCATTTACTTTCATAACATCCACCTGGCCACAACACCAAAATAAAAGCCTCATGCAAAATAAGCATTCCCACCCTGACTTATAAATGAGATCATACCACATTACATATGAAACTTAACTAACCAACTATGTTTCTATGTTTCCATGTGCGCATGTCCTTTATGTCCAACTTAGCAGTGCTTTAACTGACACTAGACACTTATACGAACCCGCTGTTGCCAATGCTGTTGTGCTCCCTGCATCCCATTTGGCACCTGTCGACTAGTTGTGCTCTGTAACACCTGCAGAAACACTAGAAACTGAAACAGCAAGAAACCGAGCATCTCAGGTAAGTGTGTCTTCTGGTACAAAGCCCTTCTTCCTCTTAGTTTAGTTTAGTTTATTAATTGCTCACGTACCAAGAAACAATGGAAAGCTTTGTTTTATGTGTTATCCTGTTAAATCCTACCATGAGTACAATCATGCACTCATGGATTCAAGAGATCTCAAGAGTGGAGTGATTATAATTGACGATACTAGATCCTCTTCTGGGGATTCACGCAAAGATTTACCGCACTCCAGTGACATCTTACATCTATCCTGCTTTAAGTCTCTGAAAAAAATCATGTTTTATCTTGGACTAAGGAGATATACATTTCTTCCTTTCTTACTGCAAGGTCCTGATCGCACTGGGTGTGTGTGTGTGTGTGTGTATACTGACAATGTAGGGGTCAGTCTGGCCCAGCACGATGCTGTGCTTTGCTTCCATGGCCGCCACTGCTCCATGTAACTGCTGCAGACAGAGCTCAATCTGCTCTTTTGCACTCTGTTATGGAAGTAAGGAGCATATCAAGCCTTCTGCTTGTTCTCCCTCTCTGTTGTACCAATGACCATTAATTGCCATGTTCGAGTGCAATTGATTCATGTGACAATGTTGACATCACCACGGACATTCAGCATCTGGCACACCAGTCCCTCTCATCTCCTAACCTGAATATAGTTGGTTATCCTTGCAATCTTTTACTGAGGGCTTAGATGGCGAGTTGAAGTCCAATGTGACAGCACTGGCATCAAACACCATTACATGCTGATTGACATTGTCTTCTTTCTACTCTGACTACTTCAGGTGACATTATCTGTGTACACAGTAATGCCCACACAAACATGACAGCCAGTACAACTCACTGGACAAATATGAGATCATATTGTAATAAACTTGGCACAGCTGGCACCCAAAACCCACACTCTATTAAACCATGTTTTGTTCTGCTATTATATTAAGACACATGGGAATTGCAATAAACTTTGTAGATAAAAGCAGAGAGTATTGGGGAAAATTGCTAAACTCAATCTGGGGTACATTTTGTTTCGGCCCGAAACATTGCCTATTTCCTTCGCTCCATAGATGCTGCTGCACCCGCTGAGTTTCTCCAGCATTTTTGTGTACCTGGGGTACATTGTCCAATTCTGAGTGTTTTTCATTCGAATGTGTGTCAATTCCTGAGAAA
Organism: Malacoraja senta; assembly: GCA_038087875.1. Lineage (NCBI taxonomy): Eukaryota > Metazoa > Chordata > Chondrichthyes > Rajiformes > Rajidae > Malacoraja > Malacoraja senta. Next base: position 57,238,138 of record CM075982.1, on the reverse strand, counting down.
GGGCACATTGGTAGAGTTGTTGCCTTTCAGGGCCAGACACATGGGATCAATCCTGATTAAGGGTGCTGTCCGTACGGAGTTCATATGTTCTCCCTGTGACCATGTGGGTTTCCTCCGTGTGCTCCAGTTTCCTCCAACATCCCAAAGATGTGAAGGTTTGTAGGTTAATTGGCTTCTGTAAAATTGTCCCGAGTGTGCAAGATAGAAGTAATTTATGGATGATCATTGGTCATCGTGGAGTCAGTGGGCCGAAGGGCCTGTTTCCAGGCTGTATCTCTAAAGGAGGCAACCTAAGCTTCCCATTGCCTGCCACTTAAATTCTCCATTACACTCCCATTCTGACCTATTGTCTCGTGGCCTCCTGCACTGTTAACATGATGCCTACTGCAAGCTTGAGGTAGGGCACCTCATCTTCTGCCTGGACATGTTGCAGCTTTCTAAAGCTAATATTGTGTTCTATACCTTCAACGAACTTGACTTTTTCTGCATCAGTCATTCATTTGTGATATTGAATCAGTTTGTTAGCTTGTTTTTCCAATTTATTTTCTTTACCCTCTTGGTGTGGAGGACCTGCTGGACAAGTGCCACTGCTCTGCATTTCATAACTGCTACATTGTTTTATCTAAGTTATTTTGTCTATGTTCTCACTCATCCCATGCACCCATTGACCATATAACCTTGCATGCAGTTGCCAGGTATATTACTTATACCAAAGGATTGAAACGGGGCCGCGAGTTGTCCAAAAAAACGTTTTTAATGCTTTAATGGTGTTTTCAATGATTTAAGTTGACTTTTATGTAATGCTTTAATTTTGTGATTGATAAGTTGCGAGGCCAAAATGTTTGGAAAACCCAAATAATCTTGACAGAATTATCAAGTTATTTATCATGCTATTTTAATATTTCAATATTAAATCTCAATATTTGATCAGTTTTAATCTGCAGATTATAAATGTTGGGTTATTGGTTTATACCCATCGTCACTCTGGTTTTACTCTCTTAGAGGTGTGTCTCGTCCCCATCCTCACTGCAGCTTAATAAGCTTATTTTCTCTCCTTCACAGTTTTGAGAAAGGGTTTTCAACCAGAAACGTTTCTCTACCCACAAATGTGACCTAACCTGTGTCCTATTTCCATCATTTTCTATTTTTATATTTAGAATATTATCTGGAAAGAGGGAAATTAGTTATGCAGAAAGGTAGAAATAAATATTTTCTTCACTACAGTATCAGCTAAGGGAAGAGTTTCTGGTTGAAAACCAGAAACTCTTCAAAATGTTGCATGTCTTTCTTTACTGTGTTTGCATGGAAAAGTACATGCACTGGCCATGAACAAAGAACACTGACTTTTAAACCAAGTTGAAACAATTATCTTGTGAGAGGCTGTTTTTTTACATTGTCTTCTAATCTGGTCTTTACTGGCTTTATCTTGCACTAAACATCATTCACGGTATTCCCTTTATCATGTATCTGTACACTGTGCATGGCCCGATTGTAATCATGTATTGTCTTTCCGCTGACTGGTTAGCACGCAACAAAAGCTTCTCACTGCAACTTAGTACATGTGACAATAAACTAAACACAAACTCAAACTCTTTAAGACACTGGAAAACAATCAGTGAATCAATCTAATAATAAGGGTAAAAAGGAACTGCAGATGCTAGTTTACAAAATAAGACACAGAGTATTGGATTAGCTCAGCATGTAGGCAGCATCTTAGGTGTGAACATGGTTGGTGACATTTTTGGTCAGGACCCTTCTTCGGACTGAGAACTTCAGAACTATCAGTCTGAAGAAAGGTCCCCGACCCTAAACGTCACCTATCCATGTTCTGTGATGCTGCCTGACTCGCTGAGCTACTCAGGCAATGTGTCTTCTTCACTGACAATAAGGGTAGCTCATTAAATAAAAAGAAGGAAAGATTGCAGGAACAGGTCAACACTTTTTTTTTAACTGTGGCTTTCTTCCAAAGATGAATAGCTTTGAACAAGTTCCACTCTAAAAAAAGCTGCAGTATTGAGCATTCATTCACATGATACAATCCCTGCAGCCATTAAACAGCAAAGCTTGTATAACATATGATGCATACAAAATGATTTCTATTCCATTATCCTGCGATGGTATTTGTATATTTTTTAAATAATAGATTGTCTATGTAATTGAAAAGAGTCTTGTGTATGCCCACTATTGGGTATTGGAGAGGTTGGTGGGAGCTGGTAAAGGTTTAGTAGCTGCCAATATCAAATAATATTCAAACAACTGAACAAATAATTTACACTGGGCCTTTCCTAGCAACCTACCTTTCTTAAGCTTCTATTACAGAAAGTGTAATATATGTGGGCATTGTAAAGCATTAGTCAGCACACCTTCACACTGTCCAAGCAGATGTATATGTTTTCTTTTCTCATTTTGAGCTGCACAAAGGGATGTAAGCCTCTATCTTAAACTATTCATTGAAGTAGAAATTGAAATCCCATTACTACTCCCACACTTCTATTTTGATTGAAGAAACTGACCTTGCTGTTTGAAATGTCACAAATCAAGGACTACAGAGTCAATCATTATTTCAACAGGATGGTAAAATACTTTATTGTCACTGCCTCAGTGGCCATATCTGGTACCATTCCTGTGGGTTTCATAACTATGAGCAAGTTAATAACAAACTTATTAAATGTAGGATATGATACAATTTTTAAATTCAATTTATTTTCTTAAAATTTGTTGTTCATATCCTGTGGAATAGTAAGATTAAACGAGAACTTACCTAAGTTTGAAGTTTGATCTTTATTTTATGAGGAGTTACGTAGGTGATTACGTGAAGAACCCCGCCAGTGCGCCTGCGCGTCAATCTTCAAAGCAGCGGTGTGAAATCACAAAAAACAACAACCGAAGTAATATAGTCTCATACTAAAACGAGTAAGACAAGAACTTCCATCTGACCTTTATGATAGAGGGTAGGGTCATGGTGGGCACGTAATCACCTACGTAACTCCTCATAAAATAAAGATCAAACTTCAAACTTAGGTAAGTTCTCGTTTAATCTTACTATTTTACTTCGGAGTCACGTGAGTGACTACGTGAAGATTTTAAAGCTTTGTGATTTCATGCCATGGATCAATCCCGGCTTCTCACTGCATAGATTGACTCGGAACGAGAATAATCAATCATGCATTCATAATAACATTTGTACCACAAATGCAGTAATTCATTTCAAGAATGAAATGAATCAGATCCCCTTTAAACCAGAGGAATTTACACAGAACTTAAAATAGTTTCTGCAAACAACCCCGCATTAACAATAGGCCGATGGTAAAAATGTTGAAACATCAACTCATTGGACCACCCGGCGGCTGCGAGGATATGGTCGACGGGGCCGTCTTTTGCCCTGGCCGCCGACATTTCTGCTGCCCTAGTCGAGTGAGACGTAAAAACATAAGTGTTAATACCAGCAGCTGTTAAGACTTCTTTTATCCATCTGGAAATAGTCTGCATTGAAACTCTCTTGTGTGGTTTCTTGTGTGTGATCAAAAACCCAGTTTCCGTATTCTCAAATTCTTTGTGACCTCAATGTATTGTAATAAATATGTCTTAATACAGAGACATGGATCATTTGGATATGCTGCCAGCATAATTTTAAATCCTGTCACACCTGGCCTAATTTGCTTTAGTAGGTCATAGATATAGAATGTAACCTTGTCTTCAGTTACTTCCATACTGTATATTTGTAATTTTCCAAGTGTTTGCACTCGTTGTGCTGTCACTCATGCCATAAACATGAATACTTTCATACTGAGCTTGACCAAAGGTAAAGACACACTTGATGACCATCACAAAGTAGTTTCAGTACCACACTTACATCCCAGATTGTCACGTACCTAGGTTTCGGTGGTTTGGAATTAAAGATTCCTTTCATTAGTCTGGAAACAATTGGGTGTGACCCAATTGAGTTTCTTTCTGAATCCAGAACCAAATATGAGGACAATGCACTTCTGGCTGAATTAATTGCACTACAACTCAGACCTTCATCATAATAAAGTTTTGACAGAAATTCTAAACATTTAAAATATCTGCAGTACTTTATTGCACATTCTTTTGTACCCAGAACTCTTCCCATTTCTTAATATAAGAAAGGTACTGTTTTTGAGTGCTCTTCCTCCAGGCTGCCGTAAGCATGTCCACAGTATGCTCAGACAGTCCTCGTCCCAGAAAAGTCATTCTTAAAACCTGCAAATCAACAAATCTAAACGATCATATAATGGATGTTGTTCCCCTGTACAGGGTGCAGCAATAAATTACTCTTTTTTGGGACTTTCATCAACATTTGTGTTGTTAATTCTAATATCAACGGATACCATGGCTGTGTAGGCCAATCTGGTACTACCAATATCCTTGAAGCAGCATCTTGCCTGATTTTAAGCAAACATTGGCTTATGAGGCAGAAAGGTGGAAATATATATGAAAACATACCACCCCAATGTAGCGAGAAAGCATCAATCGCCACTGCTCCTGGATCTGGTTTCCATGAGACATATCTCGATAGCTGATGATTCAAGTCGATGTCGGTCATTCCAAATCTGATGACTATATCATTGAATACCTCTTGATTCAACATCCATTCTTTATTATCATGGAACTTTTCGTGACCTGGTGTCTGCTATCGTTCATTCTACCTGGTAGATAGATAGCTGAAATCCAAATGTTCTTTTCAATACACCAAGCCCAAAGTTGATTAACCATTTTGTCACAAGACACCGACTTAATTCCATATCATTAATATAAACAACTACTGTTGTGTTATCAATTTGAACTTGAACATGCTTATTAGTTGTGTTAGAACAATAAGCTTGGAGCCCATAGAAACATCCTAGAAGCTCCAAATAGTTAATTCCCCATGTCTGCAGTAACAATGACTCTTCCTGATTCCATCTGCCTCCTCAGCTAGATGTTAAGTCAGTTGCACCCCATCCTGGTGCACTGGCATCAGTTTGTAATATCATGGAAGGTTGTTCAATCAGCACTTTGCTGGAACTGCTTGAGACATGTAGAATCCACCACTGCAGATCAGAAACAGCATTTGTTGTTAGTTGCATGGTTCTATCAAAATGACCAACATGCATTCTCGGTGCCTGTTCTTTAAGTCTCTGCAGCTGTTGATAATGTAATGGTCCGAATTGGACTGCTGGGAATGCTGCTACTAATTTTCCCAGTACACGAGCCACCTGTCTAATTGAAGGTTTTTGCTCGTTTAGGAGATTACTGCAATCTTTAATCAAATCCACCCTTTTCCCTGGGCAAAGTAATATTCATTTGGACTGAATCAATTGTGAACCCCAAATAATTAATAGAGGTACATGGTGTTAACCTAGATTTCTGTGGATGAATTAGAAACCCCAAATTTTCAAAAGTTGATTTCACAACTGCAACAGATACTTCTGTTGACTGTTTTGTCTTTCCTATAATCAAGACATCATCCAAATATGCCATTAGTACATGCCCCTGGCTACTCAGCAAGCCCAGAATTGGTTTTAACAATTTTGTGAATATTCTGGGTGCAGATATTAACCCATTAGGCAGAGCTTTGAACTGCCACAACTGGTTCATCCATTTAAATTTAAGATACTTCCTATCTTCTGAATGAACAGACACTGAATAATATGCATCTTTCAAGTCTATAGTTGCCATATAACATGCTTCTGAAATAAGCTGTTTGGCAGTCACAAATGTTTCCATTTTAAAATGTCTAAATTGCACAAAAGGATTCAGATTTATCAAATCTACAAGAATCCTACATCCTCCATCCTTTTTTGATCGAGGGAATATATTTGACACAAATTGGTGACTTTGGTAGACTGATTTTTCAATAACCCCTTTTTTATATAGGGCTTCAATTGCAACCTGAACCTCCATGACTTCTTTTTGTACAAAGTGCAGAGTTCAGCTAGGAACATGCTGAACAGGCAAATCATAATTTGGATTGAATTCAATTCGAAATCCTTGTATATTATTCAGGATTACCACATCTGAAGTAATTTTCTTCCAATTATTATAGAAGAAATGTAACCTGCCTCCAACTTTTGGACTTAATCCAGTTAGTATGTTCCCATGAGAACCAGGTTCACCTACCTCTTGAGTCATTTGAGTACCCTGAGATTCCTGGGTTCTCCCGGAAGCACGCCCACTGGTTCTTGCTCCCGCTGCAGGCCGCCAACTACGTCCCTGCGTTGATGAGCGACTTGGTCCAGGATCCGTATGACGTCTGAAAGGATACTTCCTCTTTACAGACTTCACAACCATTGATGTCTTCATCAATCCTGTTTTCGCTTCATCTTCCAACTCTTTAATACGTCTCCCGAGATCTCTCCAAAGAGTAAGTTGGGTAATTTGTATATTACTTGGTTTGCAGAGTGCTGCGAATTTCGGATTCATAGTAGACCGTATAGCACTTCTCGAAGTGGGTGCTGCATAGCAACCCCAGTGCTTGCTGATGCAACTTCGTCATCTTTTGGTTGTTACCTGCTATTCTGGTAAAAGCAGTTATTCCAGAACCCAGCAGCTTTAATATTCTCTGCAACTGATTCCAGATACTCTTGCAGTCTCATCCATTTCATGCTGTTCCAGCTAATGGTAAACCAAGTAATTTATTAAGGAGGCCAGTTCTTCCTAATGGCTCTCCTGACCCTGACGGGGCAGCGAATCCTACTACCAGGGGTGGAACATCTGGCAGCTGCCTTTCATCGCCTTGTACAGCCTCACCGTCAGAGTCGGGGTCTGAAATCTCATGACCCGTAGCACGCTCCTCATTCCTGAGGGTGCATTCCATCAGCCCTGAGCCAGGTGCTGTTAAGCTGCTCCTGCAGCTTCGATTACAGTACACTCCTTCCTGAGTGAACTTTTGCTCCAACAACCTATGAAAAAGGCTTCTATTTGGGCAATACGCTCGAAAGCAGTATCTAGCCCTGTACCAGGAGCTGTTTGAGCTGTTTCCAGCAGCTTGGCTTTCAGAACACTCCTCCCTGAGTGAACCTTGCTCCAACAGCCTGTGTAAAAGGCTTTCTATTTGGGCAATACGCTCTAAAGCAGTATCTAGCCCTGGAGCTTCTTCATTGCCTCGGACTCCCTCCGTTGGGATTTAAACTTTGTCTTTTGCCCGACAGGCGCTGACTGTGTTTTCACCAGCCCCAGGTCCACAGTCGCTATGCTCACCGCTGGCGACTGTACCGGGGTTTAGAGGCGGTTGGTCTCTAACCGCGGACTCCCGACTTTCCCGACTTCTGTCGGCTATGTCCCTCGCCTCTTCCCCCTGTCCGTTTTTTCCCATGGCGTCTGTGGAAAAAATCGCCATAGAACCACAGTAAACGGACCTGGAAAACCTGTAAAAAAGTTTTTACTTACCTTGTAGTTGAAAATCTACAAACCACTCGAGGAGCACTACTCCTCACGTCCGTTTGCGTCAAGGCGTCTGACGTAATGACGCGCAGGCGCACTGGCGGGGTTCTTCACGTAGTCACTCACGTGACTCCGAAGTAAAACAACAGTCCCAACAAGTATAGTGTGGCAAACAAATAAGTAAATGTGAGGCCCGTATATTGGAGGAAAATTTCAATGAAAATAGATTTCAGCTGAGAAATATTGACATATAGCAGCCTTTCTTTTCAATGCCATTCATCTGAAAAACAGAGCATGCATTTATTTCCAGGTACAATCACAGTACTCTGGAGATTCAGCCAACACAATTCATCCCTGTGGACCTTAACACAATTTCCATTCCAGTCACACAAAATCATAAGAGGAATAAAGCGGGTAGATGCACAGAATCTCTTCCCCAGAGTGGGAGAATCGAGGACCTGAGAACATAGGTTCAAGGTTAAGGGGAGAAGGTTTAATAGGAATCTGAGGGGTAACTTTATCACACAAAGGGTGGTGGGTGTATGGAGCAAGCTGCCAGAGGAGTAGTTGAGGCTGGGGCTTTCCCAACGTTTAAGAAACAGTTAGACAGGTGCATGGATGGGACAGGTTTGGAGGGATACGGACCAAACGCAGGCAGGTGAGACTAGTGTAGCTGGGACATGTTGGCTGGTGTGGGCAAGTTGGGCCAAAGGGCCTGTTTTCACACGGTATCACTCTATGACTCTATGACTATGACTATGACACAAAGTTAGTCATTATTCCCCATAAACTGTAACCTTCCAAGCTCCTTTCCCCAGGAAATCAGGATAAATTGTTCCAAAAAGCATCCGCTGCTGGACAGTTGGGACAATTATGCACCCGTTGAACTGCTGTCTCAGTAGCCAAGCATATCTCAGTGCAGTGCTGGGAATGGACTCGGGGGGTATTCTCCTTCAATTTTATCCACTCAATTTGACTATTCTCCTTAGACTTGCCACCCAACCAGACATCCCCACCCTGACCCCAGCACCACTTCCATGTGAAATCTCAACTTTGCACATGCTACCCCCGCTATACCCCAACATATCCCCACATCCTCTCCTTTTCCCTCCTTCCCCAAGGCTCCAGTATACATTCACACTGGTTTCCCTGCATCCATTCCTATCCACCAACTCCCACCCCCATTCTGCCCCAGATACCCAGGCTCCAATCTCAGCACACAACTCACAAAACTCCACCTCGTTGTCTTCATTCTGTTTCCTTTCCCCCAAGCCCAGGTGACCAGTTAAATATGCGGGGGACAGTCTGCATTGGGGAAAGAGTAGTGTGCAATTCACCGAGTCCCAATAGCCAATAGTTTCAGTGGACACACAGCAAAGACTATTGCTGTCAGACAGAGCAACAACCTTCCAATCCTACTAGTTTGTACACCTTAAAGCCATAAACAATTTATTGCTGTTTGGAATTCTTTCAGACAAATCATATTTACAGGGCCAAAGGGAAATTGGACAAAACTCAAAAACTGAGTATGCTCAGTAAAATGTGAATCAACAGTAAAATGCAGAATTAATTGAGTTGCTGAACACTACAGTGCAACTAAACAAGGGTTTAAACAATTAGAATAATTTAATCACTAAATACCTTTCACATACTCTTCTCTGTGATGCTGCCACATACTCTTAACACTACCTCATTCGGTTATCCCGTTATCGTATTAATTTTTTTAGAAATACTTCGATTGCATTACAATCTTCCAACCATCTTCTGCTTTGCATCATCATTGTTTCATTACTGATGCATACTGTTTACTGTGAGCTTAAGTGAACCAGGAATTTCATTGTACCCCAGTTAACATGACAAGCAAATCTGAAACCGGATAATGTAACGACACACAAATAAGAAACTTTCATTGTGGTAGGTATCTGGTATTAGATGCATGTCCATAAATCCTTTCAGTATGTAGAAAGAATGAACTGCAGATGCAAGAAAGACACAAAATGCTGGAGTAACTCAGCAGGTCAGGTAGCATCCGTGGAGAACATGGATAGGTAACATTTTGGGTCAGGGCCTATCTACAGAAGAAAGGTCCTGACTGGAGTGTCTGAAGGCAAGGACAACATTTGCCATATAAGAGGTAGATCTTCCAGAGCAGAAATGAAGAGGTTTCTTCACGTAGAGAGTAGTGAACATTTGAAGCCTTCTACCTAAGGGGCAGTGGAGGCTCTTTTACTAATTATATCCATGGCAGAGATTGACTGCTTTGGATATTAATGGAATTGTGGAAAATGTGATGAGTACAGGAAAACAGGATGGAGGTAATAGATCAACTGCGATCTCCTGCATGGCAGAGTAGGATTGAGGGGTGGAATGGCTATGATGTTCTTCTGTTCTATTTCGCTTTCATGACATTGGCCTCGATTTTCCGGTGCTCCCTGTCAGAAAGCTGACAGAAGGAAAATGTGACAAAGATCATATCCCAAACTGTTTTCACCACAAATAAATATTGTGGGCTAGTTATGTGATGGTGAATAGAGGTAAAATTAAAAGCTGCCAGAATACTGCACATTGAACTGCACTGAACTTACTTTCCCATGTTAACTGTGATGACCCTGTGAGTTGATTTAATTTATCTTTAAGTGCAGTCAATGTAAATAGAGCTTTTAAATTGAATCTGGCTGTTTAGGCAATGTCTGTTGTCCATGTCACTGTGACAGCATCTTGCTTTCAGTCAATGTTCCTTTGGTAAGGTCTCTAATGTTCTTCCATTAAAACAGGGACATGACCTGCAACATAGTCGGGTGAAGAAAAACAACGGAAAGAAGTGTTGAGGTGACCTTTCCCAGACTGTGATTTAATGAACAACAAACGCAGACAATAAGAACGGAATGCAGCACTGACATTTAATTTTAAAAAGTTGAACATATATAATAAAATAATATCCGTAGAATAATACCAGTGAAACCCTAGAACCTTAAAATGATTCTAAGCAGTTCATATTCCCAATTTCAGGCTAGATTACTGCTGAGGTATAGTTTATCTTAGTTTAGTTAAGTTAAGTTAAGTTACGTTTAGTTTAGTTTATTATGGATGATCAGCTCGAAGGGCCGAATGGCCTACTCCTGCACCTAATTTCTATGTTTCTATGCAGTGAAAATCAAGCACATGTAATACCATCAAGTACACAATTGGTACACAATTGAAGTCATGTGCAAAATTCTATCATGCATGCAAGGTTCAAGAAGGGTGAGAGCATCAAACATTGAAGCATGTCTTAGCTGGAACTTACTTGCTACTCTGGATCTCCTGTTCCTGGCCCGATGAATCCAAGATGTTGACCTTCCCCATGAAAGTTCTTTATTTATGTTATCATCTGTAATGATAACTTCAGCTCTTACCTATTCTCTGCTGGCTTTCACCCAATCCCAACCACCTATCCTCTCCATGGCATACATGATACTTTATCTGACCTCCTGATCTCTTTCCTGGCCCTTTACCCAATGTTCACCTCTACTCCCTAATTATCATTCCTGTTTTTGCCCTCTACCCTTCGCCCACAGTCAACCATCTCTCAGCTCCATGATCTGCTCACCACCCCCTCGGCCACTAGTGTAATGAACCTTCTGTTCCTCTAATCAGTCCGCTCTGACTCTATCCCAACTCCAAACCTTTCCTGAAGGGTCTGAAGAGGGGTCTCAACCCGAAACATTACCCATTCCTTCTCTCCAGAGATGCTACCTGTCCAGCTAAGTTACTCCAGCATTTTGTGTCTATCTTTCTCTACCCCTATCCCCCACTCTGTTCTCCAGTGCTAGCAGCTACTTTCTGCCAATCCAGTATTTTATTATCACAGTATATTAATACATCAGCTACCAGTAACCATCGGGTCATTTGGACACAGGATTTAATTAACATAATTGCCCTATTTGCTAAATTCTCACACCAAAATCACAAAACTCGCATCTTGACAAACATGACAGCAGGAGAATGTGAATTATAATCATAATTGTTCTCAATTTTCCTTGTACAAAACCTGTTCCATTAGTAAAGGTCAGAGTTTTACTGTAGTAGACATTCAGTATTCTAGAAGGAACTGTTCTTTCTATCTAATAAGCTACATTGGCCATTTGTCTCCCTTCCAGTCTGTTCAAAACAAGTCTCATTATAGCACTGATGTTTATGTTGCACCATTGTAAAACAGCCAGAGTTTCTCGCAGGTTCCTACAATTTAGGGACAAATAATGCGAGTTGCTGAAAGCAATTAAATCAAATCTGACTTGAATTATTAGTATGCCTCATCCTTTATCCCAATAGGACAAAGACTGTATGGATGGTGGGATGAGAGGTGGCAGTATTACAAATCATTAAGTACTTTTAAAGTGCAGATATTATTGTAAGCTGGGATGCACGCAGAAGCCTCCACGTGGCGCATCCCGGGCAATGCTGACGACAGAAACTGTACCACCCCTTATATAAAATAGTCGCCTATACGAGTTGCACCCGTGGGTTCAATTGCGCTCTCTCTTTCTCTCTCTCTTTTTTTAATTTGTGCAAAAACAGTACCCAATAGCACTACGATTTTCCCCACCTTACTCACCGTTCTCCTGTGCTCCAAGCGCATCATGTTTTGTTCCGAATGGTGGAATATTACAAACGTTATGATGGTTTAAAAATCGTAAGATCAGCAGATTGGTCTCTCCTGTCAGTCGCCAGGACGGCAACGCCCCAGTCAGTCAATGAGTGAGTCCAGAAGCCATCCGCCCCGAAGCCGGCCCTGTGTGCAGAGTCTGGCCGACTGCGATGCTGACTGCTGCAATCTTGGGATCCTGGGTAAGTGAGGAGTGAAAGTTGGGGGATTGAGGGGGCCTGGCTCTGGCGGGGCCGGGCACACCATCCCCGCCCACAACCCCCATCCCCCCCCCCCCCCCCCAGTGGCAGGACACGGCAGCAGCAGGCCACAGCAGCGGCAGGCCACGGCAGATGCAAGCCACGGCAGCGGCAGGCCACGGCAGCGCTTCCTCCCCCCCCCACCAGCCCCTGCCTGAAGCTGTCCCCCTCCCTGGCTACAGAATGCTCCCTCCAGCCCCCACCTGAAGCTTCCCCATCCCCAGCTGCAGGACCAGCCCAAGAAAAGTCCATTTGGCCCACAATGTGCACACTAGCCCTCCGAAAACGAGTCCCTTTGGCCCACAACACACATACTAACCCTCCAGAAAGCCACCCCCCAATGGCTCCCGCCTGAAGCCCTCCCCCACCCGCGGCTACAGGATGCTCCTCCCCACTGATCCCCGCCTGAAGCCGTCCCCATCCCCAGATGCAGGATGCTTCCCCCCCCCCCCCCCACCGGCCCCCGCCTGAAGCCGTCCCTATCCCCAGCTGCAGGATGCTCCCCACCCGCCCCCTGCTGAAGCCGGTGGGGAGTGGCAGTGGAAGGCCATGACAGCGGCAGGCAGGGGCAGGCCAGAGTAGCGCTTGGTCACGGCAGTGGTAGGTCATGGCATCACTCCCTTACCCCCCTCCCCCACCTGCCCCCGAAAGCCCCGCCTAAAGCCATCCCCCTCCCCTAGTGCAGGACGCTCACCCCGCCCCCCCCCCCCACCATCCCCGACAGCCCTCACCTGAAGCCGTCACCCTCTCCCGGCTGCCGGATGGAACGCCCCCCACCAGCCCCCGACAGTCCCCGCCTGAAGCCGTGCCCCTCCCGCGACTGCAGGATGCCCCCCCCCCGACAGCCCATGCCTGAAGCCATCCCCCTCCCTCGGCTGCAGGATGCTCTCCCCCCCCCCCACCGGCCCCTGACTGAAGCCATCGCAGTCCCCACCTGCAGGATGCTCCCCACGGGTCCCCTCCTGAAGCCGATGGGGAGCAGAACTGGCAGGCCATGGCAGCAGAAGGCCACGGCAGCAGTAGGCCATTCCAGCAGTAGGCTACGGCAATGCTCCCTTACATAGAAACATAGAAACATAGAAATTAGGTGCAGGAGTAGGCTATTCGGCCCTTCGAGCCTGCACCGCCATTCAATATGATCATGGCTGATCATCCAACTCAGTATCCCGTACCTGCCTTCTCTCCATACCCTCTGATCCCTTTAGCCACAAGGGCCACATCTAGCTCCCTCTTAAATATAGCCAATGAACTGGCCTCGACTACCCTCTGTGGCAGAGAGTTCCAGAGATTCACCACTCTCTGTGTGAAAAAAGTTCTTCTCATCTCGGTTTTAAAGGATTTCCCCCTTATCCTTAAGCTGTGACCCCTTGTCCTGGACTTCCCCAACCCCTTGTCCTGGACTTACCAACCCCTCCCCCACTGGCCCCCGACAACCCCGCCTGAAGCCATCCCCTCCCCCAGTTGCAGGACGCTCCTCACCCGGCTGTAGGTCGCTCACGCCCCTCCCCACTGACAATGCCCGCCTGAAGCCGTCCACATCCCCCGCTGCAGGACGCCCCCCCCCCCCATCGGCCCACGACAGCCCCCGCTTGAAGCCGTCCTCCTCCCTGGCTGTAAGATGCTCTCCCCACACCCCCATTCCCCTGGACCCCGACAGCCCCCTCCTGAAGCCATCCCCCTCCCCCGCTGCAGTACGCTCCCCCTCATCGGCCCACGACAGCCCCCACCTGAAGCCGTCACCCTCTCCTGGCTGCTAGATGCTCCCCCCCCCACCAGGAACATAAGGTGTGGACATAATTCATATGCTCTGTACAGGAGAAGGTCTCCAGACATGGGAGGATTTCAGGGACATCAAGAGGCACGCTGGCATCGACCTATCACTTCTGATTGGGCGGTGCCCTGTAATGCTCAACTATTGAATTTGTTCAAATGCTCCTCTGTAAAGGCAGTCAAATACGTCATCAAGTACACCTTGAAGGGAAGTGATCAAGCAGCTTTTAGAGTTAACAGGGATGACAAAATTACACAGTACTTGACTGGCAGATACATTGGTCCATCAGAAGCAGAGGCATCAATCATTGGATTTCCAACTCATGAGAGACAGCCGGTTGTCTTTCAACTCCAGGTACATCTACCACAACAACAACGAGTCGTTATCTGAGTCAATGCTGCTCGGCAAGTGAGCAATGATGATATGGCGAGAACGACTTTAACTGAATTCATGGCATCATGTTCTCAAGAGCCATTTCCAAGAACACTCTACTACGCTGATGTTCCCCGATTTTACACATGGAACAATAAGAGATAGCAAAGAAGGAAGTTGGTAAGAGAGTGGAAGATCTTCCAAGTCTTTTTGAAGCCAATGTTCTGGGACGAGTGTATACTGTGTCTCCAAGATGTGGTGACCTCTACTACTTGAGACTGCTTCTCCATCATGTAAAAGGGCCAGTATCCTTCGATTCATTGAAGACACATGATGGAGAAATGCATCCTTCCTTCAAAGTCGTCTGCAGACAAAGAGGTTTGTTGCAGACTGACGACCATTGGCTTTAGATCTCTGAGTTTCTCCAATAGTTTAAACTTGTACATTGAATTTTACTATGTTATTTGAAATCCCATCTGATATTTTAGGGATATTAGCATATCTTCCACAGAATGAAATATACTCAACACATCTGCCCTTTCTTTTTTTTTTTGTGTGTAGGAAGAAACTACAGATGGGTAACATTTTGGGTCAAGAACCTTCCTTTTTTGTTGTTGCAGTTATTAATTCACAGGCCTCGTTCTCTGGTGGCCCCACATTTATTTTAGCCAACCTCATTCCATTTGTATATCCATGAACTGACTTCTGGATCCTAGAAGCTTGCCAATCCTCTGGTCTACCTCTAGCCTTTGCCATGTTGTATACCCTAGTTTTCAATTTGACATTATCCATTCCCTCCCTTGTAAATCACAGATTGTGTTTCTTGTACAAGAAATCTCTCTTTTTGATTGAGATAAACTCTTGTTGATGATTATGGCAGCAGAGTGGTTCAGCCGGTAGAGCTGCTGCCACACAGCGCCAGAAACCCAGGTTCGATCCTGACCGTGTGGAGTTAGACAATAGACAATAGGTGCAGGAGTAGGCCATTCGGCACTTCAAGTAGGTATGTTACAATACTTACCTTAAGCAGCGCTGCAGTTCTGTCACTGCCCGTGTGTGCGACTTTGGCGCCGTTGAGAGGGGGGCGGGTTTAAAATGCGGTATTTCGGATGCCTATTCAAATTGATTTTGAACAGGCTGTTTAGTTGATGAAGAAAAATCGCTTCGACTGCCGTTCTCTGGAATTATTTTTAAACTGCGCTTACTAATTTAATTACTGTAGTAAATTAAAAATCATCTTCTAAAGCCGTGAACGCCGACAACGGGATGGACCTCACGTAGGGGACAAGGCAAGGTACACAGTTTATTTTTTCATTAAAAAGTGCTTCTTAGGATACCTTTAATCAAAATTTCACATTGCGAGAAGATGACTTATTCCCCATATGAACCGGCAGTATTTTTCCTGCCGACATGGGGTTTAAATTCACCGCAAATGCAAAGTTCCAATTGATCGCGTTCCAGAAAATCTCACTCGCAAGATGATTTAAATGGCCATTAATTTACGGGAATTAAACATTAAATTCCTTCCATTTGGCCTATAAATTAATGACAATGACATTTTAAAATCATGTTATATTGTGAATTCTTGTGTGAATGTTATTTGGACACTTAGGCTATTTTAAAATGTTCATCTTTTCTTAAGAAAATGATAGATGTTTAGATCTAGTAATTGAATTTTGTAATTAGCTACAATTGGGTAACTAACTAATTATATGCTTTAATTTTAGGTCATCCAAGTAAGATTTTCATATTTGTTTCAGAATACTTCAATCTATAATAATTGAAAATTTCTTTCAGTTCTCTTAATTTTTAAGAAAGTTATGGGCTTTTGACTGTCCTCGATCACAGCTTTTGTGTTAAGACAATGGAAAAGCAATAGGGAACAAGATGCTAATTTCCAAGTATGAAAATGGCCATAACCTTTTTAATACTGAAGATATGAAAGTGAATTAGGTGTCAAGTTAAACTTCTTTTTATGCTTTATCTGATGGGATAAATTGCAGACTTGATTTTTAAAATCTCAAAATTTTGTAACATTGCTACTTCAAGCAAGCACCGCCATTCACTGTGATCATGGCTGATCATCCACAATCAGTACCCCCTTCCTGCCTTCTCCCCATATCTCCTAACTCCGCTATCTTTAAGAGCTCTATCTATCTCGTTTGCACGTTCCCCCTGTGACCATGTGGGTTTCCTCCGAGTGCTTCGGTTTCCTCCCTTGTCCCAGGTTTGTAGGTTTACTGGCCTTTGGAAATTGCTCCCACTGTGTAGGGAGTGGATGAGAAAGTGGTCTAAACATACAAGTATTAATGGAAGGTGATGGCCGGCATGGACTCAGTGGGCTGAAAGACCAGTTTCCATGCTGTATCTCTAAATATTATGGCCCAAATGTTTCTGCCACTATTCCTCCACTGACCACATCTAATTTGTTACCCAGTCCATCTTAGACAATTGCTCCCTTATTTAAATTAAGACACTGTCTATGGACCTGTAGTGTTCCTCTTTAAGCTGCATTTGGAATTATATTGCGGTCAATACCGCTAAGGTATCTTTAACCATGCGATCACGTATTAGTCCTTACTCATTACATACAACCAGATGTAAAATCGCCTGTTCCAGGTCAGCTCCACAATGTATTGCTCTAAAACAAATCAGATATATATTCCACTAATTCTTCTACTACATACTTGCCCGTACAATTAGTACTTTTAATTTAATGTAATTAGTTAATGAGTAGATTAAAATCTCCCAATATAATTGCAGCTCCCTTCAAACAAGCCCTTGATATTTCCTTCTCCCAACTAACAATGATCTATTCTACATTTTTGTTGATCTCATTGCCTTGGTCCTGTTTGTACACCTGACACTTCCTTATCTATACACGTCCTTATCTATGTACCACCCACTCCCCTAACATCAGTCTGAAGAAGGGTCTCAACCCAAAACATCACCCATTCCTTCTCTTCAGAGGTGCTGCCTGTCCCGCTGAGTTACTCCAGCATTTCGTGTCTATCCTTGGTATTTCCCCATATATGCTCTGACCGATTGGGAGGTTGCATTTTGGGATCTATAGTCTACTCCCACTATGTCTTCCTCCTTCTATTCATGACCTCAACTCAAACCAATTCCACACCACTATCCGCAGCCATTAGAACATGACTCAGCAGTGCCTCCTTGATTAACAGCACTTCCGACCTCTTTCCACTTCTGCCAGGAACAGTTAATAACCTGGAATATTGAACCCCAGTCCTGGTCACCTTGCTATCACCTTTCTATGAAAGATATTCGATCATACTCATATGTTGCTCTCTTTACTCTCAACTCATCTAACGTTGCAAATACTATGTTCATTCAGATGATGAACATTAAGCTCTGATGTGTTTACATTGATTTACAACTGGATATGTTCCATATTCAATATTTCCACTTACCTTTTCTATCCTGGCCTATCACACAATGAAATATGGATTTATAGGATGTATTTAAGATACTTTTAGAGATCAATTGCAGAAAATGCTACTTTGGATCTCAATATGTGCAGTATAGAGGGTTAATTAGTGATTTTATTGCCAGGGGTATCTTTGGAGAAGAGTGACCATAACATAATAATGCAAAACTATGATCCAAAGTACAAGTAAAGGAAATTACAGTATGAAGGAATGAATGGAGATTTGTCTGTGGTTGATTGGGAGAATACATCAAAAGGTATGATGATGGTTTGCATTGAAGGAAACAATACATATGTCGCAAATAAAAATCTTTGAGGCCAATAAAAGGAAAAGTTATTTATCCGTGGCTGACAAGAGAGAAACTGAAGTTAGCATTAACTGCAACAAAGAGGTTTATAAAGTGTTAAATTTAGCAGCTGGGCTGAGGATTGAGAGCATTTTAGAATGCAGCAAAGGAGGACCAAGAGATTGAAAAAGAAGGCAAGATAGAACATACGAGTCGGTGGGTGAGAATCTTAAAAGCTTACTAGACCAAGTGCAGACCCGTTGGGTCTGGTCCCCGAAAGAGCTTCACACCCCGGGGTGTTGTTCCCGAACATGCTTCAGACCCCGGGGTGAAAATCTGCGGAAAAAAAGATGGCGCCGTTTTCGGGAAAAATCGGAGACAATCGGCGAAAAAAAGATGGCGTCGTTTTCGGAGAAAAGCGGCGAAAAAAAGATGGCGTCATTTTCGGAGAAAATCGGAGACAATCGGAGAAAATCACATGGGGGTGGGGGGGATGGATTTTATTAAAAAACGTGTACATAAACACGACCGAATTTAATCAGGAGTGGCTATTCGTAAAGATAAATGTCATCTCTTTGGAAATGGTAAAAAATATGGGCCTTTCCGCGCGCTGTGTGGGCCAGGGGCGGTATCAAAGGCGGCACAGGTCAAGCAGAACGTTGGACGTACAGACGTACAGACGGACGACAGCCAGAGAGTTTTAAAAGTATACTAGACCAAGTGCAGACCCGTTGGGTCTGGACACCGAACGTGCGTTTGCGGGGGGGAGGGGCTGTTGCGTCACACTAACCACCCCCTTTCCTCCAAAGCACGGAATCCTGCATCCACAAACACACACACTCATCACACCCCTTGATATTACATTAATTTTTAAATTTGATTATTTTATCCCATCTCCACCCTATCCACTGATGAATAGCCCTCACCTCTCAGGTGCTTCTAGAGGGGGGTGGCAGAGAGACAAAATTTAATGTTAAAAATTTGAAGAGGGATGGAGGAGGGGGGAGAGAAAGGTGGGGAGAGAGGAGGGGGAGAGAGGAGAGTGGTGGAGAGAGGAAGGAGACGATGGGGGAGAAAGGTGAAGGGGGTGTTTGGAACGGGCGTGCATGAGTCGAGCCGCGGGCTGTGAAGAGAGAAGGGCAGAGAGAGAGAGAGAGAGATGGGAGAGACAGAGAGACTGGGCCGAAGGAAATAGGAAACGTTTCAGGTAAAAAAAAAACTGATGATGGGCTTCGGCCCAAAGCTTTGCCTATTTCATTCGCTCCATAGATGCTGCTGTACCCGCTGTGTTTCTCCAGCTTTTTTTTGTGTATCTTTGATTTTCCAGCATCTGCAGTTCCGTGTTAAAGACAGACAGACTGTTGGTGGGCTGTTTTCCCAACGCGCTTTTGCGGGAGGGGGGGGGGGGGTGCTGCGGCATCACACACACTAACCACCCCGCAAACACACTCGGGGGGAAGGGGGAGAGGAAGACGGGGTGTGGAGAGAAGAGGAGAGGGGGAGGGAGGGTAGAGGGCAAGGAGGAAAGGGGAGAGATTGGTGAGGTTGAAGAGAGTAGGGTGGGGGAGAGGGATGGGGAGGAGAGTGGTGAGTTAGGAGGAGAGCGTGGAGGGCAGGAAGGGGGAGGATGTTAGAGGTGGAGAGGGGGGGATGAGGGGAAGGGGAGAGGAGTAGGTGGAAGAGAGGGAGAGAGGGAGGGGGAGGGAGAGAGGGAGGGGGAGGGAGAGAGGTGGGGGAGGGAGAGGGGAAGAGTTGGGAGTGAGTGGTTGCGGGGAGTGGTGCAAGAGAGAGTGGAAGGGGGTGGGGGGGAGATGGGGGTGAAGAGGGGGGTGGAGGGGTAAGAGAGGGTGTGGGAGGGGAGGGAGGGGGAGAGGAGAGAGGGGGTAGAGTGGGGAGGGAGAGTGGAAGTAGGAGGGGTAGGGACAGTCGGGTGGGGAGAGAAGAGGAGAGGGGGAGGAGGAAAGGGGAGAGATTGGTGAGTGAGAAGAGAGCAGGGTGGGGGAGAGGGAGGGGGTGGAGAGTGGGGAGTGGTAGGAGAGCGGGGAGGGCAGGAAGGGGGGAGAGGATGTTAGAGGTGGAGAGAGGGGATGAGGTGAAGGGGAGAGGAGTAGAAGGAAGAGAGGGAGGGGAGGGAGGGGGAGAGGAGAGAGGAGGGGGAGGGAGAGTGGAAGTAAGAGGGGTAGGGACAGTCCATCTGTTCCCCATTCCCTATCACCCCCAATCATCTTTCTCTATTCCCACACGTGGCGACGCCCTTCGACACAGGCTGCGGGGGTGGGGGGGGTGGGGCTGGGGCTGCTGCCAAGGCATATGTAAATTGGTCCATTCCGATTGGACATCTGTGAGCATCGGGCATTGTGACATCACACAATGGAATCTTTACTAACATTCTATGGCTGAGCTGTTTTTTTAAACATTTTGAAATGTTTGGTTTGGGGGGGGGAGAGGTATTTTATTTTAAAAAGCGTACCTAAACACGACCAAATTTAATCAGGATCGTCTATTCGTAAAGATAAACGTAACCTCTTTAGAAACGGTAAAAAATATCGGCGTTTCAAAGGCGGGACAGGTCAAGCAGAACGTTGTACGTACAAACGTACAGACGTACAGACGTACAGACGTACAGACGTACAGACGGACGGCAGCCAGAGAGTTTTAAAAGTATATAGATATAGATAGATAGAGGATGTTGAAAAGGAAAAGACTATCAAAGGCAAGTGTGGCCCTTACAGACACAGGCAGGAGCATTTATATTTTGGAAGGAAGGAAGGAGCAGCAGAATGAAACATTTACTTTGCATGTGTCATCACTGAAGAAGACACACAAAATCTGTCAGATATATATTAAAAATTAAAGGGTCTAGTGAGAATAAAGTATTGGTCCAAAAACATAATACTAAAGAAGTTATTGAACTTGAAAGCTAATGAAACCCAAAGATGATGATTTGCATCCCATAGGTTTGAAGAAATTGGCTGTAAGGCAGGGAATACTCTGATTAACTTTTTCCCAAAGTCCTGTGGATTGGAGTCAGCAGATGTGACCCTGCTTCTTAAGCAAGGGGGAAGGGAACCAACAGGGAACTTGAAGAAGGGTCTCGACCTTAAACGTCACCCATTCCTTCCATCCAGAGATGCTGCCTGTCCCGCTGAGTTACTCCAGCATTTTGTGTCCATCTTCGGTGTGAACCAGCATCTGCAGTTCCTTCCTACACAGGGAACTACCAAAAATATTAGCTGAACATCAATGAGAAGGTAAAAATGGTGGAATCCATAATATAATATAAATGATGTTACAACAGAATGCCTTGAAATGAATTTTAGGTGTGAGCAGACCCAACATGGAAAAATGAGAGGAAAATAATGTTTGAATCATTCACCAGATGGCTTTAAGGATGTGACAAGCAGAGTGAATGAAGGAGATCCAGTGGAGGTGAAATACCTGGATATCAGGTTCTTGTTAAGGTCCCATGTGCGAGGCTAATCAGGAAGGTTGCCATGAGAAATTGGGGTTAATATATGTGGAATGAGAGTTGGTTGCTGTACTGAAAGCAAAGAGTGGGGGTGACCTGGTCATTCTCAGGCTTGCAGGTACTGGGTACTTGGACACCAGCCTTTTACAATCGGTGGGACGAGAATAAGTGTTCAGCGAAACAGCTGCCGAGTCTTCGTTTGGTCTCGCCAATGTACAGGAGCCCACATCAGGAACACTGGTTGCAGTAGATGAAGTTAGAGGACGTACATATGAATCTCTTTCTTACCTGAAAGGACTCTCGGGGTCCCTGGATGGGTCCCTACAAGAGCAGGATTGATGTCCAATAAAGTATACAGATGTACTATTGAGTGAAGCAATAAGATACAGTAGCTCAGGAAACTATTCGCATTTTAAATCAAAGAGAAAACAGTATAAAAGAGAACAATCTGAGAGTGAAAGTAATCTTACAACTTAGCGGAAGGGATGGTGCTGCCAATAGACTCCAGCAGGAAAGGAAACCATTTAACAGTCACTCATACGGTGAGACTGCTTGGTTCCATGGAATAGACTGTGATAATCACTTTGGTTAAATATTGCTTCTTTGTACTGGATGCAAGCATTATACTTATAACCAGTATAACAACAGTGTTCATCACGGTTTGTTGAGGTCACAAATAATTACCTTAAGTTAAATTAAATTAAACGTTTTGAAAATAAGAAAGCCAACAAATGGCAAATCTCACGCAATACCTCAAGTCATGTCAAATAAGAGAGTAGGAGGCGGATAGCTCTATTGCAAGATGGTTTCTTTTGCTGGAATAGTGAGCTGGTGGGGTGGGAGATTGCAACCTTCACATGGTCCGCCCAGTTTTGACGAATGCAATCAACCTGGCATGCACAATCAAATAAGACCAAATAGAACAAGTTGTCCTGCAACTTTAGGCTGTGCACGCCATATGCAAGAAGAAGAAGGTGAGATGGTAAATCCTAGTTTTCTGTATGAATGTTCTTCAACCACCCCTTGCAGCATCTCGACCAAAACCATAAGTAACCCATTCCTACTTAGATTCCTGCTTCTAATGTTATAGTTCTGATGCAATCCTAACCCACTTGTTATTTGGTGATTAAAATGAATCCAACTTATTCTGTTGTTCCCTCCATGGATGCTGCCCGCGCTGCTGAGCATTTTCCACATTTTCATGTGTCACCTCTGATGCGTTGTAGCTACAGTGTTTCTTCTTCTTGCGTACGGTGTGCACAGCCTAAAGTCGTAGGACAACTTGTTCTATTTGATCTTATTTGATCGTGCACGCCAAGTTGATTGCATTCATCGAAACAGGGCGGACCACGTGAAGGTTGCAATCTTCCACCCCGCTCCAGTGTTTGACTCTGGTTTATGTTTTGAATCCATTGCTGCTGCTCCTCACGTGTGTTCAGATGGAGAAGTTTCAGCTCTTCTGTCCAAATGGATTTTCTCAGTTCTGATGGAAGGTTTTCAATATGAACAACTTTTTCTTTAACCAGGAAAACAGTAGGACCCACTAAGTATTATTAAGCAATTTTTAGTTTAGTTTAGTTTAATTTAGTTTAGTTTAGTTTAGAGATACAGCGTGGAAACAGGCCATTCAGCCCATCAAGTCCGCACCAACCAGCGATCCCCACATGCTAACACTATCCTACACACACTGGAGACAATTTACAATTATACCATGTCAATTGGCCTACAAACCTGTACATCTTTGGAGTGTGGGAGGAAACCGAAGTTCCCAGAGAAAACCCACGCAGGTACAAACTCTATACAGACAGTACCTATTGGCAGGATCGAACCATGGGACTCTGGCGCTGTAATGTAGCAACTATACCGCTGCACCACCGTGCTGCCCATTTTGTTTACTGTGAAGGAAGTTAACTTCTAGTGGGGTTTTGTTTTAATTTGAAAATTATTGAAGGACAATAAAATAAAGAATGAATATCTTGAAATGACAAATGTCAAATATATTAATAAGTTGTGTTTAAAACATAGCACATAGAACTGCACAGCACAAGAACAGGCACTTTGGACCATGATGTTGGTATTGAACATGTTGGCCACTTAAACTAATCCCTCTGCCTGCATGTGCTCCTATTCTACCACTCGCTGTATATTTATTTATCTATCTAAGGTACATAAAGTACACATACATTAATGATAAATAAAACTAGTGAAAAACAGCTAAATATAGAGCAAATTCCACATAGTGCAAAATAATATTAAAGTATAATAACAGAGTAGTCAAACGAAGTAAAAGAGAGAAAATGGATTGCCAGGATATAG
This sequence comes from Malacoraja senta, assembly GCA_038087875.1. NCBI lineage: Eukaryota > Metazoa > Chordata > Chondrichthyes > Rajiformes > Rajidae > Malacoraja > Malacoraja senta. The sequence goes on along the minus strand of CM075982.1, from coordinate 57,214,208 downwards.
CAATGTTACAAAATTTTTGAGATTAAAAAAATCAAGTCTGCAATTTATCCCATCAGATAATGCATAAAAAGAAGTTTAATTTGACACCTAATTCACATTCATATCTTCAGTATTAAAAAAGTTATGGCCATTTTCATACTCGGAAATTAGCTTCTTGTTCCCTATTGCTTTTCCATTGACAACACAAAAGCTGTGATCGAGGACAGTCAAAAGCCCATAACTTTCTTAAAAATTAAGAGAACTGAAAGAAATTTTCAGTTATTATAGATTGAAGCATTCTGAAACAAATATGAAACAATCTTACTTGGATGACCTGAAATAAAGCATATAATTAGTTAGTTACCCAATTATAGCTAATAACAAAATGCAATTATTAAATCTAAACATCTATCCATTACTTAAGAAAAGATTAACATTTTTAAATAGCCTAAGTGTCCAAATAACATTCACACAATAATTCACAATATAACATGATTTTTAAATCTCATTGTCATGAATTTATAGGCCAAATGGAAGGAATTTAGTGTTTAACTCCTGTAAATTAATGGCCATTTAAATCATCTTGCAAGTGGGATTTTGTGGAACGCGATCGATTGGAACGTTGCATTTGCGGTGAATTTAAACCCCATATCGGCAGGAAAAATCCTGCTGGTTCGTATGGGGAATAAATCACCTTTTCGCAATGTAAAATTTGGATTAAAGGCATCCTAAGAAGCACGTTTATATGTAAAATAAACGTCTTTCCTTTACCTGTCCCGTGCATGAAATCCGTCCCCGTTGTCGGTGTTCACGGCATTAGAAGCGGCTTTTTAATTTACTCCAGCGCTGAAATGATCCAGGTTTTTAAAAAAAATTCACAGAACGGCCGTCGGAAGAAATATTTTCAGCATTTGCTAGCTCCCCGAGAAAATATATCGAGGACAGGTAGGAGAAAACGGCATTTTAACCTCGCACAACCCCCCCCCCCCTCAAAGGCGCCAAAGTCGCGCGCACGGCCAGTGACAGAACTGCAGCACCGCTGAAGGTAAGTTTTGAAGAAGGCGGCGCCCTGGTTGGCTGCGGCAGCTTTGACTCTCGATAGTGATAGCGACAAATTTTCTATAATCCGGCTTCATAACTTGCAGCGGGCAGGCTGCAAGTTAATGTACGATCATGGGTCATTACTGGAATTACAACAGTTAAGCAGTAGAGACTACGTGGACGTTGAACTTGAGGAACTTGAGGAACGCCTGCAGTGTCTCGGACTGCTGCGTCGGGAGGACCCAGCGGCCTGCAGAGCCGCGGAGACATTCACAAACACTGGCCGCTATAGAAGGACACGAAGGCGGCGCTACAGAAGTATACGGAGGCGGCGCTACAGAAGACAGAAGCGGGGCTGTCGAGGTGGGCTAACGGCAAGGCTAAAGGCTAACCCGTGGAGGACACTGCTCCCATCCGTTCTCCTGTCGAATGTCCGTTCTCTGGAAAATAAAATGGACTATTTACATCTGGATCTCTCAACAAAAAGGGTGGTGAGAGATTGCTGCGTTATAGTTCTAACAGAGACATGGCTAAACTCATCTGTACCTGATGCGGCTGTTAGCTTAGGGGGGCTAACAACATTCTGGCTCGACAGGGACACTGTTTTGACTGGTAAATCCCGGGGTGGGGGTGTGTGCATCTAAACAAACAACAGCTGGTGTAATAATGCCACCGCTGTTTCCAGTCACTGCTCTCCGGACATACAGTTTTTGACTGTGAAATGCAGGCCATTCTATCTGCCACGGGAGTTTACTGTGGTTAGCATTACTGCTGTATACATCCCCCCCGCGGCCAACAATAAGGAAGCTCTGCGTATTCTCTACCGTTCCATCAGCGAGTTGCAAAGAAATCATCCAGAGGGCGTTGTCATTGTTGCTGGGGACTTTAACCAGGTCAACATGAAGACTGTCCTCCCTCATTTTCATCAATATGTGGACTTTGCTACACGTGGAGAGAATACGCTGGACCGGGTCTACAGTAACATCAAGCAGGCTTTCAGAGCAGCACCCCGGCCTCACCTCGGCTCCTCTGACCACCTCTCTGTAATGCTCATCCCAGCCTATAAGCCCCTGCTGATCAGAGAGAAACCTACTGTGAAGCAGGTTAGAGTCTGGTCTGAGGCAGCTATAGACTGCTTTGAGTGCACGGACTGGGACATGTTCAGGACAGCAGCCACTTACAACCAAAACATCAATGTCGATGAGTATGCCATGTCTGTGTCGGGATACATACAGAAGTGCATGGAGGACGTCACTGTCATCAGGAACATCATAACCCGGGCCAACCACAAACCTTGGATTACTGCAGAGGTGCGTGCCATGCTGAAAGCACGGAATGCGGCTTTTAAATCTGGTGATTTGGGGGCTCTGAGAACAGCGAGAGCCAACCTTAACCGTGAAATAAGGAAAGCAAAGCGCGCCAAAGGACAGAAAATCCAGGGTTTCTTCCAGGATGATACCAACACCAGGAACATGTGGGAAGGCATCCGGGCCATAACAAACTACAAGGCCCCTCAGATGTCTTGTAAGGATGACACAGACTCTCTCAATGAACAAATAATTATTTCGGCAGGTTTGAGGCACTGAACACCACTATAGTGAGGAAATTAGAGCCTCAACCAGGAGAACAGACACTGTCTTATGAAACGGCTGAAGTCCGCAGAATCCTGGAGGGCATTGACAAGCGAAAGGCAGCCGGACCGGATAACATACCGGGGCGTCTGCTTAGGGGATGTGCCGACCAGCTGGCCCTGGTTCTGACAGACATTTTTAACACCTCCCTGAACCAGGCCATTGTTCCATGGTACACAAAAATGCTGGAGAAACTCAGCGGGTGCAGCAGCATCTATGGAGCGAAGGAAATAGGTAACGTTTCGGGCCGAAACCCTTCTTCAGACTGATAGGGGGTGGGGAGAAGAAAGGAAAAAAGGAAAAAGGCGGAGGAGGAGCCCGAGGGCTGGGGGAGGGGAGGAGACAGCCAGATGGCTGATGAAGGGGAGGGGACAACAAGGGCTAGCAGAATTGGGAGGATTCAATGTTCAAACCCCCAGGATGTAGACTGCCCAAGCGGAATATGAGGTGCATTTCCTCCAATTTACGGTGTTGCTCGCTGTGGCCATGGAGGAGACCCAGGACAGAGAGGTCAGATACGGAATGGGAGGGGGAGTTGAAGTGCTGAGCCACCGGGAGTTCAGGTTGGTTATTGCGGACCAACCGGAGGTGTTCGGCGAAACGATCGCCAAGCCTCCGCTTGGTCTCACCGATGTAGATCAGCTGGCATCTAGAGCAGCGAATGCAATAGATGAGGTTGGAGGGGATGCAGGTGAACCTCTGTCGCACCTGGAACGACTGCTTGGGTCCTTGAATGGAGTGGAGGGGGGAGGTGAAGGGACAAGTGTTGCATCTCTTGCGGTTGCAAGGGAAAATACCAGGGGAGGGGGTGGTATGGGAGGGAAGGGAAGAATTGACAAGGGAGTTACGGAGGGAGCGGTCTTTGCGGAAGGCAGACATGGGGGGAGATGGGAAGATTTGGCGAGTGGTGGGGTCACGTTGGAGGTGGCGAAACTGACGGAGGATCACTTGTTGTATGTGACGGCTAGTGGGGTGAAAGGTGAGGACTAGGGGGACTCTGCCCTTGTTGTGAGTGGAGGGATGGGGAGAGAGAGCAGTGTTGCGGGGTATGGCAGAGACCCTGGTGCGAGCCTCATCTATGGTGGAGGAGGGGAACCCCCGTTCCCTGAAGAATGAGGACATTTCAGATGCCCTGGTGTGGAACGCCTCATCCTGGGAGCAGATGCGGCGTAGACGGAGGAATTGGGAGTGGGGGATGGAGTCCTTACAGGAAGCAGGGTGGGAAGAAGTGTAGTCCAGATAGCCATGGGAGTCGGTAGGTTTGTAGTGGATGTCGGTAAGGAGTCTATCACCTGCGATGGAGATAGTGAGGTCAAGGAATGGTAGGGAAGTGTCGGAAATGGTCCAGGTGTATTTGAGTGCCGGATGGAAGTTGGTGGTGAAGCGGATGAAGTCAGTCAGTTGTGTGTGGGTGCAGGATGTGGCACCAAAACAATCATCGATGTAGCGGAGGTAGAGGTCGGGGATGGGGCCCTGGTACGCATTGAACAAGGATTGTTCTACGTACCCGACAAAGAGGCAGGCGTAGCTGGGGCCCATGCGTGTGCCCATAGCTACGCCTTGTATTTGGAGGAAATGGGAGGAGTCAAATGAAAAGTTATTAAGTGTAAGGACTAGGCGGAGGAGGGTGTCAGTGGCCGGGTATAGATTGCTTCTACGGTCGAGGAAAAAACGGAGGGCTTCGAGACCATCCTGGTGGGGGATGGAGGTGTACAATGACTGGACGTCCATGGTGAAGATGAGGGGGTGAGGGCCTAGAGAGTGGAATGCGCGGAGATGACGGAGAGTGTCTGACGTGTCTTGAACATAGGTAGGGAGGGATTTAACCAAGGGGGATAGGATGGAGTCGAGGTAGGTGGAGATGAGTTCGGTGGGGCACGAACAGGCAGAGACAATGGGTCTACCGGGACAGTCAGGTTTGTGGATTTTGGGGAGAAGGTAAAAGCGGGCTGTGCGGGGCTGGGGAACGATGAGGTTGAAGGCTCGGTCGGGCAGGGCGTGGGAGTGGATGAAGTCGGTGATGGTGCTGGAGATGATGGCCTGGTGCTCTTCAGTGGGGTCATGGTCCAGGGGTAAGTAGGAGGAGGTGTTCGAGAGTTGGCGCGTGGCCTCAGCTTTGTAGAGATCGACGCGCCAGACTACCACGGCACCTCCCTTGTCGGCGGGTTTGATAACCCAATCTAGGTTGTTGCGGAGTGAGTCGATGGCAGTGCGTTCAGGGGGGAAGAGATTGGAGTGAGACAGGGGAGTGGAGAAGTTCAGGCGGTTGATGTCACGGCGGTAGTTTTGAATAAAGAGTTCTAAAGCCGGAAGGCTACGAGGGGGGTTCCATGAGGATGGGGTGCGTTGGAGACGGGAAAAGACATTGTTCCATCATGTTTCAAGACAGCCACCATCATACCAGTTCCCAAAAAGTCTACAATAACCTGCCTGAATGATTACCACCCCGTAGCACTCACACCAATAATAATGAAGTGCTTTGAGAGGCTTATTAAGCAGCACATGGTCTCTAAACTACCCCCCAGTTTTGACCCGTTCCAGTTTGCTTATCGCCCGAACCGCTCCACAGAGGATGCTATCTCCTCTGCAGTTCACCTGGGCCTACAACACCTGGAGGAGAAGAACACCAACGTGCGGATGCTGTTTGTTGACTTCAGCTCAGCATTCAACACGATAATCCCCCAGCATCTGGTGAGCAAACTGGCACCCCTAGGATTCAATACCACACTATGCAACTGGACCCTGGATTTCCTTTCTGAAAGACCCCAGTCTGTGCGGGTGGGGAAGAACACCTCCTCGGTCATCACACTGAGCACCGGCTCCCCTCAGGGCTGTGTCCTGAGTCCGCTGCTCTTCACATTGATGACACATGCCTGTGTCGCCAAGTCCACTACTAACCATATCATCAAATATGCGGATGACACAACAGTAGTGGGCCTCATCCGCAACAACGACGACCAGGCATACAGAGAGGAGGTGGAGCAGCTGGTGAGCTGGTGCAGCAGGAACAACCTTCTCCTAAATGTGGACAAAACCAAGGAGATTGTCGTCGAATTCAGAAAGAAAAATCAGCCCAGTCACACTCCGCTGTGCATCAACAACTTAGCAGTGGAGCAGGTGAAAAGCATCAAGTTCCTGGGTGTGCATATAACGGACACCTTAACTTGGACCACAAACATCACATCTCTGGTAAAACGGGCACAGCAGCGTTTGTACTTCCTCCGCAGGATGAGAAGATCACACCTCCACCCTCCCATCCTCACCACATTCTACAGAAGCACCATTGAATCAGTCATGACCAGCTGCATCTCTATGTGGTGCGGCGGCTGTACAGCTGCGGACTGGAAGTGCATTCAGAGAGTGGTGAGGACAGCGGAAAAAATCATTGGGACTTCTCTTCCTTCCATCATGGACATTGGTTACAAACGCTGTCTGTCAAGAGCTAAGGGCATTACCAGAGCCCCCACACACCCACAATATGGACTGTTTACACTGCTAAACTCCGGGAGGAGGTACCGCAGCATGAAGGGCCGGACAACCAGGTTCTGCAACAGCTTCATCCCCCAGGCCATAAGATTATTGAACTCACACTCAAACCAATGCAAAAAACGTTCTTATACACTGCCAATTTTATAAACTTTCCTTTTTTTTAACTATGCACATGAAGCACTTTTTATGGACACACTAATGCACTTTTACTGATCGCCTGATAGAAATGGTGTATTCTGCTGTTACTTTCAAGAGTCAAGGCAATGAAATTTTGTTCAATGTGCACTGTGTCTATGTGTATACCTGAATGACAATTAAAGTTATATTCAAAAATTCAAAAAAAAACATACCTACAGGATAGCAGGCATCCTTGTCGATAATAAGCCTTTGATGGGGTGGGCTATGTTCACCCCCTCTGGTGGCTCAGGCAATCAACAGCAGGGCAGTTACCATGCTCGGCTGTCCTGTCAGGATACTTTCTATAGCTTATCCATAAAAGTTCAAGACAATCATCTTGGACATGTCGAATCTTTTCAGTTGCCTAAGAAAGTAAACATGCTAGCACATTTTCTTAATCAGTGCATCAGTATGAGGGGCTGGGTTAGGTTGCTTGTGATATGGATGCCTCGGAACATGTCACTGATCCATTCCTTCCATAGATGCTGACTGACCTACTGAGTTGCTCCAGCACTTTGTGGTTTTGCTGGGAAGAAGCTGTTCTTGAACCTGGCAATATCCTGTCAGTCTCCTTGCCATCCCTGGTGGCCTTGTGAGATCATACTCGACCTTCTTCTACAGAGAACAATTATCCTTCATGAAAACCTTAGATCTAGGCTTTAACTTTCTGATCATTCTGGATCGACCCTGATCCTTGTCATAATGTAGTTGTCACGCATTTCTTGATGAAACCGGTGAAAAGTGAGGTATCTCGATCAGACTGGTTGAAGTAGTTTTGAAAATGTTCCAATGAACAGACTTTTTTTTTTTTTTTTATATTTTTATTTTATTAGAAGTAAGTACAATCATATGGCACCAAAGTGCCTAATATATAATGACATAATACATTTTATGTACAGCTTCTTATTTTTTTTATTATGATAAAGAAGAATAAGAAAAAGAAAGTAGATAGTAAAAGATAGAAAAACGTGAGGTATATAGTGTGTGAAAAAGAAAAAAAAAGAGTGAAAGAAGAAAATTGAAGAAAAGAAAATTGAAACAAGAGAGTAGAAAATAAAAAAATAAAAGTAAGGAGATCATTATTTATAATCTTGACCATCCCTCACCCAGTCCTGGAACAGTTAGCTACAATTGTGTTGCACCATATGATTCCAAAAAGATGACAAATGGAGACCAACTCGTTAAGAATTGGTCTGATTTATCTATTAGGAGGAATCGCATTTCCTCAAGATGTGCAGTGTCCAACATGCTTGAAATCCACATTTTAAGCGTTGGTATTGGTGTATTTTTCCAGAATTTAAGTATTCGTTTTTTTGCTATTATTAAACCACAATTAAAAAATAAATTTTGAGATGAGTTCAATTTATTCCCATCTTCCATTACTCCAAATATAATCATTTCAGTATTAGGTTCCATTCTTATCTTGAATAATTTTGTAAATATTTCAAAAATATCACTCCAAAATTTATAAAGTTTTATGCAGGAAACGAAAGAGTGTGTTATAGTTGCGTTTTGGAATAGACATTTATCACAAATGGGGGATATATTTGGATCCAAATTTTTTCAATCTAGTTTTTGAATAATATAATCTATGTAAAATTTTAAATTGAATTAAATTATGTCTTGCATTAATCGAACATTTGTGTATATATATCAAATACTTTCCCCATGTAACCTTCGTAATTTTTATCATTAATTCCCGTTCCCACTCTTCTCTAAGTACCTCTGTCGATGCTAGGTCTATATTTAAAATACTATTATATAAATATGATATTAATTTCTGTGAGTCAGCCTTAATATTCATTGCTTCTTCCAGTAAATCAAAAGTTGTTTTTTGATATCCTTGTATGTATTTCTTCATGAAATCGCAAATCTGAAGATATTTAAAATATTGATTATTTTTCAGTTTAAATTTTAATTGTAATTGTTGGAACGATAATAGATTTCCCATTTCATACATATCACCGATCCTTTTAATTCCCATTCTTTCCCATTGGTTATATGTTTTATCAATAAGAGATGGTTTAAATAAAGGATTATTCGCTATTGGCATTAACAATGATAAATTTCTTAATTTTAGAGATAATTTTATTTGTTTCCAAATTCTTATTGTATCGTGTATAATTGGGTTCTTCTTATATATTGTGTTGTTCCGTTTTTTCGGGGAGAAGAGGATCGTTCCTATATTACAAGGAAAACAATCCTCTTTCTCCATTCTTATCCCTTCTGTCTGTTGGGTAGAACTGTCCAAGCAGTAAATTATATTCTTAATATGCACTGCCTAATAGTAATACAAAAAATTCGGGAGTGAAAGTCCCCCGACATCTTTTGGTTTACATGTGTTTTTTTTTTAATTCTGTGTGATCTATAATCCCAAATAAAATTAGTAATATTAGAGTCTAATTTTTTTTTAAATATTTTGGTATATATAATGGTATAGATTGAAATACGTATAATAATTGTGATAGAAAAATCATTTTTATAGCATTTATTCTACCTATTAATGATAAAGGAAGTGTTTTCCAAAATGTAATCAACGTATTGAGTTTATTTAATAAAGGTATAAAATTAGCGTTGAATAATGCTTTATATTTTCTAGTAATTTGAATACCAAAATATTTAAATTTTTCTGTTGCAATTTTAAAGGGGAACTTCAATAAGTGTGCAGATTCTTGAGGTTTTAACGTCATAATTTCATTTTTATTCCAGTTTATTCTATATCCAGAAAAAGACCCGAATTCCTCTATTAAATTTAATAAATTTGGTATGCTCGTTTGCGAATTTGTAATATATAGAAGTATATCGTCTGCATATAATGAAATTTTATTATTTGAGTCCCTAGTATTGTAACCCTGAATATTCGGATGAATTCTTATACTTTCATCCAAGGGCTCTATCATAAGGGCAAATAGCAGGGGTGATAACGCACATCCCTGCCTATTGCCCCTTGATAATTGAAATTTTGGAGATAACATATTATTGGTTAATATTCTTGCCATCGGTTTATCATATAATAATTTTACCCATGCAATAAAATTCTCTCCCATGTTAAATTTTTGTAGCACTTTATATAAATACTGCCACGCTACCTGGTCAAATGCTTTCTCTGCGTCCAGAGAAACAATTGATATATCTTCTTCCTCCATTTTATGTGAGTACATTATATTAAATAGGCGTCTCAAATTATTAAATGAATATCTTTTGGGTATAAACCCCGTTTGATCAGGATTTATCAATTTAATAATATATTTACTTAATCTTCTTGCTAAAGTCTTTGCTAACATTTTCTGGTCTGTATTTTAAAGTGATATAGCTCTATATGAGGCCGGATCGTTTAAATCTTTATCTTTTTTTGGAATAAGCGTAATAGTTGATTCTGCTAACGTTTCAGGTAGTTTATTTTCTTTAAAAGCGTGAGTATATAAATTAAATAAATATGGAGTCGTTATCTCATGATTTTTTTTTTTAATTCATTACTAAAACCACCTGGTTCCGGTGTCTTACCATTTTTCAACGATTTTATTGTTTCACCTATTTCTTCGAGTGTAATTTGAGCTCCAAGTTCCTCTTGTTCCAAAAGATCAAGTTTTGGAAGATTGCAGTTATCTAAATTTTTTTAAATTTTACTACCTTCTATTTTAGTTTTAGATGTATATAAATTTTGATAAAATTGAGCAAATCTATTGTTAATATCTTTAGGTAATATTAGTAATTCACCTTTCTCTGATTTAATTTTAGTTATAGTATTTTCCTTTTCTTGTTTTTTCAATTGACGAGCTAAAAGCTTATGTGGTTTGTCACCAAATTCAAAATGTTCCTGTTTTTGTAATTTGGAATAATCTTATAACTCTTGCCTATAAAATTTGATTAAGTTTAAATTTCAGTAGTATTATCTTATTATGTATATCTGTAGTAGAATCTTTGGCATTATCTAACTCTAACTGTCTAATTTCTTGTTTCTAGCAACATTTGTTCTGTCTTATTCTTTTTATTTTGAAAAATTTGATATGAAATTATAATTCCTCTAATAAATGCCTTGAAAGTTTCCCACAATAAAGAAGGCGAAATACCTGGTGTATCATTTGTCTAAAAAAAAAGTTTCATTTGTTGTTTTAAATATTGATAACCTTGTAAGTCGTTTAAAATATGTGTATTAATCCTCCAAAAAGATTTTTTACCCGGCATTCCCTCGAATTTTACTAAAAATGTCAACGGGGAGTGATCAGATATACTACTGATGTGGTATGTTGGATTAATTATATATGGCATTAATTTCATATCCACTAAAAAATAATCAATTTGTGAATATGTTTTATGTACCGATGAGTAAAACGAGTATTCCCTTCCAACTGGATTAGCAGATCTCCATACATCTGTTATATTAGTATTTTTTATATATGTATTTAGAAGTTCACTAGTCTTAGATTTTAAATTACTCCTCCTTTGTTTTGCTGATTTGTCTAAATATGGATCTAAAACACAATTGAAGTCCCCCCCTATTATTACATTTTGGTAATTAAACTCTGATATTATATCTATAATTTTATTTAAAAATTGGGGGTTGTCAAAATTCGGAGCGTAAATATTTATCATAGTTAGTGGGGTTGCATAAATTTCTCCCAAAACTATAATATACCTTCCCTCTTTATCTGATATAGTATTCTTTAATTTAAAAGGTATACCTTTTCGAATAAGAATAGCCGTACCTCTAGATTTAGAAGTAAATGACGAATAGTATGTTTGACCTATCCACTTCGCCTTTAATCTCATCTGTGTTTGTTGTTTCATGTGGGTTTCCTGTAAAAACATTATGTCGCTTTTCAAAGATTTTAGTTGAGCAAAAATTTTACCCCTCTTAATTGGTTCATTGGCACCCTTTATATTCCAACTACAAAATGTAATTCCTCCATTCTTTATTTGTCTATCTTCTTGCATTATATATCAATATAGTACTCTTGAATCATATGGTGCAACCAAATACCTCAGAATTCTGGATGTTGGGTGGTCATCCCGAGTTTTTAGATTTATATTACATCTCCTTCCTGTATAGTGCCTTAGAAAAAGAAAGAAAAAATGTGATATAACATTGATTACAAAAAAATAAGCAAATAGAAGTCTTTATAGTGATTTTTTTTTTTAAGTGATGATAAGGTATCTAAGAAAAGATACCTTAAAGACGAATAGCCACCTAAAGTGGCGAAAAATGTATGGACTTCTGTTGATGTTGTTGTACATTGAGCTTCAACCCCTTAACAGAGCCTCATGAAAAGCTACAGACCGTTTCATATGTTGTCTTTTCTTATATAAATTTATCAAACCAGCACCAGTAAAAACCGAAAGAGTTCAGAAAAATAAATAAAAAATAAAAAAACAAATATAAAACACAACGTATGTTCAGTTCTATAAGTATATACGCCTTTCCAATTTATCTAACCTTAATCTAGTCTAAACTTTACCATATATATCCACCCAAAATTCTTACATAATATCCCATTCTTTAACTACCATACAAGCAAGTACCAAGGGGTTAAACAAAACCACACTTCTGGATCTTTTCCAGGTGTATGCTGCGCCCAACTCCTTCCCACACAGTATTAGTTTGTTAGTATTGTTATAAACATTTTAGTTAGTTACTATTTATAAGTATATATCATTAATATTAGTTCATTTCCCTTAACTATTTTAAATATATAAAATCAAAATTATGTACACTCCCATTATCTCCTTCCCCGCCTCATGGTTTATTCATGATTTATTCATATTTGCAACATACATTCACAAATAATTAGTATTATTAAATTTGTTAAAATAATTGGTTATTTATAATTAAAATATAATGATTAGAGATTTTCTTAAATCAACAGTTTTTATATTCCAATTAGTATTATCTCGTTCCATGTCCATTATACATTCCCTCAATAATTCTGTATCTTCAACGTCCTTTTGTTTATCTTTAAGCTTTTCGTTCAAGGTGAAACATGGACAGTACTCTCGAAAACACATTCCAGACAGATAGGCATATCTAGTAACTGTCTGGAAAATTCCGCCATCTTAACCAGTTCAAAACTCTGTCTTAAAAGTTAAAAAGTTCAATCTTCTTCCTTGTCGACATCTTCCCCCGATGTTTTCTTTACGATATCTTCTGCGTGCTTAAAAGCTTTTTCGGGATCTGTAAATGAGCGTTCAGTGCCCTTATGAGTAATTTTCATTTTTGCTGGATAGACCACCCCATATCTCACACCGGGCACACCTTTCAGAATGTTTCTTGTCTGTGTAAACAAGTTCCTTTTCTGGACGACCTCCGGGGGATAATCACGGAAAAATCGAATATTATCCCCATGATATGTCAGATTCTCCCCATGGGTAATCTTAATCAATATAAATTCCACTCAAGAGATGTCGAGGAATTTCACAATTATCTGTCTTGGAGGAGCACTTGTCCCTCTTGAAACATGTCCAACTCGGTGAACGATATCTATTCTTGGGTATTCCGGCAGTTCAAAAACATCTTTAAGTAAGTCAGCAACGAAAGTACGTGTTTGAGGTCCACGACCCTCTCATCCTTCTCTTACTCCAACAATTCTCAAATTCTGCTTTCTCGATCTCGCTTCCAAGTCCAAACACTTGTCCGTCATTCTCACAAGCTTCTCCTCCTCAGATTTCTGTGATTTTTTCAAACTCTTTATTTCCGTGATCATCTCTTTCATTCCATTTTCCATCTCTTCCATTCTCTCATCAAACTTTCCCATATTATCATGTATATCAGTAAATTTCTTATTATAGTCTTTTTCCATTTTAGCACATTCTGACTTTAATTTTATATCTAACTCCTTATACTGCTTCTTCAGCTCCTTTAACTCACCACAAGCACCATCAATTTTTTGAGAGATTGTGTCCATACTCTGCATATTACTCTCCAGATTAGTCTCCATACTCTGCAATTTGGTCTCCATATTAGACTCCATACTCTGCATCTTTTGCACTGTAGTCTTGATTGTAGCAGTCATATCTAAAAGCATTTGCTTCACCTCCTTCTCCTTCTTGTCTCCTTTTGCAGCCATTTCAAGCACAGATTCTTGGCTGTAAGACTCTTCTTCTGAGCCTTCTTCTGTCATTTGCAGAGTATCCAAAACTTTCTCAAGCAGGAGACTTATAGTGATCTTCTTAGGTGCTCGTGAGCTTTTCTCTTTGCTCATTTAAAACTCCCGTTAAACTCCCGATTTTCGCGTCGCTTTCTGATGACGTCACTCTTACGCGACGCCAAGCAGCTCCGGTGAGTTTTTAAAAATCGGTCCTGACTCTGAAAACGGCTTTTTAGCGATTTTTACGGGAGAGGAGCTCAATGCAGCGCCCTTAGTGCTCCATGGCGCAACCGGAAGTCCCAATGAACAGACTTAAGACAGTCCTGAAGAGAACTCTTGGCCTCCACAGACCACTGCTGCATTTGTTTCGTGTCGAGACCCTTCTTCAGACTGAATATCAAACTTTCAGCCTGAAGAAGTGTCTCGACCCGAAACGTCATCCATTCCTTCTATCCAGAGATGCTGCCTGTCCCGTTGAGTTCCTCCAGCATTTTGTGTCTATCTTCAGCTTAAACCAGCATCTGCAGTTTCTTCCTACATCAGTTTATCTCAATATGGATTCAGCCCATCTGTGGCTGTCAGGGAGAAGGCTGAGATATAATATGGCTCACTGATACTCCTTCCATCACTCTGCCTTCCTCCCCTCCCCCCAGAGATATAATAGCCACTAACACTGCACTAAATAGACAATCCCTCATGACCTATTTCTATTATTCATGGGACCTCAATTTTCAACTCCATGCCTTGGAGAAAATAGGCTAAGACAAGAAACTATATTACCACCCAGCAGACACCTGGGTTTAAATCTTTTATAGCTGGGCTCTAATATGTGTCCACAGAAAATCAGTATATTTCTTAAAACGTGAATCAATTGGCATTGGTTTAATACTAGGCATGAGGTTGAGGCATATCAAAGGCCTGAACTTTGCAATGTAGATTTTTATTAAAGGTTTCAGTGTTTGAGGCAGCAGCTGCTGGTGGAGCTGAAAAAGATATCAAAAGGTACAGAGCTGAGGATAAAATCAAACGTCTTGTGATCTGCAAGTCTCTTTTCTCGCTCTTTTGTTCTGATGACAACACAAGCTGAAGCACATTTTTCACCCAGCTTTGAGATTTTGAGTGACTCAAGATTTTGAGAATTTCAGTACTGAGTTGTTGAGTATGTTAGTCGTAGTGTTCACCTCCAAGATTCAAACCAAGCCCATGGCAACCAACCTGAAACGCTTTCGATGTTTATTCATGAAGCAAATTATGACAGATACTGCGTATTTAACTAAAAACAAAATAATGCAGGAGTCATTCAGTTGGACAGGCAATGTCTGTGGTGGGAGAAGTACTGAGGGAACATTTCAAACATACAACTATTACATTCTGTTGTTCCCTTGTAAGTTTCTTTTCTCTATCTTATCTTGCAGCACTATGGTTCACATAATGTTTGTTTTCAGACACAAGCCATGTGTTGCCAATAGGTTCAATATATGTTTTCAACATGGAATATAACTTAGTGATGCAGTATAATGTAGTGTGTACCTATTATAATGTCCCTATTCATTCTTGCAATAACAACAAATTATTTTTTGTCAGGTATCCTTCCAAACGAAGCCTCCGCTGTTTAACAAAAAAGATATAAATGTAAGAAAGCAAGGAATAAAAGCACGTGGGTTATTTAACTCTTCGGTTCTTTTATTCACAAACCTCATGTCTGATCTTTTACCTCAACATCACCTATCCTCATTAATCCTGAACCTTCCATTTACCTAATATCTAAAATTGTATCAGTCCCTGTCTTAAAAATACCCATTGACTGATGCCCACTACCCTTTGGGTTAAGACATTTAAAGTTGTCTTCTGGGTGAAGAAATGTCTCCTTAATTCATTCCTGAATGGCCAACCCCTAACTCTGAGATTGTGGCTCTTGGTTCTAAACACACCAGATGGGGGAAACATCATCCTTGCATCTACTCTGTCAAACCTTTCCAAATAAGAATTTGTGTATTTCAATAAAGTCACTTCTAAACTCAAAGGAATATAGACCCTTCTGGTTAATCCCTCCTCATATGTCAAACTATGTAAGGAATGAATACTTGTCTGCTTTCGTGTTTAGTTCATTTTAGTTTAGAAATACAGCATAGAAACAGGTCCTTTGGCCCACCGAGTCATCATCAGCCACCAATCCCCGCATACTAACACACTTCCTACACACACTCAAGACAATTTTACAATTTTACCAAGTTAGTTAACCTACAAACCTGTACGTCTTTGGAGTGTGGGAGGAAACTTGAGCTCCTGGAGAAAACCACACAGGTCATGGGAAGAACGTGCAAACTCTGTACAGACAGCACCTGTAGTCGAGATCAAAACCGGGTCTCTGGCGCTGTAAGGCAGCAACTCTACTGCTGCGCCACTATGCCACCGTGTTGGCTTCTACATCCAAGGGCGCCACACGATTGGCAGCCCCGCCAACAGTCTGTCTGTTTTTTCATCTACTTTTTTAACTTTTAGCGTGTGTTAAAAGTTCATGTAAATGTTCTCCAGTTTGTTTTATGTGGGATGAGGGGGTGGCAGTCAGGGGAAACTTTTTTTTCAGTTCTTACCTTGCCGGAGATGCGATTATTTTTTGGATTGTGGCTCCGGTTGCTCTGCTCTGCGGCCTACCATCAATGGAGCTGGAGGCCTCCTCGGACTGACCTTGGGCCCCACCGCGGGGCGTGGACTTAACATTGGAGTCAATCCCTTGCCTGGGATCACTCCAACCACGGCCTGCGACCTTTACATCGGGAGCTCACAGTCTCAAGAGAGGCCGAGTCGGGAAGCTCCAACGTCACGGAAGGTTTGACCAGCCCCGATGCGTGGTTCGATTGCCGGCGCGAGGGAGCTGACATCCCCCCGATGCGGAGCTGATCGCCTCGGTGTGGCGGGCCAAAACGCCGCCGGCTAAGGGAGTCAAGGTCGTTCCGTCAACAGAAGGCTCGAGGCCCCTGACCACGGGAGAGCAAAGGGAAGAGATTGAACATTTTATCGCCTTCCATCACAGTGAGGAATGTGGAGGAGTCACTGTGCTGGATGTTTATGTTAAATATCCACTTTTTTGCTGATAAAATGAGCACCATCTATCAATCCCTATCCCCTGTACACGACTCCCCAGCATCTACTCCACCACCTACCAAGGCCCCTCCTTTCAACATCTCCGCTGATCTCCATACCCCTCCCCCTCACTGCTTCCTCTCCCAGTTTGACCCGGTCACCCCCTACTGAAATCTCCAAACTCATCAGCTCTTCCAAACCCACTACCTGCTCCCTTGACCCTCTCCCCACTCCCCTGCTGAAGTCCTGCCTCCCTGCTCTCTGCCCCTACCTCACTAATCTTTTCAACTCCTCATTGTCCCAAGGAATTGCCCCTCTGCTTTCAAAACTGCTGCTGTCACACCAATCTTAAAGAAACCTGGTCTTGATCCCTCCTCTCTCATTAACTACCGCCCCATCTCAAACCTCCCCTTTCTTTCAAAAACCCTGGAGCGCATCGTCGCGTCACAACTTCATTCCCACCTCCTCGCGTATAACCTATTCGAACCCCTCCAATCTGGCTTTCTCCATAGCACAGAAACTGCTCTCCTCAAAGTCCTCAAAGTCCTCAATGACCTCCTTACCTCTGCTGACTCTGGCTCCCTCAATATCCTCATCCTCCTCGACCTGAGTGCAGCCTTCGATACCGTCAACCACAACATCCTGCTCACCAGACTTCGGGACCTTGGCATTGAAGGTTCTGCACTCAGCTGGTTCCGTTCTTACCTTTCCAACCGATCCCACTTCATCTCTCTCCATAACCACACCTCTGCCACAGCCACTTTCACTCAAGGCGTTCCCCAAGGCTCCGTTCTTGGTCCCCTCCTCGTCATCATCTACATCCTCCCCCTTGGTCATATACTCCGTCACTTCAACCTGGACTTCCACTGCTATGCTGATGACACCCAGATTTATCTCAGCACCAAGTCCCCCCACCACCCCCCTCTCTCCCATATCAACTCCTGCCTATCAGCCATCAAATCTTGGATGCAACTCAACTTCCTTAAATTAAACAGTAGCAAAACAGAATTTCTCCTCATTGGCTCCAAATCAACACTCACTAAAATTAACAACCCCACTCTCACTATCGACGGCACCACTGTCTCCCCATCTCCTCAGGCACGCAACCTTGGCGTGATCCTTGACTCAACCCTCTCCCTTGAGCCTCACATCCGCCATGTTGTCAAAACATAATTTTTTCACCTCCGCAACATTGCAAAAATCAGATCGTCTCTCACACCCCCCGCTGCTGAAAGACTCATCCATGCCTTCATCTCCTCCCGACTGGACTACTGTAACTCTCTTCTTTTCGGAATCAATTCCAGCAGCATCAAACGACTCCAACTGGTCCAAAATGCAGCCGCTCGACTCATTACCCACACCAAATCCTGGCACCACATCACCCCAGTTCTCAAAGAACTTCACTGGCTTCCCATTTCCCACCGGATCACCTACAAAATCCTGGTCCTCACCTACAAAGCCCTCAACAACCTGGCCCCCCCTTATCTCATTGACCTCCTCTCCCCCTACCAACCCTCACGGTCCCTCAGATCCACATCAGCTGGTCTCCTCTCCACTCCGAAATCAAACCTCTGCACTTTTGGAGGCAGAGCCTTCTCCAGGGCAGCTCCCAGGCTCTGGAATTCCCTCCCACAACCGGTCCGAAATTCTGAGTCCCTCACCATCTTCCAGTCCCGCCTCAAGACCCATCTCTTCACCTCTGCATACCCTTAGACCCATGTTCCCCTCCCCTCTGT
Organism: Malacoraja senta; assembly: GCA_038087875.1. Classification (NCBI taxonomy): domain Eukaryota; kingdom Metazoa; phylum Chordata; class Chondrichthyes; order Rajiformes; family Rajidae; genus Malacoraja; species Malacoraja senta. Next base: position 57,195,989 of record CM075982.1, on the reverse strand, counting down.
CTTACTGCTCTATTTTGTTTTGTTTATTCCTGACTCTCAATTGTAAAGCGACTTTGAGTCCTGAAAAGCGCTATATAAATAAAATCTATTATTATTATTATTATTAAATGTGTTATGTGTGTTCCGTTGCTTTTTATTGTCTAACTGACTTGGCAAATGCAAATCCTTGTATGTTGCACAACATACTTGGCTAATAAAGTATTATTGTGATTGTGATTGTGATTGTGAAAACACTCCATGGGTTCATCCTCTGTCATATTGTTGTGCAGTTGCTTTACTCACTGCATATAGATTTGTTACTCTTTGTTCTTTGGAAGAATAGCACTTGATATTTTGCTTGAGTAGCATACAATTGAGGAGGTGTTTTTACTCCTTCACATCCGATTCCTTTCCCTGGATTGTATTTCTGGCAGACTAAGCAATTACTGCTTACCTTCTGAGCTAAAGTTTGTAATTTTGGATGCCACCAAGTAGCCAATAGAGTGTCCCCTACTGCCCTTGCACCACAATGGGTTGCATAGTGCATGCACTCTATAACCCATACTGCCAATGAATCTGTCAAGAAAGTCTGCCCTGCTGGAGTGGTCCATAGTCCAGTCATACAATCCAGTACACACCCAAGTTGTCTCCATCATTCCTTATCTCTGTCAAATCACCAGATTGATTCCTGGGATGTCAGGACTTTCATATGAAGAAAGACTGGATAGACTCAGCTTGTACTTGCTAGAATTTAGAAGATTGAGGGGGGATCTTATAGAAACTTACAAAATTCTAGATGCAGGAAGATTGTTCCCGATGTTGGGGAAGTCCAGAACAAGGGGCACAGTTTAAGGATTAAGGGGAAATCCTTTAGGACCGAGATGAGAAAAACATTTTTCACACAGAGAGTGGTGAATCTCTGGAACTCTCTGCCACAGAAGGTAGTTGAGGCCAGTTCATTGGCTATATTTAAGAGGGAGTTAGATGTGGCCCTTGTGGCTAAAGGTATCAGGGGGTGTGGAGAGAAGGCAGGTACAGGATACTGAGTTGGATGATCAGCCATGATCATATTGAATGGCGGTGCAGGCTCGAAGGGCCGAATGGCCTACTCCTGCACCTATTTTCTATGTTTCTATGTTTCTATGTTTCTATGTTAGTAGCCTCCTCTGTAATTGAACAATTTCTGGGATGGTTGGCATCAGTCTCTCCAAGAGGGACTTGTTAGTTATACTTTTAGTCAGCCTCACCATTTTGTGTACCACCATCTTACGCTCCCAATATTTTTTTTGCTACTAAATCGGCATTACAATTCCCGATATCCACGGGAGTCTATCCTTTAGTGTGGGACCTGCATTTCATAACAGAAATTTGTCTGGGTAGCATTAAGGCCTTCAATAAATCTGTCACCAATTGTTTATTTGAGATCTGGGTTCCTGTGGAAGTTAGAAATCCCCTATTTTTCCATAATTGTCGAAAATCATGCACCACTCCGAATGCATACCGAGAATCAGTGTAAATATTTACTTTAAAATGTTCCGCAATAATACAAGCCTGGAGTAAAGCAAATAATTCAGCTTGATGTGCTGAATAAGGTGACTCAAATGCACCTGCTTCTACAATTTCCACTTTCTGCTTAACAATTGCATACCCAGACAATCTCTCACCCCACGGTCCAATAGATGCGCTCCCTTCCACATAGAATGTTACGTCAGAGTCCTCTATGGGTGCATCCCTCAAGTCCTCTCTTACAGATATTTCCTCATCTATGACAAATAGGCAGTCATGTGTCCGCGCCTGATTGCTCTTCTGGGGGTGAATCAAGAAAAGAGGCTGGGTTAATCAATGTACAATGCCTGAACTCCAGTTTTGGGTTGTTCAAAAGATAGGTCTCATATTTTGGCGGGCCATTGTTAAGTGCCGGGTTTGAAGCTGCCCCAACAATGCCGATACCGAATGTGAGCTATATACCACAATCTTCTGCTGGAGAGTCAAATTAGCAGCTGATTGTAAACTATTATATATTTCAGTTAAGATTTGAATGCAAAGTGGAAGTCCCCTGGCTACTGGATCTAATTTAGAGGAGTAATAAGCAACTGATCTATGTCTATCCCCATGTTTTTGAGTCAGAACCGAAGTTGCACATTCAGATAAAATCGTGCAGTAGAACTGGAAAGGTCGGTTGTATAATGGTCTTCCCAGCGCCGGGGCTTGCATCAGTGATCTTTTTACGTTTTCAACGGCCTCTTGTGCTTTTTTGTTAATTTAAATTCACCCTCCTTGCTGGAATAGGGTGTTAGCTCCTTGGTTTCCAGAGCTATGTTAGGGATCCAAGGTCTACAGTAATTGACCATGCCATGCCATTGCCTCATTTGTTTGGCTTCTTTTGGAATTGGAAATTCGCAGATGGGTTCAAGTCTGCTTTTCTCGAGACTCCTTTCGGTTGCAGAAATTATAATCCCTAAAAAATTTACTTTCTCCTGGGCTATCAGTACTTTTGACTGGGAGACTACATATCCTAAATCAGCTAGATGGTTTCGTAGTTGTGCAGTAACTTTCCGATTACTAGATTCATATTTGCTGGCCACAAGTAAATCATCGACATACTGCACTAATGTTGAATTCATTTTGAATTTGAAAGTACTCAATTTGTCTTGTGGACACCTGGAAAATAAAGAAGGCAAACCCTTGAGGCAATCTGGTCCAGGTGTATTGTTGGCCCCTATATGTGAAGGCAAACAAATATTGGCTGTCTTCGTGAAGAGGCAGAGAAAATAATTCAAGTTGCAAGTCGATTATCGAAAAGATTTTTGCTTCAGCTGGGATTTGGGTAGGATATGGGCAGGGATTGGCACTAGGGCATGTAGAGGTTCCATAACAAAGTTGATTTCTCTCAGATCATGCACAAGTCTATATTAGCCCTCCTTTCCTGTTTTTGAAACGACAAAAATAGGGGTGTTACAAATCGATTGGCACTTCACCAGTATTCCTTGTTCCAGCAGACACAAATTAATTTGTCAATGCTGTTGAAGGCCTGTAATTTTTGTGGATATTCTTGTATTGAAGGAAGTGTTACCCCTTTCTGGAGAGCTACATGGATGGGATTGATGTTCACTCATCCTACCTGAGCTGTGTCCTCCACCCACACTTGAGGGTCCACATACTCGCATACCTCATTCCCCAGATAGAAAACATAGAAAACATAGAAAATAGGTGCAGGAGTAGGCCATTCGGCCCTTCGAGCCTGCACTGCCATTCAATATGATCATGGCTGATCATCCAACTCAGTATCCTGTACCTGCCTTCTCTCCATACCCCCCGATCCCTTTAGCCACAAGGGCCACATCTAACTCCCTCTTAAATATAGCCAATGAACTGGCCTCAACTACTTTCTGTGGCAGAGAATTCCACAGATTCACCACTCTGTGTGGAAAAAAAAAGTTATCATCTCAGTCCTAAAAGACTTCCCCCTTATCATTAAACTGTGACCCCTTGTTCTGGACTTCCCCAACATTGATGATGACGTAAGCGGGTAACAACTGTCCTTGGGGCCTGATAAAATTCAACAACATATTGATTAGACAAATTTTGCTTTTGGTAATTATTCGGGTCTGCCATGGTGATTGCCTTTCTTACCATTGTTTCTAGGTCTTTGGCTCTCGCCGGGTAATTCACCTTTCGGGTAAAGTGAGGAGTAACTCCTGTAGTTCTTTTCCATATTTGTGCTGGTATTTTGGTATATTCGGCAGCTCCCTCTTTTCCCTCAACAAGTGCCAACACTTCCACCTCCTAATCCTGTCCTTCATGTGGTTTAAAGAAGACTGGTGACTAAAATTAGAGCACATGGTATTGGGGGTAGGGTGTTGACGTGGATAGAAAATTGGTTGACAGGAAGCAAAGAGTTGGAGTGAACGGGTCATTTTTAGAATGGCAGGCAGTGGCGAGTGGAGTGCCGCAAGGCTCGGTGTTGGGGCCGCAACTGTTTACCATATATATTAATGATTTGGAAGAGGGAATTAGGAGCAACACTAGCAAGTTTGCAGATGACACAAAGCTGGGTGGCAGTGTGAACTGTGAAGAGGATGTTAGGAGGTTGCAGGGTGACCTGGACAGGTTGAGTGAGTGGGCAGATGCGTGGCAGATGCAGTATAATATAGATAAATGTGAGGTTATCCACTTTGGCATCAAAAACAAGGGGGAGGATTATTATCTCAATGAGGTTAGGTTAAGTAAGGGGGAGGTGCAGCGAGACCTGGGTGTCCTTGTACACCAGTCACTGAAAGTTGGCGTGCAGGTACAGCAGGCGGTGAAGAAAGCTAATGGAATGTTGGCCTTCATAACAAGAGGATTTCAGTATATGTATAGAGAAGTTCTTCTGCAGTTGTATAGGGCTCTGGTAAGACCACATCTGAGTGATGACATGGATGTGCCTGTGTCAACTAAGACAGTGCAGATTTTTCCTTCTATCTGTAGAGACAATATAGGTTCTTCGTCAGACTTGCATCCAGTCACCATTAGATTTGCTAATCATAGGCGTGTGAATGGGTAACTCCGGGAAAAGGAGACTTGCCCCCTTGTTTCTTGGTTTTCCTGCCAGTTCCCTCTGTGCTCTCTATGATCCCGTTGATCTCTGGGATCTCTCCATTCCCTCTGGTCTTGAAAATGTATTCTATGACCCCCTCTTTCGTTCCTTTCTCTAGGTATGTTACAATACTTACCTTCAGCGGTGCTGCAATTCTGCCACTGGCCGTGTGCGCGATTTTGGCGTCTTTAAGGGGGGGGCGGGGTTAAAACGCGGGTTTCTCCTACCTTGTCCTGTATTATATTTCGTTGGAGTACAAGCGTTTGCTGAAAAATCGTTCCTACGGGCGTTTTGTGTATTTTTTATTTTTATTAAATCGACAATGTCAGCGCTGGAGTTATTTTAAAATCAGCTTCGAAAGCCGTCAACGCCGACAACGGGGACGGATTTCACACACGGGACAGGTAAACGAAAGTAGTTTATTTTTTTGTATAAAAGTGCTTCTTAAGAAGCCTTTAATTCATATTTTTTAATGCGAAACGGTGATTCTTTTCCCCGAACTAACGGCAGAATTTTTCATGCCGACACGGGGTTAAATTCACCGCAAATGAACGTTCCAAAAGATCGCGTTCCAGAAATCCTCACTCACAAGATGATTTAAATCCCCATTAATTTACAGGTATTAAACATTCAATTCCTTCCATTTGGCCTGTAAATCCATGACAATGAGATTTAAAAATTATGTTATATTGTGAATTCTTGTGTGAATGTTATTTGGACACTTAGGCTATTTAAAAATGTTAATCTATTCTTAAGAAATTGATAGATGTTTAGATCTAGTAATTGAATTTTGTAATTAGCTACAATTAGGTAACTAACTAATTATATGCTTTAATTTCATGTCATCTAAGTAAGATTGTTTCATATTTGTTTCAGAATGCTTCAATCTATAATAACTGAACATTTCTTTCAGTTCTCTTAATTTTTAAGAAAGTTATGGGCTTTTGACTGTCCTCGATCACAGCTTTTGTGTTAAGTCAGGGAACAAAATGCTAATTTCCGAGTATGAAAATGGCCATAACTTTTTTAATACTGAAGATATGAAAGTGAATTAGGTGTCAAATTAAACTTATTTTTATGCTTTATCTGATGGGATAAATTGCCTACTTTATTTTTTAAATCTCAAAATTTTGTAACATTGCTACTTTCTCTGTTTGGACACTCCCTATTCCAGTGACCTATTCCTCCACAAGTATAACACTGGCCCACTCCTGATGACCCTTCCTCTACCTTCTTTGTCCTTAACTACTTGAGTTTTCTTTTTCATTTGGCTTCTGGTACCGTGAACTCTCGGACTATCTATTATTAATGGAGCGGTCGGTTTTAAGGATCCTGTGCTACAGAATCTGATTGTCTATTCCATTCACAAGGTACACAATGCGTATCCGAAGCGCGGGGATCGCAAGAGGAATAAGGTGGTGGCCATGGATTTCTACTTCTAACACTTTCCCAATCTTCTAAATACTCATCATCTTCCCCCTCAAAACTAATGCCAACCATCGGGTCCTCAAACTCGAGACCTACTGGTTTCCTTTGGAAGATTTCCTTCTCTCCTTATCTCTATTACATCCATGCACCTCTCTCAAGATGCCTGTAGGTCGGTACGCTTCACTATCCTCCAATTCTATCCCCGCTTCAGAGTTGCTTCCTTCCAACTTGCCGTTCTTTCAGCGTCTTCACTCACCTTCCATTCCTCATAATAATTTTTCCACAATCCAATTAATTCGTCCCCTAATTCTTTATTTAATACTCCAAAAAGGTTTCTCAATCGTTCAGCTCTCTGTGGAAATTCGCTGCATATTAATTGTAATGGACTTTCAGAATCGGCAGTCATATCTCGTTCCATGTGATTCCCCATTCTTTTGGACAATAATAATAATAATAATAATAATAATAGCTTTTATTTACTGGCGCCTTATACCGAGGTCTCAAGGACACCTTACAGAGATTGACAAATAGGAAACATATAATCGGAATAAAATAAATTATAAAGACCAATACACAAATTAAGGACAGAATTCTTTCCAAAGACACAAAAAAGAAAATCAGAAACACAATTTGACGAGAGAGCAGCGGCAGCTAAACCGCGCCAGCGTCCACTCTCCCCTCCAACCGCCATCTTGAACACAGACTAACATTGACACAACACACAAAAATCATCCCCCCACAATGATTACCACTGTGGGGGAAGGCACAATGTCCAGTCCCCAACCCCAGTTCACCCAAAAGTCAGGCCAAATGAGGCCTCCGCTATTGCCTCTACGGAGGCCCTATGTTCCTGGCCGTTCTCACCGGGTGATGTTGCCCCGGCGTCGGGAGAGTCCTCTAGCGGCTGGGCCACCTGGAATGGCCGCATTCCTCACCGGAGGCCGCAGCTACCGAAGCCGACAAGGCCGCGCCGGTTTAGAGCTCATAGATACATAGATACATAGAAAATAGGTGCAGGAGTAGGCCATTTGGCCCTTCGAGCCTGCACCGCCATTCAATATGATCATGGCTGATCATCCAACTCAGTATCCCGTACCTGCCTTCTCTCCATACCCCCTGATCCCTTTAGCCACAAGGGCCACATCTAACTCCCTCTTAAATATAGCCAATGAACTGGCGTCAACTACCCTCTGTGGCAGAGAGTTCCAGAGATTCACCACTCTCTGTGTGAAAAAGTTTTTCCTCATCTCGGTCTTAAAGGATTTCCCCCTTATCCTTAAGCTGTGACCCCTTGTCCTGGACTTCCCCAACATCGGGAACAATCTTCCTGCATCTAGCCTGTCCAACCCCATAAGAATTTTGTACGTTTCTATAAGATCCCCTCTCAATCTCCTAAATTCTAACGAGTATAAGCCAAGTCTATCCAGTCTTTCTTCATATGAAAGTCCTGACATCCCAGGAATCAGTCTGGTGAACCTTCTCTGCACTCCCTCTATGGCTATAATGTCCTTCCTCAGATTTGGAGACCAAAACTGTACGCAATACTCCAGGTGTGGTCTCACCAAGACCCTGTACAACTGCAGTAGAACCTCCCTGCTCCTATACTCAAATCCTCTTGCTATGAAGGCCAACATACCATTCGCTTTCTTCACTGCCTGCTGCACCTGCATGCCTACTTTCAATGACTGGTGTACCATGACACCCAGGTCTCGCTGCACCTCCCCATTTCCTAATCGGCCACCATTTAGATAATAGTCTGCCTTCCCGTTTTTGCCACCAAAGTGGATAACCTCACATTTATCCACATTATACTGCATCTGCCAAACATTTGCCCACTCACCCAGCCTATCCAAGTCACCTTGCAGTCTCCTAGCATCCTCCTCACAGCTAACACTGCCCCCCAGCTTAGTGTCATCCGCAAACTTGGAGATGTTGCTTTCAATTCCCTCGTCCAGATCATTAATATAAATTGTAAATAGCTGGGGTCCCAGCACTGAGCCTTGCGGTACCCCACTAGTCACTGCCTGCCATTGTGAAAAGGACCCGTTTACTCCTACTCTTTGCTTCCTGTTTGCCAGCCAGTTCTCTATCCACATCAATACTGAACCCCCAATACCGTGTGATTTAAGTTTGTATCCTAATCTCTTATGTGGTACCTTGTCGAAAGCCTTCTGAAAGTCCAGATACAACACATCCACTGGTTCTCCCCTATCCACTCTACTAGTTACATCCTCGAAAAATTCTATAAGATTCGTCAGACACGATTTACCTTTCGTAAATCCATGCTGACTTTGTCCAATGATTTCACCACTTTCCAAATGTGCTGCTATCCCATCTTTAATAACTGACTCTAGCAGTTTCCCCACTACCGATGTTAGACTAACTGGTCTGTCATTCCCCGTTTTCTCTCTCCCTCCCTTCTTAAAAAGTGGGGTTACGTTTGCTACCCTCCAATCCTCAGGAACTACTCCAGAATCTAAAGAATTTTGAAAAATTATCACTAATGCATCCACTATTTCTGGAGCTACTTCCTTAAGTACTCTGGGATGCAGTCTATCTGGCCCTGGTGATTTATCGGCCTTTAATCCATTCAATTTACCCAACACCACTTCCCGACTAACCTGGATTTCACTCAGTTCCTCCATCTCCTTTGACCCGCGGCCCCCTGCTATTTCCGGCAGATTATTTATGTCTTCCTTAGTGAAGACGGAACCAAAGTAGTTATTCAATTGGTCCGCCATATCCTTGTTCCCCTTGATCAATTCACCTGTTTCTGACTGCAAGGGACCTACATTTGTTTTAACTAATCTCTTTCTCTTCACATATCTATAAAAACTTTTGCAGTCAGTTTTTATGTTCCCTGCCAGTTTCCTTTCATAATCTATTTTCCCTTTCCTAATTAAGCCCTTTGTCCTCCTCTGCTGGTCTCTGAATTTCTCCCAGTCCTCTGGTATGCTGCTTTTTCTGGCTAATTTGTACGCAACATCTTTTGCTTTGATACTATCCCTGATTTCCCTTGTTATCCACGGATGCACTACCTTCCCCGATTTATTCTTTTGCCAAACTGGGATGAACATTTTTTGTAGTTCATCCATGCTGTCTTTAAATGCCTTCCATTGCATATCCACCGTCAACCCTTTTAGAACTAATTGCCAGTCAATCTTGGCCCATTCACGTCTCATATCCTCAAAGTTACCTTTCTTTAAGTTCAGAACCGTTGTTTCTGAATTAACAATGTCACTCTCCATCCTAATGAAGAACTCAACCATATTATGGTCACTCTTGCCCAAGGGGGCACGCACAACAAGTCTGCTAACTAACCCTTCCTCATTACTCAATACCCAGTCTAGAATAGCCTGCTCTCTCGTTGGTTCCTCTACATGTTGGTTTAGATAACTATCCCTCATACATTCCAAGAAATCCTCTTCCTCAGCACCCCTGCCAATTTGATTCACCCAATCTATATGTAGATTGAAGTCACCCATTATAACTGTTTTGCCTCCAAGGCTCCCGATGTAAAAGTCGGCGCCGCCCGATCCTCTCCGCAGTCCCGCAGCCCAGAGGTGTTGACCGCGGCGGTCACAAACTACCGGAGCTCCGGCACGACAGTCCAGCGAGGCGATCCAGGCAAAGCATCGCCCGCTACGCTCTGCGTCAACACTCCAGCGCTGTGCCGCCACCGAAGCTGGGGGTGCTGGGCGGTCCCCGCCAGGAAACGCCGCTCCACGCCGCTCCACGCCCGCTGGTAGGCCGCAAGGACGGGTCGACTGGGCAGCCCAGAGAAAAATCTGCCTCACCGACCAGGTAGGGACCTAGAAATGATTTCCCCCTAACCCCCCCACATTAAAAGGCAAAATTCTCCAACAAACAAAGACATAAAAAACTAAAAGAACTAAGAAAAAAGTGCATTTAACGGACGGCTGCTGTTTAGCAGCCGTTCCTCAAGATGGCTCCTCCTTTTTATGGAATCAACTCCTAAGCCACTCACACCTTCTTAAAAATTCACCCCTCCCCCTCAATCTCCGAGACTACCAAGCTCGCTCCCGAACAATGGCCAACGGCTCCGAAGCGCCAGCAGTCTCGCACCACTTTCAATACAATCGCACAATCAATCTTTCTAATCTACTATCTAAATTCTTCTACTCCCACAAATCCACACAATTTCAACTCTACAATTTTAACAATCCTCAATCATCCAAAGATTAAGGTGCTCCAGGGAACAATCAAACACAATCTAACACATTCCTGCAGCCTGATTCCTAAACCCAGAGCAACCTCAATCCAAACACATGCAAATGAGCTCCAAACACACAACCAAAACCGTACACAGACAATAAATTACAACACTTATTATTATCATACAAAACCACACCCCTATATAAACCACAAGCATTCGCCTAATATCGCATTCGTTAACTGTACAGTTCCAAAAGCAAATCACAGAATATTTTAATCCCTCCTCGTGGTGTGCTCAGTCAATGGAACAATCCCTCCCCCGACACTGCGATCAGAAGGATACGAACCCCTGGCCGAACAATCACGAGTCAGACTCCAATTACAACAAGAGTCCCAATCAAACCATGTTCTTTACAGTCAATTTAAACTATTATTACAACAGTGTATCTAACATTCAAAATTTAAATCAAAGGCAACACCCAGTAAACACAATGCAACAATGGCAGTCTTAAATACACTTTATACACAACTTCGAAGTTTTATTATACACTGATTTATCTGAAAGGAAATTAAATTGTCCAGCACCTCAATGTGAGATTCTGTATAATAGTAAATTAGAATCGAAGAATTTTCAGCTCGTTCTTCTCTGTATAATTATTTTTTGGTGCGTAAATTCGACGTACGCAAATTCGAATCCAAATTTTTTTCGGATATGGAATTCCCGAAATGATTAGAGTATTTTCGGCCAATCTATACCATAATCACTTTACAAGACTCCTCCCCCGTCCTTTCAGAGATCCAGGTACTCTCACACAGGCAGGGACTTCAATCCACATAGGCTCACCCTATCAAGATACAAGATACAAGATACATTTATTTGTCACATGTGCCAGTTGGCACAGTGAAATGTGTGGTCACCATACAGACATACAATAAAAAAAATAAAGAACACAACACACGATAGAGTTCAACATAAAACATCCCCACACAGCAGAATCAAAGTTAGCCACTGTGAGGGAAGGCACCAAAGTCAGTCATCTTCCTCTAATGTTCCCCAATGTTCACCCGTGGTCGGGGCCTCCCCGAGCCCACCGCAGTCGCCGCTACGGGCGGCCCGATGTTCAGGCCCACTCGCCGGGGTGATGTAAGTCCGACGTCGGGGCTGGGGGACCTCAGCGGCCTGGACATCAGAGTCGGCCACCTCCTACCGGAGTCCGCGGCTCCCAAAGTCCGCATGCCATGCTGGGCGGAGATTCAACGCTGGCGGCCCTCGGTAAAGGGCCCCAGGACTCCGCGATGTTGTTCAGCGCCGCCCACGCTGGAAGCTCTCCCAAACCGCAGCTCCACGATGTTCGAGCAGCGGCCCAACGCTCCGGAGCTCCAAACGGCAATCCAGGTCGGCATCGCCCGCTCTGCGGTGAATTCAGCGCTGCGCCGCCGCTGTTGTAGCTCTGGTCCGGTTCCCGGTCCCCGGCAGGAAAGGCCGCTCCGATCCAGGTGGTAGGCCGCGAGGAGGGGGGCGAGGACGGGACTTGGAGAAATAGTCGCGTCCCCGCCAGGAAGCGACTGGGAAACAGTTTCCCCCTTACCCTACCACCCTCCCCCACATAGAAAAGTTAGTTTCCCCCCAAAACAGACTTTAAATTAACTAAAAAATAAAAACAAGATTGAAAAGACAAACAGGCTGTAGGCAGTGGCTGCCGTCAATGCGGCGCCCCTAGTGGACATTAAGGCTTCTTCCTTTCCACCTGCTTGGTATCGGGTGTCAGCATGTAATCTCTTCACGCTGGCAGTCGATCACGATTTTTGGAGCGCTGTTCCAATCTGCGCCCCGAGCAACGACGCCGTACTTTTACTCTTAGCACTGTTACAGCTGTATGTCCAAATTGGTCCAAAGTCAGCATGGATTTATGAATGGTAAATCATGTCTGATGAATCGTATAGAATTTTTCGAGGATGTAACTAGTAGAGTGGATAAGGGAGAACCAGTGGATGTGTTATATCTGGACTTTCAGAAGGCTTTCGACAAGGTCCCACATAAGAGATTAGTATACAAACTTAAAGCACACGGTATTGGGGGTTCAGTATTGATGTGGATAGAGAACTGGCTGGCAGACGGGAAGCAAAGAGTAGTAGTAAACGGGTCCTTTTCAGAATGGCAGGCAGTGACTAGTGGGGTACCGCAAGGCTCAGTGCTGGGACCTCAGCTATTTACAATATATATTAATGATTTGGACGAGGAAATTGAATGCAACATCTCCAAGTTTGCGGATGACACAAAGCTGGGGGGCAGTGTTAGCTGTGAGGAGGATGCTAGGAGGCTGCAAGGTGACTTGGGTAGGCTGGGTGAGTGGGCAAATGCATGGCATATGCAGTATAATGTGGATAAATGTGAGGTTATCCACTTTGGTGGCAAAAACAGGAAAGTAGACTATTATCTGAATGGTGGCCGATTAGGAAAAGGGGAGATGCAACGGGACCTGGGTGTCATGGTACACCAGTCATTGAAAGTAGGCATGCAGGTGCAGCAGGCAGTGAAGAAAGCGAATGGTATGCTAGCATTCATAGCAAAAGGATTTGAGTATAGGAGCAGGGAGGTTCTACTGCAGTTGTACAGGGTCTTGGTGAGACCACACCTGGAGTATTGCATACAGTTTTGGTCTCCTAATCTGAGGAAAGACATTCTTGCCATAGAGGGAGTACAGAGAAGGTTCACCAGACTGATTCCTGGGATGTCAGGACTTTCATATGAAGAAAGACTGGATAGACTTGGCTTGTACTCGCTAGAATTTAGAAGATTCAGGGGGGATCTTATAGAAACTTACAAAATTCTTAAGGGGTTGGACAGGCTAGATGCAGGAAGATTGTTCCCGATGTTGGGGAAGTCCAGAACAAGGGGTCACAGTTTAAGGATAAGGGGGAAATCTTTTAGGTGAGAAAACATTTTTCACACAGAGAGTGGTGAATCTCTGGAATTCTCTGCCACAGAAGGTAGTTGAGGCCAGTTCATTGGCTATATTTAAGAGGGAGTTAGATGTGGCCCTTGTGGCTAAAGGTATCAGGGGGTATGGAGAGAAGGCAGGTACAGGATACTGAGTTGGATGATCAGCCATGATCATATTGAATGGCAGTGCAGGCTCGAAGGGCCGAATGGCCTACTCCTGCATCTATTTTCTATGTTTCTATGTTTCTATGTTTCATTTTTAAATATCCAGTCAATTGGATACCTGATCTGGGCAGGGCCTCGAAACTCTAGTTTTTTTTTAATGGAATAGTTGTTCTTAGCAGCGGCTGCAGCTGTTGATTAAGGTTAATTTTTATGGGCCTTTAAACCAAAGGAGAGGGCCTTTAACCCAACCCTAGAAGGGGGCCTCTAACCCCAAAGGCACGAATGCCCCCAGTGCTTGCTAGACTCCTGTTCCACGATCTCGTTGGGACCCTTTCCCAAGCTCGCGAATGATCGATCTGCTCCGACTAGCGAAGTGGGGAAAACCGATGCGAAAACCGCACAGTCACGCCGATTTCTTCACTGGCGATCTGGAACAGCGCAACACCCTTAATCGCAAACTTGTGCTTGGGGGTCTGTTGAAATCCCGGATGAGCCCCCAATGTAAATATGCTCCTAAAGCTTACCCCCCTAGTCTAGTTCAGTAAAAACACTGACTCAAGCACTGGACCAACTAATCTTTATTTTTAGAACAAACACAAATTCCCCTATACGATTCCTAATCACTGCGGGTTCGATCCTTGCGTCTGCCTGGCAAAGCCCTTCAGCTTTCTGCAAGCAGACGCTGCCCAAAAGAACACGCAGTCCCAAGCGCATTTCCAGAAGATCAACACCGATGTAAATTAGTTAGATAGTTAGTTTTACCTAAATTAGTTAGACACCGAGTTAGATAGAGCTCTAGGGGCTAGTGGGCTACATTTATAGGTCCATGAACCTTGAGGGGCCGAACTACATAGGGGTGGTTCCCTTTACAATCCAATCATACATATCAATTACATCAATACATTATTGACAGTTCCCCAACCCAATTACAGAGAGTCTCAAACAATGTTTCTTACAGAAGCTTCTGGAAGGAAGTCAGGTTAACTGAATAATGCAACATTTACCCTGGAACACAAAACAATTCTGCCAGGGCTTAACACTTTGGCCAATCAACAAACAGCTGGGTAACTGTCTTGCAACATTGTTTACATTATTTACAATTCTTTTGCAGCAATCCAATCATAGCAATGCATTTAAGTCTCTTTGCAGAGTTTTAATACATATTATCAATTAGGAGGAAATGAGGAGATCCTGCATATCAATCTAAGGCTCAGACTGGCCGGTGCCATCCACAGCCTGTAATTTTCCACTGACAAAGGTTAAGCAATTCTGACAATTGCAGGGATTCTCCATTTTATAGTGTCTTCAATTTGGTCAATATTAACAACAGCAGGGGTAGGCAGCAGTTGGCCAGGGCAGGGGTCGGCCAGGTCAGCAGTAGGCCAGAGCAGTGCTCCCCCGCCCCCTCCCCCCCACAAGGGCCCCTGACAGGCCCCGCCTGAAGCCGTCCCCCTCCCCCGGCTGCAGAACGACCCCCCCCCCAATAGCCCCCGCCTGAAGCTGGAGGAACGGGAAAAACATTTATCACAAATTTGATCCTCTCCAAAGTTAGAGGTCAAGGTGATGTAGCTATTGCTGTAGCATCCTCTGGGATAGCCACTAAATTAATGCCTGGTGGAAGAACTGCAATTCTCGATTCAAGATACCCATCCAAGTGACCGAGGATACATTCTGCAACAGTGAGAAAACTCTCGCACAGCATGTTTGATGAGGCAAGTGAAACATTGTTTAGGATGAATGCCCAATGATTAGGAGGGAGAGCTTTGAAGCGATGGACAGAACTCTTCAAGATATATGCACCAACACTAAGCCTTTTGGCGGCATTCTTACCATTTGTTGTGGCGATTTTTGACGTCTCCTTCCTGTAGTGAAAAGGGGAAATGATGCTGATGTTGAAAATTCCTGCATCAAGAAATCCTACTTCTGGACACTTTTCACCAAGTTACAATTGCAGACGAATATGCAATTGAGAGAGGGAGAAGGCGACTATTCTCAATTTTTGTTGAAAGTTGGAGAAGACGAGATTTTAAAGAAAGAAGACGATGAAATTGAACTGCTAGAACACATGGTTCTGTCAGCAAAAATACTGGAGGATTGTATTGATTTCATAAATCCCGCATTTGACAATCCTGACATCTCTGGATTACCACCACACAAATTGGAGTTGAAAAAAGGATCTCCGATCATGTTAATGAGAAACTTGGAACCCCCAAAGCTCTGCAATGGAACGAGGATGATTGTGGAAGCGCTACACAATAATCTGATCATTGTAAAAATCAACATGGGAGCCTTCAAAGATAACATTGTTCTCATTCCTAGGATAATGCTCAATTTGACAGAAGGCAAAGACATTCCCCTTCAGCGGAGCCAATTCCCCATTCAGTCAAGTTTTGCTATGACGATTCATAAAGCGCAAGGACAAACAATGGAGAAAGTGTTGATATACCTCGAGAAACCGGTATTTCAGCATGGACAACTATATATGGCTCGAAGCTGAGGAAAGGTGAAGGAATATGTGAACGTTTTCCTGAAGGATGGAACATCAGCCAAGAATGTTGTCATTAAGCGCGTGCTTGGTTGAACAATGACTTCTGAGGTAAATTCTTAGATTTTCATCAAGTTTGACCACTCAATAATGTGTCTATATATTAAAATTGTGTGTCTTTTTTTTTCATCAACAGCAAAGAGACATCGAGATGCAGTGAGCAGCAGAACGCAACAAGAACTAAACTGTATAAATCTCATCTTTAATGTTTAAATTGTTGTTGTATTTTAAGAGTTATTCACATTTTAAGCTTTAATAAATCCCTTTTCCACTTGCCGTGCCCGTCAGCTGCGCCCGCGCAGTAATACCTGCGTGTTCTACGTCACAATGACCATATGGTGCCAGCACAACAACCTGGCTTTCTATACCACCAAAACCAAAGAACTGATTGTGGACTTTGGAACAGGAAGGTTGAGGACCCAAAATTCTGTTTACATCAATGGGATGATGGAGAAGAGTCAAAAACTTCAAATTCCTGGGCGTGCATATTTCTGACGATCTTTCCTGGACACAGCATACTGATGCAATCATAAAGAAAGCAAATCAACGCCTCTACTTCCTGAGAAGATTACGGAGATTAGCTATGTCAAAGAGGATTCTTTTGAACTTCTACAGGCGCATAGTAGAGACCATACTGACTGGTTGCATCGTGGCCTGGTTCAGCAACATGAACATCCAGGAGCGGAAAAGACTGCAAAAAGTTGTAAACACTGCTCAGGCCATCACCGTCTCTGGCCTCCCCACCATCGAAGGGATTTATCGTAGTCGCTGCCTCAAAAAGGCAGCCAACATCATCAAAGACCCACACCATCCTGGCCACACACTCATCTCACCACTGCCGTCGGGAAGAAGGTACAGGAGCCTGAGAACTGTAATGTCCAGGTTCAGGAACAGTTTCTTCCCTACAGCCAACAGGCTATTAAATGCTTCAATCTCATAAGCTTTGAACTACTATAGACTTTTATTATTATTATTGCACTTTTGTTCTTTTTTTCTGAGTTTTTGTTATTATTTATTATGATTATATATTCTGTTGCGCTGCAGTAAGAATTTTATTGTTCTATCTGGGACATATGACAATAAAACATTCTTAACTCTTGACAATGGGAACCCAATCGGTAGGAATGGTTGCGCCGCCAGAGAGGCACTAAGAATGGATGAGGGGTTGAGGGGGGATTGAGTGAGTGCATGGGGGGGTGGAAGTGCAAGCGACGGAGTGGGGGGCAGTGAGCGGAGGAGGGGGGATCAGGGGCATCACAACAGGAACCTCAGCTGCGTCTGCGCAGTTGGGGGCTCTGGGTGAGTGGTGGATATGGCGTTGGGGGACCAGGCCTCCCGTGTAACAATGGGACCCAACGGGTCCCACTTTATCTATCTTTGCCTTAAAAATATGCATTGACGGCCTCCACAGCCATCTGTGGTAAAGAATTCCACAGATTCACCACCCTCTGACGAAAGAAATGCCTCCTCTTCCTAAAGGAACATCCTTTAATTCTGAGGCTATGACCTCTAGTCCTAAACTCTCCCATTAGTGGAAACATCCTCTCCACATCCACTATCCAAGCCTTTGACTATTCGATAAGTTTCCCCCACTACCCCACGACACTGTTCCTTTTCCTTCCTCCTTCTGCTCATCTCCCACCCTTCCCTTCTCTGAGTTTCCAATTTTCTTTTTTATCTCCCCTCTTTCCCTCTCTCTCTGACCCTTTGCACACCTTATTCCTCTCTCCACCTTTTCACCCTTTTGTCTCCATTTCACACCTGGCCTTTGTTACCATATCTCCCAATCACCACTCTTCACCATATCCACTTATCACTTGCCAGCTTTAGCCCCTCCTCTTCCCCTCACCTCTCTTTACCAACTTTCTATCCTCTATTCCATGAATCTGAAGAAGGGTCCCAACCCAAAACTTTGTCCATTTCCTTTCCACAGATGCTGGCTGGCCCATAGATTTTCTCCAGCACTTGTTTTTATTTAAGTTATCTCATATCTGCTGTTTTATCCTTGTTGAATGCACCTTTAAGTTCCAGCTTCAAACTATGGCCTACGTTACCTCGTGATAACATTTTCTTAACTATTTTATACTATTTCCAAATGTTGTGTTCATGGGATTTATAAGCCAAATGCCATATTTTCTCTGTGACCCTATGTCCATGTATAATCTTTACATTCCTATTAGCTCATATTAAGCATACTCACTTCTGGTTTGGTTCTGATCACACTTTGCACTATGTGAAAAAATAGTTGCGCTGATGTACTTACAGTAACT
Source organism: Malacoraja senta (assembly GCA_038087875.1). Lineage (NCBI taxonomy): Eukaryota > Metazoa > Chordata > Chondrichthyes > Rajiformes > Rajidae > Malacoraja > Malacoraja senta. The sequence continues at coordinate 57,177,903 of CM075982.1, read as the reverse complement.
GTAGCACCATTAGCTTCTCTTGAACTAAGTACTGCTTTTAAAGTTATCCATGCGTTTGTCCAGCTCAGCACGCACAGCCCCACATACCATGTTCCTGCAGTGTTGCACTGATGTAATTGGAATAAAATAAATAGCCTATAATTCAGCCACAGATGTTCCAACAGTCCCAGTCAATCATGTTGCAAAGTAGTTCGGAGATAAAGGGATTTTCCTGTTGAGAGTAAGATGATAAAATTATATTTGTGACTGAAGGAGTGCAAAAGGCTTGGGAAGAAAATAGAGGGAGTCAACACCACAAAAAAATAAAATTGACGACAACATTTCCACTCACCACTCACTTCTATATTGATTTTTTCCATACTGAGCTTCCGAAAGATGGTGTCTTTGTTTCTCATCATTAATGAGAAAGTCTTCGTTTCTTACTATTCATGAGAAAAAATTGGATGAGAGACCAGAAAAATACTCCAACGCAAATCTTGACAATGGGATAGGAATAATGGAGTGCATATTTTTCCTCCATTGAATGCTCTAAACCAATGAAACAGTAAGATAAGTACACTTTCATTGTAATTATGAGAAGCAAGAGAAACAGCGTTCAACTACATGCAGTGCATACAATAGAAATGAACTTCTGCTCCAACATATTTAACTGGTTTAAAATATATATGGAAGTGAAGTCAGGATGTTTTTCTACTGACAAAGAATGACTAACACTGACCTTCTAGTAAGGGTGAGATTGGGTAGCATGGTTGCTGCAACTGAATCCTTTTTCATGATTCATTTTGCAATCTAAAATGTGCAAACAACCATGTATTCTTGTTTAAGAAGGAACTGCAGATGCTGGAAAATCGAAAGTAGACCAAAATGCTGGAGAAACGCAGCAGGTGAGGCAGCATCTATGGAGCGAAGGAAATAGGCAACATTTCAGGTCGAGACCCTTTTTCAGACTGATGTGAGGGTGGGGGGCGGGAAGAAAGGAAGAGGCGGAGACAGTGGGTTGGGGGAGAGCTGAGAAGGGGAGGAGAAAGCAGGGACTACCTGAAATTAGAGGTCAATGTTCATACCGCTGGGGTGCAAACTGGCCAAGCGAAATATGAGGTGCTGCTCCTCCAAGTTACGGTGGTCCTCACTCTGGCCTTGGAGGAGGCCCAGGACAGATGGGTCAGATTTGGAATGGGAGGGGGAGTTGAAGTGCTGAGCCACCGGAAGATCTGGTAGGTTAATGCGAACCGAGCGGAGGTGTTGGGCGAAGCGATCGCCAAGCCTACGCTTGGTCTCACCGATGTAGAGCAGCTGACATCTAGAGCAGCGGATGCAATAGATGAGGCTGGAGGAGGTGCAAGTGAACCTCTGCCGCACCTGGAACGACTGCTTAGGTCCTTGAATGGAGTCAAGGGCGGGGGAAGGGGGGTTCTTGTTAACTGATTTGTAGAATATGTTCTAATGAGCGGTTATCAATCTGTTTCTCTCTCCAGTGATAACTGGCCCCAGCATTTCCTAGTATTTATGTTAAGTATATCAATACGTAGTTTGCTGAGATTGCTAATAAAGATTTTACAACAGAAAGTGCTGAAATCTATTTTCTTCCAGAATATACTTTTGGTACGAACACCATCTCCTGTACAATTATGTATTCCTCTAGCTTCTTGTTTTTTTTTCAACTTTTATCTCTTACCAGAAGATTAAACCAATTAAAGAGCATTCACAATAAGCATGAAACTGCAAGAGATGTCAAGCTGATGAGAGTTTGGAAATATGTCAGAGACTATCGACTACTGATCTGATATCAAAAACAGAACGTACTGAAAACACACAGCAGGTCAGGCAGCAACTGGAGAAAAAGAAACAAGCTTTCAAGTTTAGCTGACATGCAATCAAAGTCTAAGATGCCTGTGGGAAGACAGGATCAAAGTAAAGACTTGACGTGAAGATGAATTCAGATGCAAATCCATTATATCTTCATGATAGATAGTGTTTTTATTTAATATTATTATTTGTTAATGGGCAAACCTGTCAGCAATGATGGGAATTCGACTGTTCACAGTATTGGAACTCCCTGAGGAGGCTATCACTGCAAAACAAATTACAGTTTAAGAATTTTCCACAAGCATTTTCCATTTTAAACAAAAGATTGGTCATAGTTAAATTAGATAGTGCCGGAAAATATGACTGGAGGTCATGATGTATGATTAACACATGATACTGTGCAAGCCTGCTCTTTCATAGAAGAGTTGCTTTGTGGCTGGAACCAGGGGCAGCAGTCATTCCAGAAGTGCTTGCAGCTGACTGAATGAGTTTATTTTACTGGACGCAGACTTCAAAATGATGTATGGTTAGGTGTGAATTTAAAGAGGATGGTGTTTCTAAAACCTCCTGCCCTTGTCGTTCTTGGTAATAGATGTCAAGATGATCAGCCAAAGAATCCTTGCAAGTAACAACCAATGCAATTTAAAGATGCAACCATGGTATCCGAATGGAGAAGGGAATTAAATGGGTCTCAGTCAAGACTGCTACTGAGGATGCCGTTGAGTTTCTTATTGTTCGTGTCCTTGAAGTACTTTGATGGTAGAATGGTTTTACTAAGTTACAATACGCATATTACTGTACAAGTTCTTGTAATCACAGTCTTTAAGTAGCTGGTCCAGACAAGCCTCAGAATTTAAGTGGTGTCGTTTCAACAATGGTAATGTATTTAAATACCAGGAATAAATGATCTTGACCTTGTATTATAGGCATAGAGTTCTGCATTGCCTGAGGAGTTGAAAGTAGAATTAGGCATTAAAAATAATAAGTAATTGTGCTAGAGCACAGGGACACCGATTGTCTGATGTAGCAGTGCAGATCTTAGTCAACTCAAATGCTGAGGAAGGAAAACAATCCTGTGAATGTATTTAGTCAAGACACCTTCTAGGAACATGCTGATGTGCAAACTGCAACGAGGATAAGTAAAGGCCGGTGCAGATAAAAGACAAAAGGATCTAATACACACGGCCAAGGTTAGTAATAGCATGTATGTGACTCGAGTACCAGGTGTGGCAAAATGATATCAAGGAGCAAGAGAATGTTCTGGCTAGGAAGGGTTTAGCGGGATCGGGGCAAATGCAGGCAAGTGGGACTGTAGATGGGGCATCTTGCTCGGCATGGGCAAGTTGGGGTGAAGGGTCTGTTTCTGTGCCGCGTGACTCAATGGTACTACGACACTGTTTCCTAACTTGCAGATCTATTGTCTGGATCAATATCTCAGTTTCTACAGCAGCATAAGAAGTGGCCTCTAACCTTCTGAAAACTGAGGCAGTTGGCCTTAGAGCTCTGAGTACCAATCTTTTCTGATAGTGTCAGAGCAATCCTAAAATTAATATCCAACTAATTGGTAGAGTTGAACAGAGGTGGGCAAGTGATGAAACATAGAAACATAGAAAATAGGTGCAGGAGTAGGCCATTCGGCCCTTCGAGCCTGCACCGCCATTCGATATGATCATGGCTGATCATCCAACTCAGTATCCTGTACCTGCTATACAAACATAGAATGAGGGAAGGGGAGGCAGTGGTTTTCTGGAGCATGAACCAGCTGTCATGTCATTTAGTCATACAGTGTGGAAATAGGCCCTTCAGCCCAACTTGCCCACTCTGGCCAACAATGTCCCAGCTACACTAGTTCCATTTGCCTGTGCTTGGTCCATATCCCTCCAAACCTGTCCTATCCATGTACCTGTCTAACTGTTTCTTAAACAATGGGATAGTCCCTGCCTCAATGACCTCCACTGGCAACTTGTTCCATAACCCACCTCCCTTTGTGTGAAAAAGTTACCCCTTCGATTCCTATTAAATCTTTTCCCTTTCACCTTGAACCTATGTCCTCCGGTCCTCGATTTCCCTACTCTGGGCAAGAAACTCTGTGCATCTACCCGATCTATTCCTCTCATGATTTTGTACACCTCTATAAGATCATCCCACATCCTCCTATGCTCCATGGAATAGAGACCCAGCCTACTCAACCTCTCTAAATAGCTCACACCCTCTAGTCCTGGCATCATCGTCGTAAATATTTTCTGAACCCTTTCAAGCTTGATAATGTCTTTCCTATAACATGGTGCCCAGAACTGAACACAATATTCTAGATGCGGTCTCACCGATGTCTTATACAACTGCAACATGAACTCCCGACTTCTATACTCAATACTCTGACTGATGAAGGTCAAAGTGCCAAAAGTCTTTTTGACGACCTTATCCACCTGCGACTCAACCTTCATGCACCTGTACTCCGAGATTCCTCTGCTCTACCACACTACCCAGAGGCCTACCATTTACTGTGTAGGTCCTGCCCTTGTTCGACGTCCCAAAATGCAACACCTCACACTTTTTTGTATTAAATTTCATCAACCATTCCTCTGCCCACTTGGCCAGTCAATCCAGATCCTGCTGCAATCTTTCACAACCATCTTCACTATCTGCAAAACCACTAACTTTTGTATCATCAGCAAACTTGCTAATCTTGCCCTTATGTTCTCAACCAAATCATTGATGTAGATGACAAACAATAACGGGCCCACCACCAAACCCTGAGGCACACCACTAGTCACAGGCCTCCAGTCCGAGAAGCAACCTTCCACCATCATCCTCTGCTTCCTTCCATGGAGCCAATTTGCTATCCATTCAGCTATCTCTCCTTGGATCCCACGCGATCTAACCTTCCAGAACAGCCTACCATGCGGAACCTTGTCGAACGCCTTTCTGAAATCCATGTACACAACATCTACAGCTCTGCCCTCATCGACCTTTTTGGTCACCTTTTCAAAAAAATCAATCAGATTTGTGAGACATGACCTCCCTCATACAAAACCATGCTGACTATCCCTAATCAGCCCTTGCCCATCTAAATGCCTGTATAACCTATCCCTCAGAATACTCTCTAGTAACTTTCCAACTACAGATGTTAAGCTCACCAGCCTATAGTTCCGAGCATTTTCCCTGCAGCCCTTTTTGGAAAGAGGCACAACATTTGCCACCCTCCAGTCTTCCGGCACCTCTCCTGTATTTAAGGATGACTCATAAATTTCAACCAGGACTCCCGCAATTTCCTCTTTAGTTTCCTGCAATGTCCTCGGATATATCTGATCAGGCCGTGGAGATTTGTTTACCTTCATACACGACAGTACCTTCAGTACTTCCTCGACGGTAACACTGACTGCTCTCATGACACTTCAATTGACTGCCCCAAGTTCCTCCGTCCTACTGTCTTTCTCCTCGGTAAATACAGAGAAGAAATACTCATTGAGGACCTCGCCCATCTCCTGTGGCTCCTCACAGAGGTGACCACTTTGATTCCTGAGAGGTCCCACTTTCTCTCTAGTTAACCTTTTCCCCCTTATGTATCTATAAAATCTTTTGGGATTGTCCCTAATGCTACCCGCCAGAACTATCTCCTGGTCCCTTTTACCCTTCTGTTCTCCTTTTTCACTTTACTCCTTAGTTACCAAAACTCCTCCAGGGATGCACTTGATCCAAGCTCCAATACCCATGCATCGTTCTTGTTTTTGACCAATGCCTCAAATTCCCTCATCAGCCAAGCTTCCTTACATTTGCCTGCTTTGCTCTTCACTCTAAGTGGGACATACATATCCTAAGCTTTCATCAGCACACTTTATATACATCCCACTTGGTCGATGATCCTTTCCCCTCAAATAACCTGCTCCATTCAACTTGAGCGAGACCTTCTCTCCTACCCTCAAAGTTTGTCTTATCCCAGTTGAGCATTTTAACACGTGGACGTCCCTATCCATAACTATCTTAAACCTAATCGAACTGTGGTCACTGGTCCCAAAAGGCTCCTCCAAAAACACTTCATTAACATACCCTTCCCAATTTCTCAATACTAGATCCAGCGTTGCCCTCTCACGTGTGGGGGCCTCTACATACTGCTTAAAAAAACACTCCTGAACACTTTTGAGGAATTGCACCCCATTTAAACCCTTCACACTATGATTTTCCCAGTCTATATTGGGGAATTAAAAATCCCCTACTAAAATCTTATTTGACCCGCAGCTATCTGCAATCTCCTGGCACATTTGTTCTTCTAATTTCCATTGACTATTCGGGGGTCTGTCGTAGCCACCCAACAAGGTGATCATCCCTTTCTTGGTCCTCAGCTCCACCCATATAGCCTCACTAGACAAACAGTCTGTAATTTCACCTCTGATCACTGCCGTGAGATCCTCCTTTACCAACAATGCAACCCCCCCCCTTCCTCTTTTTCCCTCGCCCCTGTCTCTCATGAAGCTACTGTACCCCAGAACATTGAGCTGCCAGTCCTGCCCCTCCCTTAACCGGGTTTCAGTCATGGCTACAACGTCCCAGTTGCTCATACCTATCCATGCCCTAAGCTCACCTGCCTTACCCGTCAGGCCCCTTGCATTAAAATACGTGCAGTTTAAACCAACCCTCCTTCCTCGCTCTCTGCCTTTCACCTGCCTATTCTGTCCACTAACCTTTCCCACACCACCCTCCATACCAACTTCTAGCCTCTCACGTGCCTCTGTCCTGTACGAGATCCCACCCCCCTGCCAATCTAGTTTAAACCCCCCTGATTACGTCCCCATTGTCACCTGACTATTTGCGTTGTGCTGTAATTGGTGTCTTTGGGAGAAGACCAAAGAAGGAAAGATAAAGGTGGGTGAGGAAGCAAAGAAAACTCTAAATACTGAAGACAAAAAAAACAATATTATGATATTGAATCAAATGTGTTGATCTTACATATGACTTGTTTGTTCATCTCCATTTATAGCACTGAAACCAAATTTTCTTTATTTGCACTTCTAATGTCAAGTGAGATTTAAATGTAATATTACGGATATTTTATGAATTACCAACCCAAGCTGTGATGCAACCTGTTGGTATGCTCCCCACTGTACTCCTGATACACTTGATTGAGCTTGATAGAGTATGTGGCGACTTGCCAAATCTTCTCAAACTTCTGAGGAAGTTGACACATTGAGGAAATATCTTTGTAATTGCATTAATGTTGTCGGCCCAGGACAGATCATCAGTGATATGCAGCCAGGAAATGGAAGTAGTTGACTGTCTTCTTCTCTTTCCTTCCAATGAAGACAAGTGTTTGCAGGCTCGGCTTTCCCTTCCAGTAGTAAACAATCAGCTCCTTGGTTTTGCTAATGTTGAGAGCAAATATGTGATTAGTGTCGATGGGACACATTAGCTCAGTGGTTCCCAACTTGGGGCGTACGCCCCACAGGGGGGCAATTTGATTTTTAAGGGGGCAATTGAGCGCGACTGAGGAGGTCTGGGTCCAAATTTTCGATTTTTATTTTTTTGGATTTTCCATCAGGTCAACATATGTAGTTTATGTTTCAGATGTTATTTTGAGTAAATAATTTTTTGGGAGTAAAAAAGGTCTTTATTGTGTAGATATTACATAATCACCGCGCCATCGCTCTTCATGCACGTCGCACGAAGTGCGCGAGGTCATGGGAGAACCTTATTTATTGAATTGGATTTAGAAATGCGATTCAAAGAGCTTTTGCTAAGTTACCCTTATAATATCTATTTCCTCCGTTTTCTCTCAAGGGAAAGCAATCCATTTTCTGAGAATTATTTCTTTGACTGCTCGTGCTAAAATGAGTAGTGCAAGCTAGAAGAAAGTTCGTCAGTATTCAGAGGAATATTTAAAACTTGGTTTCATACCCGCTGTCCATGATGAACGGTCACCTTTCTGCCTCATGCCAACAATGCTTGACCAACGAATCAATGAAACCAGGTCGTCTTGAGGCGCATTTGAAGGCGAAACATAGTGCGTATGTAAATTCAGATTTGAATTAATTCAAATCTTTAAACTTTAAACATTTGAAGATTTTATTGTTGATCTTTTTTCAAACTTATCCTTTAAAGTTTAAAGGATAAGTTTGAAAAAAGATCAACAATAAAGTCTCTGTTCACTGCACAAACTGTTACTGTCAGTCGTACTCTTGAGGCTAGTTATGAAATTTCTTTACTCATTGCTAAATCTGGAAAAAATCATACTATAGGGGAGGATTTAATTAAACCATCAATATCAGCATTTCTTAAAACAGTTCTGGAAAAAGATGACAAAGATGTTAAAGCCATGCCACTCAGTAACAACACTGTTAGGAGAAGAACAGATGAAATGAGTGAAGATATTGAAACACAACTTGTTGAAAAGCTGAAATCAAGAAAATTCTCTGTACAAATGGATGAATCAACTGTGAGAGACAGTGAGGCCTTATTGCTAACCTATGTAAGATATATTGATAAAGGTGAATTTGCTGAAGAAATGTTATTCTGCAAATCGTTAGAGACCACCACTACCGCCACTGATATATATAATAAACTAAAACACTACTTAGATGTCAATAATATACCAATGGAAAACATAACATCTTGTGCAGCTGATGGTGCTCCTGTTATGGTTGCTTAAATGGTTGCTTAAAATTGATGAAAGATGAGAATCCGGAAATGCTTCTAGTGCACTGTGTTATTCATAGAGAGAACTTAGTGTTGAAAAGTATTTCTCCTGTACTTAATGAGGTACTGAAATCAGTTATAAAATCTATCAATGCTATCAAAGCTAATGCCAAATGTGGGCGTCTTTTCAAGCAATTTTGTGAAGATAACAATGCAGACCATGTGAGACTTTTACTTCACACTGAGGTACGGTGGCTTTCGAAGGGGAATTGTTTGAAAAGATTCATGGAACTATTTGATGAGCTTAGTGACTTTTTAAGTGACAAGCCTGAAATGAAGCACCTGCTAACCGTTGATGGAAAAGCGTTTGTGAGTTATTTAGCAGATATTTTTGAAAAACTGAATGTGTTGAATAAACAACTTCAAGGAACAAATAAAACTCTTGTTGATGCAAAGGCGAAGATATTTGGCTTTATTTCATTTATCGAGTTATGCCAAAAACATATTTCTGACAAAACTTTTGACCAGTTTCATTGGCTAAAGAAATGTGAGCCGACTGATGCTGCTGTACTTGTCATTGTGGATCATCTGAAAATATTGGCCTCTGATTTGAAAGAAAGATTTTCTGATTTAAAACAGATTGATTTTCCAACATGGGTGATGCAGCCAGTGCTAGTGGATCTATCTGATGTTTCAATGCAGTACCAAGAAGAACTCTCGAAAATACAAAATGATGAGTCAGTTAAAACTTTATTCAACATAAAAGGAGCAAAGGCATGGCTTTGTGATGAGACAGAAACTAAATACCCAAATTCAACCAGCTTTGCAAGAAAACTGTTGTTACTGTTCCCATCTTCATATTTAGCTGAATGTGGCTTTAGTGCTACTGAAGAAAATAAATCAACTGGATATCACTAAACGAGGAGATTTGAGACTGAAGCTGACTAAATTAGTGCCTAATATAAAATCTCTTTGCAGCAGGCATGAAGCACAAGGGTCTCGCTAACTTTATTCTAATTATCTTGAGGTGAGCTCAAATGGTATTTTGCATTTGATAGGTACCTTTACTTTATTGTACAGTAATTAAAATGATCAAAGTATTACAGAAAAAGCTTCCATTCAAATTAGTTTGTGTTGTATAACATTTCAGTTCTCTATTATATGTTTTGAAACTTTATTTGCTGCTTTCGTATGAAACAATCCACAAATATTTCAATATTCTAATATAGAAATTTTCTCTCTCTTTATTACCTGTGAATACTCTTTTATTATCATATTTATCATTATTATTATTTTAATACCACCTAATGTTTTTTTCTTTTTTTTTACAATTATTTAGTAATTTCTTGCTCAGAACTTTAACTGTCTTTGGTTTATTTCATTTTTCTTTTTCATGGATGCCATGTTCTTTTGAAGCTTGTTTAAACCAAGGTATTGAAATGATAAGAATTATATATCACCACATGGGGGGTGGGGGGCATCAGGATTTTAGAGGTGATTAGGTGGGGCATGGCCAAAAAAAGGTTGTGAACCACTGCATTAGCTGGTCTGGGCAAGTTGGGCCGAAGGGCCTATTTCCATGCTGTAAGACTTAATGACTCTATGAGAGCAAGCTTGTTGTTATGGCACCGCTCAACCAAATTATGAATCTCCCTCCTCGTCATTACCTGTTATTTGTCCAACAGTGGTGGTTTCGTTGGTGAATTTAAAGATGAAGTTAGAGCAGGCTGCACAATCGTGTGTATAGAAAGCGTAAAGCAGGGGACTGAGCACAAAGCCATGAGATGTGCTGATGGTCATCGAGGTAAGATGTTAAGATGCAGTCAGATGATAAGATGGACAGCGAGCTGAGCAAGTTAACATTCAGTGATGGAGTGGGAAAGAGCAGATCTGGAATTCCATGGCTTGCTAATGCTTCTGTAACCCACATGTAGCAAAAACTAACAGTGTTAGTTTACCTAACCTCACCAAACTTCTCTGGGGACATCACGTTCTTCATCCCCATCTTTCATATCTTCTTACAGTATGTGCGTTTCTCTCAGTTTACTTTAGTTCAGAGATACGGCAGGAAAACAGGCCTTTTGGCCCTCCGAGTCTGCGCCAACCGGTGATCACGCCGTACACAATCTTTTTACTGAAGACAGTTAACCTGTGTGGGAGAAAACAGGAGCACCAGGGGAAAACCCACGTGGTCACAGGGAGAATGTACAAACTTCATACAGATCGTTTCATGATCGAACCTGGGTCTCTGGTGTTGTAAGGCAGCAAATCTGCCACTGCGCCACCGTGCCACCCTTCCTGGGTGCACTCAAGGACAATACCCACAGGTGATGGAATATGAAAGCTGATAATACACTTAATCCAGATAATGTAATGACTCGAAGATAGACACAAAAAGCTGGAGTAACTCAGCGGGACAGGCAGCATCTCTGGAGAGGAATGGGTGACGTTTTGGATCGAGACCCTTCTTCAGACCGGTGAAGAATGACTCCTCTGGTTATGAAGCTTAGAAGATTATAAAGTACTTCATTCAAGAATTAACCCTTAATAACCAACAGGCAAGCTTCAACATCAGAGGGTGATGCACATGGTGCATTATTTATCTTAAAGATTTATTGTGAGAATTGTAGCTTTCCTTTTATCCACAGCACCACAGAGAGTATAATAGACAAGGAGAATGAGTCATCCTTTTACTTTTTTTGCAGGATGTTCAAGAGGAGAATTCAAATGATCCTGTATGCAAGTAACAAACAGAAGGGCATGATGTACTGGCTCAACCATCTTCAGCTGCTTCTTCAATGGCCTTCCTTCCATCATAAAGGCTAAAGTGGGGGATATTCATTAATGCTCATTCAACTACATGTAATAATAATGGATGGGATTTATATAGCGCCTTTCTAATACTCAAGGCGCTTTACATCGCATTATTCATTCACTCCTCAGTCACACTCGGTGGTGGTGAGCTACTTATGTAGCCACAGCTGCCCTGGGGCAGACTGACGGAAGCGTGGCTGCTAATCTGCGCCTACGGCCCCTCCGACCACCACCAATCACTCACACACATTCACACACATTCACACATGTGCATATCGTTAGCAAATTAGTTTCTCTCTCTCTATCTCTCCCCCCACCCAAATCGCACCAGCTTCTCATTCTCACCCAACAAACAGCTAACATTGGCTTGTTCCCTTTATCATCCTTACTTTTTTGCATATCTTTCATTTATTGTTCTATATCTCTCTACATCATTGTCTATATCTCTTGTTTCCCTTTCTCATCATTTTCAGTCTAAAGAAGGGTCTCGACCCAAAACTTCACCTATTCCTTCTCTCGAGAGAGATGCGGCCTGTCCCACCACTGAGTTACTCCAGCTTTTTGTGTCTGTCATCAGCCAATGAGTCAGTCCATACCTACACATAGCAAGACTTGGGCATTGGATGAGGTGCCATCAAAGTGTCACAGAATGATCCTATGCAAGTGTAAACTGCCTACCAGTTAGCAGTCATTAAAATCACCCAGGCTCCCACCATCAATATCCTGAAGTTCAATGTTGATCAGAAACGCAACTGGACCAGCCACATCATAATCTATCTCCGTGTCATTACATTATCTGGATTAAATGTAATATTAAGCCAGAGGGCAGGTTAGAGACTGGGTATGGCAAGTAATTCACTGGGTTAGAGACTGGGTTTAGCAAGTCATTCATTTTCTGACACACCAAAACCTTTCCACTATCTATAAAGCCCAAGTGAGAAAAGTAATGGGATAATCACTATTTGCCTGGACGAATGCATCTTCAACAATTATCAAGAAGCCTAACGTTATCCAAGACAACACAACCTCTCCACCACCCTAATCATTCATTCCTCCCTCGACTGACACACAGAATGAAGCGTGACCTGCACTTAAGGTTTTTTATCTAATTTACATTGGCAGCACCTTCCATCAAAAAGGCCAAGGGAAGCAAGCACAAGGGAATACCAACTCCTTCAAATTTCCCTTCAAGACACACACCCACAAACCATCCTGTTTTGGAAATATATCTTTGTTTCTTCATCACCACTGGGTCTAATTCCTAGCTCCCTACCCAATTGTAATGCAGGGTTATCTTGACCAGACAGACTGCATCGGTTCAGGAAGGCTGCTCACCATCACCTCCTCAAGGCCAAATACAGGCAGACAATAAATCCTGGCCTTCCTGAAAAATATTTTAAAAAGCTATTGGGAGTGTAAGGGCATCAGAACAAAGGAAATAGCAGCAGGTTGGTGATATGGCTTCCAACTCTGGTCCAGCATTTTGTAGGATCACAGTTGATCTGATCTTATTATCAATTGCATCTTCATGTCTATTCCCCATGATACTTGACTCTTCTACAGTCCAAGAATCTCTTTATGTGATCCTAGAATATAGTTCATTATTCACCATTTACATTTCTCCAAGGGACAAGAGTTCCAAGGATTCCCAACTGATGGAGAAGGAATTCCTCCTCCTTCTTGTCATATATGAACAACCCTGTATTAAAAAAACAGAGGCTCCTGGTTTTAGATTCTCTTAAGAGGGATGCGAAGGGAACAAGTGATGTCTAAGAAGTGAGTCTGATGAAGGGTCTCAACCCAAATATCGCATATTTCTTTTCTCTCGAGATGCTGCCTGACCCGTTGAATTACTCCAGCAATTTGTGTCTATCTTCGGAGGCAAGTGTGGTGAAGGTGAACATCTACAGACTTGTTGAAAGATGAGATCTGGGTCTAAAGATCAATTTAGGTTTGAACCACGATGTGCTTCAAACAAACCTTAATGTTGATGAACAGCCTGACAACTCAAAGTAAACCTTGGCCTATCGAGAGCTATGCCCTCTTGAGAGGATCGATGAGTTACTGAGCACCTCATTTCATTCCATTGTTCCATCAGCAATTCTCCCCAGGTTGTCTCTGGCTTTCATTTCTTCTCTGCAGGGAAGTACAGGTAATCGAACTTAGCTTGGGGGAAGAAAACCTTTTACTGCCGATGAGGACTGAGATCAATATGTGGGATAAATCCACATCCCAGGCCACGTTACAGCAAATGCCATTAAAAAGACTGATACAGAATCATTTGTTTTTTGCTGCCATCTGCTGGTCATTCAAATCTAATTCTGTTGCTTTTCCCTTTATGGAATTAAGATGCTTTGCCCTTTGAAGTAATGTACTTTGGCAATTTTTTGTACTGCAATATTTTCAAAACACTCCTCTTCTTCGAATGGTTTCAGCTTGTTGAATTGCCTGGTTTTAATCTTGTTTCACCATTTCAAGCTGATGGGTTTTTTGCATCCAATTTGCTGACTATAATGTAAAACATTGGAAAACTGACTGCCAGCAACTAGGTGGATCGCAAAACAAACTGTTAGCCAGTTGTAACTAAAGTCCAACGGTCAAGGACACACCTTTAACATGAATCCAGTTATTGGAATTTGAAATGCACAATCTAATCAGGTTGCGTACTGGGAGCGTTCAAACGTGACTTTCAAAGAAGTCAGAGAAGTTGGAAATATTTGAACAGAAAAAAAGATTGTGGGGAAAGCAGGATTGTGGGGAAAGATCTGAGCTACAGGGAGAGGTTGTGTAGGCTGGGTCTCTATTCCTTGGAGCACAGGAGGATGAGGGTGATCTTATAGAGGTGTGTAAAATCATGAGAGGAATAGATCGGGTAGATACACAAAGTCTCTTGTCCAGAGTAGGGGAATCGAGGACCAGACAACATAGGTTCAAGGTGAAGTGGAATAGGAATAAAAATCTGAGGGGTAACTTTTTCACACAAAGGGTGGTGGGTATATGGAACAAGCTGCCAGAGGATGTAGTTGAGGCTAGGACTATCCCAACATTTATGAAACAGTTAGACAGGTACATGGATAGGACAAGTTTGGAGGTATATGGACCAAGTGCAGGCAGGTGGGACTAATGTAGCTGGGACATATTGGCTGGTGTGGGCTTTTGGCCGAAGGACCTGTTCCCACACTGTATCACTCTATAAGTTTATGACTCTAGGAGTCATTGGAATTATCTTCCAAAGAGGCACCACACCACAATAGGTTTAATACTCTCCTGATGCACTACATAATGAACATTGGTGTAGGAATTTTTACCACAGTCTGGGAATGACAGCACTGTTCTATAAGTTGGTCGACATCACCACTCTCATGGCCGAATCAGGGGAGGAGATGAGGTAGTGCACAGGGAAGAGATAGTTGAGTGGTGCCCCAAAAACAAAAAACAAAAACACAGCTAAGAAACTAATCATTGACTTCAAAAGGGGAAGTCAGGAGACCATGTGTCAGTTTACAATGAAAAAACAAGGAACTGCAGATGCTGGTTTACCAAGGAAAGACACGAAATGCTGGAGTAACTCAGTAAGTCAGGTAGCATGTCTGGAGAACATGGATGTGTAACGTTTCGGGTCAGGACCTTCCTTCAGACATATTATGGGGGGGGGGGGGACTTTGAGAGGGGAGAGACAGGGAGCAAGCAGCATGGCAAGCAATAGGTAGACCAGGCGAGGGGGGTTTATGATAGGCAGATGGTTGGAAGAAAGACCAGAGGTGAAAATGGAAAGAACAAAGACGTGTTTTAGTGTTTTAAAAAAGTTTTGTACAAGTTTTGTAAAGTTTTGCAACAAATGTTCAGGAGAGCAAATGGCTTCATTATGAAGCGATTTAAGTTAAGACTAAAGATGTTTAGTACAATTATATGCGGCCCTGAGATTGTGTCTGGAGTTATTCTTGTCACAGGAGGGAGTGCAGCAAAAGTTCATAGTATGGATAATGGGTTTGCCAGGTGAGGTGAGATTGAATAATGTAGGCCTGTCTTCGCTGGAGTATAAGGGAATCACAGGTGATTTCATTGAAACTTATAGAAGGCCTAGAGGCCTGGTGGGTAGATGAAGGAAGAATGTTTATAGAAGGCCAAGAGGCCTGGCGGGTAGATGAAGAAAGAAGGTAGTCGAAGGAAGAATAAACTTAGAATGGTGGGGTGTGGAGGGGTCAAAGTCTCAGAATAGGGGATAGACCACCTAGAACAGATATGAGAAGAAATCCATTCAGAGGATGTTCTGGAGAATCAGTCATGGAGTCCATTCAAAACAAACATCGATAGAATAAGGGATGATCTACTTGAAAAATGTAAGATCCTCAGAGGGCATGACAGAGTAACTGTCAATACCACAAACTTCAGAAGCTGTAATCTTGAGTATAATGCAAAATTCTGAAGGAACTCTGCGTGTCAGGCAGCATCTGTGGAAGGAATGGACAGATAATGTTTCGGGTTTGAACCCTTCTTCAGACTGATTGGAGTGGGGGGGGGGGAGAAAGCTGGAAAAGAGAGGTTGGGGCAGGATAAAACCTAGCAAGTCTTAGGTGGATACATGTAGGGTGACGTTGGGTGGGGGAGCAGGTGATTGACAAAAAGGTGGAGAAAGTGACAAAAGCTAAAAGGATAAAAAGGAGACAAAAAAGTGAGGGGACACTGGTGGGAGACTCATGAACGAGGGGACACTGGTGGGAGACTCATGAACGAGGGGACACTGGTGGGAGACTCATGAACGAGGGGACACTGGTGGGAGACTCATGAACGAGGAGACATAGTTAATAGAAGTGTTGACTGAGGTGCATAGGAATTAGCAGAGGAGCAGAGGAATTTCCTCCTGCTGAGGGTGGCGAATCTCTAGCATCTCTACCCCAGGGGGTTGTATGGACTAGATTATTGGAGGCACGTAAAGAGGATGCAAATACATTTTATTAAAGATTAGGGAATTGTAGGGTATGGAGAAATTGACACAAAAGAGTCAAGTGTGTTTAATTGTTATGTACTGACAACTGAAAAATTAAATTCTTACATATAGCAGCATAATAAGCTTGTAAACACAAACACAGTTAATATATAATAAGCAAAAATTCAAAAAATTAATAACGCTAACCATAGTGCCAAAATATAGCCCAAAGTGCTTCGTGCAACCATAGTTCATAGCGTTGTGCAGTGTTCAATAGTTGTTTCGGGAAACACAAGCTATTCTTGAACCTGGATTGCAGGTTTTCAGACTCCATACTGAGAGTATGCTCAAGGTGGGGTGGATCTTTGATGATGCTGACTGCCTTCTTGAGACAGCACCTCCTATTGATTTCAACAATGGTGAGAGGTAATGAGGCAAATCAGCCATGATCATATTGAATGGTGTGTGAGGCTTGATGTGTTGAGAGGCCTATTCCTGCTCCAATTCCATTATAATCTTATGTTGAAAGAACATGGGGAAAGAACAAGCATTTGAGTAGATCAGTTTGAAGGGAGTGATGGCCTGTTTCAAAATGAGTTGGTGTCCAACCATAATTGACAGCAGCCAATGCATCTGAAGAATTAGTGTTGCTCCAGATAGATTCTTATTTGTTTTCAATGTCGCTGATTTCCTTCAACTTCTCTTTCTCCTGATGTTCTCACTCCCCCCAGTAATTTTCCTGATAAACCTCCCTTTCAAGATTTTGTCCGTGACCAACATACCTCTTAAATCCAAGTTACTGACTAGTCACCTCTTGTTCGAGGCGTACCGTGGCCCTATTCCCGAACTCTACCTCCGCAA
Source organism: Malacoraja senta (assembly GCA_038087875.1). Lineage (NCBI taxonomy): Eukaryota > Metazoa > Chordata > Chondrichthyes > Rajiformes > Rajidae > Malacoraja > Malacoraja senta. The sequence goes on along the minus strand of CM075982.1, from coordinate 57,160,868 downwards.
TATTGACGACTGCATTGGTGCTACCTCCTGCACCCATGCAGAACTCACTGACCTCATCCATTTCACCAGTAACTTCCATCCAGCACTCAAATTCACCTGGACCATTTCCGACATCTCCCTGCCATTTCTAGACTTCACTATCTCCATCACAGGTAACAGACTACTGACCGACATCTCCTACAAACCCACTAACTCCCATGGCTATCTGGACTATACTTCTTCCCACCCTGCTTCCTGTGACTCTATCCCCTACTCCTTATTTCTCCGTCTATGCTGCATCTGCACCCAGGATGAGGTGTTCCAAACCAGGGCATCAGAGATGTCCTCATTCTTTAGGGAACGGGGGTTCCCCTCTTCGACTATAAATGAGGCTCTAACCAGGGTCTCCTCTATATCCCGTAGCACTGCTCACACCCCATCCCCCCACTCATAACAAAGACAGAGTCCCCCTTGTCATCACGTTCCACACCACCAGCCATCACATACAGCAGATAATCCTCCAACATTTTCGCCACCTCCAAAGGGTTTCCACCACTGGCCACATCTTCCCGCCTCCTCCCCTTTAGGCTTTCCGCAGAGACCACTCCCTCCGTAATTCCCTGGTCAATTTGTCCCTTCCCACCCAAACCACCCCCTCCCCTTGTACTTTCCCTTGCAACCGCAGGAAATGCTACACTTGTCGCCTTACCTCCCCCCTTGAGTCCATCCAAGGACCCAAGCAGTTTTTCCAGGTGAGGCAGAGGTTCACCTGCACCTCCTCCAACCTCATCTATTGTATCCACTGCTCTAGGTGTCAGCTGCTCTACATCGGTGAGACCAAGCGTAGGCTTGGCGATCGTTTCGCCCAACACCTCCGCTCGGTTCGCACTAACCAACCTGATCTCCTGGTGGCCAGCACTTCAACTCTCCCTCCCATTCCGAATCTGACCTTTCTGTCCTGGGCCTCCTCCATGGCCAGAGTGAGTCCCACTGCAAATTGGAGGAGCAGCACCTCATATTTCGTTTGGGCACTTTACACCCCAGCGGTATGAACACCGACTTCTCCAATTTCAGGTAGTCCTTGCTTTCTCCCTCCTTCCCCTCCCCTTCATTGCTCTCCCACAGCCTACCGTCCCCACCTCTTCCTTTCTTCTTCCCTCCCCCCCACTTCCACATTAGTCTGAAGAAGGGTCTCGACCCGAAACGTCACCTATTCCTTCGCTCCATTGATGCTGCCTCACCCGCTGAGTTTCTCCGGCATTTTTGTCTACCTTCGATTTTTCCAGCATCTGCAGTTCCTTCTTAAACAGTCACCTCCTGATTATCTCCCTGATTAATCATTCCCACCCTTGACAACTTCTCAAGCAATAATCCCTCCACCTCACTCCACATCTAACAACCATCTACCCAAGCCCAGACTTCATCGTTGTAAACAGATGATTGTAATCTACTCTACCACTCCCTTAGAACAATGGAATCACAGATTGTCAGAGGTTATGGGGAGACGGCAGGAGAATGGGGTTAGGTGGGAGAGATAGATCAGCCATGATTGAATGGCAGAATAGACGATGGGTCAAATGGTCTAATTCTGCTCCTATCACTGATGATCTTATGATCGTATGATCTTTACTGATGATAAAGAGATATGGTTCTCCTTAACGCAAGGTTCGTGGAGCAGAGGATGTAGATTTAACATGATTGACAAAAGGGCAAAAGCAGACATTGCAAAGTGAATGACTATAATAGCGAACACACTACATTAAAGTGCATTGGATGCAGAGTAAATTGTGATTTCTAAAAGGGAAATGGACAACTTACCTGATTTATTTAAAATGTGTTATAATACAGTATAACGTTAAAGGAAACATTTAAAAGTGTGTTGGGGTGTTACTAGAAATAACATCCAATGGTCCAGAATATCTATTACTCCAGTGCAACAGTCCTGAGCATGCCAGATTATTGCTTAATACCATGCCCATATTGCACAAATTATTTTCTAAATGTGGAGAGAATCCAGAAATCAAAGGGTATTGGGAGTGTTGGTACAGGATTCAAAAAAAGTTAGTCTGCAAGTCGAATCAGTTGTAAAGAAAGCAAATGCAATGCTCGCATATATTTTGAGAGGGCTTGGATACAAAAAGAGGGATGTAATGCTGTGGCTCTATAAGGTCCTGGTCAGTCCGCATTTGGAATATTGTGAGCATTTCTGGGCACCATATCTGAGGAAGGATATGCTGGCTCTGGGGAGAGTCCAGAGGAGGTTTACAAGAATGATCCCAGAAATGAATAGGTTAAAATATGATGAGCATTTGATGGCACTAGGCCTATACTCGCTGGAGTTTAGAAGAATGAGTGGGGACCTATTTGATATGTACAGAATAGTGAAAAGTTTGGATAGAGTGGATGTGGAGAGGATGGTTCCATTAGTGGGAGAGCCTAGGACGAGAGGTCATAGCCTCAGAATGAAAGGAAGTTCTTTTAGGAAAGAGATGAGGAGGAATTTCTTTAGTCAGAGAGTGGTGAATCTGTGGAATTATTTGTCACAGAAGGCTGTGGTGGCCAAGTCAGTGGATATAGTTAAGGCAAAGATAGATAGATTCTTGATTAGTACAGGTGTTAGAGGTTATTGGGAGAAGGTGGGAGAATGGGGTTAAGAGGAAGAGATAGATCAGCCATGATTGAATGGCGGAATAGCCTTTTTGGGCCGAAGGGCCTAATTCTGTTCCTATCACATGATCTTACGATCTTTACTGATGATAAAGTGATATTGTTCTCCTTGACGCAAGGTTCCTGGAGCAGAGGATTGAGATTTGACATAATTGATAGAAGAGGCAAGGTAGACATTGCAAAGTGAATGACCATAATAGGGAACACACTACATGAAAGAGCATCGGATGTAGCGCCAATTGTGATTTTGAAAAGGGGAAATGGATAAGTACTTAAAGAAAAAATAATGGTGAGTCACAGGAAAAATACTGAGGAACAGAACTAATGGCTGTGCTATTTTGAAAAGCCAGCATAGTCTCAATGGGTCAAATTACATCCCACTGCCCCGCTAGATAATAATTCCATGATGTTTTTCTATCATTCCTCTTTGTAGGTGCTCCCTGAAAACCTACCACTTATCTGTCCTTAAATACCAAGCACTCCAGTGAATTTCTATGGGTGATTTTACAATAATGATACTTGTTAAATAAAGCAGAAAAATAGAAGTAAATCTTTTAATCCTTGGTTTTTAAAAAAGTAGGCACTATAGTCCGATGTATGCAAGTTTATAGTGCAGTGCTAGGTTACAAAAAGTAGTAAACATATTCTGTGGCTTCAATGATGCATGGGTGTCTGAAAAGTTCACAAAATCCAGAGGCTTAAAATTCAGTTAAAAATACAACAATACTATCTTCAGATCTTCAGAGCCTATTCACAATGTGGGAAGTGGATGTTAACAAAGGGCTAAAGATACAGGAAAACTTCAGCTGAAAATCAAAAAACTGCAGATGCGGACATCTGAGTAAATAGCAGAAAAAGTTGGAAATACTCAAGACTTCAGGCAACATCTATGGAAAGAGAGACAAGCTTAATGTTTCAAGTTGAAGACCTGTTATCAGAACTTTATTTATTTCCAGGCAGAAATGCTTACATTGGCTTAGTTTATTAATTCAAGTCCTGTGACATATGGTAATGTTAAGGGCCTGTCCCACTTACGCGACCTTTACAGGCGACTGCCGGCACCCGTCATAGGTCGACAAAATTTTCAACATGTTGAAAATTCAGCGACGACCAGAAAGACGCTACGACTCTTTGGAGACCTCTCACGACCATAGGAGACATCTCACGACCATACAGCCTATGGTCGTGAGAGGTCTCCAAAGAGTCGTAGCGTCTTTCTGGTCGTCGATGAATTTTCAACATGTTGAAAATTTCGGCGACCTATGACGTGTGCCGGCAGTCGCCTGTAAAGGTCGCGTAAGTGGGACAGGCCCTTTAGGCTGTCACTTTGGTGGAGTGTCATACAGCTGAAGGTGCCATATTTTAGATGACATTGTAATTTTTCTAAGTTCCATTTCCAATTTGCACTTATTTCTGGGATGCAGCTCTCTAATCAGGACTGATGGAATGTACTTCCTTAATTCAATTGCGATCTCCTTATTTACCCCAGATGCACTTTTTATTGGACTAGTGCTGACTTTGTTAACTCTTCTGAAAATATCTGTGGAAATTATATCTGTTTTTGGATGTCAGCCTATATTTAGATTGCACTCCATTGTTTTCTTCCTTTCAGTCAGGTTTACAAACCTGTTGCAAATAAGAATGTTGTTGTTCCATCCCAGTACGTACCACAATTATACACTCTTGACTCTTTTCTT
>CM075982.1:56992897-57156325 GCA_038087875.1 Malacoraja senta | reverse complement strand
CGAGTTTAATTCCTGTCGTCTCATCAAACCTTCCTGGGCTCTGACACCAGGCTCCCTTTAAACTTGCCGAGTCCTAATTCTCTGACCTCACTTTAAACTCAGGTAAAACTCTTGTTTTACCTAGACTCCTTAAACTGAACAGATTCTATTTCCTGTGCTCTTTCTAAACTCACCAGGATCCTTGTCCCACACTCCCTTTAAACCTAGTACAATCACTGGAAAACTCATTATGCTACTGTGTAACATCTAATGAAAGCAAGTTAAAAGTACGTTGGGGTATTAACTGAAGTAGACAATAGACAATAGGTGCAGGAGTAGGCCATTCGGCCCTTCGAGCCAGCACTGCCATTCAATGTGATCATGGCTGATCATCCCCAATCAGTACCCCGTTCCTGCCTTCTCCCCATATCCCCTGACTCCGCTATTTTTAAGAGCCCTATCTAGCTCTCTCTTGAAAGCATCCAGAGAACCTGCCTCCACCGCCCTCTGAGGCAGAGAATTCCACAGACTCACCACTCTCCGTGAGAAAAAGTGTTTCCTCATCTCCGTTCTAAATGGCTTACTCCTTATTCTTAAATTGTGGCCCCTGGTTCTGGACTCCCCCAACATCGGGAACATGTATCCTGCCTCTAGCGTGTCCAAGCCCTTAACAATCTTATATGTTTCAATGAGCTACCCTCTCATCGTTCTAAACTCCAGAGTGTACAAGCCAAGCTGCTCCATTCTCTCAGTATATGACAATCCCGCCATCACGGGAATTAACCTTCTAAACCTACGCTGCACTCCCTCAATAACAAGAATGTCCTTCCTCAAATTAGGGGACCAAAACTGCACACAATACTCCAGGTGTGGTCTCATTAGGGCTCTGTACAACTGCAGAAGGACCTCTTTGCTCCTATATTCGATTCCTCTTGTTATAAAGGCCCACATGCCATTCGCTTTCTTCACTGCCTGCTGTACCTGCATGCTTACTTTCATATACTGATGTACAAGGACCCCCAGATCCCGTCGTACTTCCCCTTTTCCCAACTTGACGCCATTTAGATAGTAATCTGATTTCCTGTTTTTGCTACCAAAGTGGATAACATCACATTTATCCGCATTAAACTTCCTGCCATGCATCTGCCCACTCCCCCAACCTGTCCAAGTCACCCTGCATTCTCATAGCATCCTCCTCACAGTTCACACTGCCATCCAGCTTTGTGTCATCTGTGTCAAGTAATATCCAATAGCCTAGAAAAACTGTTAGTTCAGCACCACCAATGTTGCCAGATGGAGTTTTATTGCAGATGTTACAATAGAAAAGACAACTCATAGAGTTATAACCATGGAAACAAGCTCTTCAATTTACTGATCCTCAGACAGTCAAACATCCATTTGCACTAATCCAAAGTTTTAATCACTGAGAGATCATTTACAGCAGCCAATTGACCTACCACCCCACATGTCTTTGGAATATGTGCAACTCCACACAGACAGCATCTTAAGTCAAGATCGAACCGGAGTAGCTGGAGATGTGAGGCACACCACTACTAGTTGCATCACTGTGGTGTTCAATTGAGCAGTTCCCCCCTTCAATGTAATTGCAATATTGTTTTGCCTTTCTTAATAACGCTCACTGCCAAGTTGAATGACATAGAAAGATATGAAAACGTTATCCTCTTCTATAACTTCTTCTGACAGCTCATTCCAGATACGGACTACCCCATGAGTGAAAACATTTGCCCCTGAGATCCCTCTTAAATCTCTTCCCTCTCACTTTAAGCCTATGCCCTCTGGTTTTAGAATGCTTGATTCTTTGAAAAAGATTGCGAGTGTTCACTTTAAACATGCCTCTTATGTCCTTATACTCCTCAATAAGGTCACCCTTCAACTTCCTACGTTCCAAATACAAAGTCGCAGGCTCTCCAGCTTCTCCCTATTGCTCACAAATGCATTTAAAATCCTAGTGAATCTCTGCTGCACCCTTTCCAACTTAATAACATCCTTCCTTTAGCTGGGTGACCAGAACTGCACTCAGTAGTTCAAGTGGTCTCACCAGCAACTTGTACAGCTGCATCATGATGTTCCAACTTCTCTACGCAATACACTTTCCAATGAAGGCAAGTATGCTAAACACCTCTTTCTGTTCCTATCCAGCTGAACTACCACTTTTTAGGGAATCATGCACCTGTAATCTCAGATCTCCCTGTTCTGCTGACCAAATAGTTGTGGACAGGACTCCACCGGCTTCTGCAAGAATTCTGAACTTCTTTAGACGTTGCTTGACCTTGTAAAGGGGCTGTCCCACTTGGGCGACCTAATCCACGATTTAAAAAGAGTGTCTTCGACCTTCCAGCTCGAGGGCACTCACCTGGAAAGCCTTGAGCTGGATCGACTGTCCGCATTGAAACCGCGAGCTGGATCGACCGACCGCACACACACAAACACATCGCGAAGGCGGGGGCTAGGGAAAGCGGGGGAGCGCTGTCTGCGTGATGAAGAGGAAGGTAAAAGGCTGCCACGGTGTACGGTAAGTCCTTTAGAGAGAGCGGAGGGGGGAGGAGAGAAGGGGAGAGAGGGGGGAGAGAAGGGGGGGAGAAGGGGAGAGAAGGGGGGAGAAGGGGAGAGAAGGGGAGAGAAGGAGGGGCAGAAGGAGAGAGAAGGGGAGAGAAGGGGAGAGAAGGGGGGAGAAGGGGGGAGAAGGGGGAGAAGGGGGGGAGAGAAGGAGAGAGAAGGAGAGAGAAGGAGGGGGAGAGAAGGGCAGAGAAGGAGGGGGAGAGAAGGGGGGGAGAAGGAGGGGCAGAAGGGGGAGAGAAGGGGAGAGAAGGAGGGGGAGAAAGGGGGGGGGGAAAGGGGGCGAGAAGGAGAGAGTAGGGGAGAGAAGGGGGGAGAAGCAGGGGGAGAAGGAGGGGGAGAGAAGGGGGAGAGAGAAGGGGGGGAGAGAAGAGGGGGAGAGAAGAGGGGGAGAGAAGAGGGGGAGAGAAGAGGGGGAGAGAAAAGGGGGGGAGAAGGGGGGGAGAAGGGGGGGAGAAGGGGGGAGAAGGGGGGGAGGAGTGGGAGAAGGGGGGGGAGAAGGTGGGGAGACACTTTAAAGTATAATAAAGTTTAGCGGGCATTTTACCTACCGGTAGGTCTTCCTAGATCCTGAAACTCCAATGAGCCGATCAAAATGCCCAGTCAGCGAAGGAGATTGCCTACGGCTGCCCTCGACTGCCTGTAAGTAAATAGCGACCCCACTCCACTGCACTACGAGTTAACAAGACCTATGCCGACCAAATTTTACTCGCGGAAATTTTTTCACGTGGGACAGCCCCTTAACTGTTCTATACGACATAGGAAAAGTCTTGACCAGTAAAATAAAAAAAATTAAAAGGAATACAAACGTGTTCACAATTTATTTATTTGTATTTAAACACCAATAAATGTAATTGTTCTTTTACTGTGAATGGGCCTATCAGTAAAGAGCAATGGAATTCCTTGACGCATACAGGGCTGTTAAGGTGATATATACCTTTTACGATGAAAGTGATGCATTAATTCTACCATAATGTTTTTACCCCAATCCTACCTCACAATGGAACAAAACAGATCACCTCATACTATATTGGCCTTATTTTTTAATTGTGCTTTGAACTAATATCTTGTTTTCTTGATTTTCATTTGCTGTGTCACTTTAATACTGTCTTGTAGATTTTACCCATAATTCATGTCTAATTTATCCGTTTGTGTGTTGTCTGAGTATGTGACAGTACTGCTGTAAGCAATACTCTCACTGTATCTGTTCCTCTCCATACTTCTGCAAATGACAATAAACTTGACTACTTGAGTTTGCTTGATAGGATTGTATTAGCCATTCATCTCAGTCAAGCTGGAGTGCAAACGTTCTACAACCACTAGGTGGCATTCTAAGCTGGTAATTGAAATCTGGAAGGCAATGAGCCAGGCTGATGACTGTGCTTTGTGTCGAGAGACATCTGCTTGCTGTACTTATGTATGAGAAGTATTGTGCAAAAGCATATTCTAAAACACTTTTGTGAAGATTTGAATTACTTAAAGACCCAAGTTGAATAAAATTGCATAAAAGGTTGTAAACTTGTATAAGGAATATCAATTAGCAGGAAAAAATTTAAAAAAACATCTCAAGGCCCATGCAGCATTGCATCCTTTCTGCTAGTGTGCTTCATGATTACTGCTGGAATCTCTGTGCACATAAAGAATAGAACCCTTAATGATATCCGGAATTGGGGAGGTGGGCACCTGTTTTATTCTGTGCCTCATATTGAACTTCAGGAGTTTCATTTGGACTGTGTCTGTTAGTTGGCAGATTATCAGTGTCTGTTAGTTGGCAATTCTGCCTGCTACATGATTGTGACCAAGTCTTCACTCCCATAGTCCTGACAGACAGAGATCAAAACTGCAGTCGTGCAGTTTTTGAGCATTCATCATCGGCGGTCACTCGAAACGAGTATGACTGTCCTCTCTGTGGAGGACGCCTGTGCGTGACTTTGTTTAATGTGGGGAGACTGGTGCACAAACAGCCACCACACGGCCCTTAACAGATCTGGGTCAGGATCCAGTGGCATGGAGTCCAAGACAACCGGGGACCCTTTTCTGCTGCAGCCTTCATCCGCCTTCCCAGCCGTTGTGATGCTCCAGTAAAGTCAGCCATCATCCTCCACCTGTTCCACCATTGAGGTCTTGGTTGGATTGCTCTTTGTCAGGGACCTCCTCCTCGACCTTACCGCCATGGGTGGCCCTACCAGGAGCATAGCTCCAGACGGCATCGCTCTCAGGATCTCAGGTCCACACAAGCTTCTCCATCACGACAAGGTGACAATCCACAGAGAAGTTTTGAGTATTAATGCAGTACTATGTGTGTCCATCTGACACTTTCAAAAGCTCAAGGAAGATCAGGATAGGTCACAGAACAGTTTAAAAATCAGCATTGCTTGACCCCCTTGTGCAACACCACACAGTTGCTGAAATAGTACATTGACTCTTGTTGATATTTTTCCCTTCCCCACTACACTCTCCTTCCTCTCTGCATGTCTCTGCCTTTCCCCCTCTCTCTCTCTTTGTGGCGCTCCTTGTTTATCAGTTTCACTGTCTCTCCATGCCTCACCCCCATCCATGCAATCCATAATCCACTTATTTCTTTGTTTCAGGCTTGCAGCTAACAGTGACGATACAGGACATGTCCCCTGCACATAAAGCCAACACTTCTAACAAAGGACTCTGTCCATTCACCTATCTGTTTCCCTCATGATGTCATACATCTCTAAAAGATTACCCCTCGGTCTCTACTGTGCTCCAGAGAATGAAGTCTGAGCATCTCCTTAGAGCTCAGACCCTCAAGTCCCGGCAACATCCTCATAAATCTTCTCTACACACTTTCCAGATGATGCTTAGGATAGAGGAGCCAAAGGGGAAGAAACCCACAGACATAGGTATGTGGCTCATGGGCAGATGAAACCAGGTGGGGGAGGGTGATGTGTCTAGTTAGTAAGATGAGGGTGAGGAACATGGAAAAGGTGAACAAAAATAGAAAGAGAGAGAGAGAGAGACCCTGAATTAACTAATGGGAGTGTGATAGGAATACAGGGGAAGTGGGTTACCTGAAATTGGAAAATCCAATCTTTCACATCCATAGAAAGCATCCAGTCCGTAATGCAGAATCGAGGTAGAAAACGCAATTAGACGAGTCCCTTGATTCAGTGAAGTGTTTGAATTTGCTGGTAAGTTGGGTCTTTGTGGGTTGTGAGCGTGTCAATTGGTGAGGAACAATCTGGCTACAAGTGCAGGTGTAAGAGACTCACACCACTTCCCACTTCGATGATATATTCACCACGACCTTCAATTCATGGGGAATGAGTGTAATAATGAATGAGCCAAATGCTAAACCATTGGGACATGAACAATTAGACATCATATTACTATAAGAGTTTTACCATAATCAGAGCCCTATATTAAGATAAAAACAATGAAATAATGAGGCATGGTCATGAGACTACTGGAACCATTTGGAGAATGAGGTCCTTGTATAAAGCCTTAGCGACAATCAATTCCACACCCCTCTGTGTAGGAAGGAACTGCAGATGCTGGTGTACACCGAAGATAAACACAAAGTGCTGGAGTAACTCAGCGGATCAGGCAGCATCTCGGGAGAAAAGGACTAGATCAGCTTGAGTGCTGACTCAAGTTCATAAGATCATAAGATCATAAGTGATAGGAGTAGAATTAAGCCATTCAGCCCATCAAGTCTACTCTGCCATTCAATCACAGCTGATCCATCTCTCCCTCCTAACCTCATTCTCCTGCCTTCTCCCCATATCCTCTGATACCCATATTAATCAAGAATCTATCAGTCTCTGCCTTAAATATATCCACTGACTTCGCCTCCGCAGCCTTCTGTGGTAAAGTATTACACAGATTCACCACCCTGAGTTCCGCGAGTTTGGTGATAAGCTTGGATGGGATGATGGTGTTAAAGGCAGAGCTCTAGTCTATGAATAGGAGTCTGACATAGGTGTCACTCTTATCCTGATGTTCCAGGAATGAGTGTCGGGCCACGGAGATGGCATCATCCGTGGACCTGTTGTGGCAGGAGGGGAACTGCAGTCGGTCAAGGCTGCATGGTAGACTGGATTTAATGCTTTCCATAACTAGCCTCTCAAAGCATTTCATGATGGTGGATGTCAAGGCCATTGAACCATTGCACAAACTTGCGTGTTATCTCTGGAATGCTGGAGGTTGAGGGGAGACCAAATAGAAGTACATCAAAATATGAGAAACATAGATAGGGTGGGCAGTCAGATCCTTTTTCACAGGGTGGAAATATTAAAGACTACAGTGCATAGTGACTTGTACAAATATATTTATTTCGAAAAAAATTGCATGCAATGCATTGGAAAAAATACTGAGAATCAAAACTAAAATTCTGCTCTTGAACTTTCGAAACAAAAGGTCAAGTTTCCAAACACAATTTTAAAAATAAGCTATTTCAGGTCTGTGTTATTATTAAATTCAGCAGTTTCACTCTTATAGAGCACTCACAACACAGAGGAATTATTTTTTTATTGGCACTGACTACTGTGAAGCAGTTGGGGCTGAGGATGATGTCATGTCTATAAATTCTTTTCTGAAACAGTACTTTCCAGATTTCAATACCATTCTATTCTTAAGAGCTTTGTAATCATCATTAGTTTAACATCCATTTATTGAGATCGGAAAAGGATGATTCACTATCAGTCTCTGGATGAGATCGGAAAAGGATGAATCTCCTGAAGGGAAACTGCTTGAGAGAAAAATAAGTACCAGGATAGGGACGAAGAGCAGGAAAGTGGGATTAAAACTGAGTTGATCTTCAGTCCAGAGTTGGTGAAATGATAAAACCCCAAATTAAATGGCATTATGCAGTTAAAAATCAAGTTCATCTTAAAGAGAGCAAATTTGCATGCATTTCTGTGACCTGCCACCCCTGAGGAAATCTGTCTCGTATTGTTTGTTCAAATTTACCAGAATGAAATTCTCCCAAATAATGTAATAGTGGTGCAGCTCATAAAATCTATCTGCAGGAAAATTTGGGAACGTTCCATAAAATTACGTTCCTTATTTATTCAAAAAAGTCATATTTTACGAGCAATCGTTTCCCCCATCCACTGCCAAACCAAGCCCTTTAAAGGGCCAACCGACAGCCTGTACACTTTGTACTCACTAGGATTAGTGGCATCCTTTGGTCTCATATACAGCCTCACACATATAACCTGGACTGGACTGCTTCGCCCATGGAGATCGAGGTTATGGCCACTCTCAGCTTTTTAGCCTCAGGATCATTCCAGGCTGCTGATGTTTGCTACATCTCACACTCTGCTACTTTCTGCTACACTGAGCAAGGGGCATTAGTGGGTACAGGGTGTGGTGAGTCTATGGCTAGGAGAGTCTAGGACCAGAGGTCATAGCCTCAGAATTAATAGACATTCTTTTAGGAAGGAGATGACGAGGAATTTCTTTAGTCAGAGGGTGGTGAAACTGTGGAATTCTTTGCCGCTGAAGGCTATGGAGGCCGAGTCAGTGGATATTTTGAAGGCAGAGGTACATAGATTCTTGATTAGTCCGTGTATCAGTGGTTATGGGGAGAAAGCTGGAGAATTAGGTTAGGAGGGAGAGCCATGATTGAATGGGCCAAATGGTCTAATTCTGCTCCTCTGACATGATCTTATGACCTTATGGTGAGTGGGTGGAGAGGTGAAGGTTCTGCCCATCTCCTTATTCAAGGAGAAGAGACTTAATCTAATGTTTCTTCAGCTGCCAGGAACAAGCATGTATCTGCACTCTGGGGTATAAGCTACATATAGATGTCTCTGGCCCCCAGACCCATAAAGCAAGCCCCTGTATGCCTACTGTCCATGTGCCTCTAACTCCCATTTACATACTATTGACCCACCTCCACCCACCTCTCCCTTCAACCCACCTTTTCAGCAGCCATTCATTTTAGTATTATGTGTTGTAGAATTTCTCTTTAATAGCTGACTTCAGAGATCGCACCTGCTGAGTTAAGACATGATGGACCTTATAGAATCTAGATTCATGGATCCCAAAAACCAGGTCAAAATTTCTAGAATAAATTTCCATTACTAAAATGTGCAAGAGATTGTAAGTAAAACAATGCAACTAAGTATCAACTATTCTTGTTGATTCTTCAAGGTTTCCTAATTACTATTAGGCATGGACAGAACTGGTAACCATATACTGTAGTAATCCCAATTGCCAACAAGATCTAATAGATTGTAATCCCCAACAAACAGCCTTGCACTGCTCTCACAGTGAGTTGTTGATTCAGCAGTGACTTGTTGTTCGTAAGTTCATAAGTTATAGGAGCAGAATTAGGCCATTCATCCCATCGAGTCTACTTCACCAGAAGGAACCGGGCAACTAATTTGGTTCTATCTCCTAACTCACAGCCTAATTGCTGTTTTTGGAACACCTTTAGTGACTTGGGTCCTTATCTTTTTTAGTTTAGTTTAGTTTACTTTAGAGATACAGCGCAGAAGCAGGCTCGTCAGACCACCGAGTTCGTGCCGACCAGCGATCAACACATACACAAGCACTATCCTACACAATAGGGACAATTTACAATTTTACTGAAGCCAATTAACCTGCAAACATTTATATCTTTTGATTGTGGGAGAAAACCGGAGTACCCAGAGAAACCCCATGCAATCACAGGGAGATCGTACAAACTCCATACTGACAGCACCTGAGGCCAGAGACCATTGTCTCTGGCACTGTAAAGCAGCAAATCTATCGCTGTGCCACTGTGCTGCCCAATCTAGAGTTTGTTTTCCTTGCAAAGGCAACTATTCCTGGAAATCACGTGACTTCAGTCAAGCGTTCAAAACAAGCTATCCAGGAATCCCAGCAGGCAGCCAGGCATAACACTGTGCTTCATGTGGCAAGCTGTGAGAACAATCCAGGAGGGAACTCAAGCTGAAACTCGCAACGTCAGTTTCAGTGGGTGTTACACAGCGAAACCGGTCAAAGGTCTTCTTTGAAGTCCTGGCTCACCATGCAACCTTTACAAACAATATCAGGTTGGCCCACAATGTTGTCCAATGGCCAAAAAAAGAATGTGGATCAATTTCTAACCCTTTTAATATGCATAAAAGCACAATTAAACAATATATCTGCCGGGAATCAGTTCAGATGGTCAAACAATTGACAATTAATTAAGTTTTAAGGAGTGGAGTGGCACAGTGGCACAGTAATAAAGTTGCTGCGGCAGAGGCCCGAGTTTGATCCTGATTATGGGTGCTGTCCTTACAGAATTTGTACGTTCTCCCTGTGACTGCGTGGGTTTTCTTCAGGTGCTCTGGATACTTCCCACATTCCAAAGACATACCTGTGTGTAAGTTAATTGGCTGCTGTAAACATTGTAAATTGTCCCTACAGTGCTGGATTGTGCTAGTGTACAGGGTGATCATCAGCTGCTCGACGTGGGCTGAAGGGCCTGTTTCCATGCTTTATCTCTGAAGTGTAACATCTAAAGTAAAGAGCGTCTTAAAGGAAGGATAAGTTTGATTTGTATTCATTTTCAGTATGGGGGTGTAACTGGCAAAACCTGAATTCTCAGTTCATCCTTAATCGACCTTGGGAAGCCCTTTTCAATTTCTGCCGCGCTAGTGGTGAAGCCACTCCCACAATACTCAAGGGCGATCTTGAACTGTTGCCTTTCACAGTAATTCTCCACCGTACCCCCCCCCCTCTCTATAAACTCTACAGCATTAGTTTTTTAGTCCAACAAATCTCAACATAACCATGAGGAAGACCATGTTATTTTGCAACCATGCAATTTACAAATTTCAGGACTGAGCATTGAATACAACAATATCAGATCACCTGCATTTCCAATTTGATTCCAAAATGGTAGGCCAAATCAACTGTTCTCCCCATAGATGCCACCTGACATGTTGACTCCTTCCAGCATTCTCTTTTACATTAAGATTTCTGGCATCGGCATTGTTCTGCACCACATATTCCAGCACTTTAGCTCTTCTTCCTCTAATCTTCCGCTTTTAAGTAAGTAAGTAAGTAAGTAAGTAAGTAAGTTTATTGGCCTTATGGAATTTGACTTGGTGCTCCGCCCACAAGTAACAACATGACATACAGTGACAGTTACGAATGATTCAGAAAACACTAAACATTAATAATAATAAAACATTAATGATAAAATACCATTGATCAAGCATGTGAACCAACAAAATACCAGATCAAAGGGAGGCTACAGATTTTTGGCTGTTGAGTAGAGCAACTACTCGTGGATAAAAACTGTTTTTATGTCTGGCTGTGGCAGCTTTCACAGTCCGGAGTCGCCTCCCAGAGGGAAGTGTTTCAAAGAGTTTGTGGCCAGGGTGAGAGGGGTCAGAGATGATCTTGCCCGCTCGCTTCCTGGCCCTTGCAGTGTACAGATCATCAATGGAGGGAAGGTTGCAGCCAATAATCTTCTCTGCTGATCGGACGATTCGCTGCAGCCTCCAGGTGTCGTGCTTGGTGGCTGAGCCAAACCAGACCATGATGGAGAAGGTGAGAACAGACTCTACGATGGCCGTGTAGAATTGGACCATCATTGCCTGTGGCAGATTGTGCTTCCTCAGCTGCCGCGGGAAGTACATCCTCTGTTGTGCCTTTTTGACTGTGGAGTCAATGGTAGCCCCCCACTTAAGGTCCTTGGAGATGATGGTTCCCAGGAACTTAAAAGACTCCACATATGTGACTGTGGTGTTGTTGATGGTGAGTGGCGTGAGGTTTTAGGTTTAGGTTTTGGTTTATTATTTACATGCACTGAGGTACAGTGAAAAAGCTTTGGTTTGCATGCTGTACAATCAAATCAGATAATACTGTACACAAATTCAAATACAGTGTGTAAAGTGAACAAAAAGTTCTCAACGTTACAGCATTATGATCAAACAGATCAAATGTAATTAACAAGCCTTCACCACTCTCTCTCTCTCTCTCTCTCTGGGGGCAAAACTATCATTTGCGTCATAATCTCTCTAGGTCTCTGCAACATGCTTCTTTTCTTACATTTCCCAGTTTTCTGTGGTAAGCAACAAACTGAAACAAGAAGGGTCTCGACCCAAAAAGTCACCTATTCCTTTTCTCCAGAGATACTGTCTAACCCGCTAAGTTACTCCAGCTTTTTGTGCATATCCACTGTTTCTGCCTCCATAGATGCTGCCTGAGCAGCTGAATATTCCAAGCATTTTCTGTAATTATTTCAAATTGTGGTTTTTAGCCTTTCAGCTCCCTGAAAGCTGTTGGGCAGGGTGTTCCAGGATTTAGACCCAGCAAGGATGAAGGAATGGTGATCATTCCAAGGCAAGGCGATTTGCGACCAGAAGGGGAAACTTCAGGTGTTTCCAGATACCTGATACCCTTGTCCTTCTTGGTGATGAAGATCACAGGTTTAGAGGCAAAGAGACAGTAAGGTTTGGGGAGGGAATTCCAGATTCAAGGTATTCATAGTGAGAGATACATGCAGTGTTAGGACCATGAAAGGCAAAGATGGTTCAGAAACCAGAACAGAAGATGCACAGCCAGGAAGATTGTGAAGAGTGGGCTAAGGACAGAACCGATTTGAAAACATTGATAAGAAAGTTAACATCTGAATAATGCTTGACGGAAACAATGTCTTACCATTATAGAGTTAGTCAACATAGAAAAAGACCCTCCAGCCAGCCCATTATATACATGCCGACCATCAAGTATACGGCTATGCCCATCCATTAACTAGGACTTGGTCCATTAATTTCTAAGCCGTGGCGCTTGTCCCTTGAAATGTTGAGATAATTGCTGCCGTGACAACACACTCGGGCAGAGTAATCCAGATTCCAGCCATCTCCTGGATGAAAAAGTCCTTCCTCAGATCTACCCTATAGCTTTTTCATCTTGCCTTGAACCGATGCCATTTAGTTCTTGACACCTCTGCTATAGGATAGGATTTCCTGCTATCTTGTCCAAGCACTTTGTAATTTTGTTTCTCTCTATCAGATACCCTCTTGCCTTAACACCCCAAGCAAATCAAATCCAATCTATTCAATTTCCTCTCATAACTAAAACACACCTTCCGAGGCAATGTAGGTCAGAAAATGCATGAATGATGGGCAGACGGATGAGGTATTAGTGGTGGAAGATGAACCAATTTACAATATGACTGTGAGAGTAGAACCTTGGATTTTTGCCAGGTAAAAAGAGGTAAGCAAACCTGAATTGCTGGACTGGAATTGCCATGTCTGGAGTTAGCTAAGAAACATGATATTTTAAGCAGCACATGAACTGAGGCAGGCCTAGCAGCATTGCAGCATCAACGCATGTACTATTATTGATGGGACAATCACATGATGCAAAGCTTAATGGAGCATTAAGCATTACACAAAGGTCCAGTGAAATCATGATGAATGTTCTAACCTACAGTAAAGACTTTTGACTGGAATGGAGCCCACCTTGTTGGCTACGTACCAAAGTAGAAAATCTACCGGTGGCATTTAGAGTGATTGCCTTCCTATAAAATATGCATCTCAGAGTGCTGCTTTTAGAAATTAAAATGAACAAAAACTATTTATGCTGCTGTATAATAAATTTGTTCAAGACATTCAGCCCAAAGCCAATAAAAGAGGAACAGTCAAAACCAAGGATTATGACCAATATCTAGCCATCCTTATGGCATGGAGTATTATTGTATTAAGTTAAATAGATAAAATCCAAAGCAAAAATATGTTGACACATTATACAATAGGGAAATTAGATGCTCAATTGTTTCAATGCCACCATTAAAAGAAAACAATTAAATAACTAGAAATAAACAGTTTCTGGAATAAAGTTGCCATCGTGGTGGTAGGTGTGGTTTTTAAGGACATGTGCCAATGTGTCTATTTTAAATCTTATAATCTGCCTTTTCTCAGGTCTAAATGCACCAGATTGCTGAATAAACAAGCTTGAACATCCTTCCTGAGAAGGTGAAAAAACGTACTTCCCATTCTTTCCCATAGATGAGGTCAAACATTAAAGTAACTACTTAAAATAGATTACTTCTGCAGTTGTTCCTCATTTCTGTTCTCCTCCTGGTAAAAAAAACATCAATGAATTCAGGCACAAGAAACATTACTGATCAATAAAGTTAAATTCTGAAGAAGCCTTGATGGATAAGCACTGTTTCCAGCTGCAATTCATGATAATGGATTGAAAGCTCCATCAAACATAGACCTTGGTTCTCAAAATCTTTAAGTATACTACATTCCGATAGATAGTTCGTATCAAATTCACTCAGAGGCGGGGACCCTGAATTGAGGTTGGATCTGCTATCAAAGTTTCGAAAAGAAGAACTTGTTCGCTCCCTCTCTGTCCCTCCACCACCCTAGTCATTGTACTAGTTTCACTGTCATCTTGCTGAGTTTTTCTGTTTGTACCACTTATTATCACCTTCCCCACAGCCAGCAAAGGACCTTTGTGAGCTCTGCCTTTCCTTGATTATTGTTGCTAGCTTTGATCTGTCTTTTTGCATATCTCCCATTCATTTGTTCTATGTACCTTTTCATATCTCTCGGTTCTCTCTCCCCTGACTCTTGGTCTGAAGAAGCATCTCGACCCAAAACGTCACCTATTCCTTTTCTCCAGAAATGCTGTCTGACCCACTAAGTGATTTCAGTTTTTTGAATCTATATGCCTTGGTTGTAATTCATTGGCTTTCACTGGTCCTAGTTAATTTTATTCTCATTGATTTTACCACTTGGTGACCCCCTTGAATGTCACCTGTTGTACTGTCCACTCAAATGATATAACCCCATCTCCGACTTAGAGTCTTAAAACTACTGCAGCACAGAAGGTGGCCATTTATCCACTGAATGCAACCAGCTGTCTATGGCACAATCCATTCAGTCCCATTCCTTAACCCAATGCCTGTAGCCCTGCACCATTATTGCTCTCAAGTGCCTATCCTTTACTTTTATATCCCAGAGTGCTGTGCAAGGCAGAAGCTCCTGGAGAGCGAAGAGGGGATGGCAGGGGTGGGACATGTCTTTGGTTATGTTGGCTGCTACTCTGAGGCAGCGTGAAGTGTAGATGGAGTCAATAGTAGGGTGGTACGACATGGAACGAGCTGCCAATGGAAATGGTTGAGGCAGGTATAACAACAACATTTAAAAGCCATTTGGATAGTTACATGGATAAGAAAGATTTAGAGGGATATGGGTCAAACGTGTGCACATGGGATTGGCGTTGATGGCATTTTAGTCAGCATGGATAAGTTAGGCTGAAGGGACTGTTTGCATGCGATACGAAACGATGCGATATGATCCGATACGATCCGATAGAACTTTATTTATCCGAGGAGGGAAATTGATCTGCCAACAGTCATAAAACACAAAAGACATGAAATTAAAGTGACGAGTGGAAAGGATTGGAGATGTGCAAAGATTGGGGAGGTTGTGGGGGGGGGGGTGGAGGGGAGTCAGTCTATCCCACGACAGAAGGGGGAGGGGCTGTAAAGTTGTCTGACTCTGATCCTCTGAATCTATACCTCTGTAACTCCTGGTATTCTTGCTTCCTCCCATATCCTAAAAAAGGTACAAGTTGGTAGATTAAAGGGCCTGTGTAAATAGCCGCTGATATGTCGAGTGACAGAACCTGGGAAGAATGAATGGGGAATACGTAATAAGGGATTTCTCAAATGGGCGCTTGATGTTCAGTGGAGACTTGGTGGATCAAGGGGCCTATTTCCATACTGCGTGAATCTATGACTGAAATAATAAATGGTTTCTCTAATGGTTACGGTTATCTAGTATTACTGATAATGTATTGTATTATTGATTATTGTATATTTATTTGTTGTGCGATTGTGTTGATGGGCCTGTTATGCTGCAGCAAATAAGAATTACATTGTTCTGCTGCCAAAGCATATGACAATTAATAGTAAGATTAAACGAGAACTTACCAGTTTGAAGTTTGATCTTTATTTTATGAGGAGTTACGTTGGTGATTACGTGAAGAAGACCCGTCAGGGCGCATGCGCGTCAATCTTCAAAGCAGCGGTATGAAATCACAGACAACACAATAACTGAAGTAACGTATTAAGATGAGCAACATGAGAACTACCATATGACCTTTTTTATGAGAGAGGGTTGGGCGTGGCGGGCACGTAATCACCAACGTAACTCCTCATAAAAATAAAGATCAAACTTCAAACTGGTAAGTTCTCATTTAATCTTACTATTTTACTTCGGAGTCACGTGAGTGACTACGTGAAGATTTCAAAGCTCTGTGATTTTATGCCGCAGATCCAAATCCCGGCCTCACTGCTTCGATTGACTTTCAATGAGAAACAATCAATAATGCGTTAAACATGAAATGGTAATATCATGCAATAACAATTGATTTGAATAATCAAAACAAACAGTAACCCGTCTATCCCAGAGGAACTAAACAGGACTTAATACTGAATTTGCAAACAGCCTCTCTCCGATCGGCCGATGGTAAAAAAAAATTTAAAATAATTCATTTGACCACCCGGCACCTATAAAATATGGCCGCTGTGAAGATCCATCGTCCTAGCCGACGACATTACTGCTGCACTAGTGGAAAACGGATATATATACTTCAGTGCTAATACCTGCCTTAATCAACATTTGCTTTAAACCAACTTGAGATAGTCTGCACTGACACTCTCCTGTGTGGCTTCATGTAACTGATAAACAATGTTGTTTCCACATTCCTTAAGATCTTTATAGCTTTAATATAATGAAAATAAATGTGCCATTACACATAAACATGGATCAGTAGGTTATGCTGAAACACAATTTTAACAAACCTGTGACACCTGGCCTGCTCTGCTTAAGCAGTACGCAATTATATAACATAACATTCTCTTCAGCAACTTCCATGCTGTCTAGCAGAAGTTTTTCCCAAAATCTGCACTTGCTGTGCTGAACCAATGCCAAGAGCATAACCCCTTTCATGATTAGTTTGGCAAATTCAGAGACATGCCAGGAACCTACTGTCGAAACATCTTGCGGACCGCACACATCCCAGATCACCATATACCTGGGTTTAGGAGGTTTAGAGTTGAAATTCCTTTCATCAATCCAGCTATGATATGATGAAACTCAATAGGATCTTTCCTGACCCCATCCAACCCACTTAAAAGCTGTATTAATAGTGCTATAACTGAGCCCCTCATCATCATAGAGGGTCAACAGGAACTCTAAAATATCCACAATACCTGTAGTATTATAGTCAATATTATTTTGTACACAATATTGCTCCCATTTTTTTACATTAGTAATATACCCCTTTTGAGTACTCTTTCTCCAGGCTACAGTGAGCATGTCCACCGTAAACCCAGACAGTCCTTGCTCCAGGTATGGCCTTCTTAAAACCTGCAAATTAACAAGTCAATACAATCACATAACAGATGACTTTCCCGTGTTAGCGGATGCTCCAGTCAATTCCTACGCTTGGGAACCACCAAAAAGAGGTTGGATCCCTAACTGTAACATCAAAAGGAAACCATGCTTGATTCGGAAAATTAGGTATTACAAGCACCCCCAAAGTGGCATCCTGCTTGATTTCTTGTAGACTCCGACATATTAGGCAAAATGGTAGGAGAAAAAAAAAGGAAAAAAAATTATATACCACCTCAACGTCAAAGTATTAATTGCAACTGCCACCTGGTCTGGTTCTCATGAAACCTATTTAAGCATCTGATGGTTGACCTTGATGTAAAACAAATCAATATCTGGCATTCATATACAAGTACTATATTATTGAACACCTCCTTGTTGAACATTCAATCTATGTTGTCATGGAAAGTTCGTGACTTGGCGTCTGCTACTATGTAGAATCTACCTGGTAGATAAATAGCTGAAATATCCTTTCCAATGCACCAGGCCCAAATTTGATTAGCCAATCTGTCACAAAATACCGATTTGATTCCACCGATGTGTTTAATATATATGCCATTTGCGTTGTATTGTCAATCTGAAACTGAACATGCAGATACATTTGTTAGAGCAATAAGCCTTGTCCTTAAAACCTCTTAATAGTTAATTGCCCATGTCTGCAGAAGCGATGCCTCTTGCTCAGTCCATCTGCCTCCACAGTTGAAAATTCATATCCGTGACACCCCACCCGAGTGCACTGACATTCATCTGCAAAATCATGGAAGGCTGGTCAAGCATTACATTGCTATAACTCCTGGACACATGGTGAAACCATTGCAAATTAGCATAGTCTTTACTGATAACTGCATAGGTCTATTATAATGACCCGAATGTATCCTTAATGCCTCAATTAGCTTGATACAGCTGTCAATTAGCTCTACCCTTTTTCCCTGGTCAGAGCACTTAATTGAATCAATTGTGACCCAAATAGTCAGGTGTTAATTTGGATTTCTCTGGATGGATCAGCAATCAGCGACTGAGCAGCAATTTTAGAGGCAAACGCCCACTGCTTACCCTCATGCATTCAGCATGGGATCCCGGGACATAGCCATGTTTGGATTCCTGTTTGGAGTTAATCCATACTAACCTTAGACACTCTTTTAGAGTGGGACTTATCGAAGCTGAAGCAGGTATCACCATCCATCTCCTCCATTTGCTTGTACATGTCTCTGTACCAAGCATGTTGTTTGACTCCATTCACCACAATCTTATCACATATGTGTGTGTGTGGCTCCATCTTCATCCACTATACATCCACGTGGGAGGACTTATGCAACCTGCAACAGGAGCTGCCCCAGGCCTGTGTGCACGTATTTTAGCACCATCTCGACCACTACGGAGAACCGAGTGAGAGTAATGGCAGCCCTGCAAACAGGTGTTGCTTCAGGCCCATGTGCATACTCCTGTAGCACTCTCTCGACCACTCCGCCATTTGAGTGGGAGAAATTTTGGCAACCCTTTACTAGGCGTCACCTTAGGCATGTGTGCATGTATTTTAGCACTATCTCGACCACTGTGGTGCACCAAGTGGGAGGAATGGCAACCCTACAAACAGGTGTTGCTTCAGGCACATGTGCATCCTCCTGTAGCACTCCCTCGACCACTCCGACCCTTGAGTGGGGGGACTTTTGCAACCCTTTTCTAGGTGTTGCTGCCTGACATGCCTTACAATGGAGCGTTCTTGAATTGCAACAAGATGCAATGTTGTCTGACATTGATACCCCTGGCTTGGCACTCACTCTGAGTTGGGGTTATCAGGTCGCTGCCTACAGCAGCCGCCAGGACTAGCCATGCAATTCGATACTCTGTTGGTATCCTCCTTCCCCAAACAGGCTGCACGTGCTAGCGACTCCAAATCGTGCTCCTTCCCGATGCCAACTCCGTCTATAGGGAAGAATTGGAGCGCCTCTGGCCCCCGTACATCAGACATAGTGGGAAATGCTGGAACAAACTTAACAATTATTTGTCATAGCCAAAGACATTTATGTGAATGAAGACGCCCATCCCAGTTAAACCTGGGCTTTATTTACTTTTACTATGAGTAAACCGGCGTCTTGGGGAAGAAACCGTGCTCAGTCCCTTTTAATGAGCAGCAATTACTGTGACGCCACCTGGTGTAACTCCCACAGGTGACTGATAATACAGCTCTACACGGCTTCCCATCTCCTTAATTGAATAAATGATAATCATCTATCTCAGTATAATAGTCACAATGTGACCAAGTGAACGCTTCTCAAAATTGCGTTCGTCTTTAATTTGGAGGGCAACCTGAAACCTCAGAATTAGCAGAAATTGCTATTTTTCCACCTCGACACATAAGGGTGATAAACCACTAACCTTTCTTCCTGAGTTGGGGTCGGAGTCAGCCACACACTGACCCTTTGTACTCCTCTCCACTGAGGAAGTGATAAAGCAGCCCTGAGCCTTACTCCTCTCCACTGAGGACATACACATATAACAGAGGGGACCCTCCTGGCCAGGCTCCACATATTTCAAACATATATGGGCTGCCAAAGTCGGGTCCTTCCTCAATAAGCCGGATAGTAACCCGACCTCCATGCTCAGTCTGCACCCCCCCCCTCGGGAGTCGCTGACCTTACTGTCAGCGACTCTAACAAGAAGTCCGACGGCCACCGGCTCCTCACTTTACCGCGGACCGTAGCCGGTATCCCCGCGGTCTAGAGAACCCCGCAGCCCCTATTTAAAACATTTCTCTGGAGTCGCTGACCTGCCTGTCAGCGACTCGAAACAGCAAGCCCAACAGACACCTCTATGGTGACCGTAGCTTGCTTAACCCGCGGTCTATAAATAACCCGCAGCCCGAATTAAACCTCGGGAGTCGCGAACTGTTCTGTCCACGACTCAACCAGCAAAACCCACCGGCCACCTGCTACCGCACTCCCGCGGTCCTAAGCCGGCATCCCCGCGGTCCACAATTTCTCCGCGGTCCACTGGATTTTGCTGAATTTTTCCATGTCCAGCAGGAACCTGGGAAAATGATTCCTGAAATGGACAACCTGAAAAGTAAGTTTAAACTTACCTGCAGGAATTTTTAAACTTACCGCTGGAGAACTGTGTTCCTCCCAGCCTGTCTGCGCCAATGCGACCCACGTAATGATGCGCATGCGCCCTGAAGGGTCTTCTTCACGTAGTCACTCACGTGACTCCGAAGTAAAATCAATCTTGACTCTTGACTCATTAACAGGATCCTTAATAATGAAAATAATTGCATTTGCTGGTTAAGCTTATCAGGAGCATTGTGACGAGATGTAAGGGAAAGAGGTAATTGGAGAACAGAAATGTGGCTGCTGGTGATGGTACTTTTCATTGGTTCACTTGTCAATTTCCTTGCAAAGCCAGGTTCCATCTATTTTCCATCTATATTTTTAAGGCCTCGTTTAATGCAGAAATACATTAAATGATTCACAGCAGTCAACACAATTACTGAATGAGGAACTGAACAGTTGGACAAGAGAAAGCAGTTATCAGATACAGTTTGTAGTGGTTTTCTCAATGATATGATTATACTGTCACCTGCTCATTGGGTTGAAGAATGGAGGTTTAAAAAAATGAGCATACAGCAGAGTTCATATCTGAGCGTCATATCTCAGGTAGGATAGAAAATAAAATCTCTCTATCTCCCTCTCCCCTGAAATAGTCTTAGGAAGGGTCTCGACCCAAAACGTCACCCATTCCTTCTATCCAGAGATACTGCTTGTCCCGCTGAGTTACTTCAGCATTTAGTGTCTATCTTCGGTTTAAACCAGCATCTGCAGTTCCTCCCTACAACAATGATACTTCTTATTCCTGGCTGTTTGTAAGTTATACTTCCTTCTATTTGAAATAAAGTTGACAATCAAGAAAAGTTCCTCGCATTCTAAACATTATAGCCATCTCCAGTATGTGATGAAGGTGAGAGGAAGATTCTTCTTAGAGAATTGTAATACTTTGGAATTCTCCACCCCAAAGGTCCCCAAAGAAATGTTGGAAATGTTCACGGTGAATGGATGAAAGATACTGTCAACAAGCAACAAGGAAGTCAAGGATTTTGGGGAATGAACAGGAAATTGTATTAAGGAATAGCCATGATCTTAATCAATAGTTGAGCATCGTCAATGGGCCAATTTGCCGATTCCTGTTCCTGTTTTCTATGGTTCTTAAGTTCCTCCTTAGTTGGAAACGTCACCGCATTTCATATGTTTTTTCTTAGTAACAAAATTAGCAGAAGCTTCTTCACACATATCAAAATGGGAATATTTCCATAGGCCTTCAATCGCACTGATATGACTCACAACTAATGACTCAAAAAATCCCAAAGAAAACAACTCTGTTAAATCCCACTTTAATTATACATGATTCAAAGGTTTCCCTCAGTTTTCTCAGAAACTAAACTTGCAGTGGAGCGGAACAAATAATTGTGCAAACATAATAATAGGCATTGATGTCATCCTCTATCAGTAGCTCAAAATGAACACAGAAGTAGAGCTGTGGATTGTGCTCCCTTTCAAGAATAGATTTAATTGAAGTCAATGAATCTGAATTTCAAAACCAGGTGGTATGTTATTATTTCGCCTGTTTAGCACTTGTGAACAAGGTTGAATTTTTATCCCCAAGTCTTCAAGAAATAAGTGTTTTTGTATTCATGGAAGCCACCGGAAACACAATAAAAGATTCTCAGAATTGTACATTTTAAATATCATCTCAGATGTACAATACAGTACATCACTGGTTTCCTATTGATGGCAAGAAATGTTAAGAATGTGTACATACAGAGCTCATCACCTTGCTGGTTTTAATGATTTTGTCTTTCAATCACCAATTTTTAATATTTCCCCAATCACTTCACTTTGGACTAGAATACACTAACATTTGAATACTTTGCAGGGGAAATGAAAAAAAAAATTGTAAGAGTCTTTAGACGTTAATCAATACTTCATCAAATGGAAAGTTTAAATAACTTGAAGAGATTGAATATTTGAAGTGTACATCCTGGCAAGAGTGATTGGCCATAGAATACTCGCCAGGCCATGTTGCTAATATTATGCATAATTTGGTGATGTTTAGTTATACATTATCCACAATCTTAGAATCAGCTTCTGCAAAAGAGTATTGTGAGTCAAATTAATGGCCATACTCTGACAGTTAAGTACCAGACATGTTAAATTTCTATACATAACTGTAAGAGCATTTCAAAATCATGGTCACCACACTGTTATGGATTTTGATTGTAAGTGTACCATTTTGTACTGTAAATTCAATTTGCAGGGTTTTTTTCAAGTTAGTGAGTTTTTTGCCTTAAACACACTTCACATTTTGCCTTTTGGTGCACTGCAATTCCTTATCGCGGCACTCTATGAAACTGCACAACACACTGTAAATGATAAGAGTGAAGTCAAACATTTGCAAAGTAAGCGTTTCTTATCTATAATTGTGTGGGTTGATTAAAGCAAGCCCAGAACGCAAGTGAATAGTTTTGCCTTATTGGAATGGTAATCCATGGACATTTCTGGACAAAATGTTAAAAACAATAACAAGAAGTGTGTTGCCAGAATAAAGTTAAGAATTATTTACTTTAGGATTATTTAAATATTAACTCGGGTGAAAGGAAGTCAGCCACCACACAACAGCATTGCATTTGTCATTGCTTCCTGACTGACATTCTTTAATAGCTCATTCTCATATGATTTCTACTGCTCCTGAGTGTGGACTCAGATAATTCTTTCCCCATAAACTCTTGCTTCTTGTTGTCATTGTGGGCGGCACTGTGGCATAGCTGTAGAGTTGCTGCCAGAAACCCGGGTTCGATCCTGACTACGGGTGCTGTCTGTACAGAGTTTGTACATTCTCCCCGTGACCTGTGTGGGTTATCTCCGGGAACTCAGGATTCCTCCCACACTCCAAATACGGACAGATTTGTAGGTTAATTGGCTTGGTGCAAAAATTGGGGTGTGTGTGTGTGTGGGTGTGTGTGGGGGGGGGGGGGGGGTGTGTGTGTGTGTGTGTGTGTGTGTGTGTGTGTGTGTGTGTGTGTGTGTGTGTGTGTGTGTGTGTGTGTGTGTGTGTGTGTGTGTGTGTGTGTGTGTGTGTGTGTGTGTGTGTGTGTGTGTGTGTGTGTGTGTGTGTGTGTGTGTCTCTCTCTCTCTCTCTCTCTCTCTCTCTCTCTCTCTCTCTCTCTCTCTCTCTCTCTTCTGGCTGGTCGGCACGGACTTGGTGGGCCAAAGGATCTGTTTCTGCACCGTATCTCTAAACTAGACTAGTGTTAACACCCATTGTGTTAGCTGACTCGACCAACACCTCCACCCACTCCAACTCCTTCAGATATCCAATGATTCAACTGATGACCTTTATAACAGCTAAAATAATGGAAACAGTACAAATGTATAATACCCTTGCAGTGTGTTACCACGAATATAAGCTTTGCAACCTACAATGACAGCATTATTTAGTGACTTGTCAAGTGAGCAGCATAACCCGACGAACAACTGGACAGCATAAGCTATTTGCTCACAACCAGTTGGAGGTGCAAATAGCCCATTAAAATTCCTACTGGAGTAATAAAATATTTTAGCTTATCATGATGCAGCCCAGGTCACAGAGTGAGATTGCTCAGTGGTATTGACAGAAATTAATTTCCATAATAATTATGCCCCTCAGGCAAATAGTCCAAACTCTCATCAGAACATTTTCCAGCAACATGTTTTCCATAAGTGAAACCATTACTCAAGTTTTTCGACCAGTTTTATAACTACTTAAACAACTTGAGGGTCAATCTGATGCAGCATCTCGATCCAAAATGTCAACTATCCCTTTGCCCTTGTAGTTATTTAGTTTAGTTTAGGAAGGAACTGCAGATGCTGGTTTAAACCGAAGATAGGCATAAAAAGCAGGAGTAACTCAGCGGGACAGATAGTGTCTCTGGAGAAAAGGTGACCCGAAACGTCACCTATTCCTTTTCTCCAGAGATGCTGTCAGTCCCGCTGAGTTACACCAGCTTTTTGTGTCTATCTTTAGTTTAGTTTAGTTTAGTTTAGAGATACAATGTAGAAACAGGCCCTTTGGCTCACTGAGTCCACACCGATCAGCGATCACTCAAATACCAGTTATATCCTACACACTAGGGACAATTTACAGAACCCAATTAACCTACAAACCTGCACATCTTTGGAATGTGGGGATAAGATGAGCATCCGGAGAAAACCCATATAGTCACAGGGAGAACATACAAAGTCTGTACAAACAGCATCTGTAGTCAGGATCGAACCCGAGTCTCTGGGGCTGTAAGGCAGCAGCTCTACCACTGCACCACTATGTCACCCATGACCCATTGCTTGACCTATTGAGTTCCTCTGGCAGTTAGTTTGTTTTTTTGCTGAGGATCAGTAACTTCACTGATGGTACAACAAAATGTTGAGATGGTTACAAGATAATTTCACTCCAAAATGTGCATTGAAATATATCAAAAACTTATTTGTACACAGTTCTGGATGACATAAACTTAGAAAACAGCAGAAATGAAATTATGTTTATGAAGGAACTGCAGATGCTGGTTTAAACTGAAGATAGACACAAAATGCTGTCAAAAAGCGGGACAGGCAACATCTCTGGAGAGAAGGAATGGGTGATGTTTCGGGTTGAGATTCTTCTTCAGTCTCGACAATATGACAGACATCACCAACATCAAATCAAGTTGTTTCATAGAAGCCATCGCATTAATATTGAAATGGGCAGCTGGTTGGATTTGAATAACCCGAGGATAAGCCCAAACTATATTTTATAATCCATCGGCTACGAATTAAAGGAAAATTATCAAGTGAAAGATAAACAAAAGAGATAGAAATCTATCCATGAAATATCATGCATCATGTGCAGAACCCATCCATTCATTTGCCAAGAATGACACTTAGTTTCCAGTTGCCTGTCACTGGCACCCCCACATCTCTATCTTTGTTATCTTTCACTGTTCCAAGGAAGCCCAGTGTAGGTACAGGAACAATTCCTGGAACAGGTACAGGAATCATATTTTTTGTCTTGACATGCTGGAATCCTGGCGACTCAACAATTTCAGATAAACTTTGCAGCCTTTGTTGAAGCTGGTGAGTTCTAGTGTAAGAGAAGGAAAATCTGGGGGTGTTCAGTGGGCTGAGCTGCTTCTGTGGGGAGGAAGTACAATTGATATTCTAAGCTGATAATCTTTAGTGATGGAGGTCATCGACCTGGAGTTGTGGCTTTATATTTTTCACTACAGATACCATCTGATCTCCTGTGTGCTCCCAGCAGTTTCTGTCTTTGTTTCACATGTTCCATTATCTGCAGTGGGTTGTTTTTTTCAAACCATGACAGTTCCAATGTAATCCAGTTTTACACACTCCACTGAAGGGCTTTCCAGGTGTTCTAATTTATTTCAGATTTCTTGTCTCTAATTGCCGGGATGGCGGGACTGACATATGATGGAAGAATGGATCGACTGGGCTTATATTCACTGGAATTTAGGAGGATGTGAGGGGATCTTATAGAAACATATACAATTCTTAAGGGATTGGACAAACTAGATGCAGGAAAATTGTTCCCGATGTTGGGGGAGTCCAGAACCAGGGGGTCACAGTTTAATAATAGGCCATTTAGGACTGAGATGAGGAAAACATTTTTCACCCAGAGAATTGTGAATCGATGGAATTCTCTGCCACAGAAGGCTGTGGAGGCCAATTCAGTGGGTGCTTTCTAGAGAGAGTTAGATATTGCTCTTAGAGCTAACGGAATCAAGGGATATGGGGAGAAAGCAGGAATGGGGTACTGATTTTGGATGATCAGCCATTGATCATATTGAATGGGGGTGCTGCTGGCTCAAAGTGTGGAATGGCCTATTCCTGCACCTATTTTCTATGCTTCTATGTTTAGTATCTATCAGTTCCATTTTCCTGTTTCCTTTCTCCTCCATTCTCTGCCAATTCGTGCCTCTTCCAGACTGATTAGTTGCCAGGAACAAACCGTCCTCACCCCTTCGCATTTGACACTGATCAGTATCATCCATTTCTTTTGGTCTTAGCCTATTTCCTTTGTTCACCATCCCCCAGCCCCACCTCAATTGTTTTTTTTTAAACTTTCCCAGCTCTAACATTTTAGCAACTATTTCTCTGATTATGTTGCCTGACTTGCAAAGCAGTCCAGCACTTTCTGGTTTTATTTCAGTCCCATTAACTTCAAACAAACCAAATTTTTGAACCAAGCATTGAACCAATTATTTAAGCAGATGATCAAAGACAAATTCTACCTGGTGGTTTCCATAGTATGGAACACGTTATGCTCTAAGTCCTTTTAAATTTTCAATGAAAATTGTATCCAAGTTGAAAGATGAAATCCAGTTATTTTTTTCCCCAGCAAAGCATTGCAGTATGCTAAGCTTTTGAATTTACTGAAAAATCCGACTGCTTAAACTATATATTGGATGAGGTGTTCCATACCAGATGTCCTAATTCTTTAGGAAACGGGGTTCCCCTCTTCCATTAGAGATGAGGCTCTCACTTGTGTCTCCTCGATGTCCCGCAGCTCCGCTCTCGCTCCCACTCCCCCATTCGTAAAAGCCTCACCTTCCACCCCATCAGCCATCGCATACAGCATACAATCCTCCAACATTTTCGCCACCTCCAACAGGATCCCACTACTGACCACATCTTCCCATATCCACACATTTCTGCTTTCCACAGAGACCGTTCCCTCCGAAATTCCATGGTCAACCCGTCCCTTCCCACCCAAACCACCCACTCCCCAAGTATGTTCCCTTGCAACCGCAGGAGATGCAACACCTGTCTCTTTACCATCCCCCCCCCTCGACTCCATCCAAGGACACAAACACTCTTACCAGGTGAGGCAGAGGTTCACTTGCACCTCCTCCAACCTCATCTACTGTATCCGCTGTTCCAGGTGTCAACTTCTCTACATCGGTGAGACCAAACGCAGGCTCGGCGATCATTTCGATGAACACCTCTGCTCAGTCCGTCTTAACCAACCTGATCTCCCGGTGGCCCAGCACTTCAACTCCCCCTCCCATTCCCAATCTGACCTTTCTGTCCTGTGCCTCCTCCATTGTCAGAGTGAGGCCCAGCGCTAATTGGACGAACAGCACCTCATATTTGCTTGGGTAGTTTAGACCCCAACGGTATGAACATTGACTTCTCTAACTTCAGAGAGCCCTTGCTTTCCCTCTCTATCCCCTCCCCCTTCCCAGTTCTCCCACTAGTCTTACTGTCTCCAACTACATTCTATCTTTGACATCAGCCTGAAGAAGGGTCTCGACCCGAAACATCACCCATTCCTTCTCTCCAGAGATGCTGCCTGGCCCGTTGAGTTACTCCAGCATTTTGTGTCTATCTTCGATTTATCTGCAGTTCTTTCCTACACATATTAAATTTTTTAATTTTGTTTTGAAGTACAGCGCGGAAATAAGCCCTTCGGCCCACCGAGTACGCACCAACCAGTGATCCCCGCACATTAACACTATTCTACACACACACACTAGGGACAATTTACAATTTACACTTACACCAGCCAATTAACCGACACACCTCTACGTCTTTGGAGTGTGAGAGGAAACCTGAGCCCCCGGAGGTAAACCCACACGGTCACGGGGAGATCGTATAAATTCAGTACAGAATCAGAATACATAGTCAGAATCAAACCCGGGTCTCGGGCGCTGCAAGTGTTGTAAGGCGGCAACTCTACCTCTGAGCCACCATACTGCCCAGTGTAAGTATTGTAATGAGCCATCATGGATTTTTGTTTGAGATTCTGTATGCAACTGACACGTACTTGCAGAGACGCCATTGGCATCAGACTCTGTCATTAACACTAGGCTGAGAAAGTAAACAAAAATATTGTTGCATTGCTGATCTATACCATTTAGTAAAGGCTCCAGCTTGCAAGAGATTGAAGTCAATGCACATTTACATGCGCACAAAGATCTCTCTACTGCAGGATAAACGATTGGAAGTTGCTCAGAGGAAATCCCATTGCGTGGAAAGAGAGGATAGGGATTGTGGATGGGGAAGGGATGATCAGCCTGGGGTGGAGGAGGTTGAGAATGAAATCAGGCACGGAGAGGATTGTAGCGTGTGTGGTGGCCATCATTGGAATAATCCAGGAAGGAAACGTTAGGAATAAGTAACAGAGTCCAATTCCACAGAGTATGAACTGTAGGATTGCACGTCTTATGCATCTGGACATGGCAGTCTGGACAATGATGAACACTAAGTCTATGCCGCTTGTGAACTCCAAGACTCTGCCGATGATCCAGACAATGACAGGAGCAGGAAATGTCATCAGCGGGAGGAGATGGAGCTTGAAAACTGCTGACATCACTGCGACCAATCCACCAGACTGAGTTTTTCAGTGAAAGCACATATCAGGATTGGGTCACTATGCTTTCAAGAGCCCATCTGTCTGTTATAATTATAGCTCGTTTTATTTTCCAGAGAAATAAATGACAAACCAGAGAAATAATGTTTAAGATGGAACTGCAGATGCTGGAAAATCGAAGGTAGACAAAAATGCTGGAGAAACTCAGCGGGTCTCTACCCGAAATGTTGCCCATTTCCTTCGCTCCATAGAGCTGCCTCACCCGCTGAGTTTCTCCAGCATTTTTGTCAACCAGAGAAATAATGTGTTTTTCACAGTCACTTAATTGCCCCCATTAATCTATTTGATCTCACTAAAGAAACATTTCCTTTGGTCTACCCACCCAGCCCTACATTCTGTACTACCATAACTAACTGGTTTCTCTCTCTCTCTCTCTCTGTCCTAGTTCTGACAAAGGGCCCCAGACCTGAAACCTTAACAGTTTCTCTTTCCACAGATGCTGCTTGGCCCATTGAGTCTTTCCAGCATTTTCTAATATTACTTCAGATTTCAAGCAGTTTATTTGATTCTTGGGCCCCAGAGTCTTCTTCTTTTACATTCTTGTCCTTAATGTACTTATTAAGTACTTTGGGATTTTCTTTCATCTTGTCTTCTGGTGATAATTCATGCCACTCTTTGTCCTAATTTATTTATTAAGTACCTCCTTACAATTTCTTAAAGGGCTTCCCTATGTTCAGTTCTCCGCAACTGCCACAGGCTTCTATGTTTTTTTTATCCAGCCCTTGATATCTATTCCCTTTAACTTTTATAAGGACAAGTTAGTCCTGAACACTTATTATCTCACTTTTAATGACTTACACATGTACAATGTATACTTGCCCACAAAGTTGCCGTTCCAAGTTTACTTTTCAAGATCCTATTTATGATATTCAAATTGGCCAAAGCAGAACAACTTTTAGGCAATCCTCATCCTTTTTCATAACTACCTTGTAATTATAGTGTTATGGTCACTATCTCCAAAATTCTCTATATTTGATGCTTCAACATTTCCATTCCCAAAGATTAGATCCATTACTCTCACTTTTCCAGTACAATTAACTATTCGGTAAGTTATTGGCTTTGGTAAAATTGTAAATTGTCCCTCGTGTGTAGGATAGTGCTAGTGTACAGGATGATCACTGGTCAGTGCCGAATCGATGGGCCTAAGTGCCTGTTTCTGCACTGTATCTCTAAATTAAAATAGCTCTTGGACGGAATTCAAGAAAATCATGTCTAATAAAGCACAGAATACACTCCCTGCAACAGTAGTGAAAGTAGATTCACCAGTTGATGTCGAAGGGGAATTAGAGAACAAATGAAGGTCAATAAAGAGCAGTTGAGTAGGCTGTTTACACAGGTCTCCTGAAGAGTTGGAACAAACTCAGATCCTATACCTTGCTTGGCTTAGCGGTATGGCTACCGTCGATCCTGTCTACGGGTGCTTGTCTGTACGGAGTTTGTGCATTCTCTCCGTGATCTGCATGGGTTTTCTTCAGTTTCCTCCCGTAGAGGTTTGTAGGTTAATTGGCTTGGTATAAAATGTAAAATTGTCCCTAGCGTGGGGTTGCGTTAATGTGCAGGGAACACTGGTCGGTGCGGACTCAGAGGGCCTGTTTCCATACTCTAAACTAAACTAAAGTAAACCTTGCCTTAAACCTATGCTCTCTGGTTATAGACACCTCTGCAGAAGAAGTTCCACCCCATCTGAGCCCCATAATTCAGATAGCAAAAAAATCCTTGCTCTTTTCTAACTTCATGGCATGTCCACAAATTTAATGCCCCACAATTATATAATTGTTACAGCATTGTATCTGTTTAAAGAACATTATGTATTTTCCTTCTAAGCACATTTTATATATGTTGTGAGCTTGCGCAATAGCAAAGATAATGTCTCAATTTTACTGATCATTGATATTTAATCATTATACCATGAACAAGCATTTCTTTTGAACTTTTTTTTTCTCGGGAAATGCTAATCTGCCGTTGCACTTTAAGATGTAGGGGTCGGTTGTACAGTAAGGTTACACAACCAGTAAACGGCAATATACAGTAGATTATGTGCTTTCAGTAAAGGTGAGTCAACCCACAATCTCTGTCCAATTTGCTTTTTGTCAAGAACACTGCCCTCTCTATGGTTTTGTATGGAAAATGCCATTGTTTATTTATTTATTTATTTTAATTTTTATTTTATTTTTTAGAAGTATTGTACAGTGCAGTGATCTCAAACAAACATAAAATTATACATTTCTTGTACCACTTCTTATATTAAACTTTAATAAGAAAAAAGATAGAGAGAGTTAGCAGAGATAGTGAGTGAGTGAAAGAGTGGTCCAGGGAAACCCGTAGGGACCTAAACCACAAGAAAGAGTTAAACAAACAAAACAAAAACAAAAAGAGAAAGAAAAAAAAGTAAGATGATAAGACAAGATAAAAGGGATGTACCTACTTCATATCTTTACTCACCCCTCACCAGGTCCTCAAACCATTTATTTTCAACATTTTGTTGCACCCTATGTTTGTAATAAGTCGATAAATAGAGACCAAATCTTTTGGAAATGGTCTGATTTACCTGCTAAGAGGAATCTCATATCTTCCAGGTGTAACGGACATATTAGAAATCCACATTTTTATCGTTGGTGTGGGAGCGTTTTTCCAGAATTTCAGTATACGTTTTTTTGCCATTATTAAGCCATAATCAAGGAAGCTCTTCTGAAACGAAGTCAGCTCAAAACTGGCTTCGATTGTTCCAAAAATAATCAGTTCTGCATTCGGTTTCAGTTTTATTTTAAATAATTTCGTAAAAATTTCAAAGATTTCATTCCAAAATGTTTGAATTTTTATACAAAAAACAAAAGAATGTGCTATAGCTGCTTCTTGGGTTAGACATTTATCACAGATGGAAGAGACATTTGGGTAAAATTTACTTATTTTAGCTTTTGAGTAGTATAGTCTATGTAAAGTTTTAAATTCAATTTGAATGTGTCTTACATTAATCGAGCATTTATACACATATAGCAAGTGTTTATCCCAGCTCTCTTTCGAGATTTTTATAGCTAGTTCTTGTTCCCAATCTCTTCTAATTCTATCAGATGATGGTATTTCTATATTTAGGATGGTATTATACAGGTATGATATTAAATTAGTTGATTCCGCCTTTATATTCATTGCATCGTCTAATAGGTCCGGAGACAAATTTTGATATTCTTGTGTATATTTTTTCAAATAGTCACGGATTTGAAAATATTTAAAATATTGATTACTTCTCAAATTGTATTTAAGTTGTAGTTGGTGAAATGATTTTAAAAAATCCATTATCATACATGTCTCCAAACGTTTTAATTCCTAATCTGTCCCAGTATGTAAAAGATGTATCTATAATAGATGGTTTAAATGACGGATTATTAACTATTGGTGAAAGAAGCGATAGATTTCTTAATTTTAAAGTTAATTTTATTTGTTTCCAAATTCTAATTGTACTATGAATAATTGGATTTTTACTATATATTGTATTCTTCAATTTTGTTTAGTGCATTGTTTAGTTTAGAGATGCAATGCGGAAACAGGCCCTTCGGCCCACCGAGTCCGCGCCGACCAGCAATCCCCGTACACTAGCACAATCGTACACACTAGGGACAATTTACAGTCTTTACCAAAGCCAATTAACCTACAAACCTGTACGTCTTTGGAATGTGGGGGGAAACCGGAGCACCCAGAGAAAACCCACGCGGTCACGGAGAGAATGTACAAAGTCCATACTGACAGTACCTGTAGTCAGGATCGAACTGGATCTCTGGCGCTGCAAGCGCTGTAAGGCAGCAACTCTACCGCTGCGCCACCGTGGACATAGGTTTAAGGGGAGAGATGTAATAGGAACCTGAGGGGCAACTTTTTTTTACACACGGGGTGGTAGGTATATGGAACAAGCTGCCAGATGAGGTAGTTAACGCAGGTACTATCACAATGTTTAAGAAACATTTAGACAGGTACATGGATAGGTTAGGTTTAGAGGGATAGTGGCCAAATGCAGGCAGGTGGGATGAGTGACTATAGGGCATGTTGGTTGGCGTGGGAAAGTTAGGCCGAAGGGCCTTTCCACACTGTATGGCGCAATGACTTTCTGACAAAATTATAAACTAGCAATAATAAAGAAAAACATGCATATTGATGTTTATACTAAAAGAAGATGAGATTCCAAACAGACTAGAATAAACTGCAAAGTTAGACAGAAGAAAACATTTAAACTAACAAATTATTATTTAGATTAACCCCATTTATCACAACCATGTAAAAATTATAGCAAAGGACTTTTTTTTCGGGTCTTTATTACAGTTGAAATACTGGTCCTTGGTAATATTTTCCGTTGAACTGAGGACTTTTACCTGAAAGATTCAGTGGTCTGTATTTGCCAAAGATGCTGACTGTCCAAGATATCCTGAAAGGGCAGGGAGAGGAGCCCGAGGTCGTGGTACATATAGGTACCAATGACATAGGTAAAAAAAGAGAAGAGGTCCTGAAAGGAGAATTTAGGGAGTTAGGAGGGAAGTTAAAGAGAAGGACAGCAAAGGTAACAATCTCGTGATTACTGCCTGTGCAACGCGACAGTGAGAGTAGGAATGGAGTGGAGGATAAATGCGTGGCTGAAGGACTGGTGCGGAAGGCAGGGATTCAAATTTCTGGATCATTGGGACCTCTTTTGTGGAAGGTGCGATCTGTACAAAAAGGATGGGTTGCACTTGAACCTGAGGGGGACCGATATCCTGGCGGGGAGATCTGCAAAGGCTACTGGGGAGACTTTAAACTAGAATGGTTGGGGGGAGGGACTCAAATAGAGAAAGCTATTAGACAGTGTGTGAGGCAGGAGGCAGAGAAGGAAAGCACTCAGACCCAACATGTAGGGGGGAAAGAAGAAAACAATAATAAACAGAGAATAAGAGGTGGTGGGGTTCTTAAATGGGTGAGCAGAGAAACAGAGGGGTGTAAAATGCGGGCGGAAACAATAGGTAGCAAGGTGAAAAGTAAGTGGCAGGCAGACAAATCCAGGGCAAAAATCAAAAAGGGCCACTTTTCAACATAATTGTGTAAGGGGTAAGATCGTTGTAAAAACAAGCCTGAAGGCTTTGTGTCTCAATGCAAGGAGCATTCGTAATAAGGTGGATGAGTTGAACGTGCAGATAGCTATTAATGATTATGATATAGTTGGGATCACGGAGACATGGCTCCAGGGTGACCAAGGCTGAGAGCTGAACATCCAGGGATATTCAATATTCAGGAGGGATAGAGAGAAAGGAAAAGGAGGTGGGGTAGCGTTGCTGGTTAGAGAGGAGATTAACGCAGTGGAAAGGAAGGACATTAGCTTGGAGGATGTGGAATCGGTATGGGTAGAGCTGCAAAACACTAAGGGGCAGAAAACGCTGGTGGGTGTTGTGTACAGGCCACCTAGCAGTAGTAGTGAAGTTGGGGATGGCATCAAGCAGGAAATTAGAAATGCGTGCAACAAAGGCAAAACAGTTATAATGGGTGACTTCAATCTACATATAGATTGGGTGAATCAAATTGGCAGTGGTGCTGAGGAAGAGGATTTCTTGGAATGTATGCGGGATAGTTATCTAAACCAACATGTAGAGGAACCAACGAGAGAGCAGGCTATTCTAGACTGGGTATTGAGTAATGAGGAAGGGTTAGTTAGCAGTCTTGTTGTGCGTGCCCCCTTGGGCAAGAGTGACCATAATATGGTTGAGTTCTTCATTAGGATGGAGAGTGACATTGTTAATTCAGAAACAACGGTTCTGAACTTAAAGAAAGGTAACTTTGAGGGTATGAGACGTGAATTGGCCGAGATTGACTGGCAATTAGTTCTAAAAGGGTTGACGGTGGATATTCAATGGAAGGCATTTAAAGACTGCATGGATGAACTACAAAAATTGTTCATCCCAGTTTGGCAAAAGAATAAATCAGGGAAGGTAGTGCATCCGTGGATAACAAGGGAAATCAGGGATAGTATCAAAGCAAAAGATGATGCGTACAAATTAGCCAGAAAAAGCAGCATACCAGAGGACTGGGAGAAATTCAGAGACCAGCAGAGGAGGACAAAGGGCTTAATTAGAAAGGGAAAATAGATTATGAAAGAAAACTGGTAGGGAATATAAAAACTGACTGCAAAAGTTTTTATAGGTATGTGAAGAGAAAGAGATTATTAAAACAAATGTAGGTCCCTTGCAGTCAGTAACAGGTGAATTGATCATGGGGAACAAGGATATGGCGGACCAATTGAATAACTACTTTGGTTCCGGCTTCACTAAGGAAGACATAAATAATCTGCCGGAAATAGCAGGGGGCCGCGGGTCAAAGGAGATGGAGGAACTGAGTGAAATCCAGGTTAGTCGGGTAGTGGTGTTGGGTAAATTGAATGGATTAAAGGCCGATAAATCACCAGGGCCAGATAGGCTGCATCCCAGAGTACTTAAGGAAGTAGCTCCAGAAATAGTGGATGCATTAGTGATAATTTTTCAAAACTCTTTAGATTCTGGAGTAGTTCCTGAGGATTGGAGGGTAGCAAACGTAACCCCACTTTTTAAGAAGGGAGGGAGAGAGAAAACGGGGAATTACAGACCAATTAGTCTAACATCGGTAGTGGGGAAACTGCTAGAGTCAGTTATTAAAGATGGGATAGCAGCACATTTGGAAAGTGGTGAAATCATTGGACAAAGTCAGCATGGATTTACAAAAGGTAAATCGTGTCTGACGAATCTTATAGAATTTTTCGAGGATGTAACTAGTAGAGTGGATAGGGGAGAACCAGTGGATGTGTTGTATCTGGACTTTCAGAAGGCTTTCGACAAGGTACCACATGAGAGATTAGGATACAAACTTAAATCACACGGTATTGGGGGTTCAGTATTGATGTGGATAGAGAACTGGCTGGCAAACAGGAAGCAAAGAGTTGGAGTAAACGGGTCCTTTTCACAATGGCAGGCAGTGACTAGTGGGGTACCGCAAGGCTCCGTGCTGCGACCCCAGCTATTTACAATTTATATTAATGAACTGGATGAGGGAATTGAAAGCAACATCTCCAAGTTTGCGGATGACACTAAACTGGGGGGCAGTGTTAGCTGTGAGGAGGATGCTAGGAGACTGCAAGGTGACTTGGATAGGCTGGGTGAGTGGGCAAATGTTTGGCAGATGCTGTATAATGTGGATAAATGTGAGGTTATCCACTTTGGTGGCAAAAACGGGAAGGCAGACTATTATCTAAATGGTGGACGAATAGGAAATGGGGAGATGCAGCGATACCTGGGTGTCATGGTACACCAGTCATTGAAAGTAGGCATGCAGGTGCAGCAGGCAGTGAAGAAGCGAATGGTATGTTGGCTTTCATAGCAAGAGGATTTGAGTATAGGAGCAGGGAGGTTCTACTGCAGTTGTACAGGGTCTTGGTGAGACCACACCTGGAGTATTGCGTACAGTTTTGGTCTCCAAATCTGAGGAAGGACATTATAGCCAAAGAGGGAGTGCAGAGAAGGTTCACCAGGCTGATTCCTGGGATGTCAGGACTTTCATATGAAGAAAGACAGGATAGACTTGGCTTATATTTATTAAAATTTAGGAGATTGAGAGGGGATCTTATAGAAACGTACAAAATTCTTATGGGGTTGGACAGGCTAGATGCAGGAAGATTGTTCCCGGTGTTGGGGAAGTCCAGGACAAGGGGTCACAGCTTAAGGATAAGGGGGAAATCCTTTAAGACCGAGATGAGGAAAAACTTTTTCACACAGAGAGTGGTGAATCTCTGGAACTCTCTGCCACAGAGGGTAGTTGAGGCCAGTTCATTGGCTATATTTAAGAGGGAGTTAGATGTGGCCCTTGTGGCTAAAGGGATCAGGGGGTATGGAGAGAAGGCAGGTACGGGATACTGAGTTGGATGATCAGCCATGATCATATTGAATGGCGGTGCAGGCTCGAAGGGCCGAATGGCCTACTCCTGCACCTATTTTCTATGTATCTATGTATCTATGACTGTTTCCAGAACTTTTTGTTTCTGCATTCTAACTGGTTGTTTTCAGTGGAAGAGGAGGTGGGTTATACTGTGGGTGTTTGGGAATCATGCACATGATAATTGACTGTAGGAAATTATTGTAAAGTTATCATATCCATGTTGGTATTATGACCAAGAAACAATTTTATTGTTGTAAAAGGAAGATTAAAAAAGTACTATCATGTGTCATTCAACAAACTGTTAAATCATCAATATCAAACCAAAAAATACCCTCTTCATTAACTTTCTGTTAGTTGGTTCTCTTATCATTGAACTTTTTCCAGTTTAGAACAAAATATAACATTAAATGGAGGCCTATGATTTTAAAGTGTGAAACATTTATGTCATAAATTACACCAAGCAAAAAAAAAGAAATAATTTACGTAGAAGGATCTTTTCATGCTGAAGGGAGTCACTTTTAGTTTTGAAAACTGCTGCATATAAGTGAGTATATTTGGGTGGGTAATAACAATGAGCTTGATTATGACAACATTCAGCTTAGCAAAATGCCAGACAATGCTGGATGATAAAAATGTATCATGTGTCATACAAAGATAATCCACCCCTTGATTCCACCGAGTCCGCACTGCCAAGAAAGTGACACATTACCCAGACTCAGCAGGCTGCTTATGTACAGACTGCTGAATGTTTAAAGTAACTTTCTGGTTCCATGGAATGAAATCTACACTTGGAATGAACCTTAGCAAATAAAGAGCTGTTACAATGTTGTTTTGTAAGGCAGTATTGATGTTTCCTCATTACTTATCCACTCCACCAAATACAGTATATTGGGTCTTAACTCAAGTGAGAAAGACGTAATGTCAAAAACTTCATTGGGTAACCCCAAAATAACCGGCTACAAACAATAAAGTCTGAACTTTCACTCCCAAAATCAGATGATTAAGTTTGTTGGTATTGTTTTTTTTATTGTCAGGTGTACCAAGACATACCAAGACCGTTTTGTGTGCTATCCAAGCAAATCAAACTCTATATGGTTATAACAATTAGTACCAATGAGAAAATAAACAGAGTGCACAATATACTGTTGCAGCTTCAGATCCAATGAGTCTCTTGGGCAATATAAAGAGCGTAGGAGAGAATTTAAGAAATAAATCATGAGGAAAAAATGTCATAAACTATCCTTGGCAGATAGGATTAAGGAGAATCCATAGTCCTTTAAAAATATATATTTTTAATTATATTAGGAGCAAAATTATAGCTAGGGAAATAAAGGGGAGGGGGTTGGGTAGGTTCTGAGGGACACAAAAGGGAATCCATGCACGGAGCAAAATTATTATTTTTTTCATCTGTATTCACTAAGGAGAAGAATTTGGGGGATAATGAGTTCAGGGAGAGATACTGGAGCATGTCAGTATTTGGAACCTGGAAGATATAAGAGTAGATAGCTCCCCCAGAACCGGATAAGATCTATCCAAGAATGCAATGGAAAGTAATGGAGGAGATTGCCAGAGCCCTGATGGAGGTCTTTTCTTCTTCATTAGCCATAAGAACAGTACCAGAAGATTGGGGAATAACTAAAGTTGTTTCTTTAATTGAGAAGGGCAGTGTAGATAAACCAGAGAACTACAACTGGAGAGCCCAATGCCAATGGTAGGGAAAAAATGAAGAAAATTCTAAAGAACAAAGTTTGTACAAAGTTTATGGGAGAGTCTAGGACCAGAAGTCATAGCCTTAGAATAAAAGGGTATTTTGTTTAGTTTAGTTTATTGTCACGTGTACCGAGGTACAGTGAAAAGCTTTTGTTGCATGCTAACCAGTCAGTGGAAAGGCAATACATGATTGCAATCGATCTGTCCACAATGTACAGATACAAGATAAAGGGAATAATGTTATTTTTATGGACATAACTTTAGAATGAAGATGAGGAGGACTTTTTTTAGCCAGAGGGTGGTAGATTCATTGCCACTTTTTTATGCCAGAGGGTGGTCAGTCATTGTGTATTTTTAAAGTGGATATTGATACGTTTTTGATTAGTAAAGGTGTCAACGATTACAGGGAGAAGGTTGGAGAATGGTAAGGAAAGAGAAAAACAGATCAGCCATGATGCAGACTTGATGGGCCGAATGCCTAATTCTGTCCCAATATTGTATGATCTTATAAATCTTACACTTGGAAGGGAAGGGCCTATTATGGATAGTCAGTACATTTCTTTGCAGGGAATATCCACTCTCACTAACTTGAAATCTTTTGAGGAATTAATAAAGGTAATTAATAAAAACTGAGCAGTAGATATTTAATAAATGGACTTTATTGAGGCATTAAAAAGGCTACAGTGGGATATCCTTCAGCAAGAAGCATTGGCAGAGGGAATTTAATCTTGACAAGTGCTGTCAAATACGAGTAGAAGATATACCATAAATGGTAGGGTACTAGGAATGTTAATAAACGGAGAGATCCAGGGAACCAGGTCTACAGTTCCCTGAAAGTAGCAATCCAGCTTGATAAGGTGGTGAAGAAGCATATGGCATCCTAGTTTTCCTAAGTCAGGACGTTTAGTTTTGTTAAAAACGTTGTTATTGGGATATTATGTTGCAATTTAGTTAAAAACACTGGTTAGTATTGTGTGTAGTTCTGGTTGCCACACTGTGGAAAGGTTGTGATTGTGCTGGATAGCATGCAGAATAGATTCAGCATGATGTTGTCTGGAGTGGTGGACTTTACATAAATGGGGAGAGATTGGAGAGGCTGGGCTTGTTTTGAGACTGAGCCTGTACCAAAGGAGGCTGAAGGGTGACCTGATAGAAGAATGCATGTTGTC
Source organism: Malacoraja senta (assembly GCA_038087875.1). Classification (NCBI taxonomy): domain Eukaryota; kingdom Metazoa; phylum Chordata; class Chondrichthyes; order Rajiformes; family Rajidae; genus Malacoraja; species Malacoraja senta. The sequence continues at coordinate 57,117,156 of CM075982.1, read as the reverse complement.
CCCAGGTAACAAATGGATTCCGTTTTTACAGATGTCTAGAACTTGATTTTGTCCACACGCCACTCGATTTGGAACTGTACCTCCAAAAGGACACACCTTTAGAATGGAGCTGAAGGATGGAGATAAAGGATGATACAGCTGATTTGAAAAAATAATTACTAAAAATGGATAGAAAGAGGAACTAGCGCTGGCCTTTGTAGAAATGAACGTATGTACACAAGTTGGACCTTTGAATTTAATAACATAGTGTAAGCTCGCTCATATATAAATTGTGTTTGTAACCCGCGAATAGTCTGTATAATGTTATGAGAGGTATAGACAGGTCAGATAGGCAAAATCTATTTCTCACAGTACATGTATCAAAAGAAAGATAGCATCAGTTCAGGGTGACAGCAAGGCATTTGAAAGGTGATCTGAGAGGTATGTTTTTTTTATACAGAGAGTGGTTGATTACTGGAAGACGGTGCCAGAGAAGGTAGTGCGGTCAGATACAATTACTATTTTTAAGAGACACTAGACCAAGTGGGACCCGATGGGTTCCTGTCACACGGGTGGGCTGGTCCCCCAACGCAACCCATTCCGCAACGCAATATTCCACCACTCACCCATAGCCAACAACTGCGCAGGGGCTGCTCATTTCGCTTTAAGCACCCTCCCTCATTTTTAAACTTTTAATAAAATGCATTTGCACTTGCAAGCTAGCAGAACTCAGTGTACTGTGATTTTAAAAAAACGTCTCGACCCGAATCATTGCCTATTTCCTTCGTTCCATAGATGCTGCCTCACCCGCTGAGTTTCTCCAGCATTTTTGTCAACCAGAGAAATAATGTGTTTTTCACAGTCACTTAATTGCTCCCATTAATCTATTTGGTCTCACTAAAGAAATATTTCCTTTGGTCTACCCACCCAGCCCTACATTCTGTACTACCATAACTAACTGGTTTCTCTCTCTCTCTCTCTGTCCTAGTTCTGACAAAGGGCCCCAGACCTGAAACCTTAACAGTTTCTCTTTCCACAGATGCTGCTTGGCCCATTGAGTCTTTCCAGCATTTTCTAATATTACTTCAGATTTCAAGCAGTTTATTTGATTCTTGGGCCCCAGAGTTTTCTTCTTTTACATTCTTGTCCTTAATGTACTTATTAAGTACTTTGGGATTTTCTTTCATCTCGTCTTCCGGTGATAATTCATGCCACTCTTTGTCCTTCTAATTTATTTATTAAGTGCCTCCTTACAATTTCTGTACTCCTTAAAGGACTTCCCTATGTTCAGTTCTCCGCAACTGCCACAGGCTTCTATGTTTTTTTTTATCCAGCCCTTGATATCTATTCCCTTTAAATTTTATAAGGACAAGTTAGTCCTGAACACTTATTATCTCACTTTTAATGACTTACACATGTACAATGTATACTTGCCCACAAAGTTGCCGTTCCAAGTCTACTTTTCAAGATCCTATTTATGATATTCAAATTGCCCAAGCAGAACAACATTTAGGCAATCCTCATCCTTTTTCATAACTACCTTGTAATTATAGTGTTATGGTCACTATCTCCAAAATTCTCTATATTTGATGCTTCAACATTTCCATTCCCAAAGATTAGATCCATTACTCTCACTTTTCCAGTGCAATTAACTATTCGGTAAGTTATTGGCTTTGGTAAAATTGTAAATTGTCCCTCGTGTGTAGGATAGTGCTAGTGTACAGGATGATCACTGGTCAGCTCCGACTCGATGGGCCTAAGTGCCTGTTTCTGCACTGTATCTCTAAATTAAAATAGCTCTTGGATGGAATTCAAGAAAATCTTGTCTAATAAAGCACAGAATACACTCCCTGCAACAGTAGTGAAAGTAGATTCACCAGTTGATGTCGAAGGGGAATTAGAGAACAAATGAAGGTCAATAAAGAGCAGTTGAGTAGGCTGTTTACACAGGTCTCCTGAAGAGTTGGACCAAACTCAGATCCTATACCTTGCTTGGCTACCGTCGATCCTGTCTACGGGTGCTTGTCTGTACGGAGTTTGTGCATTCTCTCCGTGATCTGCATGGGTTTTCTTCAGTTTCCTCCCGTAGAGGTTTGTAGGTTAATTGGCTTGGTATAAAATGTTAAATTGTCCCTAGCGTGGGGTTGCGTTAATGTGCAGGGAACACTGGTCGGTGCGGACTCAGAGGGCCTGTTTCCATACTCTAAACTAAACTAAAGTAAACCTTGCCTTAAACCTATGCTCTCTGGTTATAGACACCTCTGCAGAAGAAGTTCCACCCCATCTGAGCCCCTCATAATTCAGTTAGCAAAAAAATCCTTGCTCTTTTCTAACTTCATGGCATGTCCACAAATTTAATGCCCCACAATTATATCATTGTTACAGTATTGTATCTGTTTAAAGAACATTATGTATTTTCCTTCTAAGCACATTTTATATATGTTGTGAGCTTGCGCAATAGCAAAGATAATGTCTCAATTTTACTGATCATTGATATTTAATCATTATACCATGAACAAGCATTTCTTTTGAACTTTTTTTCTCTCGGGAAATGCTAATCTGCCGTTGCACTTTAAGATGTAGGGGTCGGTTGTACAGTAAGGTTACACAACCAGTAAACGCCAATATACAGTAGATTATGTGCTTTCAGTAAAGGTGAGTCAATCCACAATCTCTGTCCAATTTGCTTTTTGTCAAGAACACTGCCCTCTCTATGGTTTTGTATGGAAAATGCCATTGTTTAGTTTAGAGATGCAGTGCGGAAACAGGCCCTTCGGCCCACCGAGTCCGCGCCGAGCAGCAATCCCCGTACACTAGCACAATCGTACACATTAGGGACAATTTATAGTCTTTACCAAAGCCAATTAACCTACAAACCTGTACGTCTTTGGAATGTGGGGGGAAACCGGAGCACCCAGAGAAAACCCACGCGGTCACAGAGAGAATGTACAAAGTCCATACTGACAGTACCTGTAGTCAGGATCGAACCGGATATCTGGCGCTGCAAGCGCTGTAAGGCAGCAACTCTACCGCTGCGCCACCGTGGACATAGGTTTAAGGTGAGGGGGGAGAGATGTAATATGAACCTGAGGGGCAACCTTTGTTTACACACGGGGTGGTAGGTATATGGAACAAGCTGCCAGATGAGGGAGTTAATGCAGGTACTATCACAATGTTTAAGAAACATTTAGACAGGTACATGGATAGGTTAGGTTTAGAGGGATAGTGGCCAAACGCAGGCAGGTGGGATGAGTGTCTATAGGGCATGTTGGTTGGTGTGGGAAAGTTAGGCTGAAGGGCCTTTCCACACTGTATGGCTCAATGACTCTCTGACAAAATTATAAACTAGCAATAATAAAGGAAAACATGCATATTGATGTTTATACTAAAAGAAGATGAGATTCCGAAGAGACTAGAATAAACTGCAAAGTTAGACAGAAGAAAACATTTAAACTAACAAATTATTATTTAGATTAACCCCATTTATTGCAACCATGTAAAAATTATAGCAAAGGACTTTTTTTTCGGGTCTTTGTCCTTGGTAATATTTTCCGTTGAACTGAGGACTTTTACCTGAAAGATTCAATGGTCTGTATTTGCCAAAGATGCTGACTGACTGTTTCCAGCACTTTTCGTTTCTGCATTCTAACTGATTGTTTTCAGTGGAAGAGAAGGTGGGTTATACTGTGGGTGTTTGGGAATCATGCACATGATAATTGACTGTAGGAAATTATTGTAAAGTTATCATATCCATGTTGGTACTATGACCAAGCAACAATTTTATTGTTGTAAAAGGAAGATAAAAAAAGTACTATCACGTGTCATTCAACAAACTGTTAAATCATCAATATCAAACCAAAAAATACCCTCTTTGTTAACTTTCTGTTAGTTGGTTCTCTTATCATTGAACTTTTTCCAGTTTAGAACAAAATATAACATTAAATGGAGGCCTATGATTTTAAAGTGTGAAACATTTATGTCATAAATTACACCAAGCAAAAAAAAAGAAATAATTTACGTAGAAGGATCTTTTCATGCTGAAGGGAGTCACTTTTAGTTTTGAAAACTGCTGCATATAAGTGAGTATGTTTGGGTGGGTAATAACAATGAGCTTGATTATCACAACATTCAGCTTAGCAAAATGCCTGACAATGCTGGATGATAAAAATGTATCATGTGTCATACATAGATAATCCACCCCTTGATTCCACCAAGTCCGCACTGCCAAGAAAGTGCCACATTACCCAGACTCAGCAGGCTGCTTATGTACAGACTGCTGAATGTTTAAAGTAACTTTCTAGTTGCATGGAATGAAATCTACACTTGGAATGAACCTTAGCAAATAAAGAGCTGTTACAATGTTGTTTTGTAAGGCAGTATTGATGTTTCCTCATTACTTATCCACTCCACCAAATACAGTATATTGGGTCTTAACTCAAGTGAGAAAGACGTAATGTCAAAAACTTCATTGGGTAACCCCAAAATAACTGGCTACAAACAATAAAGTCTGAACTTTCACTCCCAAAATCAGATGATTAAGTTTGTTGGTATTGTTTTTTTTATTGTCAGGTGTACCAAGACATACCAAGACCGTTTTGTGTGCTATCCAAGCAAATCAAACTCTATATGGTTATAACAATTAGTACCAATGAGAAAATAAACAGAGTGCACAATATACTGTTGCAGCTTCAGATCCAATGAGTCTCTTGGGCGATATAAAGAGTGTAGGAGAGAATTTAAGAAATAAATCATGAGGAAAAAATGTCATAAACTATCCTTGGCAGATAGGATTAAGGAGAATCCATAGTCCTTTAAAAATATATATTTTTAATTATATTAGGAGCAAAATTATAGCTAGGGAAGTAAAGGGGAGGGGTGGGTAGGTTCTGAGGGACACAAAAGAGAATCCATGTGCGGAGCCAAATTATTGTTTTTTTCATCTGCATTCACTAAGGAGAAGAATTTGGGGGATAATGAGTTCAGGGAGAGATACTGGAGCATGTCAGTATTTGGAACCTGGAAGATATAAGAGTAGATAGCTCCCCCAGAACCAGATAAGATCTATCCAAGAATGCAATGGAAAGTAATGGAGGAGATTGCCAGAGCCCTGATGGAGGTCTTTTCTTCTTCATTAGCCATAAGAACAGTACCAGAAGATTGGGGAATAACTAAAGTTGTTCCTTTAATTGAGAAGGGCAGTGTAGATAAACCAGAGAACTACAACTGGAGAGCCCAATGCCAATGGCAGGGAAAAAATGAAGACAATTCTAAAGAACAAAGTATGTACAAAGTTTATGGGAGAGTCTAGGACCAGAAGGCACAGCCTTAGAATAAAAGGCTATTTTGTTTAGTTTAGTTTAGTTTATTGTCACGTGTACTGAGGTACAGTGAAAAGCTTTTGTTGCATACTAACCAGTCAGTGGAAAGACAATACATGATTGCAATCGATCTGTCCACAATGTACAGATACAAGATAAAGGGAATAATGTTATTTTTATGGACGTACCTTTAGAATGAAGATGAGGAGGACTTTTTTTAGCCAGAGGGTGGTAGATCTGTGGAATTCATTGCCATTTTTTTATGCCAGAGGGTGGTCAGTCATTGTGTATTTTTAAAGTGGATATTGATACGTTTTTGATTAGTAAAGGTGTCAAAGATTACAGGGAGAAGGTTGGAGAATGGTAAGGAAAGAGAAAAACAGATCAGCCATGATGCAGACTTGATGGGCCGAATGCCTAATTCTGTCCCAATATCGTATGATCTTATAATCTTACACTTGGAAGGGAAGGGCCTGATTATGGATAGTCAGTACATTTCTTTGCAGGGATTATCCACTCTCACTAACCTGAAATCTTTTGAGGAATTAATAAAGGTAATTAATAAAAACTGAGCAGTAGATATATAATAAATGGTCTTTATTGAGGCATTAAAAAGGCTACAGTGGGATATCCATCAGCAAGAAGCATTGGCAGAGGGAATTTAATCTCGACAAGTGCTGTCAAATACGTCTAGAAGATATACCATAAATGGTAGGGCACTAGGAATGTTAATAAACGGAGAGATCCAGGGAACCAGGTCTACAGTTCCCTGAAAGAGGCAATCCAGCTTGATAAGGTGGTGAAGAAGCATATGGCATCCTAGTTTTCCTAAGTCAGGACGTTTAGTTTTGTTAAAAACTTTGTTATTGGGATATTAAGTTGCTATTTAGTTAAAAACACTGGTTAGTATTGTGTGTAGTTCTGGTTGCCACACTGTGGAAAGGTTGTGATTGTGCTGGATAGCGTGCAGAATAGATTCAGCATGATGTTGCCTGGAGTGGTGGACTTTACATAAATGGGGAGAGATTGGGGAGGCTGGGCTTGTTTTGAGACTGAGCCTGTACCAAAGGAGGCTGAAGGGTGACCTGATAGAAGAATGCATGTTGTCCCCAGGTAACAAATGGATTCCGTTTTTACAGATGTCTAGAACTTGATTTTGTCCACACGCCACTCGATTTAGAACTGTACCTCCAAAAGGACACACCTTTAGAATGGAGATGAAGGATGGAGATAAAGGATGATACAGCTGATTTGAAAAAACAATTATTAAAAATGGATAGAAAGAGGAACTAGCGCTGGCCTTTATAGAAATGAACGTATGTACACAAGTTGGACCTTTGAATTTAATAACATAGTGTAAGCTCGCTCATATATAAATTGCGTTTGTAACCCGCGAATAGTCTGTATAATGTTATGAGAGGTGTAGACAGGTCAGATAGGCAAAATCTATTTCTCACAGTACATGTATCAAAAGAAAGACAGCATCAGTTCAGGGTGACAGCAAGGAATTTGAAAGGTGATCTGAGAGGTATGTTTTTTTTATACAGGGAGTGGTTGATTACTGGAAGACGGTGCCAGAGAAGGTAGTGCGGTCAGATACAATTACTAATTTTGAGAGACACTAGACCAAGTGGGACCAGATGGGTCCCTGTCACACGGGAGGCCTGGTCCCCCAAAGCAACCCGTTTCCCAGTGCAATATTGCACCACTCACCCATAGCCCCCACAGGAGGCCTGGTCCCCCAAAGCAACCCATTCCCCAATGCAATATTCCAGCACTCACCCATAGCCAACAACTGTGCAGGGGCTGCTCATTTCGCCTTAAGCACCCTCCCTCATTTTTAAACTTTTAATAAAATGCCTTTGCACTTGCAAGCTAGCAGAACTCAGTGTATTGTGATTTAAAAAAAATGTATTTGCACTTGCTAGGAATGGCAGAAATCAGTGTACTTGGATAGCAACAATGTTGCGAGCAGGGCCACAATCCGATTGTGACATCACAGCTGTAAGCACAGGGAAACAGCAGTTATTTTTTCCCAAGTTTCTGCACATTTGTGAAAATTTTCATAAATAACTCGAGAAATAATGCATGAAATTTTCAGATAATGTGATTTTTGACTTCAGGGCATGAAACTCTACCGGAGTATGTAAAGGTTTTACCGTTAGAGCGTCGTGTTTTCGAGCAAAAAAAAAAAAAACACACACACACACACACACACACACGCACGCATGCACGCACGCACGCACGCACGCACGCACGCACGCACGCACGCACACACACACACACACACACTAACCAACCTACTTGATATTATATTATTATTCATTGGCTCCTTTTACCCCATAACCACCCCACTAGTGCCTGCCATTCTGAAAAGGACCCGTCTACTCCTACTCTTTGCTTCCTGTCTGCCAGCCAGTTCTCTATCCACATCAATACTGAACCCGCAATACCGTGTGCTTTAAGTTTGCATACTAATCTTTTATGTGGGACCTTATCGAAAGACTTCTGAAAGTCCAGATATAACCCATCCACTGGTTCTCCCTTATCCCCTCTACTAGTTACATCCTCGAAAAATTCTATAAGATTCGTCAGACATGATTTACCTTTCATAAATCCAGCGCCGCCCGCCCGTGGCGGGATGCCCTCAAACCGCAGACCGCAGACCACGGCTGCTCGATGTTGGTGGTTGGCGGTCACAGCACTCCGGAGCGGCGACCCGACAAGGCATCGCCCGCTCCCCGTTGGTGTCCCAGCGCTGTGCCGCCGAAGCTGTGGTCCCCGGCAAGAAACGCCGCTCCAGCCCGATGGAAGGCCGCATGGGGAGACCGGAGACGCGATTCGGAGGAAAACCGCATCTCCGACCAGGTAGGACTGGGGTTAAAACAGTTCCCCCCCCCACATAGAAAGAATAGACTCCAAATAATAAAAAATAAAAAATATTCAAACAATAAAAGAGTTAGACGACGGACTGCAGGCAGGCTGCCATACAAACGGCGCCCACTCCTGCACATCCGCCATCTTGAACACATCCACTGGTTCTCCCCTATCCACTCTACTAGTTAAATCCTCGAAAAATTCTGTAAGATTCGTCAGACACGATTTACCTTTTGTAAATCCATGCTGACTTTGTCCAATGATTTCACCACTTTCCAAATGTGCTGCTATCCCATCTTTAATAACTGACTCCAGCATTTTCCCCACTACCGATGTTAGACTAACTGGTCTGTAATTCCCCGTTTTCTCTCTCCCTCCCTTTTTAAAAAGTGGGGTTACATTAGCTACCCTCCAATCCCCAGGAACTACTCCAGAATCTAAAGAGTTTTGAAAAATTATCACTAATGCATCCACTATTTCTGGGGCTACTTCCTTAAGTACCCTGGGATGCAACTTATCTGGCCCTTGGGATTTATCGGCCTTTAATCCATTTAATTTACCTAACACCACTTTCCGGCTAACCTGGATTTCACTCAGTTCCTCCATCTCATTTGACCCCCGGTCCCCTGCTATTTCCGGCAGATTATTTATGTCTTCCTTTGGGAAGACAGAACCAAAGTAGTTATTCAATTGGTCTGCCATGTCCTTGTTCCCCATGATCAATTCACCTGGTTCTGACTGCAAGGGACCTACATTTGTTTTAACTAATCTTTTTCTCTTCACATATCTATAAAAACTTTTGCAGTCAGTTTTTATGTTCCCTGCCAGTTTTCTTTCATAATCTATTTTCCCTTTCCTAATTAAGCCCTTTGTCCTCCTCTGCTGGACTCTGAATTTCTCCCAGTCCCCTGGTAGGCTGCTTTTTCTGGCTAATTTGTATGCTTCATCTTTTGTTTTGATACTATCCCTGATTTCCCTTGTTATCCACGGATGCACTACATTCCCTGATTTATTTTTTTGCCAAACTGGGATGAACAATTGTTGTAGTTCATCCATGCAGTCTTTAAATGCCTTCCATTGCATATCCACCGTCAACCCTTTAAGAATCAATTGCCAGTCTATCTTGGCCAATTCACGTCTCATACCCTCAAAGTTACCTTTCTTTAAGTTCAGGACCCTTGTTTCTGAATTAACAATGTCACTCTCCATCCTAATGAAGAACTCAACCATATTATGGTCACTCTTGCCCAAGGGGCCACGCACAACAAGACTGCTAACTAACCCTTCCTTATTACTCAATACCCAGTCTAGAATAGCCTGCTCTCTCGTTGGTTCCTCTACATGTTGGTTTAGAAATCTATTCCGCATACATTCCAAGAAATCCTCGTCCTCAGCACCCCTGCCAATTTGATTCACCCAATCTATATGTAGATTGAAGTCACCCATTATAACTGTTTTACCTTTGTTGCACGCATTTCTAATTTCCTGTTTGATGCCATCCCCAACTCCACTACTACTGTTAGGTGGCCTGTACACAACTCCCACTAGCGTTTTCTGCCCCTTAGTGTTTCGCAGCTCTACCCATATCGATTCCACATCCTCTAAGCTAATGTCCTTCCTTTCTATTGCGATAATCTCCTCTCTAACCAGCAACGCTACCCCACCTCCTTTTCCTTTCTGTCTATCCCTCCTGAATATTGATTATCCCTGGATGTTCAGCTCCCAGCCTTGGTCACCCTGGAGCCATGTCTCCGTGATCCCAACTATATCATATTCATTAATAACTATCTGCACATTCAACTCATCCACCTTATTATGAATGCTCCATGCATTGAGACACAAAGCCTTCCGGCTTGTTTTTACAACACTCTTACCCCTTATACAATTATGTTGAAAAGTGGCCCTTTTTGATTTTTGCCCTGGATTTGACTGCCTGCCACTTTTACTTTTTACCTTGCTGCCTATTGCTTCTACCCTCATTTTACACCCCTCTGTCTCTCTGCTCTTCCACCCATCCCCCTGCCACATTAGTTTAAATCCTCCCCGACAGCACTAGCAAACACTCCCCCAAGGACATTGGTTCCATTCCAGCCCAGGTGCAGACCGTCCTGTTTGTACTGGTCCCACCTCCCCCAGAACTGGTTCCAATGCCCTAGAAATTTGAATCCCTCCTCCTTGCACCATTTTTCAAGCCACGTATTCATCTGCAATATCGTCCTATTTCTACTCTGACTAGCCCGTGGCACTAGTAGTAATCCAGAGATTATTACCTTTGTGGTCCTACTTTTAAGTTTATCTCCTAGCTCCCTAAATTCACCTTGTAGGACCTCATTCCGTTTTTTACCTATATCGTTGGTGCCAATGTGCACCACGACAACTGGCTGTTTATCCTCCCCCTCCAGAATGTTCTGCAGCCGTTCAGTGACATCCCTGACCCTTGCACCAGTGAGGCAACATACCATCCTGGAGTCTCGTTTGCGGCCGCAGAAACGCCTATCTATTCCCCTTACAATTGAATCCCCTATTGCTATAGCCCTTCCACTCTTTTTCCTCCCCTCCTGTGCCACAGAGCCACCCATGGTGCCATGAACTTGGCTGCTGCTGCCTTTCCCTCATGAGCCATCTCCCCCAACAGTATCCAAAATGGTATATCTGTTTAGGAGGGAGATTACCGCAGGGGACTCCTGCACTACCTGCCTACTGCTACACTGGCTAATGGCCACCCGTTCCCTTTCTGTCCGTTTAACTTTTACCTGCGGCGTGACCAACTCGCTGTACGTGCTATTCACGACTTTCTCAGCATCGTGGATGCTCCAGTATGAATCCAACCGCAGCTCCAATCATTCAATACGGTCTGCCAGGAGCTGCAGCTGGACACACTTCCTGCAAACGTAGTCACCAGGGACACCGACCATATCCCTGATCTCCCACATGTTGCAGGATGAGCAAACCATGGGGCCGATCTCAACTGACATGGCTTACCCCCAAATTAAATCAACTCACTCACACGATAAAAATCTTAATCCTTTAAACTGTACCTTTACTAAAAAGCACTGTACCCTTAACTCACTGAACCCTTAACTCACTGTACCCTTAACTCACTGTACCCTTAACTCACGGTACCCTTAACTCACTGTACCCTTAACTCACTGTACCCTTAACTCACTGTACCCTTAACTCACTGTACCCTTAACCAGAAAGCAGAAATGCAAACCTGGGGTTGCTCCCAATCAGCTGCTTCCTCTGGTCCGCTTCCACCAATCAGCGGCTTCCACCAGACCACTTCCTTGGAAGTGTGATGGAACGTTGCAGATTGGGTTCCTCCTCACGCTCCAACGGCTCCCGGGCCTCTGTGAAAGCAAAGCCCCGCGCTCGATTTTTAAATTCACTGCCCGGAAACTCCTCCTCTCGCTCCAACGGATCCCGGGCCTCTGTGAAAGCAAAGCCCCGCGCTCGAATTTTAAACTCACCGCCCAGAAACTCCTCTCGCTCCAACGGCTCCCGGGCCTCTGATGGGCATATGGGCATAGGGGACAGAAAGTCACAGACACAGGGAGGGAGAGCATACAGTTCTCACCAGATGTTTTGTAATCAAACCATTACAAAGTATTAGGTGAACCACAAAGCATTTATTAAAACCTATTAAAGCCTAATGGTTGATCTACACCAGACCAGGGACAGAACAGCCAGCTACAACTTGCATGCAGAATAAGGGAAACCCGGTTTGTTCATCTCTTTGTTTGTACAACTACTTCAATAAACAATCAACTAAACTGGAAATAATGACTGGAAGATCGGTTCTATTAGGTCTGTGTAAGATCACTCCTACTTACCTGTGTAGTAATGGCAACTGGAAAAGAGGACACTGGAAAAGTTGGAAATTTCCATTACATGTAGATTGGCAAAAAGGTCACCATGGACATGTTGGGCCTGTGTTGTACAATGCTATAGCTCTAACTCTCCCAGATTCTACCACTCATCTACAAACCAATGCCAAGTCACAGTGGCCAATTTAACTATCCATATATTTTTGGAATGAAGGAGGAAAACTGCACACACATAGCAAATCCACACGGTCACAGAAGGAATGTGCAAACTCCACACAGACAGTGCCAGAGGTCAGGATTGAACTCTGGTCACTAGAGCTGAGAAGCGGCTGTTCTGTAGCAATGTCACTTCACCACCAGTCTAAACAACAATGAGCAATTCATGACCCATGTCACCATTGCATCTGGCCGAGTGCATCTCTCACTAGAGTCTCCAAACTTGTCCAGAATAAGTCTAAAATGACCTTATTTGCCAACGGCACCGGGATGATATTGGTCCTCTGAAAGCATGTGGGAACCTTAGAAAGGAGTAGTGAAAGGTTAAAGACGTCAATGAGTACTTCTGCCAGCTGGTCAGCGCAGGTTCTGAGAACACGGATGGGGACTCCATCCAGTGGTTCACTCTGAGGAAGGCCAATCTAACATCTCACTCATAACGACAGTGATGTGTAGGAAGGAACTGCAGATGCTGGTTTAAACCGAAGATAGACACAAAAAATTGGAGTAACTCAGTGGGCCAGTCAGCATCTCTGAAGAGAAGGAATGGGTGACATTTCGGGTTGAGACCCTTCCTCAGACTGATGACGAAGGGTCTCGAACCGAAAAGTCACTGTATGTCATTGTCACTTGCGGGCGGAGCACCAAGGCAAATTCCTTGTATGTGAACACTTGGCCAATAAACTTATTCATTCATGCTGATGTTCCATTTGATCCTGTTTCTATCTGCCTTGCATTCTGTTTTACAAGCTGTTGCTATATGCCCTTTCTTCTGACATTAGCACTTAAACTCTTTAAAATAACAGTTGTTGAGCGAATGACTGCTGGTAACTATAACAGTGACGTGCCATTGTTGTCCCATAATGCTGTCATTGTTTCTGGGAGTTATCCTCTGATTACAGACAACTGTTATATTTATGGCTGGAAAAGCACAGAATACCCTGGCATTCTTGACTGCAATCTCTATGGAAATAACAACCTTACTTACCAACTTTTTGCCTGCCAACTTTTACTGAACCTATTTATCTCCAAGAGTATCACACATCTGTCTCCAAGTACACAGTCCAAAGGTCCTCACAGTTACACTACTAGCAAAGTCATTGAGTACGACATTGTAGTCACTCATGGTTTAGCTTTACATGCTGAACATTCATCTTTCTATATCTCAAATGACATTGAGTTGAAATATTCTCTCAACAACTGAATTACATATAGAGGTCAGAGGGATTTAGCTTTTTTATGGACTTTTACTACCAAGTACGTGAGTTCGAGTCACACTTTGGGCCCGATTCGATAAGTAATGTGGCTCTCTTACCTTCCCTCCTTTCAGCATTAATACTTGTATATTCTCAGCATGGCCTTTCAGATCAGAAATATGATTCGCTATTAAACACACTTCCATCATCCCAATGAGAGACGTGAGTGACTCACATCCCTTGGTATAAATTCGAGGCTACCTACAAAACCAGCTTGTATTTGGGTCATGTTTTTTTTTGACATACTCCAAAAATAAACTTTACTCATTATAAAAAATACACACAAACAAATTCTGTACAAAACTCTTCTAGTTGGCGCAGCGATAAAGTTGCTGTCTTACAGCGCCAGTGACCCGGGTTCGATTCTGGCTACCGGTGCTGTCTATACGGAGTTTGTACTCTCTCCTCAAGACCTGCGTGGGTTTTCTCCAGGATCACCGGTTTCCTCCCACACTCCAAAGAAGTACAGGTTTGTAGGCTAATTGGCTTGGTAAAATTATAAATTGTCCTTTGTGTGTCAGATAGTGTTTGTGTGTGGGGATCGTGGTCGGCATGGACCCGATGGGCCAAAGGGCCTGGTTCCGCGCTGTATCTCTAAACTAAACTAAACTAAACTACATTCCCAGTGTAAGGGGCACGATTTGCATCCTTTTCCTCCCCAAGTAGTCCTACACTGATCAAGCATCCTGTGGTCATACTTTTGTTCTCAATTTTCTCCATCAATTTTAGGTTTACACCAACTTCCTTGACTTGATTTGACTTCAAACCTCAGTAAGTCCAGCTTTAAGTGTAACTGCTGGTATTCCAAAGCGACATCACTTCTTCCTTTGATCACACAATTCATTAACATAATAGTATGCAAAAATGCTCCACAATCACCTCTTGCCAAATTTGTTGCATCACTGTCCACAAAGTGCCCAGCATGCTATTGAGATCAAACTGCCTCACATGAATCTTCACTTTACACATCGTTGTCACAGACACAATTTCCTGTCTCCACAGGCTTTGCAGCATAATCTTACTTTTGTGTTAAACTGCTTGAATCCATGGAGCCTTACCTTACGACGTGAATGTGTTCTTCAATAACACTTAGTTAGTTACCGAGGTACAGTGAAAAGCTTTTTGTTGCGAGCTATCCAATCAGTGGAAAGACTATATGATTATAATTGATCCGCCCACAGTATACAGATACAGGATAATGGGAATAACGTTTAGTCCAGTCAAGTCTGATTAAAGGTAGTCAATCAATCAATCAATCAATATCAGTTTTATTCATCATTTGCACATAAAGTGAGTCAGTCCATGTGTCTCCAATGAGATAGATAGTGGCTCCAGACCTTTCTCCAGTTGTGATAGGAGGTTCAGTTGCTGATAACTACTTAACATGCCTTACATGGATTACACTAAATGGAACGTAGTATAGTGAAGCCCTAATTATCTGACTTTATCGACCACAAGAGGATTTGGGGGGAAACATTCATTCTGATGAGACATGTTAACTGCATTAAAATTTAATCTGTCATGGGATCATAAAGCAAAAGAGGAGGTCAGTCATGCTTGAAATCATTCTTTACATGAATTTCCTGAATTGGTCCCAAATCCTCATCAGAGCTTTAAAGTATGACCAATTCCCTTTTGAGATGTATTATTCCATCACAAACTCAGGAAGTGCTTTCCAGATTGTAGCAAAGTCACAGTGAAAACAAAGTTCACATTCTCTCCAACATGTTTGCCTCACAACTCCAGCGATGCTGACCTCGAGTGCTATCGGTGTGAAGTTTGCACATTCTCCTTGTGAATTTCTTCCCACATCCCAGATTGGAGGCTGGTGATTTTAAAAGCAGTGCTGTAACTAAGCCCTGGTGAGTTGAAGGAGACACAGGAATCTGCAAGCAGTGAGCCAGATGCCAAATCATCAGTATTTCCAAATAATCAGAGAACATATTCTGAGTTTGAGCCTGAAGAAGGGTCTCGACTCGAGATGTCAGCCATTTTTTCTCTCCAGAGATCGTGCCTGTCCCGCTGAGTTATTCCAGCATTTTGTGTCTATCTTCGGTGTAAACCAGCATCTGCAGTTCCTTCCAAAAATAATCAGAGTTTTACTGATTATCGCAATTAACCAGAAAGCAACTCTGGATGAAGGTGTGAAATAGAAACATGATCTGGAATAAACATTTAATTTCAAACTAAAAATAGACACAAAATTAGCTCAGCGGGACAGGCAGCATCTCTGGATAGAGGAATGGGTGGCCTTCTCTCCAGAGATGCTGCCTGTCTTACTGAGTTACTCCAGCATTTTGTGCCTTCCTTTGGTTTAAACCTGCATCTGCAGTTCCTTCCCACTAATTTCGAATTGGTTTCAACTGATGACAAAAAAAATGGGAAAGGCTCTGAAGCAGATCTAATCAAGATTGTGGCTATGATCAGTTAATGAAGTGACATGTTAGAAATTCTGTAGGATGTGGCATGGAAACCCTAATCAAGCCATGCTTCGTATCACAACACTCTGTTATCTGCACAAATCTGACAAGGTCACCACAAAGATAAACTCTCACTTTTTGAGACGGTTAACTAACCTCCAGCTAGATTTATTATTGCCATTCAAATCAGCCATCAGAAAGAAGAAAGAGTATTACTGTTGACAGTTTATAGCAATGGCAAACAAGGAATTTTCATAGTGGCTGTACTGCTCATGAAACAAAGTCTTTCACTGTATCAAGGTACATGTGACAAGAATAAACCTAAACCTAAATAAATAATGGTGCATGAGCTATTCGGTGGTAAAACAAGTCCAAACACAGAAACACTCAGAATGATTGTCCATTTATCCATGTGAACCCGGAATATATTTGTAAAATCCTTTGAATGGTGAGAAGAACTGATAGGACAAACATTGTCTTCAACATTCAAAAATCCATGACATCTTGAAACAGTGACTGTTAGTTGGCCAATTGCCAGTTGGACTTGCCATGGAAGTTAATCTAAGTATCCAATCAAATTTACATAGATATTTCAATAAATATTCAAATTACTGCAGATAAATAAGACAGAGGTTTATACCTCTGACTCGTTTTGTCCAATGCCATTGAATTTCCTTCCTTAATCTTGTATATTCCACTTTTTCCTGTTGTTAGTCACCCATTCTAAAGTGTCTACCTTTGGCTCAACATGGATTTATCACCTGAAAACTTTTTCTTTGAAGCAGCTTGGGATATGTTGAAATGCATTATTGGAATGCAAATTATTATTGTTGTTGCTAAATACATTCAAGCAATACAGCAGCTAAATAACATTGGGTAATACACTGACAGAATGCTTGCATTTATAGAGTTAACACATTGAAAATGATTACATCTTTGTGTCAGTATTTGAAGCAAAACTTAGATCTTAAATTGAGGTTGTCCCTCATTTCTACTTAGGGCATGGCATTCAGTTGCAAATAACTGCTTAAATCCTTAGTGTGTGACTTAAGCCTCATTTCAATGGAAGTCCTTATAGTCTGCTGCTTTTCATTAATGGCTCTATTCTCCTTTGGACATAATCCATGGAATAATTAGCCTTTAGTGAGATCTGACATATACATAAAAGATGGCTCAATGAAAAAGATTGTTTCCAGTCCCGTTGCCTTTGAATAAGTCCCAGGACATATGGAAGAACAACTCATCAGCCTGTTCAATATATAGTTAATTATGCATCAGCAGCTTCTGAATTTAAACATTTTGCAAATAATCTTTCAGTATTGTGGTCTCACTCCTCCTTTCGTTACATCTTAGTACATGGAGGAATACAAGTTCTCAAATATTTATAAAAGAATGTCTCTGGGAAATAAAGGAATGTAATTCTGGTACATTTTTCTTAAGATTAAGAACACTAGGAATAGTGATTCTATTCAGGAAATAGTAAATATTCAGAAATAGCAAATATCAGCTCGCATTTATTTCAAGAAGGGTAGAATACAAAAACAGGGAAGTAATGCTGTTTTGCTGAGGCGCTGGTCAGGCCGCATTTGGAGTATTGTGGGCAATTTTGGGCACCATATCTGTGGAAGGATATCTGTGCTGGCCCTGGAGAGGGTCCAGAGGAGGTTCACAAGAATGATCCCAGAAATGAATGGGTTAACATATGATGAACGTTTGACAGCACTGGGCCTGTACTCGCTGGAGTTTAGAAGAATAAGTGGGGACCTCATTGAAACATGCCGAATAGTTCAAGTCCAAGTTCAAGTGAGTTTATTGTCATGTCAAGTTAAAGGCTTGGATAGAGTGGACCACTTTCCTCACTGTGATGGAAGGCAAAAAAAAGTTTAAATCTTTTCCCTTACCAACTATAAATATGTGGATTTCAAATATGTTTGAAACATTACACCTAGAAGAGATAAGACTCCTCCTAGCAGGTAAACCAGATCACTTCCACCTGACGTGGTCTGCATTTATAGAATTATTACAAACATAGGGTGCAAAAGTACTTTAAAAAAAATAAAAAATTGAGGTCAGGTAAGGGGGGATGATAGTTGAAGAGTTGGTATGTCCTATTTACGTGATGCTCAAAAAAAAAACATTTGTTTCTTTTTTTTTTCTCTTTCTCTTTTCTTTTCTTAGGGCCTATTTCTTAACTCTTTTTCTTTTTGTTTTTAATTTCGCTCTTATAGGGTCTTCGTCCTCTTTTGTTGTTACATTTTCTACACTTTTCTACACTTGCACTTTTTCCTTCACTTTCTTCTCTCTTTCAATCTTTTCTTTTTCTAGTGTAAAAAAATAAATAAAGGGAGTACATTAATTGTAAGAAGATATAAATGACGAGTATTAATGTATGTGGTTGTAATGTAATGTACTTCTAATAAATAAAAATTTAAAAAAAAAAAAAAAAAAAAAAAAAAAAATCTTTTCCCTTAGCTCTCCCGCAGTTGGAGGCCTCAAGCCGGGACCATCTTCACTCTCGTAGCCAGTGGCGTTTAGGCCCTCCGCATCGAGGCGATCAGCACCTGCATCGGAGGGATGTCAGCTCCCCTGCGCCGGACGATCGGACTCCACGTCGGGGCTGGTCGAGCCTCTTTGTCGTTGGAGCTTCCCGACTAGCCTCTCCCGAGACTGCGAGCTCTTGATGGTAAATCTGCATGCACGGTTTGAGCAACCCCAGGCAAGGCATCTGCTCTGATGTAAGTCCACGCCCCGCGGCAAGGCCCAAAGTCAGTCCGAGGAGGCCTCCAGCTCCATGGATGTTAGGCTGCAGAGCAACCGGAGATGCAATCCGAAAATTTATCGCATCTCCGGCAAGGTAAGAAACTGAAATAAACGTTTCCCCCGACCCCTCCCCCCACATAAAACAAACCGGAGAACATTTACACAGACTTTTAACACACATTAAAAAAAATTAAAAGACAAAAAGACACACAGACTATTGGCGGGGCTGCCAATCGTGCCAAAATGTTGCCAAAAATAAAGGTATCTTGTGATCACTTCTTTATCCAATGCTTTAAGTGACTCTGTGGTCCCAGCATTACCCTGAATGTCTCTGGGATGAAAATGTATCTTCTATAATAGGCACATGAGGTACAGTTGCACAATGCACAGTGAATCCCACTTCTGCCATTTGAATTTCAGAAGGTGAGGACAGAGCACAGAGCATGTTTTACACATAAACCAAGTCGGGACCCTTCCTCAGCCTGATTGTGGTGGTGGGAGTGGAGAAGGCTGGAAGTGGAGGGGCAAAATGATTTTGCCAATTTTCTGTGGCAATTATTTCATTAAAAATGGTGCTACCCTCTGGCAAATTACTAAGCTGGTTGGTGTGGAGTTGAGGCGCATAGATAAATAAAATACATCTTAGTCTAAATTAGCTTGTTTAATCCCAGTTGAAAATTATCTAAAGGTCCAACAAATAAGACTATAAGTCCACAAGACATCGGAGCAGCATTAGGCTATTCAGAGTCTCCTCTGCCATTAGAACATGGTTGATCTATTTTTCCCTCTCAAGCCCATTCTCCAGCCTTCTCCCCGTACCCTTTAACGCCCCATTCAGCCCATCTTGTCTTTGCCCGGCTCACAGAGAAATCTAATTTTCCATGTATCCTCTTCTCCCCACATTCCCATCAACATACCACCTTCCCCCCCATCCTATCACTCACCTGCACACCTATGGGCAATTTACAGTAGCCAATTAACTTACCAACATGCACGTCTTTGGGAAGGAAACCCATCCACTTGAGAGAAACCCACAATGTCACAGAGAGAACGTGCAAACTCCACACTAGAGGTCAGGATTGAACCTGGGTCATGGGAGGTAGGAGTTGTCTGGCTGTATCAATGTACCATTACAATATAGAGGAGTGATAAATTATTCAGAGCTCCTATTCCAATGGTTATGATGCCTCAGTTGTTCACCAAGTACCAAAGATTCCCAGTTCCTATCTATTCCCAGACTAAATTCTAGAGACTCACAGAAACTGATCCTCCAACATGGACAAAGAGAAGTATTTTCATAAAAGCAGTTCATTGCTCCCATTGCTTCAATAACCAGCAAGGATAATTATAGACTGCATCGTCAGGCTGCAGTGGTGCCTCTGTTTCCATAGCTCGAAGTTTGGATATGGTATATTTAGAATGTTATGTAAAGAACAATTGAAATGGCATAATAAGTAAGAGTGTGACAGATTCTTGAAGGGCTCTGCAGTTTAAGTCAATCAACTCTGACTTTTCAACAATCATGTCTCCCTTAATATAGAACACGCTCAGAAAGAAAGCATACATGAATTCTCGCTAAAAAGGGAACAACCACTACATTTTAGTGTAGGAAGGAACTGCAGATGCTGGTTTAAACCGAAAATAAACACAAAATGCTGGAGTAACTCAACGGGTCAGGCAGCATCTCTGGAGAGAAGGAATGGGTGACATTTCGGGTTGAGACCCTTGAAGGGTCTCGACCTGAAATGTCACCAATTCCTTCACAACATTTTAGTGCAGTTTTCAAGCAGGTAAACAGCATGGAACAACATGAGAAAAACACAATTGAAACTGCACAGTTCAAGCCACAAGAGAAAGTTTGTGCAGCAGTGTAACCTTTGTACCACAAATATGCATTCTTACTTGATGCAATAAAAAATAAGGTTCAAATCATTTGATGATGCACAAATATAGATCAATATTCTAATCTGTTGACAGATACAAATACTTTGTAAAATTGTATGAACATCAAGTTTTATTAACATTTCTAAAATTCCCAAATGGAATAAATTATTAAAATAGATCACTGTGAGTATCAGTGGAGGTTTAAAAATGACACATCTTGAATAAAAGTTGTCATATGACCCAATGGCAACTGATGTATAGTCATTTTAACCATGAAAAGGGAACACACCAGACCGAAACACTATAAGTTTCACATTAGCTCTCTGTCATCTGTTCCACGGTCCATTAATCTGTTAGCATTAAAGAAATGCAGACATGAGAAGTGGAGATCAAGACTAATGAAAAACAAGCACATGACAAATGAGAAGATTGCTGCAGAGGTCATTGCATTGTTGTTCAGCAGAATGCTGATGTTTGTGGCCAAAACTCAAACAATTTCAACACACCAGGTTCTCAGTAAAATAACATCACAAAGGAGTGATATTTCCTCAAATTTTGCTTGGGCAGCTTACAACACAGAAGTATGAATTATGAAGTAACCCTTGCATCCTCTCTCTCTCCGTCCCTCCCCGACCTTCGTCGTCGAAAGAAAACTGGAGCACTTGGCGGAAACATGGTCACAGGGAGAACATGCAAACTTCATATAGACAGCACCCAAGGTCAGGATTAACATAGAAACATAGAAAAATAGAAAATAGGTGCAGGAGTAGGCCATTCAGCCCTTCGAGCCTGCACCGCCATTCGATATGATCATGGCTGATCATCCAACTCAGTATCCCATCCCTGCCAATTGAACCTGGGTCTCTGGCACTGTGTGGCAGCAGCTCCACCAGCTTTGTTAAACAACATAATATTATCCAAAAAATAATTAAAATATGTTTGTGTATTAAAAGGATTAACATCAAATCAACTGGAAAAATCTGTTGATTCAGCATCGCCAACGTCCCATGCACGCCAGATTATGGGAACTTGACTTTACCTGGAACAGATCAGTGGAGGTGATGGGTCGGGATAGGGTGGACTACTGCAGCTGGTGATTTTAGTCAGTGGACCAGATCCAGGTTGAGCTAGCCCAATATAGCCTAAACTAATGCAAAATAGGCATTAAAGAAACAAATAGAGTGTTACAGTATCTGTCTGAGGTCTAAAAGAAAACTAATTGCTGGAAGAACACTGCAGCCAAGAAGGGAAATTGGCAGACAACCTTTCGGATAGGGACTCTCCTTCAGTCTGAAGGAAAGTCCCAACCCGACATCTCATCTGTCCATTTTGTTCCACAGATGCTGCCTCCAGTAATTTTGTTCCATCTCTATTCCAATCATTTGGATTTTGCTCTAGATTCCAGCATCTACAATCTCTTAGAGCAACTCACCTCTGTTGAGTTTGAGCATGTTTCCTTTCATATAACTAACAGCCATATTTTAAAAGTATCAATTAAATCATCCCTGAAGTCATGGAATATGGCATATTAATGCTGATTCTTAATTTCATTCTTTCTGCTTGCACCTGCCTCTCTCCAGTATCTTGTCTGAACAGCTATCCATCATCTGTGAGCCTGGATTCTAAGTATTAGTAGTCTATTTAACCGTAGGCACCAAGGTCATGGCTGTGTACACTGGTTGATAACAAGGAGTATAAATCCTGTCATCTTTTTTCTTCTCTATCACTTGCTTGGGGCCATAGGAAAAAATTAAAATTTCTATTCACCTTCCCATCCCCCAATCCACAGCCGCCAGAGCTAAGACCAAGTAACAGTGCAAATCATGTTCCAAGACTGGAGGTTTTATGATGTACTTTGTATTATTCCATTTATCGTAAATATGTTTTGATCGCAGTTATCATGAGAGCCAACATATTTCATTGTAATAATGTTCAATAAGGTATAATGTAATATTCTAATCAAATTTCAATGAAATGAAAATAATTACAAGGAACATTGAAGGTTATTTATAAGGGGGTGTTCACTCACGGCTTAGTTTAGTTTAGAGATGCAGTGTGGAAACAGGCCCTTAAACCTACCAAGAACCCGCTGACCAACGATCACCCCTGTCTAACCTACACATTAGGGACAATTTACAGAAGCCTATTAACCTACAAATCTGCACGTATTTGGAGTGTGGGAGGAAACCAGAGCACCTGGAGAAAACTCACGTGGTCGCGAGAGAATGGGCAAACTCCATACAGACAGCATCCGCGGTCAGGATTGAACCCAGGTCTCTAGTGCTATAAGGCAGCGACTCTACCACAGCGCCAAAGACCCGCACCTGGGAGTGATTTTGCCTCATTGCAGATCTATACTGATTGATAGGAAAGTCATTTTTCCAATGCAGCCTTTCTTAATGCCTCTGTAGAATGAGGGAAATGCTGCTCAGTTAAGTTGAGGGTACATAAAGCTAGGTTCCACTTTCACTTTGTACCCACACCAACAGCATACACTGTATCTACAGCATATAAACCACAAACTGCTGACAAAGCCATCCCAAATCATTTTAAAATTAATAATTAGTTTAAAATTAGTGTTCAATGTGGCTTACACTATCTGGTTCCAGTTCCTGCAATCAAAAGTCAAACCTTGCCTATTTATCCAGACTTTTTAAGAAGTTTTCTGCATTCTTCCTGCTGCACTATGCTCGCTTATTTTAGATGTGATTTTGCATAGAGTTTGTTGGGTCTCCTCATACCATTTCTAGATGGAATTCAGAAGATTATACTCCTAGAAAGACACAAAATGCTGGAGTAACTCAGCAGGACAGGCAGCATCTCTGGAAAGAAAGAATGGGTGGCGTTTTGGGTCAAAACCCTTCATCAGACGTCAGGCTGCCTGTCCCGCTGAGTTACTCCAGCATTTTGTGTTTACTGTATCTTTGGTTTAAACCAGCATCTGCAGTTCCTTCCTACACATGATTATTTCCCTGTATGATCCAGTCTGTGTCAATGTTGGACGGCCCAACTGGAGTCACAAAGCAAGGTTTCAAGTGCCTCTTACACAGATTTGTTTTTGTTGACTTTTTAAACATTTGCCACCCAGTACAAACTTCTTCACAGTAGCATAAACAAATTTTGAGAACTGGTAAATGCCTGCTTTATTTTGCAGCGTGTTCACTTGTTATTTAATAAGTTCATAAGCAGAATGAAACATGGGCCATCCAACCCTTAGAGTCAACTCCACCATTCGATCTACATGTATTTTTCCCCATTCTCCTCCCTTCTCCCCATAACCTTTGACACCCTTACTCAATAACTATTCTGCTACAATGCAGTAATATGGCATCATCAATAATCAGATCAATTATATCACTGGAAAGTGATTGAGTACCTTGGCTTGACTATCCTATTGAAAGGTCATTCCTTCGAATGGGAAATACAAGAGGTCACAAGTGTAAGATACTTGCTAATAAATCCAAAAAGGAATTTGAAGGGAAGTTTACAAATTGCATAGAAGGTGGAACTCACTACCACATGGACTAGTTGGGGTGACTTGCTCTGATTGTTTTTTCACTTAATGAAACTATTGAGCTTTTGATGTCGATGTTTCAATGGTACTTTATAGTTCCATCACTAAGGTACAGTGAAATTCCATTTTTGCATACAGTTCAGTAAAAGTATTACTATATATAAGTACAATCTTAGTTAAGTATGTGTATAGGAATAGCATGCTAGGACAGTATACTAAGAATTGCCATGTGGTGGTGTCATTTTTCATGAATCAATTCTGAACGCTGTTATAAATGTGGACATCTTGACTTGGCCATAAAGACCCATTGTCCTGGCGGCGCTGCAGAGTCGGATTGGTCAAGCAAAGTTGTTGGAGTCCTCCACCGCTGCTCCACTGTTCCGTGCCACTGCAGGCCGCATTTGGTCCACATACTCAGCCTCTTGGAGTGGCACCTGATCCAAACGAGCCCCAGGCTGCTGCAGGGCCTCCAGCGACCCACTATCTTTTCCCATTCTCTTCGCCTTCTCCCCATAACCTTTGATATCCTTACTAATCAGGAACATTTATTTCCTTTTAACTCTTTAATTATTTTGCGACAATGCAGAATAATGTGGCATCATCTATAATCAGATCAATGATATCACCGGAAAGTGATTACCTTGGGTTGACTATCCAATTGAAAGGTCATTCTCTCTAATGGGAAATGCTAGAGGTCACAGGTATGAGATATTTGTTAATAAACCCAAAATGGAATTTGAAGGGAAGTTTACAAAGTGTGTCGAAGGTGGCACATCCACGTCTGAATCTACGTTGACCTCTGATTGGGATTCAACAAGGGCTTGCTGTATAAACCAGATACAACCCACAACATGCTCAGCCTGGTGGTGAGGAGGGATGTGAAATGCGTTGATCTATTGTATTCAATTTGCCATTATGGAATTCAATTTTGTTGCATTTCAAGTTTTTCTCATCTGTTACATATTTTCTGAAATTCTCCACTCCATTTCTCCATTCTGATTTTGTGCTCTATTTTTTAAAAGCACTTTTATTTATCAATGGCTTTCTGGGAAAGAAGCATCAATCATTAGCATTCACTGGCAAAGCTTGTGTGCTGCATTCATGCGTATGCTATCATTACACAAGCAAAAACGCTCTTGAAAAGGTCAGTACTTCATTCAACAAGACATTGAAAGATAGAAGACAAATGATATGTGTTCCTGGTCAAATGTCCCTAATTAGAATATTGCTCTGAATCTGAATTCTATGTGCAGCGTAAATAAAAATAAACACAAGGAAGGAATAGCGTGGAAAGAAAAGGTATTGTTGGTGGAACAAAACTAATGGGAATTGTTGACAGGAGGTTATGCAAAAAGGTTATGCAAAAATACTTTGGAAGAATGATCCAGACTTTACATGAAAACATTTAAACAAGCATCTGGGGCCCAGAAACAATGACATTTGAAATATTGTAGGTAGGAACCTACACAACAAATAGGTAGGAACCTACACAACAAATGGCCATTTTTCTCTTGAAAGTTTAGTTTAGTTTACTTTAGTTTAGTTTAGTTTAGAGATACAGCGCCCTTCAGGCCCTTCGGCCCACCGAGTCCGCAACAACCTGGAATCCCCGACAATTTACACTTCCAAGCCAGTTAACCTACAAACCTGTACGTTTTTGGAGTATGGGAGGAAAACGAAGATCTCAGAGCAAACTCTAGCGGTCACAGGTAGAATGTACAAACTCCGCACAGATAGCACCTGGGTCTCCCGCACGGCAAGCGTTATAAGGTAGCAACTGTACCGTTGAACCACCTTGCCTCCTTCCAACTCTAACATAGCTACCTTCTGCACCGACTTCAAATCATCTGCTGTTGAAACCCCCACCCATGCACTTATAACCTCCCGATACAACAATTCCAATGCTTTCTCAGCTGGCACCCCACCTGCTAAACTTGAGTTCATGCAAACAAAAACCCAGTGACCCCATCTGTCTATCTTGGCTCTCTGTGTAGAGATTAATGGTGGAGAACCCCAACCACTTTACAAAAACCTCATGAATAGAACAGTTTTACATTTGCTGGGATTTTGACCTAGATTAAAATATACGCCAATTGGAAAGTCCTGTCTCTTTGCCGAATGCTTTAAGAAATTACAAGTTTGTTCCTTTACACAATATGTACAGCTTTGCAATTATTCTTTAAATTAGGGATCTTTTACATTTTCCTTTGTGAGATAAAAAGCGGCCTACTTATTCTGGAACTGACTTTCACACACAAGATGAGTCACAGGCATTCATCAGTGCTATACATTTACGGTTCTTACAGTGCATTCTTTCTGAGCTGGGATTTATATTGGGAAATCACTCTGTGCATTTAATGATTTTAGTTAGAAGTAATTTACAGTATTGCATGTGCAACTAATATATTGAACAAAGACATAATTTTATCCAGACACAAAACAATGTTTCCATTGCAATGTTTTTCATTTTACAGTAGTTCAGCACAATCCATCTCAGTATTGTTCATTGTTGTCTAACCTCATCCCTCATTCAGTTAATGTGTCTCACATGCTAATAACCTACAGGCCCAGATGCATGCTCATTAATACAAAGCGTCCTCCATGAAATCAAAAGGGAAATCATGGGAGGAGTAGGACTAACCCTTTGGCAGATGGTATAAAGCCAGTCAGAAAGAGAGAGCTTAATTTTATAATAAACTTCTTCATTTTCTATCCATGATGGCCACGTCAGATTAGGAGGAAATGATTTGCATGGCAATAGCCTCCAGAATGAATTCTATCCATACAAATTCATTGCATGTTTACATACTTGGCTAATAAATTAATTGAAAAATACAATATCTCCCATTTAATAGGAATAAGAATAATTGTTGGTTATGAACAATAATACAGGAATTGATCTTTACAGTTTCCTCCAAGGCAAAATGAGACGAGCTTTCTTCAATGACATTAGATGAATAATAGATGTGCAGGAAGGAACTGCAGATGCCGGCTTACACCAAAGATAGACACTGGAGTAACTCAAAGGGTCAGGCAGCATCTCTGGAGAAAGGGAATAGGTGACGTTTTGGGTCGGGATACTTCTTCAGACTGAGAGTCAGGGGAGAGGGAAACTAGAGGCATGAAAAGGTACAGAACAAATCGGAGCTGGCATACAGTACATGAATAATACCTGGATATTGCATCATCAAGGCTGTCCTTTATGAAATAACAAAAAAATATGGCCACAAATTCCACTCTTAACCAATACTTTTTGGTCTCTTTCACATAGGATCGTGCAGCCCACAAGGAGGAAGGCTAATTAGCCTGTACTGGGTCTTTTAAAGCATTATCCATTCAGTTCCATTCCCCAATCATGCACTGTGGCTCTGCAAATATATTCTTCATGAGTCTATGTCCAATTTTCTTTTTAAGTTAACTACACAGTTTTATTTAAAGCCATTCTATCAGAGAGTGTATTAGAGATAATAAAAACTTGAGGCCTGAAAGTTAGTGTGGATGCCTTTACGACTGCCTTCCGATCCTTACATTCCAATTCTCTAGCATTTGGTGCGTTCCTCTAATAAATAAACAGACTGATTATTTATGTTACTAAGGATGGCTGGCAACAGAGCTTCCTAGATCAATAAATTCAATTGGATTTTGTTTTTGTTTCATTCATTCACAGATCATGTTTCGTGCAAATAAACAGAGTTTACTGCACACCCATAGTGGCATTTGCAAAAGCATTGGAGAGTAGCCCTAAACGTCTGCAGGCTGTGTAGTGAAGGTGCTCCCATGGAGCAGATAGGCAGAGATCGCCAGAATGCGAACACCGAAGAGTCAAAGAGAAAAAGGAAGCCTACACTAAGGAAGAAACAATCTTTCAGATGTACTAGAGGACAAAGGATCTAGGGAGTCAGAGGAACTGAAATAAATTTGCATTAGGCGAGAAATAGTAATGGGTAGACTGATGGGACTGAAGGCTGATAAATCCCCAGGGCCTGATGTTCTGCATCCCAGGGTACTCAAGGAGGTGCCTCTAGAAATCGTGGATGCATTCGTGATCATTTTCCAATGTTCTATAGATTCAGGAACAGTTCCTGTGGTTTGAAGGGTAGCTAATGTTATCCCACTTTTCAAGAAAGGAGCGAGAGAGAAAACAGGGAATTATAGACCAGTTAGCCTGACATCGGTGGTGGGGAAGATGCTGGAGTCAATTATTAAAGAAGTAATAACGGCACAGTTGGATAGCAGTAAAAGGATTGGTCCAAGTCAGCATGGATTTATGAAGGGGAAATCCTGCTTGACTAATCTCTGGAATTTTTTGAGGATGTGACAAGTAAAATGGATGAAGGAGAGCCAGTGGATGAAGTGTATCTGGACTTTCAGAAAGCCTTTGGTAAGGTCCCACACAGGAGATTAGTGGGCAAAATTAGAGCACATGGTATTGGGGGTAGGGTATTGCCATGGATAGAAAATTGGTAGACAGGAAACAAAGAGTAGGAATAAACGTGTCCCTGTCACATTGGCAGGCAGTGGCGAGTGGAGTGTTGCAAGGCTCGGTGCTGGGGCCGCAACTATTTACAATATATATTAATGATTTAGATGATTGAATTAAAAGTAATACTAGCAAATTTGCAGATGAAACAAAGTTGGGTGGCAGTGTGAACTGCGAAGAGGATGCTAGGAGGTTGCAGAGTGACTTGGACAGGTTGAGTGAGTGGGCAGATGCATGGCAGATGCAGTATAATGTAGATAAATGTGAGGTTATCCACTTTGGCGGCAAGAACAAGGAGGTAGATTATTATCTCAATTGGGTCTGATTAGGGAAAAGGGAAGTGCAACGAGACCTGGGTGTCCTTGTACACCAGTCACTGAAAGTAAACCTGCAGGTATAGCAGCAGTGAAGAAAGCTAATGGCATGTTGGCCTTCATAACAAGAGGATCTGAGTATAGGAGTAAAGAGGTCCTTCTGCAGTTGTACAGGTCCCTGGTGAGACCAAATCTGGAGTACTGCATGCAATTTTGGTCTCCTAATTTGAGGAAGGACATCCTTGCTATTGAGGCAGTGCAGTGTAGGTTCACGAGGTTTATTCTCAGGATGGCGGGACTATCATATGAGGAAAGATGGGAAAGACTGGGCTTGTATTCACTGGAATTTAGAAGGTTGCGAGGGGATCTTATAGAAATATATAAAATTATAAAAGGACTGGACAAGCTAGATGCAGAAAAAAATGTTCCCAATGTTGGGGGTCCAGAACCGGCGGCCACAGCTTAAGAATAATGGTGAGGCCATTTAAAACTGAGATGAGAAAAAACATTTTCACCCAGAGAGTTGTGAACTTGTGTAATTCTCTGCCACAGAGGCCAATTCACTGGATTAATTTAAAAGAGAGTTAAATAGAACTCTGGGGGCTGGCAGAATCAAGGGATATGGGGAGAAAGCAGGCATGGGTTACTGATTGTGGATGATCAGCCATGATCACAATCAATGGCGGTGCTGGCTCGAAGGGCCAAATGTCCTCTTCCTGCACCTATTTTCTATGTTTCTATGTTTAGGAAGTTTAAATCAGTCAATGTCTGAGAGGAATATAAGGCGAACAGGAAATAACTCATGTAGGCAATTAGAAGGGTCTATATTAGCCATGAAATGTCTTTGGCAAGTTAAATTTTAATAAAATTGGCTTTTTATAAAAACATTACAAAAGGCAGGGTAACAAGGCAGAAGGTAGGACCACTCAAGGATAAAATAGGGGATTTATGCTTGGAGTCAAAGGATGTGGACAAGGTATGAAACAGATACTTAGAATCTGTGTAGGAAAGAACATCAGATGCTGGTTCAGTCTGAAGAAGGGTATCAACCCGAAACGTCACCCATTCCTTCTCTCCAGAGATGCTGCCTGGCTGCCTGAGTTACTTCAGCATTTTGTGTCTAACTTAGAATCTGTATTCACCAAGGAGAAGGTCATGGAGCAGAGTGAGATCAATGCAGGGTATGCTAATATGCCAGGACAGTTTGAGATCAAGAAGGAGGTGGTGTTCGAAGGCATTAAGGTGAATTGACACATGGATATGAAAGGAATTGAGGTATATGTATCATATGCTGCACTGCTCTATGTTCTGTGTTCCTCCAAGGTGCATATCAGTCTGATTTGAGCATCTATCACTACACTAACTTGGACCCCTTATGCATCATAATGGAAAACAGCTAATGGTTGTCACTGATCAATTTTCTCTAAAAGAAATAGGGCAAGAAGAATGGGCCAAAGGGCTTCCTTCTGTTAGAATGACGTGATTAGTATTACACTGCAGCAACTTGCCCTTTATTGTCAAGAACATATAGATATGGAGAATTGGGCTTGATTCTTTCAGGTTCTTCTTTTGCTTTAGTTTAAGATGTTTTCCCATTGACTGTATTCAGTTCACTTTCACTGTCTGAAGAAGGGTCTCGATCCATAACATCACCCATTCCTTCTCTCCAGAGATGCTGCCTGTCCCACTGAGTTACTCCAGCTTTTTATGTCTATCTTCACTTTCAAGTAATATCTGTTCTTTAACAAAATACTTCTGTCAAAAAGCACATCAATTTGCAGTCTCCATATAGCAAAACTACATTGAAATTGGGAATAATATCAACACTTGCACGTTGAAACTTGCATAAACCTTAAATGTATTTGCAGCCTCGAGTCATCAATGTTATACTATTGACCAGAGCAATCCATAAACAGATCCGATTGCTTAGTTGTCTACATACCCCTATTCTAAAGATGTGTACAGCAGCTAAGTTAATTAGCTGCTGTACACTACCCTCAGTGCAGTTAAGTTGCAAAATGATTTTTTAAAAATTATAGAAAAGTGTTTCTACATAAACGTAAATTGATGGGCATATGAAAGGAAATAAGTGTCAGGGCTACACAGAAGTAAGGAGAAGTAATGGGACTTATGGGATTGCTCTGTTCAGAGGTGTCACGGACATGGCCCCTTTCTGTGTTGTAATATGTAACTTCGTAAGTAATTCACATGTGGCACAAAAGGACACAAAATGCAGGAGTAACTTGGTGGGTCGGTCAGCATCCCTGGAGAACATGGATAGGTGACGTTTTGGGTCGAGCCTCTTTCAGAATGAAGAATAAATTTACATGTAGCATCTTAAACTAAAGTAAGTCTGCAAGGTTGCCTTTCATTATCATCTCTGAGTTGTAGCCATGAATAAAATTGTACTGTTTTTGGTAGGCCTCTGAGAATGTTTTATTTTAAAGACAAAAAACTTAAGCCGTACGAATATATTAAAAATTTGGGAAGGTTAGATCTTGAGCGCTACCTTTAGTTCAAGTTCAAGTTCGTTCAAATTTATTTGTCACATTTAAGAATAGCACTCCTCCAAGAATTGCATTGCTCTCATGTTGACTTCTTGGCATCTAATTTACTTTGGCCCTCCATTGAAGGTCATTCCATCAGCTTCCCAGGTCCTATCCTCTGCAAATCTTCCTAAACCTTCCTGCCTCAATCCCTTCTTTTGATATTTCTTATAACCTATCTCTTTGATCAAGCTTTTGATTACAATGGTTCAATAGAACTGTATCGTCACATGTACCGAGGGTACAGTGAAATTCCTTTTTGTCATACAGTTTAGTAAAAGTACTATTATACACAAGCACAATCTTAGTTAAGTACAAGTGTATAAGAATAGTACACTGAGCCGCATACAAGAGTTGCCATGTTGTGGCACCATTTTTTAGGAT
Organism: Malacoraja senta; assembly: GCA_038087875.1. Classification (NCBI taxonomy): domain Eukaryota; kingdom Metazoa; phylum Chordata; class Chondrichthyes; order Rajiformes; family Rajidae; genus Malacoraja; species Malacoraja senta. Next base: position 57,085,381 of record CM075982.1, on the reverse strand, counting down.
TCAAGTCTGAAGTTATAAATGTAGACTTCTTGACTTGGCCATAATTTGTTCTGGTAGTGTTGCAGAGTCAGCCTGGCCAAGTGAAATTGTTGGGTGTCTTCCACCGTTGCTCCACCTCTCCATACGTCCAATCCACGTGCTCAGCCTCTTGATCCAATCGAGGCTCAGGCAGCTGCAGGACCTCCAGCAACCCACTCCACTATCTCCTCGATCCGGATATATCAACCCGCAAACCGTCATACCTTACTTCACTCGCCACCATTCAGCCTTCGTGTCCCGGGGTTGCCTCCTGCAGCCGACCTCCGAGGTAAGACCCCAATCCGTTTACCGGCACCTTTGTTTCCCCGCATCCGCCATCTTGAATCTCAACATTCAATAGACAATAGGTGCAGGAGTAGGCCGTTCGGCCCTTCGAGCCAGCACCGCCATTCAATGCGATCATGGCTGATCATCCACAATCAGTACCCCGTTCCTGTCTTCTCTCCATATCCCTTAACTCCGCACTATCCCTAAGAGCTCTATCTAACTCTCTCTTGAAAGCATCCAGAGAACCAGCCTCCACCGCCCTCTGAGGCAGAGAATTCCACAAGCTCACAACTCTCTGTGTGAAAAAGTTTTTCCTCATCTCCGTTCTAAATGGCTTACCACTTATTCTTAAACTATGGCCCCGGGTTCTGGACTCCCCCAACATTGGGAACATATTCCCTACATTGTACAACATTCGTAGTTGACCAGCTCCGGAAATCGGCACTGACCGCCCTCCTCTATTCACCCTCCCCTCTGGCCCTCGGGTACACGCAGGGTGCGGCGGCTTCCTCTTGCGGGCACCACCGACTGCTACGTGGCACACAATCTCCTGACCAATGAAAATTTGTTTGACTAATTCCTCGGAAGTTGTTCTACCACATAAAAACAAATTGCTGTTGTTAATCATTGTTAGATCAAAAATAAAAGTATTAATAATGATGGGTTGATATGAACAACTGGTGTGTGTAGGTTCGTAGGTTACAGAGCAGGTTGAAAATGCCCTCTCCTTGCACTGAACAGTAACCAAGGCCAATATTTGTAGGGCTGTGGAGGCCCACCTACTGTTGCCAAGGAATGGTAACAAGTGTGTTTACACCCATCATCACCTACGTATCAGATTTCAAGCTAGAGGAGGACAGGCCCTATCATTGTCTCATAGTCAGCATGGGGTATTAATTTAAAATTAAATCTGCCTGCGCCTCTGCACAGCACAGAAACTGGTTTGACAGGGAATCATAAAAAACAGGAAGAGGAAGTTGGTTATTCTCAGCTGATTCAATGGGATCAGTCAAGTCAAGTCAAGTGAGTTTATTGTCATGTGTCCCTGATAGGACAATGAAATTCTTGCTTTGTTCAGCACAACAGAACATAGTAGGCATTGACTACAAGGCATTCTATAAATATATACACACATGAATCAATATACTGATAAAGTGCAAATAACAGTATTGGCTAATAAAGTTCAGTGTTATGTCCGAGCCAGGTTTAATTGCCTGATGGCTGTGGGGAAGTAGCTGTTCCTGAACCTGGTCGTTGCAGTCTTCAGGCTCCTGTACCTTCTACCTGAAGGTAGTAGGGAGATGAGTGTGTGGCCAGGATCAGGCAGCATCCCTGGAGAACATGGATAGATGATATTTTGGTTCACCTATCTATGTTGTTCAGGGATGCTGCCTGATCCGCTAAGTTACTCCATTATTTTGCATCTTTCTATATTCTTTGTACCCTAGCTGCTCACAAAGAGACACTGGTGGGTCACCTACATTTGAACTTAATCACCGTAGCACCGCAGTTGGGTTTCCTCTGTTCTCACCTTCCAATCTACACAGTCAGTATATCACCCACATGATTTCTGACCCTGCCAGACACTTTATCCCCACTTTATTCTGCATTCCAAAAGGACTGTTCCCTCTACAATGCTCTGGTTCATTGTCCAAATAATAGCAACACAGCTTTTTCTTCCAATGTCAGACTCCTGAGTCCACGTTGATCACATTAGTTCAATGCCATCCCACTTTCACATGCACTCTTTACATGCCAGGCCAATTTACAGAGGCCAATTAACCCGCACGTCTTTGGGCTAAGGGAGGAAATCAGAGTATCATAAGGTCACAGGGAGGACGTCTAAACTCCACACAGAGAGCATCTGAGGTTAGGATCGAAAAGCTCTACAAGCTGCGCTACAATGCCATTTCTTTGAGGTGTTGAGCATTTCCAGTTTTCTATTTTTAAAGCAATTTCCCAATGCATGATGATAGAAAGGTTATTAAAATGGTTGAGATGACTATAACTATTGCTGAATTGAGGTGAAGTCTCTGAGACCCACGGCCTTCTTTCTCAGCTCTATACGATTCCAGTCAGTGAAGAGATTTCTTCCTGAATTCCATTAACTTCCATAATATTGGATTCTTCAAAACTATGTTTGATCGAATGCTAGTTTGATGAAACCTGACCAAATTCTTACCAAAAAACAATGTGCTGGAGGAACTCAGCTGGTCAGGCAGCATTCGTGAAGGGAAATTGACAGCCAACACCCTCTTACCTCTGAATTTCAAGAATGGATTAAGATCCTAAAGAGGTCTGAAGTTAAGTGCTCAGAGTCAAACCAAAACTCCTCATGGAGTAATTATCAGTAACTGATTACTTATTGTCAGTTTACATGCTTGAGAGTAGATGGATAGGTTAAAACCTGAGCAAACTGGATTCCTCCTCTGGTGGTACATGGATATGGTACATGGGCGAAATATCTCTGGGTAATTTTCTACATTTGTTGGGTTACTGGTAGTGTTGTAGATCTAGTGGAATAGCTTGGCTAGAAGCACACACTTTTTTTTTAGCACTACACCAGTCTATTTTAGGGACCTTTAGCCTTTGGCTAAACTACTGAGCTCATCGATTTCTTGATATCATGTAATGTAAATTGAACTGGCTGAAGACTGGCTTGTGTTAGGAGAAGACTAAGAACGATCTCTCCCTAACTCTCCCAATATTGTACAATGTAGAAATTAAGGTGCTTATTGTTGCTAGTCTTTATGACCTGAACATAACTTCTCTGAGCCCTGCGAAGACAATGTTATATGATAATATGAACCCTCTGTTTCGCGTGTTTCATACAACTACCTCGTTCTTCACTCTATTCATTGAAGCTTACAGCATTAACTAACAAACAATCTGACCCAAATCCAACACTATTTGATCCAATCTGAAATACAAATTGAACCAAACTAAATGCACAAATCAAACCAATTCCAATTCCAATTTGGCATGTTCCAATCTTTACATTTTGCTACCTTAAAGGTGCAATAAAAATGTAGACTAAAATTTTAAAAGCAGCTTCAGTTACTTTCATTTAGTCAGCCAAGTTCTCTGTAATCTTGCTGCAACAGTCGTGCAGTCTACATTTATAACAGCATAATAGACAGATGAGTCTGAAGAAGGTTCTCGACCCGAAACGTCACCTATTCCTTTTCTCCAGAGATACTTCCCAACCCGCTGTTTTACTCCAGATTTTTGTGTCTATCTTTGTTTTACACCAGCATCTGTAGTTCCTTGCTGCACTTTACAACAGCACAAGATGGTTTAAGAATTTAAGCTTAATTACAACGATAAGTGTCATGTATCTAAAATATTCTCCATCAGGATTTCATTTTAGTTTGGTAAAAATCAAATGTTGAACACTAAATATTCTTTGTGAATGGGAAGAATGATACTTGTATTTAATATAAAATGGTTCTGCATCACAAATATACATTCACTATTTTGAAACCACAACTTTAGCACTAAAATAGGGTTGGAATTCAGGAAACAGGTTCAGTTAGTTAAACAAAGAAATTATAATTGATTTACACGTCACATAAAACTGGCATTACTCCCAGTTATATGCTTTCTCTCTGGTTATTCATGCCAAGATTCATAAGTAAAGTTCACAGCGGTTAGAAATTAATTCATTGTGATGTATGGTATGGAAATAACGCTTCAAAAATAATTGCACTTCACATGAAATCAAAGCCATGCATTGTAAGGGTGAGATGTAAAGGGAGCACACTTTAAAAAGAATTAACATGCTGATATATTCATCGAAACATATCAGGTTCATGAGCAATCATGGGAGGAATGATATCCTCATTGTAAAATTATTTAATACAAAAAAGAAAATGCAGTTCTCTTTGGTATGATGGATCAGGGAATGAATGCCAGTTACCTCCAACTAGCATTTATCAAAGTAATGTTTAATTATGTAATTCCATTGCCTGCACAAGCAGAATTTATCCAAATCTGGAGGCCAAAGTCCATTATACAAGGAAGTAATGTCTGCTTGGTCATTAATAACATCATAATGTGGCATATAGGCCTCTTTGTACAGTCACAAACTGGAATTTCAAGTGTAATCAATATGTGCACCATTGAGAGAGAATTGACAGAATTAAAATAAAACCTTATACATTTGGTTGAGTATTCTGTCAATGTTGGCAAAGGATTTAAAGAGATTGGGTTCATCAAACCACTCAGTGTTCAAAATATGAAGAAACTTTGTTAACAACTAAATGAATTAAAATTTAGACTTTCTTATCCCAATTATACTAATTCAAGTAAAAACATTATCAGCTACTTGGGCAGTTCATGGATTCCAATTAATTACATTGACAGTCCTTCTTAAATGTCCTCCTTTCTTTGGCACCTTAACAAATCGTTGACCATGAAAACACTTTACGGCTTTGCAATTTATCTAAAGGGCTGCTTTGCACTTCCATCCCTGACAATTGATATTTGGTGATAAAGAACATGATAAAACAATCAGACGAGTTAGATCCTACTTTCCTGTACTTAACCCTTAAAAGTTGGGCAGACTAAGAATACAAATGTATCAACTTAACCAGCTATTATCTAATCACAATTTATATTTAGCTGGACATAGCAAAACCTCCCAGAGTTTTATATCATTACTAACAAGACTTGACATTGAACTACATGTGAATTTATTAAGGCCAGTAACTAATACTTTGGTTGACAAAATAGTTTTTTAATGTAATGTCTTAAAAAGAAAGGACATGTAAAGAAGCAATGGCCTTTAAGGAAGAAATTCCAGAGATTGAAATGGGTGAGGTGATTAAATTTAGGGATGACCAAGAGGTCAGAATTCGTAGAACCTGGATTCATATCCTGTAAGCTTGTGGGGGGTTGAAGATTACATATATTTGGGATAAGGGTGTGCAAGGCCATGGGGTGAGTTAAAATTGAGAATGAGAAATTTTAAATGTAAACTTGGCTTAATCAGGAGCGATCACAGAGTGTAGTGAGTAAATGGAACTTTACACAAGTTATGGCATTAACAGTAGGGTTCTGATAGCCTCTCGTTTATAGCAACGCATCAAAGTGCACTGAAATAGGCAAGACTAGAAGGAGACAGATTCATGGTTCATTATTTCACATCAGGTGATCAGACTCAGAGTTAGATTTGGACAACATTACAGGGGTCTTAATGAAGGCATGAATATGAGATCCAAACAACAGCTTTGGATCGAATAAGATACCCAATTATGATGGGTCCATTTCAATATCAGAAAAAAATACATTGGAGAGTGTGGAGTCTGTGGCTAAGTAACCTATTTTGTGTTTGTGAATGAAAACAATGGCTCTGATCATGTTTAGTTGGACATCCCCTTCCTTATTATTCTTTAGCAAATTTAGTCAAAGTATTTGAAATAGTAATGGGAACTATCAGGAATTACATGGAAAGTGAAACTAGGTTTTTGGATGTTGACTGAGCGAAAGCAAGTAGATGAGAAGTAGGAAGGATCAGGAGTAGATCCTTTGGCAACACCAGAGGTGTGGCACCTGAGCAATAAGAAGAGATATTCCAGGGCTACATAGACTGCAACTAACAATGAAACCCAGCTACAGTGGTCCCACCCAGTAGCAAGATGGTGGAAAGGCGTTGGAGGGTAATGGTGCAGTTAGTAGTGTCAAAGCAACAGACGAGAAAGACGGGGAGGGACAGACAACTTTTCCAAAGCCATATATTGTTTTAATTGTAATTTGGGTTTATTGTTTTATTATTGTGGCAGGAACCTGAATGGAGAAAATTAAACAGATTCTCTGGGAAAAAATAATACAAATTTGAGGAGGCACAGCACATCAATACTTGGTGTGAGGAAAGTTGGAGATGAAGTGTCAGTTTTTAGAGACAGATGGGTTTGTCAAGGAACAGTTAATAACAACAGATTGTGTGGGGAAGGGAACATTACCTAAAGAGAGAGAAAAGGTAACAATATTAAGGGGGATATAGGGACAATTTAGTAGGCTCTGTGTAACGTGAACTACTCTTTTAAGTTCAGTAAATTGCATTTCACAGATACAGGAGATACACAGTAACTTGTTGCACTGCTGCACATCAGGACACCTTAAAATAATGGCTCACAACAAAATATTATACATGGACCACTTTAGATGGCATGGGAGCTACTTCTCAGTAAAGACACAGCATCAATGAAGAAATACGTCCCCACGCCCAGTGCACCAGCACAGTCTTCAGACATCTGAATAAAAATCCCTAATCCCAGCATAAAACATAGTCTACCATGTGGAAGTGATTCTTGCCCTGCTGTATGCCCCAGAGATTTTAACTATCTACAGCAAGCATCTCATGCAAGCAATGGAAATGTACCATCAATCATGTCTCTGCAAAAGACTCCAAGTTTATGAAAAACAGGCTACTGTCAGGCCACCATCCCTAGCATTCAGGTTATCAGCTACTCAGCCAGCTCCAACAGAGAGGCTATAATAAGCAAAGCTAGAACCATGTGTGCAGGAAGGAACTGCAGATGCTGGTTTATACCGAAGATAGACACAAAATGCTGGTGCAACTCAGCAGGTGAGGCATCATATCTGGAGAAGAGATATAGGTGAAGTTTTGGTTGGAACCCTCTGGTTCGGAAGCAGGTAAGGAGATGGGAGGATGCAGATATGTAAATATAGAACAGTTGTTGAACCATTTACTGTAAGTGGGCTGTTAAAAAAGCATTATGGATTCCCTCGCATTGTAAATTAAGGCACTGAGTACAAAAATTAAATAGATATGCTAACCATTTTAAAACCACTGTTTAGACCCCAGTTCCTGATAAGAGCCAAAGCTGAACACTGGGCAAAAGTACATGTATGTCAAGGTCATAGAGGAAGTAGTGGCAAGATTTCTGAAAGAGTGGTACTGTACATTATAAAGAGAAACTGAGATGGTTGTTCTTAGCCTGGGGATTATAATTTGTTGCCTGTTCGTGATCCTGAGACTGTTGACAGATTAAAAAAGAAGCTACCTACAGTGACGGAGAGCTAGAGATCACAAGGGATCTGCAATTTTACATGAGTTTTAATGATCTGGGATGCATTGCCTGAAGGGGTGATACAAACCGATTCAGTAACACCTTTCAAAAGAAAATTGGATGGATACATGAAAGGGGGATTTTTAGAGTTGTGAGGAAAGAGCTAATGAAGATATGATGGACGGAATGCCCTCAATTTGTTCTGCATCATTCTATAATTGTATTATCTGGCTTTCCAGTATGAACAAATGAATTTCTAAGTCTATTCAGGCACCAAATTTATTCTTTAGAAAACATTTTGCTCACTGTTTTAAGAAAGCATCGGATGCTACAAAAGGTGAGGGAATCTTGCCAAAAGACAGAGCACACAAAGAAATTCAACTTTGAATGGAGTACAAAAGTCTTGTAGATAAGAATGAAGTACAAATATAGTTTTAGGCCAATTCTAGAGAGAATGGCATCTTCCTCATAAAACACATCTGTAATTCATCCCCTGGCCATCTGCTGTCTGTATCGTCAGGGATTCAATGTTTTGCACTCATATGAAACCAGTCACCAAAATGAACACTGCAGCAAAAAGGCATCACTGATGAATAATAACATTGGTATGTGGCAAAATAATTCAATAAGAAAGGCTTTATAAAATAATTCAATATGCAAAGGCTCTAAAACTGAACAAGTTTTAGATGCCTGAATGCAAACTTTATCTTCCCACGCCAATGAAAATTTCCATAATAATTAAATGCAACAGTTGGCATTTCCCTGCACCGATTTATATTCCTGTCAAACCAGATATGTTTTTCCAGTTCATTTTACCTCATCCAGAACATACAAGCTTAATTTCAACCCTTGACCTGTGCTTTAGATGTGTATTTTCACAGTGAATGTACATCAGGGGTATATTCCATGCACTTCATGAGCCACATACCATTCTTCTCACAGCTCTGCTACTGATCTCAGACACAACCAAATTAATTTTTAGGTACAAGTTGGTAACATTAAATAAATAACATTTTAAGAATAAGGGGTAGGCCATTCAGGACTGAGATGAGGAAAAACGTTTTCACCCAGAGAGTTGTGAATCTGTGGAATTCTCTGCCACCGAAGGCAGTGGAGGCCAATTCACTGGATGTTTGCCAAAGAGAGTTAGATATACTGTAGCTCTTAGGAAACGAGGGATATGGGGAGAAAGCAGGAACAGGGTACTGATTTTGGATGATCAGCCATGATCATATTGAATGGCGGTGCTGACTCGAAGGGCCAAATGGCCTACTCCTGCACCTATTTTCTATGTTTCTATGTTTTGAAGTATTGGTGCAACCAGTATTTTGAAAAATCACTGAAGTTTCAATTTTACACTCCCCTAATCATCCTGGAAAAAATGATTAATATGCACAAATGTAATCCACATTTCTAAAATGATTTCATTTGTAAATAAATGGAAGAGATAATCAATGAACAAAAGGCTGATACAATGACGGAGTAAATCACAAAATGAACTTTATTATTTTGAGATGAATAGGAATGTTCCTTTGATTGTGGAGGGAAAGTTGTTTGGCTTATCAATGATGCTAAAAAACACAATGAAATTGATTCAATCTGGATCCATGTTATCCTACAATACCTAACAGCCTTGATTGCAAGTTTCAACTCAATAACAGAAGCTTTCAGGCTCAGAAGGAAGCAAAATATTCAAGAGAACATATTCTTCTTGGTCATGATGTCAAGGATAGATGCTGAGTTGAGGAAAGATCTGGCGTGCTCCCCTATAATGAAAGGGTTCAGAAAAGTTTTGTAATTAAAAAATATTTCCTATTGTGAAATTATACGATACACTTTATTTCACTGATATTTGTTATGGTCCATTCTCTGCTGTTTTGCCAAGAAGTATAAACAGCTCACAATATGGAATGCCTTGTAGTTGAGAATACACATAGGTCATGACTTCTAACTTTGGTGGCATTAAAAGCAACTGTTCTGCTGACTTAATAAAGGTTTCTACTTTTTAATTAATATATCAGATTTAGACACTTGCGGATTTTTATTGAATACATATACAGGACCAATGATCCGTAAGATTTCTGACAATCTGGTTAAGATTTTTAGTTTAATGTATAAAGAATCCAATGTCATAAGTAAAATTTTAAAGTAAATCAGAAGACTGCTGAAAATTATGATTCCTGAACTGTGAATAAAAACAGAAAATGTTAGAAATGCTCAGCAGGTCAGACAGCATCTGTAGATGGACAAACAGAATCAATGTTTCTGGTTGAAGGCCCTTCAATGGAACTGGTAAAGGAAGAAAACAGATTAGTTTTAAATTGGAGGGAGAGTGGGGAAAATCCTTGATGTGGTGCGACCAGGGTAGCCATCATGTTTTATCGGTAGACGTTAGGAAAATAGAGATGCAGTGAAACGTGGATGCCCTTGTGCACCAATTGATGAAAGTACACATGCAGGCAAATGGCACATTTGACTGCATAGTCAGAGGAATTGAATGCAGGAGAAGGAATGGAGACAAAAGAGTTTGCAAATGCTGAAATCTGGAATAACTGGAGGAACTCAATAGATTAAGCAGCATCTGTGGTGGCAAAGGAATTTTTACATTTTGGATCAAAACCCTGATTTACAATTAGGAGTGGAGAGAGAAGATGCCGGGAAAAAAGGGGAGGAGGAGTGGTGGGACAGGGGCGAGGGGGTGACGGTAGGCCAAGAAGGGGTGAAGGAACATAGGTAGATCAAGCCAGGTAAGGGAGAGGGCAGGCTGAAGTTGGGAAACATAAGCAGGTGGATGATAGATGGAGGTAGACAAACAAAAAGCAGGGAGAGGGAAGGGGGGGGGGGGTGGAGACAGCTAGATGAGTGATAAACAGCAATACAAAGGTTACTAGGAGCAGCTGTACACTGCTCTGGAAAGACCACAATTTGCAAGCTGTGTGCAGTTTTGATCTCCTATCTTGCTCTGGAGGGAAGGTTCACGAGACTGATTCCTGGGATGGCAGGACTGGCATGTGAAAGGAGGATGGGACAAGAGGAATTATATTTGTTAAATTACCAGATGTAGAAGGGACCTCACTGTAACATATAACATCCAGATGGGACTAGACTGACTAAAAAAAGATATCTCAGATAGTGTGGAAGTCCAGAACCATGATACTGGGTAGGTCACTTAGGACTGATATCAGGAGGAAGTTCTTCACCTTCATCTAAAAATTGGATGAAGAATGAAATTCTGTACCATAGGATACCAATTTTTTAAGTATATTGAAGATGGAGTTATATATAGTTCTTATTGGCCACACCTAGATACTGTACATAGTTTTGGATGCACACCAAAAGAGAGTCACAGGGCACCTGCTAGGATGAGGGAGTTGTCCTCTCAAGAGTGGGTAAAGAAAGTACATCTGAATTCCATGGAGTTCAGTAACATTTGGAGTGATTTTATGTAAGATCCTTAGAGTGTACGATGGGTAGATGCTTCCATCAGTGGGATGACCTGAAATGAGGGATGGAGTTACAAGATTAGAGTTCACTCACTTAAAACTGGGTTGTGTAAGAAGGTTAACCTGTGAAATTTTCTATCCTGGTAATTTTGTATTCTAGATAATTGGGGATTTTTGAAGGAAATTGTGAATCATAAGGAAATTGGAGAACTGGCAAAGAAGAGGAGAAGGGACCTGGAGAAGATTAGCTATGGCAGGGCAGGCTAGAGGGGCTGAATGGCCTATTTCTGCTCCTATTTGCTACACTCATGTTCTGATAGCCAAAGAGGTCAAGTAATATGCAGAGAAAGCAGTAACGGTGCTGACTTTGCATGATCATATGAATGATGGAGCAGGTTTTATGGGCTAACCAGCTCTTAATTTCTATGGTTATTTGTTTCTATGATTAGTTGAGTAGCTGTGGATGAAGCGATGTGGCTGATATTTTAATGCAGCAATCACAAGGGAGAGAGAGAGGGAGAGAGAACACAGACAAAGGAACATGAAAAAATTGTGAAACATATAGGCCAAAATCAGGCTATACCGGTGAAGAGTAAAAAACAGAAACATATTACAGTTTAGATATAACCAGAGAAAATAACATACTTCAATTTCGTGAATTGAAATAGAAATTGATGAATGCAATATTGATTCCAATCTATACAGAAGATGAGGTTTGGTTCCACAAGTATACATTTGGACTTGCAGTAACAATGTAGGAGCCACGGACAAAGAGATTAGAGTGGAAGAGGGTTGGGGGATTAAAGTGACAAGCAACGGGAAGCTCGGGATTGCCACTGTGGACTCAATGCAGGTGCTTGGCAAAGCAGTCACCCTATCTGTGCAATTTCCAATTGGAGGAGACCACATCTTGAGCAATGAATGCTGTACACAATGCAGAATGCTGTACACAAGACTGGAAGAAATACACAGGAACCAATTGTCAACGTTGAAATGATTGAACATACAGTATATCAGCAAGGAACTCCACCGATGTGTAGGCACAACCTTCATGTTGCTTTAATGTCACCTGCGGCACGGAGGTCTGAACATTGGAATGTGAGCCAGTTGAGAAAGCAGCACTCTGTTCGTACATTACAAAGTGAGAGTTGACATACATAGATACATAGAAATTAGGTGCAGGAGTAGGCCATTCGGCCCTTCGAGCCTGCACTGCCATTCAATACGATCATGGCTGATCATCCAACTCAGTATCCCGTACCTGCCTTCTCTCCATACCCCCTGATCCCTTTAGCCACAAGGGCCACATCTAATTCCCTCTTAAATATAGCCAATGAACTGGCCTCAACTACCCTCTGTGGCAGAGAGTTCCAGAGATTCACCACTCTCTGTGTGAAAAAGTTTTTCCTCATCTCGGTCTTAAAGGATTTCCCCCTTATCCTTAAGCTGTGACCCCTTGTCCTGGACTTCCCCAACATCGGGAACAATCTTCCTGCATCTAGCCTGTCCATCCCCATAAGAATCTTGTACGTTTCTATAAGATCCCCTCTCAATCTCCTAAATTCTAGCGAGTGAATTCAAGTGAATTCAGGCACGCACCAGTCCTTGTGGCTCAATACCATCCTGTACACTACAATTCACATCTCAAATTGTATAACCAAGTTTTTTAGTTAAAAAACCAATGCCCAGCATTTGTCCCCACAGATTTATTTAATCGTGCCAACATATGGGCCTAGAAATGGCAAGTCTTTACAGGGTGGACAACCAAACATGCTTCTTCATTATGCTTTCTTTAAAAAAAACTCAATCCCCATTTGGATGACAATAAGATGGATCTGTTTTAGATTTTTAAAGTCATGTTTATTATGTATTTTATCTTCATCTTGAACAGTCCTTTGTGGTAGAGGATTCTGAGATGACAACAAGTCCTGTGAAGTATCTGCAATTGTTGCCTTCTATCGGGATGTAGTACAGTCTGTGGCTGTGATTGTGGTGCACATAGTGTCACACAGCATGGAAACAGGCCCTTCAGTTCAACGTGCCCATGACGACCAAGATGCACTAGTCCCACCAGCCCGCATTTGGCCCATATTCCTCTAAACCTTTCCAATCCATGTACCTGTCCAAATGTGTTTTAAATGTTGATATAGTGCTTGTCTCATCTACCTCCTCTGGTAGCTCATTCCATATACGCACCACCCTCTGCGAAAAAACTTTTGGTCATTGTGCTGAGAGCCAACACGTGCTCTATTTAGGTAGACTACAAATGTTTTGAACATTCCCAGGTTTCACTAGCAATTTGAATGGTTTCAGGCCTAAGTTCTTGTCATGTCTAAGAAGGATAAAACATTTGTTTCAATGACGCTTTGAGGACACCATTGTAGTGTCTCATTTATCCTACTGGAAATCTCTTGCTGTGATGCAGTTTGGCGGTGGGTATTCATTTGAGGAGATAGGTATATAGATGTGTGTTCATGGTCCCATTGAAGTTGGTGAGCTTCAGACCAAGCTCCTTCCATAAGCCAGGGTATTGTTCAATTCACCCCGGCCCAATTACAGACATTGGACTTTGTCTCTGGAACTGGTGTGTTACAATGCTGAGAACTACATTCTGCACTTTGTATCTTTCCCATCACTCTATCTATTGTATGAGTTAGGCTTGATTATATTTATGTGTAGTATTATCTGATTTGATTGGATAGCATGCAAAACAAATCTTTTCACTGTACCTCAGTACACGTGACAATAATGAACCTAACCTGTTGATATGAGGGAGGACATCCTCACAGATTGGCCCAATCTGCCAATATATTTGAAGAGAAGGATCTCAACCCGAAACGTCACCCATTCCTTCTCTCCAGAGATGCTGCTTGTCCCACTGAGTTACTCCAGCAGTTTGTGTCTACCTTTGATTTAAACCAGCATCTGCAGTTCTTTCCTACACAATATATTTGAAGGGTTTTATGGAGACAGTAACGGTGGTACTTACAATCTGCTTTGAGGTGCCTACATAAAGTTGTTCATGTGTATGAGTCATACGTTGGGAGCAGGATCATTGTTGATCTGTTGACCCTCAGCACAGTGGCGCAGATGGTAGAGCCGCTGCCTCACAGCACCTGACAACTGGGTTTGAACCTAACCCTGGGTGCTGTCTGCGTGGAGTTTGCACGTTCTTCCTGTGACCGCCTGGGTTTTCTCCAGGTACTCTGGTTTCCTCCCACATGCCAAGGATGTGCGTATTTGTGGGTTAATTGACCTCTGTAAAATTGCCCCTAGAGTGCAGGGAGTGGTTGAGGAAGTGGGATAACATAGAACTAGTGTAAATCGATGGTAGACATGAACTGGGTAGGCTGAAGGGTCTGTGTTCATGCTGTATTTCTAAACTAAACTAAACTAAGAAAAGACACAAAGCGCTGGAGTAACTCAGGCAGCATCTTTGGAGAACATGAATGGGTGGCGTTTCGGGTCAGGACCCTTCTTCAGACTCCTAAATTTAAGACAAGCTAAACTAAGGCTAAGACTCCCACTATGTTTTTTCTCAGTCACCTGCTTTGGTGCACTAGAAACAGTAATATATATGTTCCATGAGCCGGATTAACTGTGCAACCCGAACAGGTGACCTATTGGACGGTGTTAATACCCTTCCCAATTCACACGTAAATAAGTAGTGACAAAGCCGAGGCGGGAAAAAAATGTGACAAGATTTCATTCCTGATGACCATTATATAATTCCGTGCAAGGGGTTCCTGACCTGTGATGCCGTGTTCTGCAAGAGAACTTTTGTTGCACTTCGCTTTAATCTGGGCCGGGACGGGACCAATTGTCCTTTATTTCCGAGGTAAATATCGCGCTGTTGTATAATTAACTGTGTTAATTGCAGCTTTGCATTCCCATTCGCTTACAGTGCACAGGCCTCCCTCGCTTCACTTAAAAAGTCGATCTGGGTAGTAAATAAGCATTTAATGTGGATCGGTTGCACAGAATGTAAATGCTACGGCTGACTTGTACTTTTGTCACCGACTGTCGGTGCCTTGGTTGCGAGGTTTGCAATGAAACATGTCCACGTCACTCAGGAGAGAGGGCAGCCAATGGTGCAGCTGGCTGCGGGCTTCCCTGTGGGTGGACGGGAGGAGGAGAGGGAGGGAGGGAGGGAGGGATGAGGAGGAGAGAGAGAGAGGGAGGGAGGGATGAGGAGGAGGGAAAGAGGGGATGAAGGGGGTAGAGGGGCGGGAGGAGAGGGAGGGTGGAAGGGGAGAGGACGAGAGCGGGATAGAGGGGAGGGTTGGGAGAGAGGAGGGATGGTGGAAAGAGGTGGGAGGGGAGGGGAGGGAGGAGAGAGGGAGGAGAGAAGAGGAGGGGAGGGAGGAGAGAGAAGGGAGAGGCGGGACTGGTGTGAAACTGACAACAGCTGAATCACGCGGAGCGGTGGCATTGCACAGAGAGCACAACAGTGAGCGGCGGCGGTGCACACACACACACACACACTGACACACACAGACAACAGTGAGCGGCGGGCGCCCGGTGTCCCGATCACTGGCCCGGACCGGCACTGTTACCGTGTTTGCGCTGAGGACGGGCGCCGGGCAGAAAGGAACAACTTGTGCGCCTGTCTACAGAGAGGGGGAAGCGGCGGGCAGCGATGCTCCCACACTTTCTCCTGCAGTCCAGGCAGAGCCTGATGTTGCATAAGTGTTTGGCGAGAGGAGTTCGCGTCCCCTGGATCGACGCAGCTGTCAGGACGGGAGCGTGTCCCACCAGCCGGCGAGCCCACAGCCAGCCACCGGGCGCTGCAACACTGCCCGCCCGCATCGGTGCATGCAGAGGACTGTACACGGTGAGAAAAGCGGTGTCGGCTTTGTAATCTTCCCATCATAATCCTTGCAAAGCTCTCGCTAGAATAACCCCGCCGCCTGCCTTTTAGGCAAGGGGTCCGCTGGCCACCAGGAATTGTTTTTTTTTAAAGGTCTCAAACTCTTTGCTGTTTGCTCAACATGTGAACCTCGGGATGGAAAGTTGTTTGTTTTATTTTGTACAAGCGGCCGGATCGATCTTTGAGCAGAAAGTCAGACATGTGCTTCCAACAATTTCCATATTGCTTCCAGCTCCTCGCCTTCGGGCTGAATTTGAAATTAATGTTAAAGCGACAGAAGGCAAAAAAAAAAGGAAAACATAAGAACGCGCGGCTGAGTACTCGGGGTGGTATTTATTAGTTGTCAAATGTTGCCCATTAGCTGATCCAAGGTCAATAGGGAGACGGTTGGATTTGTGTTAGCGGGTTGCAAGAAGCGCACAGATAAATCTGAGGACATCTCCCTAATCCCTCCACAGATCCGTCAGTTCAGTAGCCTGAAATATAAAGGGAATGGGAGGTGTGGCTGCTCAGAGGAGTGACTCTTGGCATATTAAGGCGTGGTTTAGTTCTGTTTTAAAATAGAACCAAACTGTTTACACAGGAGAATAATCCAACAAATCCTCCAAACAATTACAAAAGTAATAGAATATTTTGGAAAACATTTTTTTGTATTATATTTTGCATCTTGGATTTCGGATTTTTTAAACTTAAGATCTTCTGAAATCAAAATCAGCTGTCGACGACTAAAGGGTATGTAGTGCGACAGCTCAGGAAAATCATATTCTTCGGATTACTTCTTTGCAGCAGAAAAATGAGGGGTATTTCCTTGTAAACCACTGATCATGGAAACTTTCCCAGTAGAGTGCAGTGCTATTTTTTTTAAAAATCAGCAAGTAGTGAAGTATGATGCTTTGGCATAGAGGTTATCTGAAACATTTAAGATTCCAAAGTTTACAGATGATGTAATGGGGAAAGAAAAACGCACCGGATTAAATGGTAATGACCTTAATTACTGAAGAATGACAGATCAGACATGTGCAAACCAATAAAGCTTACTTTTTCCTGTGTAAAAGCTGCAGGGCGAAAACCATGAAGATTATTGAGATTAAAGTATATTACAATTTAGTTTTCTGGAGATAATATGATTCACATTTGAATCATATGAGAATTTATGCTTTTTATTCATTTGATATGATGAGCAATTTATAGAACTTTTTTTTCCTGAGAGAATAATCTAATAATTTAGATGTTAATATTATTAGTTCATCATGTGGTATCAGTAATCTGCAAATTATTGAAATGAAATAGGCTTTCTGTTTTCATAGATGTAATAACAGCCATAATATCATAAGTTCATATGTAATTTAAACAGTATCTTGAAAGAGTAATCTAATGCAGTTATAATTCCACATAATATAGTACACAAGGGACTTCACAATCTGTCATGTTATTACTTAAAGGAAATTCATAGCTCCACTGATAAAGTAATGTAATGAGTTCTTCCTATCTTTCATCCAAGGATGGCTTATTGCTCCTATTTACGTTACTTACTCGCTCATTCATCTTGCTGTCCCAGTTTTTCAGTATTTCTTTCCATTGAGAATTAGGAATGAAATAATGTAACCAATGACGGGGAATTCCATATGAAACTTGTGGCCCATGAAATTGATCTCCCTTGTCACATGAAAATTATGGTCAGGGACCAAGTTTAAACAGAAACAATTAGTCAGCTGTGGCATGCTGTATCACTGTGACCCAGGTTTTGTAGGATAAAGCAGAGCGGAGTATTCTGGGTCAAATCCTTCTGGAGCTTGGGATGAATTAGGTTCTTTAAAGCCTAATGCCTGCAGGGCTCTGGAGGCTAAATACAGCATGTGCACATTAGCAAAGTGGAAGCTTGGATTACCCCTGCAGACCGCACCACATTGTATTGTGGGAGTGCTGCAGTTGGTGCCATTGTCTTGTAGGGCTGGGGCAGAGTGAAAATTTAAAGCTGGTCCTGTTTTCAGGTCACTATTTGGTCGTGGCCCCCAGAGAGTCATATAACACGGAAACACTAATCCTACAATAATCTTGTTTTATTCTCCCCGCATTGCCATCAACTACGCTGAGATTTTACCATTTGCCTACACAATAGGGGCAGTTTTCAAAGGCCAATTAGCCTGCCAGGCCACCTGTCTGGAACACCAGGAGGAATCCAACACAGGAAGAACATGGAAACTCCGCACAGGCAGTACTGGACGACAGGGTGGCACAGTGGCGCCGCAGTAGCGTTGCTGCCTTATAGCGCCAGAGACCCGGTTCAATCCTGACTATGAACTACAATCCTGGTCTATACAGAGTTTGTATGTTCTCCCTGTGACTGCATGGGCTTTCTCTGTTTGCTCCGGTTTCCTCCCAGCCTCCAAAGACGTACAGGTTTGTAGGTTAATTGTCTTCTGTAAATGATCCCTCGTGTGTAGGATGGTGCTAGTGTACGGGGTGATTGCTCGTTGGCGCAAATGCGGGGTGGGGGGGGGGGGAGATGGAGGGAATAACCTGTTTTCCAGGCTGAATGATCTATGTCTAAAGGATTGAACCCAGGTCACTGGAGCTGTGCTGCTTTGATATGGTCTGGTTCTGGTCTGATGGGTGAACACAGTATTGTGTTAAAGAAGGAACTGCAGATGCTGGAAAATCGAAGGTACACAAAAATGCTGGAGAAACTCAGCGGGTGCAGCAGCATCTATGGAGCGAAGGAAATAGGTAACGTCTCGGGCCGAAACCCTGAAGAAGGGTTTCGGCCCGAAACGTTACCTATTTCCTTCGCTCCATAGATGCTGCTGCACCCGCTGGGTGAACACAGTACATGCTTAGGCGACAGATCAGGGCAAGACAAACAGCAAGACATGTTTCCCAAATAATGGCAGCATTGAGCAAGATAGCAGTGAGATCCTGATGACAAAGAGACCGTACCCCTGCAATTCACTTACACTGATGGGGACTTTGGAGAAGTGCAGATGCAGTTCTATTTTCCAAAAGATCTGACAGCAATAATGCAGGGTTTAGCTGTTACATCTGTCCACCTTTATTTTGACATGACTGATCAAAAAGTTGATCGCTACACATGCGGGCATTTGTTTCCCCACATCCTGTCTGTCAGAGGCTCAAGAGTAGTTCCAAGTATTCACATTATCTTTCTCGCCATCCAGGCATAGTGTATCAGGGAGGTACCGAGTGGGGGAGGAGGGAGGGGGGGGGGGGGGGGTGTGCTGGAGAAGGTGTTGTTTGGAAGCAAGGCCCCTATCATGTGCAGAAGCAGAAACCATAAGTTGCTTGGCTGAATTTGTTTGTTTACAGTTTATTAAAGACTGCAGATCCCCACGGCATTATACACTGTAAGGGTAGGAAAACACTTTTTTTTATAAACAGTGCTGACAGCTGTATAGTGTTTCCTGAAAGGGCTTGCTGAGAAAAGTTGTGTTTTGTTGACTTCAGCTTTTGTAGAAATCAGAGCTGTTAAGTAAATACCTTAATGAGAGCTCAAAGATAAAACTTTGGAAAATATTTTACAATGTTTAGAATTACTTTGTGAAATTTGCTGTTTAAAAATAATACATTCTTACATCAGAGTTATTTTTGATGTCCTGGCTAAGGGGAAATACCTATTTTACTCAAATTATAGTTGGAATAATATTCTTGAATCACATTCATTTTTGTTTCTATATATCCAGCTGCCCCTCTTTATGGAGTCGCATTGAAGTAATAAAGTGGATCAGAAGTCCTTGTTCTTATGTGTTCACCCCTCCTTCCCTATAGTGGAAAAGTGCTTTGTATGTTCCCTTACTATAGCGGGAATGGAACCCTGGCTCTAAGCTTGATGTTGGAGCTGTATCATAAGGTGTTCGCCATAACTCAACTGTAGCACTTTTGTCAGATTCAGAGGTGGTGTGGGTCAGCTCAGAACACTAACCTGAGCTGGTACTCAAGTACTAGGGTGGCACAGTGGTAGAGTTGCTGCCTTACAACACCAGAGACCAGGGTTCACTCCTAAGGGTGCTGTCTGTACGGAGTTTGTACGGGTGACCTGTGTGGGTTTTCTCTGGGTGCTCCGGTTTCCTCCCACACTCCTAAGACCTACAGGTTTGTAGGCTAATTGGCTTGGTAAAGTTGTAAATTGCCCCTAATGTGTAGGATAGTGGTAGTGTATGGGGGATTGCTGGTCGGTGTGGACTCAGTGAGTCGAAGGGCCTGTTTCTGTGCTGTATCTCTAAACTAAATTATTTTCTTGTCTAGACAAGACATTAAAATCAGTGCCTCATCTGACATTTGGGTAGACCCCACGGCACAGCTCAAAGAAAGGGGAAATTCTCCGAGATTTACTCGGCCTTTCAAATATCGCCAGGAGAGTACACTAGGTTAGCATAATATTGTTTTTTGTCAAAGCTTGTTAGAGGCAAGTTGGCTGTTCTGCTACATTACAGCTGTAACTTTCCATGGTGGGTGGAGTGGGTGGAGGCTTTATTGGCTATAAAGTGCTCTGGGATATCCTGTGAAGTGAACTAACTATATGAATGGAAGTGTTTTACTGTCAGGAAGAAACATGTGCAGACACTACCGTGAGGATTAAATTGCACTGAAAATCTGTTTCTTGCATAATATAGCTAGAGCAGTTACAACGTTGGGCTGTGTAATAGTACGACAATTAGCTTTGGGTAAATATGGAAAGAAGGTACATTTGAATTTTGTAAAGGTCCACACGAGGGGGGATGGGTGGTCTGATTAATTTTTAACTGCATATGAAGTGAATGGACAAAAGCTCGCTTTATGATCTCTGCAGCAATTCTTGTTATTTCTTCACAACCAACTTGCTGGCGAGATCGCAAATCAAATCTGCCCCCTCGGCTGAGCGCAAGAAGCCCTGCAGCATCTTTCTAAAGAGCAGGGTCCTGGCCAGTTTTCATCTCTCAACCAACTTAATTTTAAACCAAATTACAGATTAACTGGCTGTTGTCACGTGGGTCAAGGGAAGATTGTGAGTGAAAATTCACCAGACACGTTCCCAAAATGGTACATTTGGGGGGAATTGAGCCAGTCTGACCTCCTATTTTGTAATGTGCAGGTGACTTTGTTGAAAGGTGGAGAATTCTCACTAGAGTTAACAGGGTAGATACAAGAAGGATGTTTCCCCTGGCTGGGGAAGCTCAAACTAAGGGATTCAGATTCAAAAGAAGTGGACTATTTAAGAATGAACTGATTTCTGGATATTAAAAGAGTCAAGTGATATGGGGTTAAGACAAGAAAATGGCATTGTGCTAGAAGATTAGCAGAGAAGGCTTGAGGGGCTGATTGGCCTTCACCTGCTCTTCATTCTTATGAATTGGTTTGAAAGCCTGAGGACATGAAAGGTGGAGATGCATGGAACTGTAAATGCTGGAACTCATAAAGTGCTGGAGGAACTTAGCAGATCAGGCAACATCGGTGGAGGAATGGGCAGATGACATTTTGGGTTGGGACCCTTCTTCAGACTGATTGAAGGGGTGGGGGGAGCGAAAACTGGAAAAGAGGTGGGATGAGGGCATGGACGGTGCTGAATAAATGCATGCCATTTTTTCCCTTAAATGTGCATCTTGGAATGGAATTTCAGAAAAATTATCTTTCTGCTTGGGATGGGCAAAGTCTGTGGTCTCATGGGAACTAATCACATCAGTTGAAATGGGGGGTTTCTGCAAACGGGTCCATTCCAGAGTTGTTGCATGATAGCTTTCATCACCATGATTGTTCTTAAAATAATGGAATGATGATGAATCCATGGGAATGCAGCAAAAAATGTCTAAACTTGGCAATCAAGACAAAATTACCACTGATGAACAAAAAAACTTTGGCTGGGTGGTGAAGATGAAAAGACACACGAGAAGAGGATTTATGCATTCAGCAAGTGCAGCTCCTCACTGTTGTGTGTGACCTGATTCATACCACTGGGATCATCCGAAAAGGTCAAGGAATAAGTTTGCGAATGAGCCTGCTTTGGATTTAGACAGAGGGCTGCTTGTTCAGGCACAGCATTTCGATGAATTGATCTGATGACAGGATAAGGGTGTTGGAAAACTTGGGCTGGGGTATAGTTTGCAATATGTTGCTACAGCTTACATTTTGTGACAGTGCCAGTAGTGTTTAATGCATTGACATGACCAAGCCTTGTCTGCCATTTTAACAAATGTGTAAATCCATTTTATGATAAATTTCTGCATTAAAGTGAAGGATCATTCTAATTTATCCCAATAAGGATATAATACCTTAAGAGATTGTGTAGTATCTGCGGTACAAGGAAATGATATGTAAAGGAGATAAATGCTTTTGATCCTGAGACTGCCCTCTGCCATAGATTAAAGACGTACAAAATCATGAGAGGAATAGATCGGGTAGACGCACAAAGTCTCTTGCCCAGAGTAGGGGATTCAAGAACCGGAGGACATTGGTTTAAGGTGAGGGGGGAAAGATTTAATAGGAACATGAGAAGTAACTTTTTCACACAAAGGGTGGTGGGTGTAATGAACGAGCCGCCGGAGAAGGTAGTTGAGGCAGGTACTATGGCAACATTGAAGAACATTTAGCCATGTACAAGGATAGGACAGGTTTAGAGGGATATTGGCCAAATGCAGGCAGGTGGGACTCGTATAGATAGAACATGTTGGTCGGTGTGGACAAGTTGGGCCAAAGGGCCTGTTTACACGCAATATGACTATGACTAAATTGTTTGAATAGGAAACTAGGGCTGTATAGGAAAACAAAAGGAGAATCGTGTAGCACTTTGTTTAAGAAGGAACTGCAGATGCTGGAAAATCAAAGGTACACAAAAATGCTGGAGAAACTCAGCAGGTGAGGCAACATCTATGGGTGAGACCCGAAACGTCGCCTATTTCCTTCGCTCCATAGATGCTGCCTCACCCCTGATTTTCTCCAGCATTTTTGTCTATCTTTGTCCAGCACTTTCATCACATTGGCCTAAGGCCGATCATGGTCATTGGTGATGGTACCTTCAGGGCTTTGCTTTTCTCAACATGTATTTTTGTTGCTTGATGTCTCCCTTCCCTTGCTTCTTGCAGCTGTGTCTACAGGGGTCAAGCACTTGTTTCCAGTTGAGCAAATTCTTCAGATGATCGCACAGTTTGATTTTTGGCACATGTAGGAAGCGTCGCTGTTTGTCCAGCTAACATTACGTTGTCACGTTCCCACGAGGAGAGGTCTCCACGTTTTTATTTCACTGGATTTTGACGTGTTTGATGTAAAAGGAGACTATTACATTTGCTATCCACATTTGCTGCTTAAATGTTGCGACATGTTGGATCACAATATGGAGTCATACACAGACATCAATGGCATTAACGCATCTACACTAAACTGGTGCTTTCTATTATTATCTTAAAGACAGAAGGAAAACCCTTTGGCACAATAAGTCTGCGCCAACCAGCAAGCGCCCATCTGCTCGAACCCCATTTTATATGCTCCAAGCATTCCCATCAATTCCCCACATATTTCACCAGTCATCTATACTAGGAACAATTTACAGTTAGCCAACCAACCCACATGTCTTTGGGATGCGAGAGGAAACTGGAGCACCCAGGAGAAACCTATATAGTCACAGAGAGAACATGTAAACTCGACAGTAGCTGCACTGGAGATCAGATTGAACTCTGGTCATTGGAGCTACCAGGAAGCAGGTCTGCCAACTGCACCAATGTGCTGCCATTATTATTGCACCTGATGGAAGTCCTCTGCAGTCAACATTTCCGAATGGTATAAGGATACCCTCAGGTTTTCCTGCACACTGCACATCAATCTATCATGGCAAGTTACAGCCACGTATGACTATGGTTCAAGAAGTAATTATAAATTTCCTTCATGCATTTAATACCATTAGTAATTGTTAAGGGAACTGGGGTTTGAGATTTGATACTGCATTTCATCTCCTAGCCGATTGATCAGTTTAATGTACACTTAATGATAGCAACACGGGATGTTTGGAAGTGGTGATGGCATAAAGGAACAATGTCAGCAGTTCACAGTATGGTCTGACCATGAGTTCACCGTGAGCATTCTGTTTTATGGTCCACTTTTTAAAATTATATTGCTGTACACCAATCAATCAGTCAAGGATGACTTAAGAGTCATACAAAGTTCAAAGCTTTGTTGGACTAGGAGATCGGGCAAACTGATGGCTGGCCTCTTAACATTTGATTGCCAAAATAATAGCATTACCCATTTGCTAAGTAGGCAATGTAAGAAGGACTTCTCTTCACTGTGATATGATCAGAGGCCTAGAAACATCCAGACGGAATACAAAATAGATTATTTAATATTAACATCTATTTAAATCATGGATGGTGGCAGTAACTGAAGAAACTGTTCATGTTGAAGATAGACACAAAAAGCTGGAGTAACTCAGCGGGACAGGCAGCGTCTCTGGAGAGAAGGAATGGTTGATGTTTCGGGTCGAGACTCTTCTTCAGACTGGTTAGGGATAAGGGAAACTATTCATGTTTATTGCTTTAGAGCTATATATACTTAACCAAAGATGAAATTGCACCAGCTAAGGCCATAAAAGTGTTGGTCAATGCAGAGTTTTTAAAGAAGGTTGTTCAGGAACTGTATAGGATCAAAAAGCAAAATTGAATTCTGTGCCAACAATGAATGTTTCTTGCGAACATTGAGACTTAAACATGTAGCATCGCATTTGTCAATGTAAAACTGGGTGTGCATACATTACGAACGTGGTCATAAACCTGCATTTCAAGGAAGCTTTGTGGTAAAATTACTAAAATCTGTTTTGTGAGTGATCATAATTGGGACTAACAAACTGCCTGCAGAAGCATTGAAGGTTAGAACTCTGGCAATAAATCATATCAGATACATTAATCTATAAGGGTTTAAAAAATGCCATGTCACGATTACTGTAGTGATTCGGTATTTGCAAACAACTTACATAAAGGATACTTTACTTTACTTTACATAGGATAAAGCTACATTGATGAATAAGGCCACAAATGTACAACTTGATTTTGCTTTACAATATAACCCGTGTTCATTTAATTATCCCAGGAACGTGTTTCGTAAATTTGTATCCAGTGCTTGAACAGAGATTGAGTATACTTATTCCATACCAGAAAACAAATGGCAAAGATATTTTACAAATTAAGTTCTATCAAAGAGGACCAGGAATTCTTGGGGTGATTGATGTGGGCGGGTTTTTCCCCAGAGAATTTGGTAAACCGCTCTGATTAGTCTGCGTGGTCGTTTTCCAAAGTGTGTTAGCCTGAAAGTAAGTTCTGCATAGCAACAAGGCCGTCACCACTTGGAGTGGAACCAATCATCATTCTACTGTAAATCAAACTTGGCAACAACCCATTAAGTGTTTGCACTTTGTTAATAGTTTGTAACTGTTCCTTGCTCTGCATTTCTGTGGAAAATGTTACCCTGTTAATGCTTGACAAGTGTTTGGTATGCAGGGTGGTGTTTAGCATGAGATTATTGCACTTTCTTATCCCATTCAATGTCGGGATTGGTGGGTCTTGTGTATAAAGAAAGAAATGACAACCTTTCATAGAACACAAAATGCCAGAGTAACTCGGCAGGTCAGGCAGCATATTTGAGTCTGAAAAAGACTGAATGTGAAATCTGAAATGTTGATGATCCATGTCCTCTAGAGATAGTGCCTCACCAGCTGAGTTTCTACAGCACTTTGTGTTCTAAGCATGATTCCAGCGAATGCAATTCCTAGTGTCTACCAACCTTTCACACAGTCAAGGTACTTAAGCACAACAGACATATTTTTAGTTTATGACCATAGTAGACTTTACTTTAGACTTAATATGATTTTGATTGAGGAATAAATATTGACCAAAACCCCTGTTTTTATTATTTCAGTAGTAGCATTATATAAGTTCCTATTAATTCCACACTTGTAGAATTGTGTGTAGTTTCCGTCTTCTTCCCATAGATAGGATATACTTTCAGCAACAAAGGTTTAGCAGATTGATACCCGAGAAGACAAGATTGTATTATGAGGGGAGATTGGGTAGATTATGCTGCTGTTCATGGATTTAGAACATAGAACATAGAACATAGAACAGTACAGCACAGGAACGGGCCCTTCGGCCCACAATGTTTGTGTCGAACATGATGCCCAGTTAAACTGATCTCATCTGCTTTGTTCCCTGCACTTCCATTTGCCTATGAAAACCCTCTTAAAAACAACTTTGGTATCTGGCTCCACCACCACCCCTGGCAATGCTTTCTAGGCTCCCATCAACCTCTGTGTAAAAACAAAATGCCACGCACATCCATATTAAACTTTCCCCCTTTCACCTTATAACTGTCTCTAGTGTTGGACATTTCCACCCTGGGAAACAGGTTCTGACTGTCTAACTTATCTATGCCTCTCATAATTTTATATACTTGTATCAAGTCTCCCCATAAACTCCAACGTTCGAGGGAAAACAATCCAAGTCTATCCAACCTCTCCCTGTAGCTGGAACCCTCTAATCCAGGCAGCATTTGGGTTAACCTCCTCAACACCCTCTCTAACACCATCATTCCTGTAACGGGGCAACCAGAATTGCGCGCAATACTCCAAATGCAGCCTAACCAAAGTCCTATAGAGCTGTATCAAGACTTCCTGACTTTTATATTCAATGCCTGTAGCAATGAAGGCAAGCATACCACATGCCTTCTGTACCACCCTATCACCTTTAGTGAGCTATGGACTTGGACTGCAAGATTCCTCTGCATATCAATGCTGTTAAGGATCTAGTGGGTAGATCTCATTGCAATGCACAGTCCTTGCGCAGCTTGACAGGCTGAATGCAAGGAGATTTTTATTACAGATTTGGGGGTCGGTACCAAAGATTGCGATCTTAGAAAATGGGGTAAAGTAGTTAGGGCCAAGTGTAGGTATTGAGATATGGGATCAGCCATGATTGTATTGAATGGTGGAATGGGCTAAAAGGGCCCAATGGCCCTGCTACTATTTTTCTGTCTTCTATGTTACAACGGGCTGTTTTTACACCTTACTGAGAGACAGGCCCAGCTTTAGTTTAATGTCTTATCTGAAAGATCTTGCCTGTGACAGTGCAGAATTCCCTGAGGAAAAATTTGCCGAGTTTGTAAGCTTGAATTTCTGAAATGGAATTAAGGCCCTCCCCTTTGAGAAATAGACGTTTAGCTCAAAGCTATCAAACTGCTGGATAGAAACTAAACGTCTAATGTGGAAAATAAACATTTAGTGCTGACTGAACATGGGTTTTTTTAATTTCAAAGTCAATTTGTAATGAATGAAACGATTCTGAGTTGTATCTGCCCAGTAAAGAAGTGCGCTTGGATTATTTACTCCTGGGTAAAGCAAAGGCATGGCACTGTACTTTCGTGAATGCAGAGATCAATTTGTGAGTCACTCTGGAGACTAATAGAGGCTGTTAATTGAATAAGCTTGAATGTAGCTACATTACAACACCTAAAAATTTAGTGGATCTATTTGCAGAGATTGGTACGACATACCCTGGAGACGGACTCATCTTGCATTTAAACGAGATGCTTTAGATTCCGAACGCAATCTGAATGCAATGACAATAACCGCTTGCCTCATGGCTGTCGTTAGTGCAGGTTCAATGTTTTATGCTGTAGGAATCTCTATGGGTTCCAAACGGAAGAGTGTAAGGGTACAATCAATAATACCCTGTCACAGCTTAAATGTAACAAACAAATAATTTCCAGGAGTTAATGCTTTATCTGATTTTTAAAACTGTACAATGCATTGTGTACTATTTTAATAACTGAATAATTCTGCCTTCAGAGGATAGAACATTTCTAGAATTTAAGACATCTTCCATTGAAAAGTGTTTTTATTTAGTCATCGTTTACCTTTAATTAAAAGACTAATTAGACTGCCTTTGTGATTAATCTGTTCCACGAGTATTAATCAAATGGAACAGATGAAATGTATACATACAATTCACTGTTTGTACCCTTGTTAAATATCTCAGAAACTGCTGAAAGATTGCTTAGTTGATGAAGAAACATCAAGACCAAAAGCAACATTTGCAACAGGAGTGTCAGTGGCCAGGAATGTCTTGCTCCTCCTTAGAAAATGAGGACTTCATTGAAGTTTCCAAAGTCTTGCAGATAGATGGCTGAGAGAAGTGTCTGCTGTACTAATGATTGTTTTGAGCATGTACTGAAACTCTGTAAGTTTCAAATCGAGAACAGATTGAATTGATTGCAATCTACAGCATGGAAACAGGACATTCAACTCACTGAGTCCACACTGACCATCGATCACCCATTCACACTAGTTCCAAGTTATCGCATCCATTCCTTACATACTGGGTGTAATTTACAGAGGCCAATTAAAGGTTACAAACCCATACATCTTTAGGATATGGGAAGGTACTGGAGCACCCAGAGGAAACCCACAAGATCACAGAGAATGTGCAAATTCCACACAGACAGCATCCAAGGTGAGGATCAAACCCGGGTCTCTGGCGCTGTGAGGCTGCATGCAGCTCTACCAGTTGTGCCACTGTGCCGTCCCAAAGATCAGGTTTTCACCTTAAAAGGGATCCTGTTATGGGCCTTTTTTTGCCAAGGAAGGTCACTAAAGGTGACGGTATAAATGGATTCAGAAGACAACATCACTGAATTACTGGAGAAAGGAGGGTTCGCTGAACCTGTTGTTAAACCAATTGAAAATGTGCACATCTATAAACTCGGTGAATCATATTTAGAATTTGTTGCTTTGCTGAGATGAACTGAAATCTCTATTTAATTCCCAAGGAGGACTGGTGAGTACAGGACAGTATGAGATCTGTTTCAGGTGCCTCGGTTTTATTTAAAAGTAGTGCAGCAGCTGATAGATCACCACATTGCAGGTTCCGTCTGGAGTTCCTCTGAGTTGAGAACTGCCGAGCCTGCTAACAGATGAGCTGGAGGTGAATGGGCGCCATCTGACTTCAGCGCTCATCTGTGTGGGTGGATGCTTGCTTTAATGTCAGGGGAGCATTTTGCCCTTCTCTTCAGAAGGTGGGGTGGGAATGATGTGGGGAATGTGCGTGGGCATTGGAAATGTATGGTAAGTTTCCGCGGGGGTGTGGCAGTGTAAGGCAGGTGTGCGTGTTTCGGGGTGGGGATTATGTGTGTAGGGCGTGGACGGGGGGCGGGGTGGGGTGACGAAGGTGTGACACGACAGATCAGTTTGTCCATCCTGCATTATAACGGAGGTTGCTGGTCAGTCACTGGTAACGATGATGTTGAATGATGGGAGCAGTAAAGCTACTCGGAGAAATTATATGCTGGAGTAGGAAACTAATGAACAGTTTTAAAGACACAAATTAAAAACAGTTTGCTCCAGCTGCATTTCTGTGGTGAACGGACTGCACAGCTGTATTTTACCAAAGTCTTTGTTGTTGCTTCGGCTTGTGGTTATTGCTAAAACTGCCTGCCTGTCTTTTGGGATTGCGATTGTGATAATGTAACAAAGTGCTTCCTCTCTGACGTATGTGAGTCTGTTAATCTGTGAAAGTCTTAGTGCTGATTATCTCTGCTTGTTGGTACTATTTTTTTCCAGCTGGTTTAAGAAAGCCCTAAAGGGCCTGTCCCACTGTACGAGGTAATTCAAGAGTCCTCCCGAGTTTTCCCCTGATTCGAACTCGGAGAATGTCCGTAGCAGGTCCATAGGAGTTCGTGGATGGCTCGTACGAGTAAAACGTTTTTTAAAATTTCATCACGAGTATTTTTTTACTCGTGGACATTTTTCACAGTGTTGAAAAAACGTCACGAGTTTACCGGATTTCCCGAGTACCTACCGTTAGCATTACGAGCCGCTACGAGACATCCACGAACTCCTACGGACCCGCTACGGACATTCTCCGATTTTGAATCGGGGGGAAAACTCTTGAATTACCTCGTACAGTGGGACAGGCCCTTAACCGTGAAGCAAACAGTAACTGGAATTCAGGAAGCTACATTACAGTATGTGTAAGGAAAAATAAGACACAGAGTGCCTTTTTTGCACACTCAGTCTGAAGAAGGGTCCCAATCCAAAATGTTGCCTGTCCCTGCTCTCCAGAGGTGCGACCTGACCTGCTGAGTTACTCCAGCACTTTGTCTTTTTTGGTACACCAGTATCTGCAGTTCCTTGTATTACAGTATATGTGCAAGCATTTTGTTTTTCACTTGATTGCTGATGGGATTCAATGCTGGGACCTTCTGTTATTTGTCATGTATATAAATGACTTGAATTAGAATGACTGTGATCTGATAAGTTGCTGACCACACCAAGCAAGATTGGTGGGTTATAGATTGTGAGGGTAGCTGTGTAATGATACACAGGGCCATAGATCCGCTGAAAAGCTGGATGGAACCGTGCAGATAAAACTTAATCCAAACAAGTGTGAGATAATGCATTTTGCGTTGTCTACCACTGACCAGACACATACAGTATCTAGACTTTAGAAATGACAATGGATCGTGTCTCATGAATCTTGTGTTCTTTGAGGATGTTGAAAAAGGTTGATGAGGGCAAAGCTGCAGATGTTGACTACCTGGATTTGAAGCAAGGCATTTGAAAAGGTTCTGCTTAGTAGGCTGCTCTAGACGGTTAAGTTGCATGGGATCTAGGGAGAGCCAGCCGATTGGATAGAAAATTGGCTTCATGGAAGAACGCAGAGGGTGATGATGGAGGGTTGTTTATTGGACTGAGATTGTGTGACGACTGGTGTGCCCCTGGGAGTGGTGTTGGGCTCAGTGGTGTTTGTGGTTTGTATTAACAATTTGGATGAAAGTGTGCAAGGCATGATCAGTAAGTTTACAGATGACACTAAAGTGGGTAGTATTGTAGATAGTGAAGATGGTCATCAACTATTATAGCAGGATCTTGTTCAGTTGGGCAAGTGGTCTGAGGAATGGTTATTACGATACGATACAATAAAACTTTATTCATCCCCGGAGGCAAATTGGTCTGCCAACAGTCACAACACACAACAAGGTACATGAAAAAGTTGAAATTAAAATTAAATTTAAAGTGAAAAAAGAAAACGCCAAGCGGCTGTTGGCTGGCTGCCGTGTGCACGGCGCCTTAACCCGAATGAACAAACAAACAAACGAGTGCAGGCTTATCTCCTGGACAGAGGATACTAAAACTAGTGCCCCGCCCTCCTCCCCCACACCATGTCCCCCTTTGTTCTCCCACCGTTCCTCATGGCGGCCCCCCCATGCCGGGTCCTCCATTGGGTAGATAAGTGTGAGGTATTGTATTTTGCAAAGTCAAACCAGGCCAGGACCTTCACAGTGAATGGAAGGGCTCGGGGGAGTGTTGTAGAGTAGAGGGATCTAGGAGTGCAGGCACATAGTTATTTGAAAGCCTTTTTTATCTGCACTTTCTTTGTAGCTGTAACGTTGTATTCTGCACTCCATTTATTGCCTTCTTCCACTACCCATACTAGTAACCTTTGGGATGATTTGCCTGGATAGCACGCAAATCAAAGATTTTTAGTTTATTGTCATGTGTACCAAGTTACAATGAAAAGATTTTGTTGCGTGCTTTTCACTGAACTTTGGCACATATGGCAATATTAAACAAATACCAATTATTCTTTGCATATTCCCATCAACAGACATTATTACCTATACCCAGAAGGTAAATTACAAAGGCCAATTAAACTACCTACCTGCATGTTTAGTTTAGAGATACAATGCTGAATCGGGCTCTTCGGCCTACAGAGTCCGCACCAACCAGTGATTTCTGTACACTAGTACTATCCTACACACAAGGGACAAATTACAATTCACACCTGCCAGTCTGTACGTCTTTGGAGTGTGGGAGGAAACCGGGAGCACCCAGAGAAAACCCACGTGGTCACGGGTAGAACGTATTAACTCCATACAGACAGCACCCATAGTCAGGCTCAAAACCGTGTCTCTGGTGCTATAAGGCAGCAAATCTACCGCTGCACCACCGTGTGCACATCTTTGGGATGTGGGAGGAAACTGAATATCCATGCAGTCAAAGGAAGAATATGCAAATGTAACATGCATAACAGCATTGGAGGTGAGGATTGAATCCAGATCTCTGGAACTGTACCACCTTGCTGATATTTCCCACCCCGCGGCATGCAGGATAAAAGCTCACATAATAATTCTGAATCTTCAAAGGAACTTTCATGTTGCTGCCACCATCTCCTTCCTTCCTAATCTGCCTTGCTCAAAATTTGTAAGTGTGGATCAAAGCTAGAATTGTATTAAACAGTCAAACTTAAAAAAAGGTTTTAAGCACCAAGCAAGCTGTGTTTAGTTCTCCAGTGGGGCTGAGTCCAGACTTTGGACTGATGCTGACCAGATCTCAGTTTGTTCTGACAACGGGCTCAGTACCTCCTTGCACTATCAGTTCTGGGAGTCTTTGAAAATGCTAATTGGTTCAAGTATGTACAGTTCGGAAGGTAACAAATAGGGTGTGGAGACAAATGCAAGGAGCTGGGCTATGGAAGGGGATGTTTACAGGAGCTGTGCGATATGAGAGCGGTGTGTGGTCGGGTCCACACTTGCAGTGGAATGGATACAGAGCTCGTGAACGCCCTTGTTTTCACTTCCTCACCAATATTACATTCCAATGTGATTGCTAAAACATATGTAAACCCTTCAAGGACAGGGTTGTTTTAATCATGTTCCAGCAAACTAGTGTTTATTTTAAGAATTGCATATTTTTAAAGATTGTCCATCAAGTAACAATAACAACTTCCACTATACATACGCAAATAAATGTTCTTAATCTATGACTCTACCTATGTCATTGATTTTCCAGGCCTGTCTTTCCAGTGGTCACTTTGCTGAAATTCTGGAGGCTTCTTAATCGTGCATTTTGCAGCCCTGATTTAAAAATATAAATATTTTTACCATCATCCAGAACAGTTCCCAAACTAGGTGTGATAGGATAGGATGCTCTACGGTGCATCTGTAGATGTTAGTAAGAGTCGTTTTAGACATGCCGAACTTCCTTAGTCTTTGGAATTGATGTGATTCCTTAGCAGTAGCTTCAGTACGAATGGCCCTGGATAAATTGTCGTTGAAAATTTTGCCTAGGAACTAAAGCTCTTGGCCATCTCCAACTTGGCACCATTGATGCTTCCTGAGGTCAACAACTGGCTCCCTGTCTTGCTGCCATTGAGGGAGAGGTTGTTGCCTTCCACCATGTTACTAAGCTCTCTGTGTCCTCTCTGTACTCCTTGTTTGAGATTCAACCCACTACAGTGTAAACCTCTAAATGGAGTTAATGCAGAATATTCCCATGTAGTCATGAGTATAATAAGTTGCCGAGAATGCATCCTTGCGGGACCTTAGGACACTAGTGTTGAGAATTATTGTGCAGGATGTTTTGTCACCTATCCTCACTGACATTAGTCTATGGGTCAGGAAGTCAAGGTTCTAGTGGCTGAATGGAGCGCTAACTCCTAGATGCAGGTGTGTGAAGAAGCGTTTGGTTGGGATTAGGATGGTGAGGGGGGAATTTATTGTTAATAACATAAGTATGACATAGGTGTCCTTGTTATGTAGATCTTCCAGGGATGAGTACAGGTCCAGGGAGATGACGTCTGCCATGGACTTTTTCCAATGATAGTCAAATTGCAGTGGATCAAGACTGTCTGGGAGGATGTAGTTAATGTGAGCCATGACCAGCCTCTTGATACAATTCAAGATGCTGAATATCCTGGCCATTGGGCAGTAGTCATTAAGGCATGCGGTGTTACTTGTCTTTGGCACTGGTATGACAGTGGCCTTCTAAGAACTGGCGGGAATCTTAGATTGGAGTAGGGAGAGTTTACAGATGACTATGAGTATTCTTGCCAGCTGGTCTTTGCAGGTCCTTGGGATGTGGTCCATCCAGGCCAGTTGTTTTCTGCCTGTTCACTCTTAGGAAGGCTGATCTGACATCTGCGATGGTTCCCATAGGTACATGAACACCCGAGGTTGTCAAGGTGGATGATGTCATTCAACCAATCTTCTGTTCAAAGTGAGTATAGAATGCTCGTCAAGGAGGGATGTGGTGTTGCCAGTGATACTGCCCAACTTTGTAGCCCATTTTAGCGTGCAAGCATTGCCACAATCGCTGGGTGTGCAGTTGATTATTCCGTGACTCTAGCCTGGTCCAGAATTCCCTCTTGGCATCCTTGATGGCTTTGTGAAGCTTGCAAATAGATTTAATGTACTGCTCAGGATTATTTGTATTGAACCCTCCAGACCAGGACCAAAGATCTTTGACCACGACCACCTGGGGAATGGGCCTAACGATGCATCTGTCGTTTCAGGTTGAGGAAAATGTATATTGTCTTCTTTGACATACATTCCTCTGTACACTTACTAATGCACTGTGACGGCAGTGGCATATTTATTTAGGTTGAAGATGCTCCTTTAAAATCTAACAAGGACACTTATTAAACATTGGCTAAGTGTCCTTGTGTCTCTGTTTTTGACACATTTTTTGATTTTCTTAACATTTGTGTGAAGCACCTAGAAGTTTGTATCGTGTAGTTAGCCATCAACATGACAACCACTCTGGGTATTTTAGTATTGCTGTTTAGAGGTTAATTGTGAACACATTGTACTAGCAAAGTTCACTTCAAATGTCAACACTCTTTCTTGCAGAGTATTAGTCCGCCAGCACAATACTTTTGTATTAACCTACTGCTCCCATAATCATGAGTTATGCTTCCAAAGGAGTGGTCAGCCTAATCGTAAAAGATTTGCTTAAGGTGATTTACAACCTACTGCTTTTTGGATCTCAAATCCTGGCCTGCCCACACATTGCTGTGGGTGTGACAAGTATTTAACCAGTTCTCTAGCATCTATGGTGTTTGGTTCCTGCTTGCAATATCCTGCTTTTCAGTTATGTACTGCACCAATGGACTTATTCACACAGTAATTTGGCTGAATAATCAATTTTTTGACAACCTGACATAATATGTTGGGGTGGGGGGTGGGATAACAAAAGGAGGAGCTGGGTGCTTTGTAACTTTGTCTGCGCCGTAGGTGGCTGCTATGTGTATACATTGGGGTATGCAAGCAAAGAATTTCACTGCGCCTAGTCACATGTTACAATAAAGTATTCCATTCCATTCCATTATATTTTCAAGCACCAAATGATGATTATAAAAGAAGCCGACAAATAAAACCTTTTAAGCTTTCTCTGTCGTTCAGAACAATCACGGTTGATACCGTATTCCCACTCTATACCCACATCCTTTCATGCCGAGATATCTACCTATATTTTAAATATTCAGTGACATGGGCTCTACCCTGTTCAGTGGTACAGAATTCCATAATTTCACCACCCTCTCAGTGCATTAAGTCCGCCTATAACTGGCCTAAATGCCTCTCCCTGTCTCAGTAGAATCTCGGAAACCCAAAGTGCATTTTACATTTATACTCTTAAGATCAAAGAAAATAGCAGATTATTTAATACAATTTCAATACCTACAATGATAGGTTGTTTTGTTTTTTCTCCCTCCAGCCAGTTAACCACCCTGTTCCTTTCCCCATCTCCATGTCATCTTTAATCCCGGAGTCCCACATTTCTCTATTATTCCCCCTTCTTTCCCCTCCCTCCTTTCCTCTTCCATCCATATCCCTCCCTCCAGTGTTACATTTAATTTCTACTGTTGTGTTTGACTGACACTGTTTTTGCCACCTTTTCTCCATTAACCTTTGTCACTAGGTTAGCCGTCTTCATGTTTTTTGGTAATCTTGCAAACTTCAATGATACTTTATTGTCACATGTACCTAGGTACAGTGAAATTCCTTTTTTGCTTACAATTCAGTAAATAATCTTACAACACATAGGCACAATCATACAAGTACAATATACAAAATCAATTACACTGACGTAGTACCATGTTCAAACTTAATGTTCACTCCCTTTCTTCTGATTGCTTGATTTTCTTTTCCCCCATATCTGTTTTACGTCCAGTGAATGGCCCTGTGATCCTCTTCTGTAGTTCCCATGTAGCAACTGAGGTTCGATGTTGTGTGAGTTGGATCTTCCCACTTTTCAACCCTCATTACTGCCATACCACCTGCTGCAACCTCCCATCTGACCCTTCCTCCCAGTGTGTCCCATCAGCTCCCTGGCACATGTGTTGAAATCACAGTGCAAACCGTCATTGTCGTGCCGGCAGCTTAGTCTCTAAAGCTTTAGACTTCCACCGCAGCTGCTTGTAATGTGCCACCAATCATTACTCTGCCGGTTGCCAGGCTCTCTGACATGATCAGCTTATTGTCCAACCATGGCCATTTCATGCAAGAGATTATTAACCTCCTGTTCAATATTAACACAAATGTTCAAAGTTCCATATTTATTTAGTGATTGTGCCAGCCATTTGCATCGGGCCTCCTGAGAGCTTCTTTAGCAGCTAATAAACAACAGTTGCATTTTCATCCGTGGTTTCCCGACACCACAGACGTTATGGGGAGAAGGCAGGAGAATGGGGTTAGGAGGGAGAGATAGATCAGCCATGATTGAATGGTGGAGTAGACTTGATGGGCCGAATGGCCTAATTCCACTCCAATTCCTTATGACGTAATGACACTGCCGATAGCAGTTTCTCACTAACACTCAAATAAACTTATGAATCTTTTCATTAAATGATCACTAAGTCAAGGAAGCAGCCTCCTCTATGGACAGACCTGCCTCTAGATTTGTCCTAACTCGTGCTTTGAAAGTTAATAGCTTGCAAATGTTCTGCACCATCACTTTAACACACAAATCTCTTGTCGATCGACCATCAGGGATCCAGTTCAGGCAGCATTAAGTCTGTGGATCCCCTTCAATCCAGCACCACCTTTGCCTCTCTGCGTACCCGAAACATCTGACTGAGAATAGAACGCACTCTCAAAGTTCCATTCAAATGTCAACATTTATTTAAGTGCAGAATGTTACTCAACACCACGATTATGCAC
Source organism: Malacoraja senta (assembly GCA_038087875.1). Classification (NCBI taxonomy): domain Eukaryota; kingdom Metazoa; phylum Chordata; class Chondrichthyes; order Rajiformes; family Rajidae; genus Malacoraja; species Malacoraja senta. The sequence goes on along the minus strand of CM075982.1, from coordinate 57,048,770 downwards.
AAATTCGCTCATGCTGTTCAAGCATTTCTGAGCCTCTCCCCTGTACAGGTGACCAACCCACCAGCAGTTCCTTAGCACGACGTATCAAATGCGGTTCACAACCTGCTATTGTATTCCATATTCTCTCCCTCTCACGGTATGTCTAGACATTGTGCTGTTGTGTGGCAACAAGTATCTGGTTTGTTTACTTGGAACTAGCTCTGGCATCTGTGGTATCTGGTTTTTCTTCTTTGAATAAAGTGCTCTGTCTTCAAACATGCATTTTGCCAGCAATTATATTCACAAAGTCAGTTTTGTTTTGTTTGGTAATATGACACTACTGTCTTGATGTAATCAGCACAACTACAGTACACTGAAAGAAGTGTACTGATGCATGTTGTTGCTTCATAGTCTGTTCCTTCTCCTTCCCCAAATCCCGTACCCTGCCTTTCCAGTCCAGTTTGTTTCCAATACTGCCATCATCAGCTTTGTTTCTTGCCCTATTTGCCGTTCACAAAGATGCAGGGTCAGGCTTGGATAAAATTTGTGGAATCCTGTAGCACAGAGAGGGGCCATTATGCCGTTGTGACGGTTCAACAAGAGCTTTCTCCTATGGGGAGATGCCACCTTAATGCCACCATGAAATCCCAAATTCATTCTGCCAGTCTCGATTTGTTATAATTGCTGACAATGACTCCGATGAGCACATTTAGAACAGGCCAAACAGGCCAAAGCTTGCGTGCACAGTGGCGCAGCGGTAGAGTTTTTGCCTAACAGCGCCAGAGACCCGGGTTCGATCCTGACTGCGGGTGCTCTCTGTATGGAGTTTGTATGTTCTCCCTGTAACCGTGTGGATTTTCTCCCAATGCTCCAGTCTCCTCCCACGCTCCAAAGTTTGCAGGTTAATTGGCTTCGGTAAAAATTGTAAATTGTCCGTAGTGTGTAGGATAGAACTAGTGTATGGTGTGATCGCTGGTTGGCGTGGACTAGGTGTACTGAAGGGCCTGTTTCCACGCTGTATCTCTTGAGGTCTAGGTGAAATCTAAAACAAGTAATTTTCATATATGCTAATCTTTTCTGAAATTGTGACAAGATATGTCCAGCATTGTTCTCCCACCAAACTGAGGTGCTGTAACATTGGTGAGCTCAGCAAATGAAGGAGTCATTGCTTGGCTCTAGAGAGACATGAGCACATTTCTGCAAGTGTAGGTAGCCAGTATGCATGCAAACTTGGTAAACCTAACTTGATAACATGGATGGAGGAGTCTTATTGATCTCCAGTTAAGAGTCTTCATGGTGAGGCAAGTGCATGTCATGAAGAATTTACCTCCATGAGTTTTGAATTTGAGTTTGCCAAAATAGTTTAGCTGTTTTTTTCCCTTAAATTTTGATGATTCAGTGTTACCAGTATATCTGTTCCACGAGGTTTGTTTGAAGGTGGTGAGAGTAGATAAGGATATTTGCTGCTTTCCAGTGCAAGAGTGCAACAAGATAAGAGAACAAGCAGCTGATAATGTTAACTCTAAATCAATACAGCATCTTGTTGCTTCAACACAGCCTCTGAGAGTGATGTGAGCGAGCACAATTGACGAGGAAGGCTAGAAGTTGCATTAAACTAATTTCAAGGAAACTGCATGAAATTGTACTTCTGATCTATTTTTATTAAAGTAAATCAATTATTAGACATGCTGGGTTAATGAGAAGTTTTCTGTATATTTAATTTTAAATATAGTTTCATGATTACTTTTGATATTAAGCAGTGATACTCTGGACAGTTGTTCTGAAGGGCCATTCTTTGGAAAGTGAACCAAAATGTCACACACGTGACCCGATGGCATCACATAAATTAATACATTAAAAAATTATTGGAAGAGATTAATCTTATTCATTGTTATGTTCCTACTACAGGATTATAATGCATGTCTGCTGAAGAGATGAACATTCTAGCTTTTTAAAATTCAGAGTTTGTAAGATAAAACTTATGAAAAAAAATGCTTCCGTGTGAGGTCATATTTGACCTCTGACCCTAAACAAACATTGTCAGCATTACAAAAATTTCACTTGATAAACTTTAAAAAAATATATGAATCAAATATACAGTACAAAACAATATGCCTGTAATGCTTTCAGAATTAGAATAGATGTATTCCACAATTTTCATTTTTTTGGGTCACACACATGACTAAGAATGGGCCTGAAGAGACTGCACTTCCAACATTCTGTCTCCATATCCTGAAAATTGTCCATTTATAATAGATGTCAAAGATCCCAACTCAAAGCGTCGCCTATCTATATCTTCCAGCCATGGTGCCCACTGAATTACTCCAGCACATTGTGTGACCAACATCTGCAATTCCTTGTGTCTACATTTTACTGCTCCACTGCGAAATCTTCTTGAGGTATTATGAATTTGAAGAAGTTCTCTTCCTCTATCTACCTATCACTTGCCAGACCGTGTCCTGTTCCACATCTTTTCCATCTTACTGGAGTTCTCCCCACTACAGCTAGTCTGAAGAAGGGTCCCGACTCAAAACATCACCTATCCAGAGATGCCGCCTGATCCGCTGAGTCATTCTAGCACTTTTGGTAACCAGCGTCTGTAGTTCCTTGTGTCTACTTTCAAGATTTTGGACGTCTGCTTAGTTTGGAGACTGGGGAAAAGAGTGAGACAAATTTCCATGTGTGCCTAGCTAATGGGAAACAATGTCCAGGACATCTTGGGATTCTAGATAATCTGTGAGTTTTGTTTTTTTCATGAGATGTTTGGGTAATGAGAAACCAAACTCTTAAAGTATGAAGGCTATCAAAGTCCAACATATGAAGAGCCGAAAGCTGTGAATAAGTTAATTATTATTTATTTTACTTACTGTAAATCTGTGCAACACAAGCAGCAGTTAGTGCTGTTGTCTCAATTCCAGCGACTTGGATTAAAACTTTTGTCCTTGTGCATTTTGCATGTTCTCCCTGTGACCATGTGAGATTCCACCAACTGGCATGGTTTACTCCCACACTCTGATCTGATAGTAAATTAACCGTTTATACCAAAATACCCTTTTAGAGTAAGTAAATGGTTGATGAACTGATGGGAAAAAGAAAGGTCTGATGAGATTGTTCTGCTGGAAGTTAACATAAACCTGATAAGATGATTAGCCTTCTCCTGTGCTTTTTGCAATAAAGTAATCTTTTAAAGTTATTTATTAATAATTTGGTATTGAACACCTATCTATTCCAGTTCCCTTCCTCAAGAATTCTTAAAATATTAAATTTTTAATGATTTTGTTTTTGACTAGCAAATGCAATAAATCACATTTCTTTAAATGTACATATTTAGAGCCATGGTGGGTCAATCAGCCTCCTAGCAGCGTTACTCAACGATTTTGTGATATCGAGGATCTGGTCAAGAAATCGCGATCTGCAATTTCTATTGCCTGTGCCTGTTCTGATGCAGAGGATGGTGTTCAGTTTGAATAACGTGCCTGTTCATTTGATTATAAATACCTTTTCAAGGTAGATTATGTACCAGCTTTATGCCAGAGAACAGTGCTTGCTGCCTTTTGTGGAGGTGAGACTTGGATGCCATGCCAATTCTCAGATTACATGGAGGTAATGAAACCCTTTGTTTAATCCTGCTCTATCCCATCAGCAGGCGGATTGCTGTATCCGCCTGCTTCTGGCAGGTGGAGGCATGAGGGGTGACTTTGTCATGGTAACCTGTCTGGATATTGAGTGGAAGACACATGGGCAGCTGAAGCACCTGCTGTCCATTGCTAATGGTGCTGGCACCACTTCTTAACCCCAGTGTAAATTGGCAAGAGAGGCAAAACACACTCTTTAGCAGTAATAGTTACCAGTCATCTTTTAAAACCCACACTTTAGATCTTAGTATAGTTTAGAGATACAGCGCGGAAACAGCCCCTTCGGCCCACCGGGTCCGTGCCGACCAGCGATCCCCGCACATTAACACTATCCTACACATACTAGGGACAATTTTTTTACACATACACCAAGCCAATTAATCTACGAACCTCTATGTCTTTGGAAGAAATGTTGTCGTCTCCATCATTGGTAATCTGCGTAATTCTTGGTGCTACAAAATGTTCATCTCTGGTGATATTTTTGTTAGCATTAACAATATAGTAAAGATATATTTAAGGTGGAGACAATTATTTGAAAATTCAAGGAATTGACACAAGGAGTCTGGGGTGGACCAGACGTGGTCGATGAATGGTGTGGCAGACCTGAGGAGCCTGGTGGTCTATTAATGCTTCTATTTTCTTGTGGTAACAGGTTCTAGTGTGGGTGCACGTATAAGGCATCCACATCTCAGACTTCGTATGTGTGTGATGGGCCAGTTTGCATTCTGTACTGTGAACTTTCGCTACCCCTCCAAGAATTATTTTTATGCATGAATCAAGTTACTGATTGCTCACCAATCTTTACTGACTCCCATTCCACCAAAGACTTCAACAATAAAGGAGTGGGATGAGGCACCTTGGCCTCCAAAGCCTGCTCCACCATTCAATATCACCATGGCTGGTCTACCCTAGACTTGAGTTTGACATTTGTGTTCAAATCTTACCGTGGCCTCTTCTTCCTCCCCCTCTAACTTCTGCTAACCCTACCACATTCTGTTCTTGCAACCTTTAACCTTTTGAGCATTGCTTTCCCTACCTCTGCTGTTGGTCGGGTGTGTTTTCAGACATGCCAAGATCCTAGTTTAACAATACTCTGCATTTTCTTTCAAACTGTTGACTATGTTCCCTTATTGACCATGTCTTTGATCATCTCCACTCAAGATATCCTCTAGTTTTGGTATTACGTTGAATTGATATTTTCTCTTGTGAAGAACCTATTGGGTCATGAAAATTGTTCACATTGAAGATACTTTTATAAATGCACATTGTGCTTTGTACAGTCGGTCAGACACAAGTGTTGATTTGTGCCAGCTCTTTTTGATTTGTTATTCACTGTCGATGAATAATTAAGCTTAATGCACATAGGAAATCTATATTTTGGCCCAATGCATGAAACCGATACTCTGGAAAGTTGATGATGAGAGTTGGCTCCAATTACTTGGATGTGGAAAATGGATAATTAACTCCTTGCACCAAGCTCCCTGATCTAGCAATTCAATAAGGAAATGCATCTTTAACACAGTGTGCAACTTAATTAGTTAAACATGGTTCTCTGAAATGATCAATGTTTGCCAGCATGGACTACAGATCATGGTAGGTTGAATCGCAAGGACCTGTCAGATTTAATGCGCCTGTTTATGGAGTTCACTGAACTCAACAGCAATGGTGTTAGTCACCATGCAACATGTATTTGAACTCATGCCACAACATTGGAGGATGGATTCACTGCAGTTAGGAAACTGGATGATGGAAGGAAGAAGTTCTGCTCCAGCTTTTCTTGCAGATCTAAATTGCTGGGAAATATCCCACAGAGGTTAACAATGGATTGTGCTCAATGAGATTAATTCTCCAGCAGTTTCTGCATGACGATCCTTACTTTGAGAGGGCCCTGACCACACGAATCCTGGCCCTGCTTCCCAACCAGCTGCTCCCATTCCTGATGGTGGAGAAGCAGGCTCCCTGCGACTAGGTTCTTGCTGTTGTGATCCAAATCCACCTCACTGCTGTTGGGAAGACGAAAACACAACTGTTAAAAAAGCCACGTCAGCATCCTGTATTGTGAAAAGAGTGTGAGCAATGCTGCTCAATCCGGAGAGTTTTTACTGGAGATATTCTAGTGCATTTGCTTAGTAGATGAAAACACACACACACACATTCACACTCACACTCACACTCTCTCTCTCTGCAGATGCTGGAAATGCAAATTAAAAACTGTTTCCAGCACATTCTGTGGGTTGGGCAGCATCTGTGGAGAGAGAAACAGACAATGCTTTCAAGCCAATGACCTAGCTGTATAACCTGATGACAGATTAACAACCTGAAACATCAATCCTCTGCTGCTGTGCAGATGCAGCCAGACCTCCTGAGTGTTTCCAATAATTTTGTGGTTTTTATTTTAAGTTTTGGTTGAGGAATTAAAATCGATTTAGAAATCGACAAGACCTTTCTATTTAGAAAGATATCCTTGGTTGCTAGTGCTACACACATTATGTAATAGTAACAGCCTCCGTCCGCTTCGCTACAAAATTCAGCCCCTTGTGACTTACTAGTGTCTAACAGCGTGGAAACTGGCCCTTCGGCCCAAGTTGCCCACACCGACCAACATGTCCCATCCACACTAGTCCCTCCTACCCCTAATTCTCTAAAGCTATCCTATCCATGCACCTGTCTGAATGTTTCTTAAATGTCACGATAGCACCTGCCTCAACTACCTGGTCTGGCAACTCGTTCCACACACCCACTACCATTTTTGTAAAAAAAAAAAAGTTGCCCCTCGGGTTCCTATTAAATCTTTCCCTGCCAACTTTAAACCTATATCCTCTGGTTCTCGATTCCCATACACTGGGGAAGAGACTGTGCGTTTACCTGATCTATTACACTCATGATTTGTATACCTCTATAAGATCACCCTTCATCCTCCTGCGCTCCAAGGAGTAGATCCTTGTCTGCTCAACCTCTCCCTATAGCTCAGACCCTTGAGTCTTGGCTCATTTGGATGTGGTGTACAATGAGCAGCCACTATTGTTAGTTCTACTGACTAGTATTTTTTTGGCTTATTGCTGTCAAATGCATTGAGATACAGTGTAACAAAACTTTGTTTTGGATGCCAACCAGGCAATCATACCATGCACGACGAGTACAATCAAACCATAAGTACAATAGGTAGTGCAAAAGAGAAATCGGAGTGCGGAATATAGTGTACATACAGATGCATTACAAAGCACTCAGCTCTTTGAATAATGCCAATCTATCTTTCAACATTACCCGAGGGGAAGACAGAATTTTGGTTGATACCTCATCTGAAAGAGGACACCTCCAATTGGGCAGCATTCCCTCGGGGCTGAATTCAAAATCGTTTGGCTGCCGTTCATAGCCAAATGGAGAACAGAATCTTCTAGTGGACCAAGTTCAGTTTGGCCATTCTTGTTCATCAAAATTTGGTCAAGGCAGTTTTTAACATAGTACGAGGCATTTTCCGAAGTCTGATTTTTGCCCTAATGGAGGAAAATCCAAATGCGCATGACATCCCAGCAAGAACAGAGGTCTCTTGTTTGTTAAAGATTCAGCTTGTTCTGCTCTACTGCTCCACAGACTGGCTGCAGGGCCGCTACTGCAGGCAGCTAATAACTCTGCTCTCAGACATAGTTACATCAGCTCTAAGAGAGCATTTGTCAATGGGTGGGATCTCCCTGGGGCTACTTCTGGCCTTCTGAGTAGTCCCTTGTTGAACAGATTAAGTGAGGTGCTTGCACAAAGTAAAATAGAGGGGAATAACTGTAAGGGTGCATGGATTTTATTGTCTTCCCATCCTGGGTATTATGACATCCTTCGGGACATGGAAGTTGGGCGTCAAATGTACCAGCGATTCCAGAAGCTTTAATGTTAAGATAATAGAGATATATGGTTCAAAAACAAAAAGTTGCGGTTAACTTTAAAAATGGATACTCTGCATAATACTTAGTGTAGTTTAGAGATACAGCGTGGAAACAGGCCCTTCGGCCCACCGAGTCCGCAAAGACCAGCGATCCCTGCACACTATCTCACACACACACACACACAACGGACAATTTTACAATTTAAACTTATACCAGTCAATTAACCTACACACCTGTACATCTTTGGAGTGTGGGAGGAAACTGAAAATCTCGGAGAAAACCCACCCGGTCGCGGGGAGGACGTACAAACTCCATACAGACGGCACCCGTAGTCGAGATCGAACCCGTGTCTCGGGCGCTGAAAGGCAGCAACTCTCCCGCTGCGCCACCGTGTCGCCCTTGTTCCAGTTCTAGACCTTCTGTCCCCAGATATCCCGAGATAGGCTCTACACTGTATGTACACTCCGAGACATCTTTGGGTGTTTATGGGAGGGGGCATATTTTGGCACTGGTGAGCAATTATGGCTTTCATTCAATTTTTTTCTGCTGGTGTTATGAATACAGGAAATGTGGGAAATATTAAGTAAATGAGGTGAGACTTGTGGAGAGAGAAACGTTTTGTCACAGAACTTTCAATAATATTTCCTTATGTTTGCTGCAAATTTCCAAATTTCTGGGTTGTATTTTTTTCATTTTGTGAATTGGTTTTGGCTCCGCGATAGGGAATGCAAGACCACATTATGGATCACCCATATTTGAATTTACATTCTAATTGGGTGGATCGTTTTGTGGGACCTGTGGAGTATTACCAACTCATTGCCTCATTTATTCTGTCTGTCGACACTCTCACCAGAACTTGAAACACACTGCTACTGTGTGGAAGTTAAAGCAATCCTAACCGTTACCAGTCTCCTATGGTTTAAAGCCTTGCCAACACCTGGTGAATGAGTACAGTAAAATTTGTTGATTACACTGCTTTATTACAAATATAATTTACATCCACACTATTAAAATCTCAGAACGATGTTCTAATAGATGATGGGTTTTGTAATATACCTTTGGTCTGTTAACGAGGCAGTATCCCCCTCATCCCCCTCTCAAACCTCCAGGCCTACGGTATTGATTGAATCAATACAGTACAGAGAAACCATTAATGCAAAACAGTCTGAGTTGCCTAGAACAAAGAGCAGAACATTGAACAAATTCAGCAGTGGAGGCAAAAGGTGGGTCGAAGTTTCAGGTCAAGATGCTGCTTCACTCCTTCTGAATTCTTCCAGTCTTCCGTTATTTGCGTTATAGTCATGCCCGTTATTTGACTTTTCTGTTGAGCGGCATTCGGTTTGTTGGCATGTAGGCTGCGCTGTGTTTCGGGTAGGTGGCGTTTCGGCAGAGCAGCCATTTGGTGAGTTTGCTTTTAGGCGACGCAGCTTTTTGGTTAGTTTGCATTTAGGCGTCCCACCCTTTCGGTTAATTGGCGTTTCGGCATCGTTTCCATTCGGTTATTTGGCGTTTCGGCATCGTTTCCATTCGGTTATTTGGCGTTTCGGCTTAGTTGCCATTCGGTTATTTGGCATCCACTTCTTTGCTTCGGCTTCTCGTCCGTCGGCGCCACGTCCGCACACGGTTGCCGCATGCAGTGCCCAACTTCATGTGAAGTCCAACAGAGCAGCAGTAAGCATCTTGAGCCCGCGCATACAATCAGATCAGCCAGAATCTCATTGAATACAACAATTCCTCCAGATTCAAAGACAATTTCTTTCCAGCTGTTATCAGGTAACTGAATCATCCTACCAACAGCTGGAAAGCAGTCCCGAACTACTATCTACCTCATTGGAGACCCTTGGACTCTCTTTAATCGGACTTTACTGGCTTTATCTTGCACTAAACATTATTTGCGTTATTCCCTTTATCATGTATCCACACTGTGGATGGTTCGATTGTAATCATGTATTGTCTTTCCGTTGACTGGTTAGCATGCAACAAAAGCTTTTTACTGTACCTCGGTACACGTGACAATAAACTAATTTAAAACTTAATTGTACATTCCCTTCTACCCCAGTTAACCTCCCGCTCCATTGCTTATCAAGAATCTATTTCTACCTTCAAAATAAGTGACTCCGCTTCTACTGCCCTTTGATGAAGAGATTTCTAAAACTTCTCGACCCTCGGAAACCATAACAAACATCACTCAGGCCTGACTTAAACGGGCAATTCCTTGTATATAAATAGTAACTCCACATCCTGGATTCCCCCACAAGAGTAAACATCCTTTCTATAACCATCCTGTTAAAACACCACAGGATCCAGTATGTGGTGTTCATTGTGCTGGAGTTATGTTGGTGTTTGACTCTGCAGTCCTCCTGAACTGGAGATGAGAAAAAGGTTCAGGATATTTTTATAATCACTATAATTGAATCTCTTTTAATAGGTTGTTAAATGCTTAATTTAAATTAAAATATTTAAAACATTTTGTAACACTTATTACATGATACCCTGGGAAGTGAAGCTCTGCTCACAGCCTTGCCTGTCTTGATAGACTATGAAAGTGTACAGGGGCAGGACCCCAGCAATGTGCTTTCTGCAGACTTGCTGTGTTTTCCAAGTTTGAGTTTGGCCCAGGATGATCAGACCACACCCCTGTATCTGGTCCGTACAAGAAGTGGTGGAAGTGACGAAGCCATGTCTAATCAAACCCACCAATTGAGTCCATACTTTTGAGGTTCATTCCCAGCCAGCAGTACTCAGCAAGTTTATATAATAATGGCTCTGCATTGTGTGTTGCCTCTGCGGTCAGTTCCATTCACTTTGTGGAATTTTGGAAGCTGGGTACTTTGTGCAGTTGCTATTATTTAGCACCAGTGACCAAGCATGAATTTCCACATAAATTTGCCTTGCATTTTTAACTGTACCCACATCATTTTTTTCCTATAATTTAAAAGTATGCCTGTACAATCCTTACAGCAGTGGTCCAGGAATCAGCGACGTTGACAATGCAGCGGAATTGCACCGAGGGCTGTTCAGTTCTTTACATTAAGCACTGCATTATTCTGGGCTATAATTTCAATGGAACTGAAGGATCTTTTCAAACACAAGCTGCCTGATCACTTAAAGTTGAAAGGCAAAGCAGGATCCGTGGTGTTAAAAGGAAGCAGTGGACATCTCCCTCAGAAGCTTTCCAATTCAGTAGATTGTTGGAAATCAAGGAGCAATGATCTAACAGTTAATTCAATTAAACAGTAATATTCCTCAGACTGACTGGTGGAACAGCCTAGTTTTTGCACGACGGTTCTTTTAAGGGACTGCTCATTGCGCACATTATATCCAACATTAGGAAGACCGTGCAGTGGCAGAATTGCAGTCCTTTTATCAATGGCGATTCAAACACAATTATATTCTGAATTTCTACCTTCAAGTGTTTATAATTTCCCAATTTCAAAATTAATTCTGCTTAAAGCTCTGCAATAGGAAGTGTCCCAAGCTGCAGCTCCATGATCAATGTATCCTTCTTTGCATTTAGCAGAAAGCAAACAGCTTTCCAGTTAGAAAATTGACACTGCTTTGAAGAGAGTAAATATCAGGATTAGACAAAATCCTCAATTTTCCTGTTTCCTTATGACACATAGGAGGCCATTCAGCCCATCCTGGATCCAACATTTCTAGGAGTGCACACATTCACTGTCTAATTCTCGCATATCCATCACCTTTTCACTGTTTCTTCGGTCACCCATCAAGCTAAAAATTTGCAGTGGTCAATTAACCTCAATCAGTGGTCAATTCCAGCGTGTCTTTGGGATGTGAGAGGGAACTGAAGCACCCAGGGAAATGCGTGTACACCACTCCTATCTGCCTGTTTGTGTACACCACTCCTATTATTAAAACAGTTTTCACAGTTTCATAAATTCATTCAGGAATTTCTCAAGTGTTGAATGAAAGTTTGCTGCAACCATTCCTGCTGGCAAAAGTACAGTGACTCCTTAATCTCCTGTACAAATTAACCTGGCTTATGTAAGAGTTAAAGCTGCAACTCTTAAAGTACTATAAAAAAACATCAGCATCTATTGCACCAGCGCATGCAACAAAATGCATTATGTGAAGGAAGGAACTGGAGGTGCTGGTTTCCCTCTCTGAAGGAAAGAATGAGTGCCCACTGTGATAAAGAATCTTCACAATCATACATTTTTGTTCTGAAATTATCACAGTAAATTGCAGACATTTTGTGTTTGCAGCGGCTCTGCCAACACTGGATATCTTCCCCTACTAGCCAAAGTCAACTTGTGTTAATCCTACTCATTTAAAGACGGATTTCTTCCAGTCTTTCGGTAATTGTTTTGGGGCAGTGGATGCCAAGCTCTTGTGGATTTGAAAAGTTAAATTGTTCTAACTCTCTGGGTCATTCACACAGGCAATTTTACACCATGGAGATGTTAGAACCCCGCGTGATGATTCCTTTCCCCTCCTGCCCTTTTCCAGTAATGGAGTTGCTATCACCCACTGTGCTTTTTCTGCAAGGCAGCTAACTTCTCGGGCTATTTGTAGTGTATGCTTTACTACTTTCATCATTTGATTGTGGAATCAATCTACGTGTTCATTCAATACCCGAGGCTGGCGAGTTCAGATTGAATCAGTATTGTGCATCCACTGTATCCCAGTCTAATAGAAATTGTTCAGCATATTGTGTATCACCCTAGGTTTGCACATGACCTGATTTCATTACTCTCACAGATCTAAGTTCTACATTACATTTGTGGTGTTCATTTTCTTTATCGGCAGTTAAATTGCTTGCTTTCTCTGTGTTTGTTTATTGTCAGTGCAGGAGAAGATACATGCTCCAAATAGTCTCCTTATTTGTACAAGATTCCATGCACACAGTTTATTTTCAATAGCTGCTTTATCGAGAGCCTAGACAGTGATTGATGTGTGGTGTACCTACTTGTGACCTGTTGTGGCATTACTAGTCAGGAACAGCTTTGTATAGTTTGGTTAGAACTTCCCTGCTGTCAATTGTGCATTTCCTATGTAAAAACATGTACTGATGGTGTGAGCCTAGCTTTTTGACCCTGCCAGTGGTCTGACACTTCTGCTGCTGTTCATTGCCCATGTTTAATTCTGGAATGCATTGGGACATTTGATACATTGAAAGTACAATGCTATGTAAGTTGTTTAAAGTCCTGGTTTCTGTTTAAAAAAAAAAAATTTTTTTTAAATGATTCACAAACACTACATTTAAAAGCAAAAGTGGTGGACTTGCAAAATTACTGCAGGTGGTTGCTTAGTTGTATTATAAGGACCTGCTTTTCGAGCTGAAAAATAAAAGTTGCCTGCCTTTAAAAATACCACTTCTTTGATTCTAACGCTAGGGAAAATATTTAAATGTATGTAATTTTTCTTCAGCAGCAGTTTTGTCTCTGAAGCGTTTGAGATCTTCAATTACAAAGTACTCGGGAGACTGCTGTTGAAGGAAGGGGAACAGTGAGACATTTTAAATATTAGAAAAAGCAGGCCAACTTATTCAGAGGGTAGGTCGGGGAACATCCCTCAAGGAACAGACACCTTCCTGGCTGACCGCCAGTTATTCCCATTTGTCAGCACACTGCCTGTCTAGTTTACTATCAGGAACTGGTCCGTGAAAGTTTCAAATTGTGCAACTGATCAGTTAGCGTCTACAAAACAGAATTACACTTAAATGAGTCTTGCTGGTCACGTTCTCAAAACTTGTGCAGAACAACTGGCTGGAATCTTTGTGGACATCTGCAACCTCACATTACTGAGGTTTGAGGTTTTCAATTGCTTTAAAAGGGCACAAATAATACTGGCACCCAAGAAAAATAAGGTGATATTCCTCAATGACTACTGACTGATGGGACTAATGTTCGTGGTGATGAAGTGCTTTGAGAGTTTGGTTATGGTGCATATCAACTCCTACCTCAGCAAGAACTTGGACCTACTACAATTCCACGACTGCCTGCCACCTCAATAGATCAATGGGGATGCGATCTCTCTGGCTCTCCACTCTGCACAACCACTCGGACAACAAAAGCACATACTGTACATCAGGCTAGTGTTCATAGACTACAGCTCGGTGTTCAACACCATTATCCCCTCCAAATGTGTCGACAAGCTCAGGGAACTGGGTCTTTGCGCATCCCTTTGCATTTGGATCCTCAACTTCCTCATCAACAGAACACATCGGTATGAATTGGCAACAGCCCTTGCTGCTCGATAACCATCAGCATAGGGGCACCTCAAGACTGCGTGCTCAGCCACCTGCTCTGCTCACTCTATACCCATGGCTGTGTAGCTGAACACAGTTCCACCTCCATCCTTAAATTTCCTGAAGACCCCTCTGTTAAATGAATTACAGATAACAATGAGTCGGAGTACAGGAGGGAGATCGATCGTCTGATTGAATGGTGCCAAAACAACAACCTTGCTTTCAAACTCAGTAAAACCAAGGAACTGATTGTTGACTTTAGGCGAGGAAGGCCGAGGATTCACAAACCTGTCTTCATTGATGGGACGGTGGTGGAGAGAGTTCAAGTTCCTGGATGTGTATATATCTGGCGATCTGTTCTAGACCCAGCACATCAATGCAATCATAAGGAAAGTCCATTAATGACCCTGCTTACTTCAAAGATTTGAAATGTTGATGAATATTGTCTTGAACATCTAAAAATATACAGTAGAGAGCATATTGATTGGTTACATCACAGCCTGGTTCGACAGCTCAAACGCCCCGGAATGTAGAAGATGACTAAAAGTGATGAACATCATGGGTACAGACCTCTCCACCATCAAAGAGGTGTATAGGAGGCGCTGCAGACTGAAGAAGGATCTCGACCTGAAACGTCACCCATTCCTTCTCTCCAGAGATGCTGCCTGTCCCGCTGAGTTACTCCAGCTTTTTGTGTCTTTCTTCAGTTTAAACCAGCATCTGCAGTTCCTTCCTACACTCTTGAGATTGAGGTTGACTTCTGTTTTGAGGATTCTGAGGTGCTGATGAAATCTCAGTGGGAACCACAGACTGCTCTGTAGATGGGGTGAGTGGGTGGGTAGTTTGTGTGGTGGTGCACTCCTTCTACAGCTACAGCGGGCCTCTGTGCTGCTTATGAATGACCTCAAGTTTCTCAATAGCATCCCCGATATTCATTTCACTCCAAGTGACAAGATGTGGTACTGCGGTTTGTGTTGGTGTACAGGCAAAATAGGAAGACTAGACCAAAAGAAAGTTGTGTATGAAGTGACTCGTTTCCAAACCTTTGACTGTCTGATCAGCTCTTCAAACAGATCCACTCACTTGTCAGTGCATGTAAACCCAAGAATACCAGTAATAATACCAGTATTGAGATATGTGGCCAGCCAGCCTATGTCCATACAGAGAAGAGGCAAGTCACCAGGTTTGCAGAAGGTTCTTTCTCAGGACCAGCTCAAAATGTTTCCTTGCACGGGTATAAATTACCCTCTTAGGTGCTTCCATCACTTTCTACTTACCATGTGTTGTAACAATACAGAAGGAGGCCATTCAGCCCAGATCAGCCCCCCAGGAGTGCAATCCCATTTGTCATAATTGAGCCCGAGCTCCAGGAGCAGTGAGGCAGCAGCATTAACTGTGGCACTTCTCTGCCACTCATTATGCATCATATATCCACCTATCTTCCTTAGAAATTTTGACCAATTACTAAAATCTGCACCAACGGAGCAGATATCTAGCTAGTATCCTCAGGACCAAAATACACTGAGATAGAGGTTTTTGACCAATTGAATTATTATTTTCACATGGACAGTATCTGCATAAGGTTTATTTCTGTTTCTGTACAGACTTTCATTAATAATGTGTGAATCATTTGGAAATCAGTATCTGATTCCACATGTTTTTCTTGCGCACGCAAGACGTAACCTACTTTATGCTTATGTAACCACTGCTTAAATTATCTCAAGGAATCTAATTTAATTAATTCAGAGATGTTTCTTTCTCATTCTGTTCCTACAATAATCTTCTTCCTCACTCTGTCTCTCCCCCAGACAGCTAGCAAAAATGGGCCGACAGAGAACAAAGCCAGGAGATCGGAGGATGGTGAGGATAAAAAGCTCAACAAATCCCAGCAGCTGAAACAAGTCTTCAAAGAATATGGAGCTGTGGGAGTGGTGTTTCACACTGGGATATCACTGACTTCACTTGGAATCTTCTATCTGGCCGTTTCAAGGTGAGTCTGGCAAAAGACACTCATATTCTGAAAGAGTTAAAATTATATAGCATGGAATTCCTTCCTGTGGCCCAATTCAATGTTGGCATCAAGCGCCCAACTAATCTAACCCTACACTGATCTCATTTTATTTTCTACCCATCTCCCCATTTCCCATCTATTCCTCCACCCCGCTACACTATTAACAAGTTACATCGACCAACATGTCTTTGGGATGTAGGAATACAGAAGAACCGGGGGAAACTCACTCAGTCACAGAGAGAACACCCAAGCTCCATACTAACAACACCAGATGTCAGGATTGAACCTAGATCATTGGACCTATGAGGCTGGACCTCCAACAGCTACACCATTGTGCTGCCCTTAATAGTATGTGTCAGATGGATGGTCCTGTTGTCCACCAAAGTTAACATATCAGAATTGCGTGAGGATATGAGTGGGTTTTTGTTCTCTGTGCACTACACGTTGGTTTACTATATAAAACAAATTAAAATCTCTTCTGTCCTGATGTGCTTAATGACTCTGGTTAAAAGCTTCAGTTTAAAGTTTAGCTTATAAATTGCCACTTTGTGCTTAAGCCGTACAGCAATTAAGGGAACTGGGATTGGGGGTTTGATATCAGATGCATTTGATGTCCTATTTAATATATCACTCTAATATACACATGATAGCAACAGAGGATGTATATGAGTTGTGGTGGCGCAATGGAATAGTTTATTGTGAGCTTTGTGGAACTGCGTGGTAGCGACTATCTGCTGCACCACTATGGAATAAATTCTGGAATTGCACAGTGTGATAACTTTCCAAATATTCCCCTTTGCTGCCGTCTCCTAATGAGCACTGATTCAGTAGAGCGTTTTTATGCCAAATGGCTTGGGTAATCATATAGAAACTCTAACCTGTTAAATGCTGTGTATGTTGGAACTGAAACTGAGACTCCCCTCATCCTCATGTTGAAATGGCAGGAGACACGAGCCAGTTATCCCCAGCTGTGTTTAGCTAACGTAGCCTAGGTGAGTGTCTTGTTTCAGCAAGTATTGTATCACAAGCTGCTGACAGCATCAGCATACTTAAAACGCACACGTAAGGAAAAGTCAGCAGCTGGTTCAGGTTTGTTGCAGAGACTGGAACTGTTATTTGGAGGGGTGGGATGTGGAGTGATGAGTAGATACTTGGGGCTGGGTGGGCTGAAATTCAGTCCGTGAGTGGGGGTTTGCACAGTCAGAGAAGCCGTTGGGGTGAGGTCCAGAGAGATAACCCAGTGAGAATAAGAATTTGTTGGAGAGGCAATGTAGAGTTTGTGGTCCAGGATCTGTCAGATGTGGCAGAGAGATGAGGTAATTTACGTCAATGAGGTATATGGGGGAGAGGGGATGCCACATTATTTCCAAATGTCAACAGGGGCTTGGGACAGAGTGGCGATGAAAATGCAAGGGTTTGGACATGGTGGGATGAAGGGAAAGAGAAAATATACATAAACATACTATTAAGAGCAGCACAGTGATCCAGCTGGTAGCAACCCTGGGTTCAATCCTGACCTTTGGTGTTGTTAGTGTGGTGTTTGCACATTCTCCCTGACAGCGCGGGTTTCCTCACGATGCTTGTTTCCCCACATCCCAGAGACGTGTGGATATTTTTTTTTTCCCAGGAAGACTAAGCATATCTCCGACTCCTTGCAGCAGATCTAGTTAGGTTGGGTCCTTTATTGCCAAAGCACGTCTGATCACTTTAATGAAGGCCTGCCTCATCGGCCAAGGCCTTGTGTCAGTCGTGTATGTACAACAATTGTACACAAGTGACTTCAAAGTTTGTATCTTGATCCATTGACGTCACTGCACATTCTTGATGATCATCGTTTGTGCTTGCCATACTCACGGAGACTGAACACAAAAAATCTGGAAATTTGTTACTGACAGCAAAAACACAAGGCTCCCAGTGATCATTCTTTGACTAAATTTGATTGTGTAGCACATAGAAACATTGCACCAAATGGTAGTTTTATTTTAGCCCAAATATTTATCTTCATGTGATGTCTTGCCCAGTGTTCTATTAATTGAATCTATGACTCTATAATTAACGTTATAAAATCAGTGGATAGCAGGATATTTATTTAATTTAGTTGCATGGTAGCCTGTGAACGAAGTTAGCTGCCATGTTCGACTACAGAACATAATTGTGATTTCAAAACTAGTGCGTCGTTGGTAACTATTTGTGGAATAAATGTTCTTGAAGATAACACAAAAAGCTGAAGTAACTCAGCGGGAAAGGCAGCATCTCTGGAGAGAAGGAATGGGTGACGTTTCAGGTCGAGACCCTTCTTCAGATGAGCAGGCTTTAAAATATTTTTTTTTGTATTGTTTAAAATACTGGTACTTTTTTCCTCTAATAAAATCTTATAAATGTACTAAATGGATTAACACAGTGCAGATGTAAAACTAGCTTTAAACAGTTTAAAATGCAGTACTAGATTTAAAACACAGATGTAAAAATCTATGTAATGATGCGAGGGTTAAGTTGAATAGGTGCAAATATTAGTTGCTATTCAAAGGAATCCACATCTATTTTCTAGTTTCCATCCCAATTCTATCAGCACAATTTTGCTGAGCTGATTTCCAGGAATTTAGTAGCCATTTGGTGGGTTAGATAATAATACTGCATATTTTAATTCTAACTCAATGTCGTAATAGGATAGAATTTGTCTCCTTCATTGATCGTACCTTATGTGTCTTGCAGCATCATTTATTCAGAGCAGTTAGTTAATCAATTCTGAATTTCACTATTTTTTGCATTTTAGACTTGTCGTGACAGTTTTAACTTTGATATGATAATATCTTCCATTTGGAATGCCTTGGTTGTATTGCTACAATCCATTCACTCCTGCTAAATCAAACGACTGTCTGTTCTGGTAGGAAGGCATGTGGACTGCATCACAACATATGTGAAACTCTACACATATTGCTAGTTTGGAAGAAGCCTGATTTTAATCATGATGGGAGGATCTATATTGCTCTAGGCAATAGTGGTGATAACTGCATTAGAAACTAAAACTTCAGCACATTTTATCTGGCACTTTTTACAGACTTTAGCTCTCAATATATTAAAGATAATTTAATTGGGACACTGCGGTTGCTTATATTCAGCTTCTTTCTGCTTGAGGACATTTCTGTCAATTCTATGCTTTGTTCTCAATCTGTTCCCAGCCATCAAAGGGGTGGTGCTTGGGAATCTTTGCCAACTGCTATGGAAAGAATAACAAAGATTGCTTCCCCTTCATTTCCAACCCAATTCACACTTTGAGTGGGTTAAAGATTATAAGCTAAATAATCATAAGGTCGAGTCCTTGTGTCTCATAGCCTGGGGCTTCTGAATCTCATGCTACCCTAAGTCCATGATTTCTTTTTAAGCTCTTTTATCAGTGACTGCATCTCATCAGAGCTGGAATAAAATATGCTTGTGCCAATGTCGCTGAAAAAATGAGCATTTTCCAGCAGTTATTCTACCAGATTGTTAGACTATTGAGCTGTGATTTAATTTAGTGCATCCATTCTCTTCTTTTCTCACATTCTATCCAAAAATTAAACAAACTTACACTTCCTTGAACAGGTGTTTCAGAGCACAGGGCGGCACGGTGGCGCAGGGGTGGAGTTGTTGCCTTACAACGCCAGGGACCCGAGTTCAATCCTGACTACGGGTTCTGTCTGTACGGAGTTTGTACGTTCTCCCTGTGACCCGCGTGGGTTTTCTCCGGGTGCACCGATTTCCTCCCACACGCCAAAGATGTACAGGTTTGTGGGCTAATTGGCTTGGTAAAATCGTAAATTGTCCCTAGTGTGTAGGATAGCGCTGGTGTACGGGGATCACTGGTCGGCGCGGGCACGATGGGCCAGTTCCATGTTGTATCTCTAAACTAAAAACATCGTGGAAATCAGCTGATTTAGCAATAATTAATTAATAACATTTAAAATCAAACCAATCACAACAATATATACCAATGGTTAAACTTAAAACATTAAGAAAATAGCTTATTAAAGAAAATTGTTATTCAAAAGCAGATAAAATATGCAAACTTATTTTGCATGTCTTTTAAATTGTGCTGTTGAAAATCAATTATTGTCCTGTTTTATTATCATATGTCCTGGATGGGACAATGAAATTCTTACTTGCTGCAGCACAACAGAATATGTGAATATGTAAACATAGTACATAACGGGGAAAAAAAAGAAAAAGTTCAATAAATAACAAATATAGTGCAAATAACAAATAATAATAGTCTTCTGCAGTTCAGAGCTTATTTGTTGTTGTGTTTAATAGCCTGATGGCTGTGGAGAAGAAGCTGTTCCTGAACCTGGATGTTACAGTTTTCAGGCTCCTGTACCTTCTTTCTGATGGCAATGGTGAGATGAGTGTGTGGCCAGGATGGTGTGGGTCCTTGATGGTTTTGGCTGCCTTTTTGAGGCAGCGACCACGATAGATCCCTTCGACGGTGGGGAGGTCAAAGCCGGGGATGGACTGGGCAGTGGTGACAACTTTTTGTAGTCTTTTTGGCTCCTGGACGTTCAAGTTGCCGAACCAGGCCACGATGCAACCAGTCAGAATGCTCTCTACCGTGCACCTGTAGAAGTTTAGGAGAATCCTCTTCGACATGCCGAATCTCTGTAATCTTCTCAGGAAGTAGAGTCGCTGATGTGCATTCTTTACAATTGCATCCATCGGTGTGCTGGGTCCAGGAAAGATCTTCTGATATATGCACGCTCAGGAATTTGAAGTTATTGACCCTCTCCACCATCGTCCCGTTGATATGAACAGAATTGTGGGTCCTCATCCTTCCCCTACGAAAGTCCACAATCAGTTCCTTGGTCTTACTGATGTTGAGAGCCAGGTTGTTGTGCTGGAACCATTTGATCAGTCAGTCGATCTCACTTCTATACTCTGACTCGTCCCCATCTGTGATTCGTCCAACAGTGGTGTCGTCGGCGAACTTGATAATGGAGTTCGCACTATGACTGGCTACGCAGTCATGGGTATAGAGTTAGTAAATGAGGGGGCTGAGCACGCAGCCTTGAGGTGCTCCCGTACTAATTGTTACTGAGGATGAAGTGGTTCCTCCAATTTGAACAGACTGTGGTCTGTGGATGAGGAAGTCGAGGATTCAATTGCAGAGGGATGCGCAGAGGCCCAGTTCTGTGAGCTTGGTAACCAGCTTGGAAGGGATAATGGTATTAAACGCCAAGCTGTAGTCTATAAACAACAGCCTGATGTAGGTGTTTTTATTGTCCAAGTGGTCCAATGCGGAGTGGAGAGCCAGTGAAATTGCATCCTCCGTTTACCTGTTGTGGCGGTATGCGAACTGTACTTGGTCGAGGTTCTTGTCGAGGTAGGAGTTGATGTGCACCATAACCAACTTCTCAAAGCACTTCATCACCACAGACGTTAGTGCCACTGGTCGATAGTCATTGAGGCACGTCACCTTGCTCTTCTTGGGCACCGGTATTATTGATGCCCTCTTAAAGCAGGTGGGAACCTCAGACCTCAGAAATGAGAGGTTGAAAATGACTGCAAAAACTCCCGGCAGTTGGTCTGCACAGGTCTTGAGAACACGACCGGGTATACCATCAGGCCCAGGCGCTTTCCGAGGGTTCACCCCCCTGAAGGGTCTTCTGACGTCGGCCTCTGTGACTGTGACTGTAACTGTAACACCGTCAGGGCGAATAGGGCCTCGGGAAGGCACATCAGTGTTCTCTTTATCTTGTAGGAGGTGATGGCATTCAAGCCCTGCCACAGTTGCCGAACATCCGTCTAATCCTCCAGCTTAGAGCAGAAGTTCCTTTTGGCCTTTTTGATGGCCTTACCAAGGTCGTATCTGGACTTCTTAGAGACCTCTGCATCGCCAGACCTGAATGCCCGGGAGGTACACAAAAATGCTGGAGAAACTCAGCGGGTGCAGCAGCATCTATGGAGCGAAGGAAATAGGCAACGTTTCGGGCCGAAACCCTTCTTCAGATCTGAAGGCCAGATCCCGGGATCTGGTCTTCAGAAGAATGCGGATCTCATGGTTCATCCAAGACATTCTGCTCAAAATGTCAGGAATAATATAAAATATTATTCTCAGTCACTATAATGGATATTATAATTAACACCAGAGAGAACCATTTGAATTGAAAGTGTCTTTGATCATGACTGTATACTTTTAATTGTATTCATGTATTTCTGCCTACATCCATATCATAGCATGCAGTGGGTGCCCCTTCAATCTAAAGTGCCTATGTGCCAACTCTAAATGAGCTATTAATTTAAGAGCAACCAAGTCACCAATAGGTAGTTCTGCTATAATGCTTGTTTCCATACCACAGATTGGATATAACGCAATTCTGATTGGCTACTAGAAAACTACTGTCAAGCTACTTTGGAAATGGATCTGCAGAAAAAAGCTGTCTTGCTGAAACAAAAAGTTAAAGGCAGAAAATGTTTCCATTTAACCTCCCATAGTATTCGGACACCATTATCTCTTAGAGCACAGCTGCTACTTTAGTTATTGAAACTGACGAGCAATCTACACTGTCAATTACACTTGTGCAAAGATACTCTATAAACAATGTAACACACAGCCTTTAATACTTTTTGCTTCCAGTAACAAAAATACACATAGCTATAAAAAATACTTTTTATTCGTGAAAATCCAGTGGGGAAAGTAACTCATTATGAGTCTGAAATGCTCTTGCCCACTAATCCCCATTTTGCCATTGACACAATTGTTTTCCAGCATGATTTTCTATAACACAAAGTTCCTTAAGAACCTTAAGTCCAGATCGCATTGTAGCAGAACTCCCTGTGCTACAATCACAGTACAAATTATATCATGTGTTTTATAACATATTGTGTTTGAATATTGTAGCAACTAAATCTCAGCTGGTTTCATTAACTTGGGAGCACTGTTCTTTCTCATGTTTATTTCAATCTAACTTCCTTTCCTGGGACTTCCTCGGCAGAATTCTTTCACATTAATTAACTTAGTTCTAGTCCCACTCTAGCTTGGTCAACAAATTAAAACTGTCTTTTAGTTGCAAATCATCCTTTATGTGAATAAAAGCAGCTGACATGAAGTTCCCCGAGTTGGAAAGACCATAGAATCAACTGCGTAGTAAATTTAACTGAGGAAGAGAAAAATAGCAGGCTCTGGTTAAAGTTTTGTTGTGCATTTAAACAGGGCAGTGCCTGATCTGGAATTGTGTGTTGACACAGAGTGGTTGAAATGAGAAATGTTCTATTACTACTTGAATACAAAACCGATAAATAAAAAATAAGTGAGTTAGGTATATAATAAGCGCTATAACTTAGAAATGTTATATTTGGTAGAGGGAGATTGTGCAACAGGGATCTACTGCAAATCGGTAGTGAAACGTGACATTGTACTTAAAGTCTAAGCAGTTAGATGAAAGAAACCTGAGATATTTTATTGCTTATCAATATAAAGTGATGTTTAGATTGGTTTAATCCTTGTTTTGAGTGCCAAATTTGAAGGAATCCAAATTCATCCATTTACATCTATAATGTAATTACCTACATTGCCTTACTGAGGAAATAAAGCCCAATTTATATTTGAGGTTTTGAGGAATGTAAAAAGTCCCTAATCATAGAAATGAGGACTGAAACACTGCACTAGAGCCAAATACCTTCACTTTTTGCAAATGGGAGGTCTGCCAGTAACACTTAACATTTTAAGTGCTTACAAGTACTGCATTAATTATTGTCATGGAACAATCTGTAATTTTATTAGCTTTTAAATTTTACTGTCACATTCCAATTATTAAGGCCTTAGAAAAGGTTCACAAATCTGGATAATAAATATGTATATAAAAGCTCAGTACATCAAAATAGATTGTGGGCGGCAGCACATCTTTCTTTCTGTTCCCCTGCCCATCAACCAGTTCCTTTCCCATGCTCCATCTACTCATGTTTCCTTCCCTTTCAATTCCAAATCCCCCCCTTTTCCTACTCCCTCCGCCTTACACCACTATCCCTCCCAATGGTTCTACATTTCACGCCCCACCTTCCTCATCTGCACTTTCGTCTCCCATTCACCTCCAGACTTGTGTTACAATCTCCACCCACCTGCCAATGACCCCATCTCATCTGCAATCAACTATCACATGCAAGCTCTAACATTGCCCTTTCCTCTCCTTGCTTTTTCCAGCTGTCTCCCCTCCACTATATCAGCCTGATGGAAGGTCCTGACCCAAAACGTAATCTGTCGTGTCCAGCACTTTGTGATCAAAATCAATTAAATTAGCTCCAAGTTTAATAACAGCGTGTACCTTTTACAATGGAGATGAGGAGGAAATTATTTAGCCAGAGGGTAGTGAACCTGTGGAGTCCATTGCTCCAAACAAGACATTGAGTATATTTAAAGCTGAGATTGATAAGTTCTTGATTAGTAGGTTCATATAAGGTTATGGGGAGAGGGCAGAAGAATGGGAAGTGGAGGGGGGGAATAGGTCAGCCATGATTGAATGGTGGAGGAGACTTGATGGGCTGAATGGCCTAATTCTTCTCTTATGGTCCGTCAGAATCCTTGTAAAGATTTCTAATCATAAGACAAGACACTGGAAATGTTGCAAGTGTCAGAGACACCGTCTCTCCACAGATGCTGTCTGCCCTTCTGAGTAATAAGCAGTTTTTATTCTATATCATTTAATTATCCTCCTGCGTTACATAATGTATTGCTATTTGATAAATGTTTTGTTTTTCCCGCAGTGGTGTGGATGTAACTACAATCCTTTACAAGATGGGATTTAATGAAACAGTGGTGCAGTCCCGGATGGCAGCTGGAACCAGTACCTTTGTAATAGCCTACGCCGTCCACAAGGTCTTTGCCCCAGTACGAATGAGCATTACCTTGGTTTCGGTGCCACTATTAGTGAGGTACTTTCGCAAGATGGGACTTTTTAAAACTTCTCCTTCCAAACCATGAAGAACTACTGAGGAATCCCGTTTAAGACACAAGGATAGATGTGAAGTATGAGTATAGTACAGTGAAACCTACCCTCCCAGCCTCAGGCATGTTCACTGTTTGAAATTTATTGGCATTCAATGCTGAAATTCTGTCTTAACTTAAGCACCATGCAGGAGAACTGCAGCTGCTGGGTGAAATTAATCCTGGTGACAAATTCCATGTGGCTAACCTGCAATTTATGGTGCTTGTGACTATATTTACAAGTTACACAAGGCACCATAACAATGTCAAAAGGACAATCTGAATGGAGGGAACAGAATTGCTTGCTTTGCCATGATTCTTGAAGACTAAAAGGAAACTCAATTTCTTGGGCATATATTATAAATGGTATTTTTTAAATGGCTTTCATAGGTTTATTCATAAATGCAATCATTTGGCTGTTTTAAGAACACCATATTACTCATTCCTACAGCTAGTCGTTCCTTGATGATCTACTTGAGCAGCCCTTTTGCTAATTTCCCCAACGCTCAACTTAAGTGCAAGGCAGACATGACAGGAGGCTGTTTGAATTTTTCAGTTGGCCCATGGAAATTTGTGGTCTATTGTTATTGCCAAATGAGAAAGTGTTGTGTCAAATTAATAGAGGGCATTGAGGAAACTACAACTTTAATTTTCTCTCTCAAATAAGTATCTAGAAATATTCATTTTAATTAAATTTAAAATACTGCTTTGATCCTGAAAATCTAGATAATTGATCAGGAAAGTTTTACACTACCAGCATGTGCAAGCTTCGTTCATCTCAGAGATTGCAGGTAGTTGCTCAGTTCCATAATGTCCCAGCTGCTGTTCCTTAAATGCTCCAGAGAACATTCCTGAAAAGATCAAGCTCTCCTTTGAAAGGTTTTAAACGTCTTTTATTGTCGCATGTACCAATTACGGTACAATGATATGCAAATTATCATACCGCAATATGAAAATAAAGCAACAAGACACACAACTACATAAATGTTAACATAAACATCCACCACAGCAGATTCCCTGCATTCCTCAGTGATGGAAGGCAAAAAAGTCCAATCTTCTTCCTCTTTATTCTCCCGCGGTCGGGGCAGTGGAAGCCCCCGCGTTGGAAGGGGCGAAACTCCCGCGGCTTGGAGTTCCCGAAGTCGGTCTCTGACCAGAGACCACGGGCTCTGTGATGTTAAGTCTGCAAGCACCCACAGTTAGAGCTCTAAAGACGACCCCTCGCAAAGGGATTGCGAGCTCTGCGATGTTACGTCTGCAAGCGACCGCGGTGGAGCTCTCAAAATCGGTCTCCAGCAAAGGCCGCCAACTCCTCGATCTTAGGCCAGTGCGGACAGATACGATATGGAAAAAAAATCCATCTCCATCGAGGTAAGAGATTAGAAAAAGTTTCCCCCAACTCTTCTCTCCCCCCCCTCCCCACATGAAACAAGCTAAAGATCACTAAAACATACATTAAAACACAAAGAAGCAAAGGACAGATGGACTGTTGGCGAGGCAGCCATTGTTGGCGCCACCCAGTGGTTTATAGGCAGAGTAAATAAATCAATTTCTTTCTTTCTATTCAGGTTTAGCATTTTGTTGCACTCTTGTATATAATTTACCTTGCAGGACATTTAGTTATCCAACTCAAATTGTGCAAGCTGCAACAAGTTTAATTCTTCGCCAATGCCAGGTAGTATCCAGCAATGTGATAATACAGTTGGGCTGCAGGTTCAATCACTGATTAAACCTTGAAGTACTTGGAGTAAGTGAAGCACCAGTTCAAAGGATACATATGTACCATTCAAAGCCATTAAAATTGAATTCCTTGATCTATGGATTCCTGACAGATGCTTTTGCTGCAACTTGTCAGAAAACAGGGACAGTAGGTTAACTTGAGTTATTGTTTAAGTCCAGTGATCCCAAGTAATCATGTAATTACGTTAACATGCAATATTACATGTGTTGGCCTATCGTGTAAAAATGTGAGATAATTACTTTGATCACAAATTGTCAACTTGTTAGTTTGGAAAAGTTAGTACATGCAAGTTTTTGACCCACATGGTCAAATGTCTTTATTGTGCATGTTTTTAAATCAACTTACTGCATTGGTTTTTTGGTAAACATTTCCATTGATGTAGGAAAGTGACTGAATATGCTGATATTAAAAGAACTTTGGTATCATATCAAAAAGATAAAACAAACAAACCTGCAAGCCTTGAGCCATTTCTGACAAGTATGGTTAAATTACTGGATGATCAGCCAATGACCTGGACATCATTCCAGAAGCATGAACCAAAATCAGACAGGGAATTTAGAGTAAATCTGGAATTTAAAATAGTTGTTCAAGCTCAATCTTGTTCACCAATGCTCAAGGAAAACACCATCCTTACCTGATCTGGCCTAAATGCAACTCCAAAACCACCCATGTGGTTGATTTGTTAAACTGCCTCAATTTAGTGGCAATTAGTGGACAATAAATGCAACATCCACATCCCATGAACAAAAACTTTAGTAATATTAAACATCAATTCCTATTCTTGTAGTCTCCAGTCCTTCAACCAAAATACATTGACCTTTTTGGAAAATAGACTACCAAGCAAAACTTGACAGTCAGCCTTCACATTTAACTGCTGCTGACACTAATCCAGAGGACAGCACAGTTGCTGCCTCAATGCCAGAGGCCTGTGCTCAATTCTGACCTTGGGTGCTGTCTGTGTGGAGTTTGCATGTTCTCCCTGTAAATGCACAAATTTGCTCCCACATCCCAAAGACATGCCAGCTTGTAATTTAATTTGCCTTAAATTATCCTTAATGTGTAGGGAGTGGATGAGAAGATAGGTTAACAGAACTAGTGTAAATGGTGATTGATGATCAGTGGACTCTGGGCTGAAGGGCTGTACCACTAAACATTAAAACAGAATTAGCAAAAAATAACTATTTCCTCCATCAAAGTAAATGGAGACATTTGACAGGTTGATCCATCAGATTCACCAACTTGGGTGATGGCTAACTCAATTCCAAACTACTTTACTTGGCTATTTTAAACAACCAACACAAATCCTCAAGTTGCGAATGGTCACACAGGAAGTGTTCTGGCTTCAAGCTTTAGTGGGAGCTAATAAAGGCACATTACGGCTGAAGTATCATGGAAACTATAACCCTTAAGAGTACAGTGGGCAGTTTAAGATTTCTTTGCATCTCAAAAAATAGAATAGAATAATAAAATAAGAAATCTGCCTTTATTTCAAATATATATTTTCCCTTCCTGTCTTCTCCAGGATCAGAACTGATGTTGCATATGTTCAGGATTATTTTATCATTGCCACTGACAAAGAATAATTTTCAGACAGCACCATAACTAAAACAACCATGCACAATAAGGCATTTGTATTAAGGGATTATAAAACAAGCACATTAAAAATTGTGAGTCTGAAACAGCATGTTGTACGAGCAATAATCTCCGAGTCATTAAATAATGGCATAACAGCACCTGAACAGCCCGTGAAACACTCTAGGGTTTCACTATGCATTTTAAATAAATCTGGTGTTTCGACTTTAAAATTAAAGTAGCTGACCTCTTGACAGTTCAATAATGTTGGCAAGGCAAATGCTTAAGCAATGGTCAAATCAAGTTTGTTGTACAATGTTTTTATTTATATCCACTTTGGTGAATTGGCATCCTATCAAACTTTGCTGTTTGTATTGTTTACACAAAATCAAAAGCAAAAAAAAATCATATTTGTTACTAAAGCTTTATTTTCAAAAGTTGACTTGTTTGAAATACAAATGAAACACAAATGAAACTACCTGTACAGTAAATTTATATTGTGAACTGTATACATTTGGAAGTGTGGTATCTGTAAATAAAAGTTCTCTTTTATTGAAATAGTGTTTGGCTATAATTTTGATATTGATTTCCTTCATAGTTGAACAAAGGTTTTGCTGTAGATCAAATGCAAAAGGCAGCTTTTAGGCCAATTTATAGACCACACAGACCCTCATTTGCATTGTTTTAATTGCAATATTACCATGCAATGTCAATAATATTGTTTTAAGACTCAATTTATGATTCATGTACCTTTTCATGAAATTTGGAAATGGATTACATTTCACCGTGAAAGCCAGTGAGTTTTAATTTGACAATAGATCTATATGTTTATAAATTACCCAGCCTGGATGTGCAAAGATAGACATAAAATGCTGGAGTAACTCATTGTGACAGGCAGCATCTCACTCGAAGGAATAGGTGGCATTTTGGGTCAAGACCCTTCTTCACTCTACCCGAAACATCACCTATTCCTTATTGCCACAGATGCTGCCTGTCCCGGCTGAGTTACTCCAACATTTTATGTCTATCTATCTTCAGTGTAAACCATCATCTTCAGCTCGTCTACAGATAGTTCCATTTTAGTTAACATTGTTCACAATGTTTGGTGGATGGCAGTTAAACTGCCTATCTCACATATTCCAGAGTAGGCTTTCCCATTAATGCCATACATACAAAACAAGTTAGTAAAGGCATCCAAAGGGGAACTGAGTGTTTAAGTCTTAAATGTGCATAAGGAAGAAATGAAAAAAAAAGTAAAGAAAGTTTATTTCAAAAAGTCAAATCTTTATTTTACAGCTATGATAATATCTAGACATTCATTGTACGCATTACTAAAATAAGCTTCTACTTGGATCAAGAAATTACAGGAAAATTAACATTAGTCATGTATTCTTGAAACTGCAATCTTTTGATCGATAAAATGTTGCCATTTACAGAGTTCAACGTGCAATTGTTTCACTGCACAAGGTCTTCAGTTTAAAAGAATCCATGTTTAACAAATCCAAATAAGATCATCGTTTTTGAGCATGGTATTTGTGCAACCCGAGAGATTAACATAAACTAAACAATCCAAAAAAACTGACTTCAGGCCACAAGCAAAATAAATTAGTGGGCAAAGGGAGACTGAAACATACAAACTCACCAGACATCAGTACACAGATTTCCCCCATTTTAACAACCAGTCTAAGTCAGAATTCAACCCTGCAATCATTTTATTAAACTCAACAGGCTTAACAAACCAAAACGGACGCAATCATACACACCTTTTGAACAGCAATGTCGTTTTGGAGATTCAAGACCACAATTTGGAGTTATTACAGTCACGTGTACAGCTATTTACAGTAAACAGAATGCCATATGAAGCATCACAGTTGGGTTGAAAGGAATTCTACTTAATCCCACCGTTTCTTTTTACATTATAACGAGCAAATTAAGAAATTCACCAATTCTTTTCAAGCCCGAGTTGTCTGTGGAAATAGTAACGGTAATTTCCAAGCTTCCCAAACCAGACTAAATAGTGGCTGCAGGCAGTAAGAAAAATAGTCATTGCACTGCAAAGTCTCATTCCCAGCATCTTTACCTTTACCTTTCTGGTTTAAGGATTGGGATTAGATGAAGAAAAAGGTTTTTTTTTCTGGGTGCTTGGTTTAGTGGAATTTTGAACCACCCATGAATGTTCAAGTACACCTTTCAGTGGCAGCCGTTGATTGGGGTTGTGCTTAAGCAATCTACTAATGAGATCCTTTGCACCCTCTGATACGAAGGATGGAAATTTAAGGTCGACCTGAAAAATTAATGTTAACTACAATTAGCAATCATTGAAAATCAAAAACAAAATTTCTGTAACATTGAGGAATTTCAAATGCTGCCCAGTAAAAACATTTTACCACAAAATTCTCCCTTTAACA
Source organism: Malacoraja senta (assembly GCA_038087875.1). Taxonomy (NCBI): domain Eukaryota; kingdom Metazoa; phylum Chordata; class Chondrichthyes; order Rajiformes; family Rajidae; genus Malacoraja; species Malacoraja senta. Next base: position 57,018,388 of record CM075982.1, on the reverse strand, counting down.
CCTTCCAGTTAAAAATTCTGTTATTTCCATCTGACATTGAGGCTTGGATATGGAAAGACATCGCAAATAGCATTGGAGTACAGGCACACCAATTTAAGTAATAGGTGATAATGTACAGTCAAGTGGGTCAGAAGGTGCCACAGTGACAAGGGCTCTGCCTGGGCCGGCTTTCTGGGGTTACATCTGTGCCCAGGAGTCGCTTGAAAAAAAGAACAAGCAATGTTCACTGGCACCATGGAGGAGTTCTGGGATGTGGAGGATTGATTGTATCCTGGATCAGGATAATACAGCAATTAGATATTTGATAGTCACCTTGGACTCCGGGGAGGTGGCAGTGGAGCAGCAGAGTGGGCAAAGCAATGGGAGGAGGCGGAGGACGAAATGATTGCCGACAGGAAATAATGGCGGCTGGTGAGGGGGAGGGAGCCCCATTGTGAAAGAGTGCATCCGTTGGTGGCAGTGGCCTGAAAGTGCTGTCAGCCAGGGGCTACAACACGAGCCGTAACAGCCAAGTCAGCTAGATAGCACAGCAGCGGGTGAAGGGCTTGCTGGCGCAGACCAACGCTGTCAGCACCTAGTTTTAAAATGATTCCGAGTTGCACAAGGGTGTGGTAGAGCGTCTACTACCCAAACACAATTCCAGATAGCAAATCAAGTCGACTTTTCTCCTTCCTAGTTCAGGAATATAAAAACATTTACCAATTACAGAGCTGCCAAGTTTTGCCAGAGCATTTCAATATTCTAGTACCTGAAAATCAGTATTTTGCTGAGGAAATCAGTATTGTTACGCAGAGCCATTTTGTTGGGTTTTTTTTATTTTTTTTAATGTGCAGTCATACCCATGTAAGAGTACAAGAATGCATAACTTTGCTACCAATTGATATGTCTTCTACACACCTTACTTGACAGTGCATTCATTGCCTTCTCTTTGTATACTGCTGTTGAACGGCTGCTTCCTGCTTTTAGCACCAGATGATGATGTGGAAGTCATTTTGGAAGCCTCAGTCTCCCTCTGCTCGAACCCCCCCTCGCCTTCTTTTTTTCCTCCCTCTTATTCCCTTCCTCCCTCTCCATCCTCTCCCTCTCCCCCTTGAGCCCACCCACCTTTCTGTAAAATCAAGACCAATCCCAATGTAACTGCAATCCCACTGGTAACCTTTCACCACTAGGCTTATCCAGAATTCTACCACTGCCTGAAAGGTAATCAAAGGCTCAACTACCACTGAGAAAGAGAATTCCAAAGACTCATTGTTATACAAAAATTTTCCTGAACAGTCTGTGACCCATAGCGCTCCAGCTGGTAGCGCTATTTTTAGAACGCATAGTGCTGTAGCCGGCAGCTCTTCGTTTAAATTCCCATGCGTTATACTGACAACGCTGTTTAAACCTGGAACGGGACAGGCAGCGACTCTGGAAAGAAGGAATGGGTGACGTTTCTGGTTGAGACCGTTCTTCAGACTGAACTGAACTCCATATTTAAAATCCGTATTTAACACAAAATCGCACATCTATATTCTAATCGCATTTCCGTACAAAGTACGGAAAATCCGTACTACTTGGCAATTAGCTAGAGCTCAAAGTTTCAGATTCAATTCCTGAACTGGAAAGGAGCGCACAATCACTTATTAATGTAACAGTGAATATTAAGATATGGATAAAGTGAACTGCAACACTTAAGTGAAATCAAGGAACAATATGGTGGGTAAACTAAAATTCCATAATTAAGAATCATGATCATAAGCTTTAATTAGGAATTAAGCCACTTATGCTACTCAGATCACAAAATTCCCATCTGAAAACTGAACAGGAGCTTTAAGCAATTAGAGCACCAACTGGTCCCTGAAAAAGAGTTTGCCTCATTTACTTACTTTAGATATTCTCCTAAAGGTATCTTGGCGATCAGCTGCTTCAAATGGAGGACGGCCTACTAAAAATTCATAACACAGAACACCAAGACTCCAAAGGTCAACATTCTCATCATGCATTTTTCCCTCGATCATCTCTGGTGGCAGGTAGTCCAACGTGCCACATAGTGTTGCTCTCCTAAAAGTAGCATATGTATATTTTAATATATTTCATGCATCAATAATTTTCAGGCAGTTTTTCATACCACAGGTTTCAAAGTATGTAATTAATTATGGCAAAAACAAAATAGGCAAGTGTAATATCCCTCATTTGCCTCGCATCATATGATTATGAAAAAAAATAGCACCTGGATGCAGGAGCATGCACAGACCATCCAAAATCGGCAATCTTTAATTCTCCATTTGCCCCAAGCAGTAGATTTTCCGGCTTAATATCTCTGTGAATCACTTTCTTTGAGTGGCAATATACAAGTGCATCAGCCAGCTCAGACATATACTGCAAAGAAAATCAGAGTTATTTTCAGAAAACCAAGTTAATAACTCAGCAATACAGAAATAATTACAAACATTTATGTGGTAATTTGAAAAAAATCAAGAACAAGGAAAAAGTCATTTGGTTCACTATGACTAAAGTTTAATCTTTTGGTGCAAGTTGGTGAGGCCAATTTAAAACAAAACCTTGCTGGACAGATATAAATCCAAACAGGTGGTAAAGAGACTGCACATGGAGTATAAACAATCAGGGCATCTAATGCATGATTTTGGCCAAAAAAGCTCTACTTTCCTTCAATGGAAACAACCTGCATTTCCTTTATTGGAGTTCCCCCAAAGGAGACTCCCAGCTTCAACAATCTACCTATAACTTTCTCAATCCTAGAATCATTTCAATAAATCCTGTTACCTCAAAAGCTTTCATATCCTTGAAAAATGCCAACCAGAAATGGACAAACCAGATTACAGGCAAGTTTCTAATTTCCTCAATTTTGCATTCTAAACTATTAATGTACACAACCAGAAAAAGCAAGTTCAGTGGTGATTTTGAGAATCATCCACCTTCCTCCACTCCAAAACTAAACGTTGGTCATAATTGCCTAAATGTTGAAAGATTGAAAGTGTCCAAAGGAGTGTGGAAGTCCCCATCCAAAGGTCACCAAAAGTTAACATACAGATATGAAAATGATATATTGGCCTCTACTGCAAGTGGATTTTATTGCAAGATTAAAGATGCCATACAATTATACAAGGCCCTATGACATCGCACTGGATGCATAGGCAAGTAAGCTCACCATTGTACACCATTGCTGTGACTATTTATACAATCTGTGGGATAACAGTCTGTTACAAGAGATGAAGTTGGCCTTTGGAACATTGATAACTTAATTCAATATTCAATGGGTCCTTGACAGATACCAGAAGAATATTTACATTGGCAGACTCTATAAGTTAGGGCCATACTGAAAAATGGGTAGGACATACAAGAAAGAATTAGGGTGAAAGGGGTTGACAAATCTTTATAATTCTCACTCAGGGGAACAAATCCTAGAGATTAAATGAGTGTTCGAAACGCTCATCTCTGACTATCGAAAAGAACGGATATGGGATATCTGAAAGCTGTGGATATTGAAGCACAGTGAAGCAAACACTACCATTAACTGGTGACTATGTGTATTACAGCAAGTTTCAATTTGTGCCATGACTGTAGCAGTTAAAAGCACAAAAAAAAAGACATGTGCCACAGAACTAACATTTACTGAGCAAATGAATAAACCATCAAAATGCAGGTCAGCCAGTCAGTGCCAACCACAAACCAGCTATGCAAAAGGTCAGGGACTATGATATTCCTAAGTGGATGCTATTTTAGCCAACGTGTAGAATAATCAAGTCAAAAATATTGGATACTAGAAAAATGCAAAACACGAAAACACAACCAGGCTTGGGTATATTTTGAAAGCAAGCACCAAAGCATTCAGCCCAAAATACAAAATAAGGACAGTCATCTCATACTGTAGCACTTCGCCCATCATCAAACTTCCCACATTTCTGCAGCTCTTTGTAAAGTTCACCACGAGGAGCATACTCCAATATCAAATAAACCCTGGAGGCATCATGGAAGTACCCAAATAGCCTCAAGATATTGGTATGTCTGTGGAAAGAAAAGAAAAAGTTATCCATTCAAAGATAGATACAATAGCAATGTTTAAGAACTACTTAAGCAGATATGAACAGGCAGGGCTAGAGGGATACAGGCCATGTGCAGATCGATGAGATCAGTTAGATTGGCATCATCATTAGCACAGCCATTCACATACAGTCCAGTTCTGAGGAAAAACATGCCCAACTTCCAAAGGATATTAGTATTTGCACAGCAAATCATACCACTTTTTGATTGGGTAATTTAGTTTAGAAATGTAGCATTTGTGAAACATTGCTACCAAATTGCAGGTATCCATTAAACAAATAGATGAACCTGGGTATCATGAGAACTGTGACATTTGCTAAAATAATAATGGTATTACATTTCATCATGGATTTCCCCATAACATAATTCTACCAATGCATGCAGAGACTAATTTTCTCTCAACTCTAAGGAATTGACCAAAAGTTTGTGGTTATTGCTGTTTCAATCTGTAGATGCGATCAGTACAATTGTTTTAAACCATCAATCTCCCAGTTACACCAATAACTATAATAATCATGGCATTCTAAAGCAAATACTAACCAGTATTACCAAAAATGCCCCAAAGCTTCGACAGAATCTGATACATCTAAACCAAGACAATAGCATGTAATCAAGCAGACTGTTTAACATTGGAACATGTTGGTTGCCCTGCATTTTCTTTACTTCCCACTGCTTATTGTGAACCCAGTAAGAGGCAAAACTCTAGCAATTAATAGTTTAGCCAAATGAAGAAACAAGTTTAAAGAGGGACACACTAGTCTTACCAACTGTCTCTTACTGTATGCTGGATTTCATTATCAAATTGCAAACCAATGAAACATGAAATGGTTAATGTTCATCATGACGTCTGTTTTAAAAAAAAAAAACATCCAGGTAATTCAAAGGTATCTTCGTTCTTCACCAATTAACTGCTAAAGGTCTGATCTCTAGCAATTAATATTGGGCCCCCATATCTGAGGAATGATGTGCTGGGGTTGGAGAGGGTCCAGAGGTTTACAAGAATGATTGCATTAACACAGTGTTTGATGGGTTTGGGCTTATACTTGCTGGAGTTTAGAAAAATGAGGGTGATCTTAATGAAACCTACCTTAATGGAATCATCCCCATCCATAGCATGGATGGGGATGATTCCAATAGTGGGAGTGTCTAGGACCACACAGTCCAACTTCAGAATAAAAAGTACCACCTTTACAATGGAGATAGAGGAATTTCTTAAGCCAGAGGGAGCCGAATCCATTGCCACAGATGACAATGCAGGCCAAGTCATTGTTTATTTTTTAAAGCAGAGATTGATAGGTTCTTGATTAGTAAGGGCATCAATAGTAATGGAGAGAAAGCAGGAGAATGGGATTGAGGCAAAATAGATCAGCCATGATCAAATGGCAGACCAGACTTAATAGGCTGAATGACACAGACTCATTAACAGGAGCTGTTTGATTATTAGGAAGTTAAATTAGAACCAATGTTATCATCAATGACAAAGAGAAAGAAATTCACATGCTTCAAGTATTTTTACCTGATACTGTTTAATTCCTCTCTCCTCTTTTCCCCCCCACCCCCTCGCGTAAAATATTCAGGAGAACCCGAGATTAAATTTGAAAACAATCAAAATACAAATTGAATATTTTTCATCCAATTGTAGAGGCATGTCACCAATCTTTCTACAAGGGTAGGAAGTTCATAAATAGGCTTGTCAGTTCACTTATATTTTTTTAAATCATGCATCTTCGGAACTGTACCTGAGATGTGACTGAATTTCAACTTCTCTTCTGAGTTGGTGTTCCACTCCAGCTTTCTCAAGTTGAGATTTGAATAGTACTTTTAATGCCAAGATAAATCTGGTCTGTCGTTCACGGGCCAAGTACACATTTCCAAATTTACCTTTTCCCAGTGGACGGCCAATTTCGAAATCATCCAAACACCACTGTTTTCTGAAAACCACAATTTGATTGACCGTGCATTAGAATGATGCAACATTGTTTCAAATTATTTTACTGAACACTAGTTTTATTATTTTAGCAAATGGACGCCCAATCCATTGAGTATCTACATTCCAGGGGTTTTCCAAGTATCAAAAGAAAAACCCATGGGATAATTAAATAAAAACATCCACATCCTCATTAACAGGATTATTTTTTGTAGAAATTTCTAACGTATGAATACAGTCCATTTTAAATACCTGTTCAAAGGCTGAAGAATTATTAAATCATGCGCAACATCGGAACATGCATTTCACTGATTTGTACAGTTCACCTATAACTTAATCCAAGGTCACCAAATATTTATTCTCCTTTTTTTTATTTTTTATTTATTAGAAGTACATTACATTACAACCACATACATTAGTACTCGTCACTTATATCTTCTTACAATTAATGTACTCCGTTTGTTTTTTACACTAGAAAAGGGAAAGGATGAGATTGAGAGAAAGAAGAAAGTGAAGGAAAAGTGAAAGTGTAGAAAATGTGACATCAAGAAAGAACGAAGACCCTATAAGAACAAAATTAAAAACAAAAGAAAAGGAGTTAAGAAATAGACCCTAGAAAAGAAGGAGCAAGAGAAAGAGGGAAAAGAGAAAAACAAATAGTTTTTATGAGCATTACGCAAATGGGACATACCAACTCTCCAACTTTCATCCCCCCTTACCTGACCTCAGTTTTTTTTTTTTTTAAGTACCTTTGCACCCTATTTTTGTAATAATTCTATAAATACAGACCACGTCAGGTGGAAGTGATCTGGTTTACCTGCCAGGAGGAGTCTTATCTCTTCTAGGTGTAATGTTTCAAACATATTTGAAATCCACATGTTTATAGTTGGTATTGGAGCCTTCTTCCAAAATTTTAGGATTAGCTTTTCTCCGGTTATTAACCCGTAGTCTATTCGTTTATTTTGAAACACATTTAGTTCTGGACCATCTTCCGTTATTCCGAAGATAATCCATTCTGCTTTGGGTATCAGTTTTATTTTAAATAATTTTGTAAAGATTTCAAAAATTTCAATCCAAAATTTTTGAATTTTTGTACAGAAAACAAATGAGTGTGCTATAGTAGCTTCTTGGGATTGACATTTATCACAAATGGATGATACATTTGGGAAAATTTTATGGATTTTAGTTTTGGAATAATATAATCTATGTAAAATTTTAAATTGTATTAAAGTGTGTCTTACATTAATCGAACATTTATGCACGTTTAATAAGTGTTCATTCCACCTTTCCTTTGAAATTTTAATAGCTAACTCTTGTTCCCAGTCTCTTCTGATACCCTCCATAGATGGTATTTCTACATTTAAGATAATATTATACAAATATGATATTAAGTTTGCTGATTCAGCTTTTATCTGCATTGCATCATCCAATACATCTGCTGGGCTATTATAATGATCTTTTGTGTATTTTTTCAAATAGTCGCATATTTGAAAATATTTAAAATATTGATTATTTCCGAGTTTATATTTTATTTGTAATTGTTGAAATGAAAGTAATTTTCCAGTTTCATATAAGTCACCGAACGTTTTAATTTCTAGTCTATCCCAATGTGTGAAAGATTTATCTATAGTAGAGGGATTAAACAAAGGGTTATTAACTATGGGAGATAAAAGTGATAAATTTCTTAATTTTTAATTTTGTTTTATTTGTTTCCAAATTCAGATTGTGCTATGTATAATTGGGTTCTTATTATAATTTATATTATTCAGTTTCATTGGTGAGAGGAGGATCGCTCCAATGTTTCCAGAGGAGCAATCCTCTTTCTCCATTACAATCCAGTCCACTTGCTGGGCAGAGTTATCCATCAGTTGAATCATATTTTTAATATTTACTGACCAATAATAATACATGAAATTAGGTAGTGCTAAACCCCCTAATACTTTAGGTTTATTCAAGTGAGTTTTTTGTATTCTATGTGATTTATAGTCCCATATAAAATTAGTGATATCCGAGTCCAGTTTAAAAAAAAACCTTCTTTGGTAAGTATATAGGAATCAATTGAAATAGGTATAAAATTTGTGGTAGAAAGATCATTTTTATTGCATTTATTCGGCCTATTAAAGACATCGGGAGCGTTTTCCAAAATTTAATTAGTGTGTTTAATTTATTAAGTAGGGGATCAAAATTTGCTTTAAACATACCTTGATATGCTCTAGTAATTTCGATTCCCAAGTATTTAAATTTTTCTGTAGCTATTTTAAAAGGGAATTTTAAAAGATGTGTTGAATCTTTCGGTTTTATTGACATAATTTCACTTTTATTCCAATTTATTCTGTACCAGAAAAAGATCCAAAGTCTTCAATTAAATTTAATATATTTGGTATAGTGATTTGAGGTTTTGTAATGTACAGTAATATGTCATCCGCGTATAAAGATATTTTATTATTTGAATCTTTAGTATTATACCCATGGATATCAGGGTGTATTCTAATTTTTTCTGCTAGCGGTTCAATAATAAGAGCAAACAACTGTGGTGATAATGAGCATCCTTGTCTATTTCCCCTTGATAGTTGGAATTTCGAGGATAATATGTTATTAGTTAATATTCTAGCTGTAGGTTTATTATATAATAATTTAATCCATAGAATAAAATTCTCTCCCAGTTGGAATTTTTGTAATACTTTATCCATATAATTCCATTCTACTTGGTCAAATGCTTTTTCAGCATCCAGCGAGATAATTGATAATTCTTGTTCTTCAGATTTGTGTGAGTGCATTATGTTGAGTAAACGTCTCATATTGTTAGATGAGTATCTCTTAGGGATAAACCCCGTCTGATCTGGGTTTATTAATTTACTAATATATTTACTTAATCTTCTAGCTAATGTTTTCGCTAATATTTTTTGATCTGTGTTTAACAATGCTATAGCTCTATATGAACCCGGTTCTTCTAAATCTTTGTCTTTCTTAAGTATTAGTGTAATCGTTGATTCCGCTAATGTATCAGGTAGTATTTGTTTTTTAAAAGCATATTGGTACATTTTTTGTAATCTTGGTATAATTTTATCATAGAAGCTTTTATAAAATTCATTAGTAAATCCATCCGGGCCTGGTGTTTTTCCATTCTTTAATGAGTTTATTGTATCTTCTAATTCCTTAATTGAGATTTGTGCACCCAATTCCTCTTGTTCCTTCAACTCTAACTTTGGAAGATTACAATTATCCAAAGACTCTGTGATTTTATTGGAATCAATTGTCGTTTTAGATGTATACAAATTCTCATAAAATTGCGCAAATCTTTTATTAATATCCTTCGGTGCAGTTAATAATTCCCCTTTATCCGATTTAATCTTTGGGATAGTATGTTCTTTTTCTCATTTTTTTAACTGGCGAGCCAAAAGTTTATGCTGTTTATTCCCAAATTCAAAGTGCTCTTGCTTTGTAATTTGAAAAAGTCTTATAAGTTTGGCTGATAATAATGTATTTAATTTAAATTTCAAAATTATTATTTTATTATGTTTATCTATTGATGGATCTTTAGCATTATCTATATCCATTTGTCTAATAAGTTCTTCTAACTGTCTTTGTTCATTCTTATTCTTTTTATTTTGAAAAGCTTGATATGAAATTATAATGCCCCTAATGTATGCTTTAAAAGATTCCCATAATACAGTAGACGATATATCTGGAGTGTCATTTATTTGAAAAAAAGGCATCCATTTGTTCTTTTAAATATATACTCGCTTGTGGATCTTTTAGGATTTGAGAATTAAATCTCCAAAACGATTTATTCTTAGACATTCCTTCCAGTTTTAAAAAGAAAGTTAGTGGAGAATGGTCTGAAATCGAATTTGTATGGTATGTTGGGTTAAAAGTATGAGGGATTAATTTTGTATCCAGCAGGAAATAATCTATACATGAATATGTTTTGTATACCATTGAATAAAATGAGTATTCCCTGCCAGTTGGGTTAACAATTCTCCAAACATCTGCTATATTAGTATTGTTTATGTAAGTATTGAGAAGTTCACCGGTTTTAGATTTCATATTCCCTCTGTTTTTGGCTTGATTTATCTAAATATGGATCTAAAACAGTTAAAGTCTCCTCCTATTATAACATTTTGATAGTTAGCCTCTGCAATTATGTTCAAAATTTTATTTTAAAAATGAGGGTTGTCAAAGTTAGGCGCATATATATTTACCAAGGTAATTGGAGTATCATGAATTTCTCCATTAACTATTAAGTATCTCCCTTCAATGTCTGTTCTGATATTCTTTGCTTTAAATGGTATACCTTTTCTTATAATGATTGACGTACCTCTAGATTTCGAAGTAAATGAAGAATGGTATGTTTGACCTATCCATTTTGTCCTATTTATTCTCCTTTTAACGTAGTTAAAATCGATTGGTCAAACCTAGTTATTCCATTAGGTTATCAAAATTTACTGCAGCTTTCAATTTTAAGAAAGCATCATTAAGCCTCAGTTTTAAAGACAATTTTAACAAGATCAAGAATCTTTCCTCAAATACTTTGATGCCTAACTGTACACAAGCTTTTTATTATTTGAAAATCACAATCCAAATTAATACTACTGCAAATTACTTTCAACTTAAACTGAATGCATGGGATTTGGTTACCTTTAAAAGACAATTGATTCATAGAAGCTTTGAAGTTTGACCAAAAATAAAATCACCAACCAAAGCCTGCTTAACAATCTATCACTCACTGATTTCAAGTCAGTGAACATATTGCCATATGTCAAAAAGTTCCAATCTTGGGGGGAAGAAATGACCTGTCATTGTCAAGCAGTGGTTGGGGAAAAAGCAGGCAAAATGATTGCCCACTTCCCCCCCAACCCGTTTGACAATAGAGTTGCTGCCCGACAGCACCAGAGACTCAGGTTCGATCTGGACTACATTTTGGACTCAAAGCATCAACCATTTATTTAGATGCTGCACTAGTTGCTGAGTTTTTCCTGATTTTTTTTTTTTTTTTTTTTTAACACACTAGATAATAAGAGTAAATCAAAACAGTGCCAAACATTTGCTTGGCCACTGGAATATTGTCCAGTATTGGAATATCTGGAATATCGTTCAATCCTACACTTTGGGAAAGATAAGTTGAAGGAGGTTGTTAAATTATTCCAGTGAGAGACCTTTAGTTATGCAAGTAGACTGGAGTCACAGTTCTCCTTGCAATTAGATGCCTGATATGACAGATCATTAAAATCAAAGGTATAAACAGGAGAGAACAAATGATCCTATTATTGAGGGTGGTCAGGAACCAAAGACTATAGATTGAGGCAGATGGCAAAGGGGCCAGAAGGGATGAGGAAATTATACTCAATAAAGGGCTTGGGTCTAAATGCATGTCCAGAGGAGAAGGCAGATGGAACTGGAAGAAAGAGCTGGATAAGTGTTTGAAGGAGTTACATTGGCAAAGAGAAAGATGACCCAAAAATAATTTGTTTAGACTGGATAATTCTGCAATAGCAAATGGTTTTGGCCCAGGTGAATCAAACATAAGGCAGTTGATCCAGATCCAGCAAAGGGTGAACTATTTACTTACCACAAACATTCAAGTCTACACCCCTGAGAAACAAAGTGGAAAGGAGGATCATTACCATAGTAAAACCTATGGCAAGAATGATTTTTGGAAGAGGAAAAGCATTAATGGCATCCAAGGCAATAATAATTTCCAATGCCTTGGCCTTGCAAAAATTATGTTGTGGCTGTGACTCAACTTTGGTTATAAAAAGTTCTGGAGTGAGTACCAAGGCTAAAATGGTAAGAACCTAATTGCTTACGTAAAATAACATTGGCAGAGAAGGAATTGAAGGATGGAGCAGGTAACATTCTTTCACCACCCTTTGTTATTCAGGAAATATGACATTAGACGATTTACCAGGTGGGGAGACAAATAGAGTGAAATCACTTGACAAAGCTAGTAGCCATGAATGAAAGCAGAAGAGTTTATTTGCAGAAAAATAATCAATAGAGGGCATAGTCTATTGAAACATTACATTTAAACTCACTTTTTCTTTTCATGAGTGCTCTGGTCATCCACTGTTTTATTTTCTGCCGTTTTTCCTAATTAAAGAGAAAATATGCCAATGAGAGTTCGTTGTTCATACAAGTAACTCACAAATGTCCTAAGGGACAGAGTGTTTAGATTTTTTTGCTCTCATAAATACTTATCAAGATTGTTAAGCATTTTTGGTCTCCTAATTTGCAGGAGGCCATTAGGGAGGGAGTGCAGAATAGGTTTACCAGGTTAATGCCCAGGACGGCAGGACTGAAGTATGAAGAAAGAAGGGGTCAACTGGGCTTCTATTTGCTGGAATTTATAAGGATGAAACGAGATCTTATAGAAACACACACTTCTTAGAGGATTGGACAGGGTAGATGCAGGAAAAATGTTCTCGATGTTGGGGGAGTCCAGAACCAGGGGTCAGTTTAAGAATAAGGCGTAGGCCATTTAGGACTGAGATTAGGAAAAACGTTTTCACCGGAGAGTGATGAATCTGTGGAATTCTGCCACTTTAGGCAGTGGAGGCCAATTCATTGGATGTTTAAGAGTTAGATTTAGCTTAGGGCTGAGGGAATCAAGGGATATGGGGGGAAAAGCCAGAACAGGGTACTGATTTTGGATGATCAGCCATGATCATATTGAAAGGCGGTGCTGGCTCGCAGGGCTACTCCTGCACCTATTTTCTGGGTTTCAATGATCATTCAGGAGTTCTAACAATGTGGCTACAGCAAGCATTAATTCAAACATGAATGAGTCTTCAGAGTATATTTACTAAAGCATATTGGAAGCAGTGAACAAATTTAAAAAGACAGCTTTGTAAACAAAAGTTGCCATCTACCAACATGATCATGAGACGTTTCCGTATGCATCAGCTGAACATAAGACAATGGATTATGTTAATTAGCCAATACCAAACCAGAAATCTTCATCATAAGTTATTTCATCCCATTGAGAGAGATGAACGAAATGTCCAGACCAGACTAACTTTAGTACTTGGCACATCAAACGTCAAGCAAAATATGAGGTGCTGTTCCTCCAATTTGCAGTGGGCCTCACTCTGGCCATGGAGGCCCAGGATGGAAAGGTCGGATTCGGAATGGGAGGGGGAGTTGAACTGCTGAGCCACCGGAAGATCAGGTTGATTATTGCAAACTGAGTGGAGGTGTTGTGCAAAGCGATCACCAAGCCTGCGCTTGGTCTCACCAAGGTTGATCATACGCTGAATAATCCAACCACATTTTTGTTTGGAAGTGGAAATAAATGATAGAAATTGCATTCATTGCAACGTGTAAAAAGAGTTGAGATACTGTATTGTAGTTTTGCTGCATGTCATTGTGGTATATATCATGTCTTGATTGGTGAATATGTTTAGTTTGTGACTTTATTTGAAGCAGAAATAATATGTGAACGCTTCATTGAGCATAATTCCGACTGGTAAATACACACTTCGTCCGAGCACATTATCGAACGCGTCATGCAAGCAGTCTTAAATGACCACCTAAACTGTCATTTGGCAACCATAAATGCTGCCTAGGTTGCCCGGCTGGCATCAGAGAAAAAAGTGAGGTCCCTGGACGCTGGTCGGACAGCAGCTGATTGGAGAAATAGGCTGAAGCGGATTTAAAGTGAAGCTGGTTGGTGATTGGATGCAACCCCTTAGAGACAGCGGCTGATTGACCACCAAATAATCGGGCACAAAAAATTGAATAGGAAAAGAAAAAAAATTGGAATTCCGATATAAATATCATGCCTGGGGACGGCAGATATTTACTATCTGTAGTACTAAATTTTCCAGCAGATTCTCCAATGCAGGTGACTTGGCAAAGCAGGCATGAGACAGGCCCCTGGCGGAATTTATGCAGAATTTTTTGGATAATCATACCTCGAAACAACAGTTTTCTTGCATGTTTACCCTTAATTTCTCGCAGGGTCTTCCCCACTCACACAAAACCCCTCACTGCTCACTCAGGGAACCCCACCCACCCTGACCTTTGCTCACTCACAGGGACCCCCTCACTGCTCACACTCACAGAAAAACCCTCACCTTTGCTCACTCACAGGGGGACCCCTCACTGCTCACTCACAGGAAACCCCTCACCATTGCTCACACTCACAGGGACCCCCTCACTGCTCATTCACAGGGAACTCCCTCGCCTTTGCTCACACTCCCAGGGAAGTCCCTCACTTTTACTCACTCACAGGGACTCCTCCGCTCACCAGGGTTCACACACTCCCACTACTCGTTTTAAAACACTTATTGACACCAACAAGGCCCCGACCCTGCAGCCGCGCCCCAGCCTTTCCCAGCCCAGTGCCCACTCTCTCACTCCACCAGGTCTTGCCTTGTCCCGCCTCTGGACGTCTCCCTCCTTCAATTACAGAACTCTATCCTCAGTTCCCACCCCCCCCCCATCTCTGACCGACGCCTCCCTCCAATCATCACGCTGAATCATCATGCCCCCCCCTCCAACTGCCTGCTGACCGACGTCTCCCTCATCCAATCGGTGCTTTCGATCATCAGTCCCACGGTCTCGCAGAACGTCATTTATAGATTTGAGATTTAGACATATTTTCTTTTTTAACGAACTTCAAATCTGCGGAGAAATCTCATGCCTGTAAAGACATGGCAGCAAAACTGGCCAAGCACAAAGGAGACCATTCTGTCCCATCTACTAATTCTGCTAATTGCACAATTCTTTGTATCTTTTGTCCACCAGTTAAAGAGCAGCAAGATGTTGAACCAGACTTTAAAAAAGAGCACAGATTTTCTATTGCTAGACCAACTGAAAATACACCCATTTCACTCAAATAATTGGACAAATTTGCTACATGCACATGCTAAAAAATGGTCACATACATCAATTTGAGAGAACATCGCAGAACAGAATGAAGAAAATTTTAGAGCACAGATAATTATTTAGCTGTAAAGATGGTAAAATGCTCAGCTTCATTAATATCGAAAGATTCATTTATAATAGTTTATAATTAAATATTGAGCATCTTATGCTACATTGAACTGAATTTTGCACAAGAATACTTACCATCATTTGGCACTTCAGCAGGCTGTGGTGTGGTTGGATTTCTAGCAGGTTCGCCAATTTGCTGCACATCTTTTTTGCAAGCCTGCTTCAAAAGTGGAGGCACTGGCATTGCCTGTTTTACTTGACCAGAAGGCACTGGACTCTTAGTCGGAACCAAATTATCAGACAGAACCCGCACTTGAAGAGGCGGACGTTGCTGGCCTACATTGCAAGTAGTTGCCATGCTTCTTGGATGCGGTGGATTCTGCAAATTTCGCTGAGATTTCATAACACGATCCATGGCTGCCACCTTTCAAAATAATAATTTTCAGACAACAGAAGTAATTTTTTGCACAAGTAAATGCAACAAGCCTTACTCACCAAACATTATTCCCACTCTGTTTAAATGCACTGGCCAAAAATAAATCACGCTGCAAATGCTGGCTAACAATAAAGCCCTTGTCCCACTGTACGAGGTAATTCCCGAGTTCTCCCGAGTTTTCCCCCCGATTCGAACTCGGAGAATGTCCGTAGCGGGCTCATAGGAGTTCGTGGATGTCTCATAGCGGCTCGTAATGCTAATGGTAGGTACTCGGGACATCCGATAACTCGTGACGTTTTTTCATCCCTGTAAAAAATGTCCACGAGTACAAAAATACTCGTGATGAAAGAAATTTACTTTTTACTCGTAGTTAGACAATTACGAGCCGCTACGAGACATCCACGAACTCCTACGGACCCACTACGGACAGTCTCCGAGTTCGAATCAAGGGAAAACTCGGGGGAAAACTCGGGAGAACTCGTGAATTACCTCGTACAGTGGGACAGGGGCTTAGGACAAATTGCTGGAGTAATTCAGCAGTATCTCTGGAGAACATGGAGAGGTGACATTTTAGGTCAGGATCATTCTTCAAAATCAGATTCAGAGTAAGAAGGGTCATGACCCAAAACATCACCTGTCCATGTTCTTCAGAAATGCCACTAGACCTGCCGAGTTACTCCAGCAATGTATCCTCATTTATGTCATGTTCTGCAAATCCCCAAAAATTAGATTCTCCACAGATCTGCTTTTACTCAATTATTAGTTGAATCAGGGACATCAAATCTCAGTCCAAATTTTCAAGTGTACAAAATTGGCATTCAGCATCCCACAATGCAGATGTCAGCCAATAGCAGGGAGATGCACAAAAATGACCATTATTTACTGCATCCCAAAAGGCAAACTGGAAAATTCTTAAGAAGAGACTCATTAACAGATCATATGTTAAGGTTATAAAGAGAACTGTTACCTGACCTGCTAGAGGAACTCAAGAGGTCAAGCAGCATCTCTGGAGGGAAATGGGCAGCCAACATCTCAGGTTGAAGAAGGGTCTCGACCTGAAACATCACCCATTCCTTCTTTCAAGAGATGTTGCCTGTCCTGCCATGTTACTCCAGATTTTTTTGTGTCTATCTCAGGTTGAAAACTTCAATTGGACCTCACCAGATATTCTCCAGATTCCAGCATCTAAAATCTTGTGTCTTTAAATCAAGTTAACCTTTCAACTGAAGTGTCAGGGCACTTGGATACAAGAATATTGTCCTGTACTGATTTATAAATATGGTGCACAAAATACCTTTCCAGCTGCAATGTGTCCTGCTGGTTTCTCCATTTCTAACCAAAATTCTGCAAAAAGAAAGAAACAAATATGCAGCTTTCCCCAACACATACATCCGTTTCTATTGGTATAACCAATTGCAAGCCCAAGACAGATTTAGTTTCCCAAATATGCAAGTTCTCAGCAATAGAAACACTGAATATGGAACTTGCAAAAACAATTGGAAAGAGTCAAAACAAGAATACACTCACTAGTTTGTGGAACTAGCAAATTGAAGTACGTTCTACTAAACTCATCCGACAACAGGCATATATTCATACACCTGGAACACGATAATATTGCAAGTCAGTTTTTAAAAAATTAACTTTTGTCATCCTCTTAAAAGCAGGAACCAGCAAGAACAAGGAGTGTTCACACAGCAATATGAAACGCACAGATTGCAATACAGGCCATCTAGTCACCAAATTCTTTTCCAATGTGCAGTGCATTTGCTCGCTAATCTGATTAAAGCATTTAAAGATCATAAAATAAATAACAATGCAATTTCCATTGGATGAGTGCAAATCTGTAGATTTACGACAGATCAAAAATAAATGACAGACCATAAGCCATAGGAGCAGAATTAGGCCATTCCGCCTGTCGAATCTGCTCCACCATTCAATCATGACTGATCTGTTTTGCCCCTCAACCCCATTCTCGTCTTCTCCCCATAACTATTGATGTCCTAACTAATCAAGAACCTAGCCACCTCTGCTTTAAAAATACACTGTGCGTGCCTCCATTGTCATCTATAGCAATGAATTGCACATATTCACCACCCTCTGGCTAAAGAAAATTCCTCCTCATATCTGTCTAAAGGTATGTCTCTATATTCTGAGACTGTGCCGTCTGGTCCTAGACTCTTCCACTACTGTGGACATCTTCTCAACATCCAATCTGTCTAGTCCTTTCATTATTCAGTAGGTTTCAATTAAATCCACCTTATCCTTCTAAACTCCAGCAAGTATAGGTCCAGTGCCGTCAAAGACTCAAAAAACATTAACCAAAATCATCCCTGGGATCATTCTAGTGAACCTCCTCTAGACCCTGTTGAATGCCAGCACATCCACCCTAAGATATGGAGTCCAAAACTGCAGACAAGATTCCAAATGTGGCCAGTCAGTCTTATAAAGTCTCAGCATCATCCTTGATTTTACATTCTATTCCTCTTGAAATGAATGCTAATATTGCATTTACCTACTGATTCAATCTGCCAATTAACCTTTTAGGAATCCTGCAGTAGCACTCCCGAGCCCCTTTGATTTCTGAATTCCCTCCCAATTTCCAGAACAGTCTATGCCTTATTCCTTCTAAATTGCAAGCCAGCGAGAAATGGCCCCCTTTATTCCCACTCACAGCTTCTGCCAGTTCACCAATTTTCTGTCCATGATAGTACCTTGCCTCTAATACCATGAGCTCCTATCTTGTTTAACAGCCTCACATGTGGCACCTTAAAGGCCTCCTGAAAATCCAAGTAAACAACATCCACTGACTCACCTTTGTCTATCCTGTTTGCTTCTTCCTCAAAATATACCAACACATTTGACAAACAAAATGTCCCCTCAAAACCATTCTGACTTCAGCCTATTTTATCATGTGCTTCCAGGTACCCTGAAATCTTATCCTTAATAATGAGCAGTAAAATCTTACCAACCACTGACGTCAGACAACACAGCCTATAATTTCCTTTCTTTTGCCTCGCTCCTTTTGAGACCGTAGTTACATTCACAATTTTTCAATCCTCTGGAGCATCCCTGACTAATGATTCTTGAAGGATCACTGCTAATGCCTCCACAACCTCTACAACTACCTTTCAGAATTCTGGGATGTAGCCCACCTGGTCCAGATGACTTATCCACCTTCAGACCTTCCAGCTTCCCAAGCATCTTCTCCTCAGTAATATTGACTGCACTCTCTTCTGCCCTCCACTCTTGAATTTCTGCCATGTCGCTGGTGTCTTCCACAATAAACACCAAAACAAAACAGGTATTCAGTTCACCCGCAATTTGCTCATTACTATTTCTCCAGCAACATTTTCCAGCTGTCCAGTGTCTATTATTGCCTCTTTTACTCTTTATAGAAATTTAATGCATTTTAGTATCCTCATATTATTGGCGTTTACCATCACGTTTCATCTTTTCCTCCCCTTATTGATTTTTTATGTGCTCTGTTGATTTTAAAACCTTCCCACTAATCTTTGTCATATTATAGGTCTTATCTTTTGCTTTGTCCTTGGCTTCCTTTGTCAGCCAGTTGCCACATTCTCCCCTTACAGTTTTACTCTTTGGAATCAAAAGATCTCGAGTGTTTGCTACTCCCCAAAACGCCTGCTTCATCATTCCTACTTGGCTCCCCTACCAATCAACTTTAGCCTGCTACACTCGCATGCCTCTGTATTTGCCTTTACTCAACAGTAATGCTGATATATCTGATTTTAGCTTCTCTCCCAAACTTCAATTTCAATTCTGCCATTTATGGTCGATGCCTTGGAGTTCCTTCATCTTAAGCTCCCTAAATCAAACCAGGTTAATTACACACAAAATCCAGAATTGCCTGTAGCCTGCTGGCTCAACCAAATCAAGTCAAGAGAGTTTATTGTCATGTGTCCCAGATAGGACAATGAAATTCTACCACAAACTACTCCCAAAAGCAATTATACAGGCATTCTACAAATTCCTTCTCTAGTACCAACTTAATTTTCCCAGTCTACTGCATATTGAAATCCTCCATGACCACTGTAACACTGCCTTCCTTACATGCCTTTTCTACCTCCTGATGTAATTTGTACCCTACATCCTGTCTGCTAACTCCAATTAGGAAGTTCTTACACGTACAAATTCATAACTCTTCCCACAAGGATTAACATCTTCTGATCCTATGTTGTTTCTTGCCAGGGATTGGATATCATTCTTTATCAACAGAGCCATCCCACTCCCTCTGTCATTTCAATAGGCAATTGAGAATCTTGAGCAAAAATAAATAAGCGAGTTTGGTATTCCGACTGCTCCCTACTCTGCATGCCCAGGTCAAAGGTCACTATCAATAAACAGCCCTAGAAAGCAGTGGAGCAGTAGACCTTCATTTCTTCTGGTTTTTCCAGCTTTGATTCTTCTAGGTAAGAAAATACTGCTTTCAAACTAAGATATAGTTGTATTTATTGTTCCTTTGTTAAAAGCTACGGTTATTTTGTCATTTTTATTGATTAGAAAGGGTGCCAGGGGATATAGGGCAAAGGCAGGAGAATGGGGTTGAGAGGGATCGATAGATCAGCCATGATTGATCAGACAGGATCCCCCAGGGTTGCATCCTTAGCCCCCTACTGTACTCCTGTACACATATGACTGTGGCCAGGTTCAGCTCCAACTCCATCATCAAGTTTGCTGATGACACTGTGGTGGTGGGCCTGATCTCCGATAACTATGAGAGGCCCTACATGGAGGAGGTGGCTGATCTGGCACTCTGGTGTTAGGACAACAGCCACCTCTTGAACGTCACAAAAACTAAGGAGCTGATGGTGGACTTTAGAAGGGCACAACATCTGAGGACGTACACGCCACTGGAGATAAATGGGACCACTGTGGATTGGGTGAGCTGCTTTAAATACCTGGGAGTCCACATCACAGAGGATCTGACATGGACAACACACACTGCCGCACTGGTGAGTAAGGCAAGGCAGCATCTTTACCACCTCAGACAGCTGAGGACATTTAGAGTCTCTCTGAGAATCCTTCAGTGCTTGTAATCTGGGGCTGTAGAAAGCATCTTGTTCGGCAACATCACAATCTGGTTTGGGAACAGCTCTGCCCAGGACAGGAAGGCTCTGCAGAGTAGTGCGTATGGCCGAACACACTATGGGAAGTATACTCGCCCCCCCCTGCAGGACCTATACACCAGGAGGTGCAGATCCAGAGCCAGCAACATTATGGAGGACCCCTACCACCCCAGCAAGACTGTTCCAGCTGCTACGGTCAGGCAAACGTCTCCCTGTCATGCTGTGAAAACAGAGAGGATGAGACAGTTTCTTCCCAGAGGCCATCAGAACTGTAAACTCTTATCTCACCAGGGACATATTTACTGTACTCATTTACTGTCGTGTTGCGTTTTTTTAAATAATTATTTTCTAACATGTAAATACTGATTCTGTTCGATTCTGTAGTTTTTGTACAATCCGCAGGCAGTCACTTTCATGGAACTGGATTTAACAGATCTAAAGATGCAATGGCTTTTACATTCATCTTTTAAAGATTTAAACTGCTATATCATAACTCAGTGTTGATTAATGTGCCTACATAACCGATCACACATTGGTGATATGTCATGGAAACGGAGATTAAAATCTGTCAACCACTGGACCAGTGACATGGACGTTTAAATTAAAACGTGCCGAGGAATACGGGGCAACTAAAATGCACCTAAACTTCTTCAGCGGGACACTGAAATCCAGCTTCACTGAAGCACTAGGAGTGCGGCCACTAGCTTAGCATATTACACTTCCGCAGTTATAAATGTCGATAGACTGAAGCAGCACAAACGAACGCCAAGGAAAATCGCAAGCAAACATGGGTGGGGATATTTACGGAACCCAGAACTTGCATCCAAGAGATAGTCACCACTTAACTTGAAGGGTTCAGCCCATTGAAGATCGAGTTAGACTGCGACTCGGCGTCGATAGCCGCCCTGTGGGGCCCATGGGACTAGAGGCAGCGGCCGGCTCAGAGCGGGAGGGAGGAGGGAGGAGGGAGGGTCCCGGTGGAGGCTGCGGTCCGGCGCAGCCATCGCTGTGGCCGACAAACTAGAGGCCGGGGCCCGGAGAAACACCTGGTAGAGGGAGAGCCGGACTCCCTGCCACCCTGCCCGGGCAGCCAGCGCGGCCCACCTCACCGACCGAGGATGTGGGGGGAGGATGATGGTGGCTGCGGCCAATGGCACGAAACTAGAGGCCGGGGTCCAATTCACCGGCACCCTCCTCCTCCTAGAGACGGGAGACACCCGCAGGCGCAGCACACACCGTGTGGAGGGAGAGCCGAAAACCCCTCGCACTGGGGCAGCCGACAGCCCAACTTGCCGACCACCCGACGGCCCAATTCACCGACCGTCCAACTTACCGACGGCCCAATTCACCGACGACCACACCACACCCCGACCCGACCGTGCGCTTCCGCTCCGGCTACCGTTTAAATTCAAACCCGCCGCTCTTTAACCCGCCTCGCGCTCCCATTGGACGGTGCCGCCGCCAGGCTCGACCGCTATTGGCTGAGCTGCAAAGAGCGGACATACGCATGCACGCACCGCCGTATGTAAATGAGGGCGCTACCCCACGTGACGAGTATAGGTCTCTCACTGGAACAAGGCCAGTAGGAAAGATACTTGGGATCTTTGGTAGTCACATTAGAAAATAGGTGCAGGAGATTATCCATTCAGTATGATCATGGCTAATCATCCAGAATCAGTACTCTGTTCCTGCTCTGTTCCCCCCCCCATATCCCTCGATTCCGTTCGCCCTAACAGTTATATCTAACTCTCTCTTGAAAACATCCAGTGAATTAACTTCCACTGCCTTCTGTGGCAGATAATTCGACAGATTCACAACTCTCTGGGTGAAAATGTTTTTTCTTAAGAATAAGGGGTTGGCCATTTAGGACTGAGATAAAGTCCTAAATACTTTATCTCAGTCCTAAATGGCCAACCCCTTATTCTTAAACTGTGACCCCCTGGTTCTGGACGCCCCCAACATCGGGAAATGTTTTCCTGCATCTAGCCTGTCCAATCCCTTAAGAATTTTATATGTTTCTATAAGATCCATTCTTTCATCATATGTCAGTCCTGCCATCGCGGGAATTAACCTGGTGAACCTAAGCTGCACTCACCCTCAAATTTTTTTTACAAATACTTTATCCCAAAAACAAAATCAACATGCATTCATATCAAAAGCTGCCTGTATCGGCAGTTTACAAACAAGACAAAAATTCAAATTAAAATCCCGCCATCCTTGTCTATAATACAATCGACCTCCCGCGGCGACCAGCGTTCACGGAAGCCTTCCAGCGTCCCCGTGGACGCGCGTGTTCCCTCTCCAGGGACACGTGGGCACGGACCTAACCCCGAAAAGGGGCAGGCAGCCGACTCCTGTGCAGCCGTCGACTGCACGCTGCCTGGACCCGCGAATGGCCATCTTGGCCAGGCCCAGGAGCAGACCGACAGGGAGACCCTCCACCCTCCCGACCCTCCCCCCTCTGTACCAGGTGCCCAAAAATCAGGAGTGTCGGACTAAAATTGGGACAAAACTTGAGGAGCAGCCCCTTCAGATACTCGAACAGGGGCTGCAACCTCTCACATTGTACATACAAATAGTACACGGACTCCTCCTCGCCGCAGAAGTGACACGCGGCGGACGAGTCCGTGAACCGGCTCAAGTACCCGTTTCAGGCCACGGCTTTGTGCAACACTCTCACCCCAGGTCCCTGATGTAAAGGGGGAGGACTCCCTTGTAGAGAGAGCACTCTCTCAAATTAGGAGTTCAAAATTGTACACAATACTCCAGGTGCGGTCTCACCAGGGCCCTGTACAATTAAAGAAGGGTCTCGACCCGAAACGTCACCCATTCCTTGGGGTGGGAGATTGCAACCTTCACGTGATCCGCCCTGTTTCGACAAATGCAATCAATCCGGCGTGCACAATCAAATAAGATCAAATAGAACAAGTTGTCCGACAACTTTAGGCTGTGCACGGCATACGCAAGAAGAAGAAGTCACCCATTCCTTCTCACCAGAGATCCTGCGTGTCCCACTGAACTCCAGCTTATTGTGCCTATTTGCAGTAGGACCTCCTTGCTCCTATACTCAAATCCTCTCGCTATGAAGGCTTTCTTTACTGCCTGCTGTACATGCATGCTTACTTTCAATAACTGATGTACAAGGACATTCAGGTCTTGTTGCACCTCCCCTTTTCCTAATCTGACCATTCAGATAATAATCTGCCTTCATGTTCTTGCCACCTGTACATGTATCCACATTATACTGTATCTGCCATGCATCTGTCCACTCACCCAACCTATCCACCCTGCAGCCTCATAGCATCCTCCTCGCAGCTCACACTGCTAGACAGTTTTGTGTCATCTGCAAATGGAGACATTGGAGTCGTAGAGAGACACAAATGCTGGAATAACCCAGCGGGTCAGGCAGCATCTCTGGAGAGAAATAATAGGTGACATTTCGGGCCGTGACCTTTCTTCAGACTGAGAGTCAGGCAGGGCCAGATTTACGTATAAGCTAGACAAGCTTAAGCTTAGGGCCTCGAGATCTAGGGGGGCCTCTGCTCGCTCCACCAAGATGTGATAAAACTTTTGAGATAGTGGCGTTGTTACAAAAACC
Source organism: Malacoraja senta (assembly GCA_038087875.1). Lineage (NCBI taxonomy): Eukaryota > Metazoa > Chordata > Chondrichthyes > Rajiformes > Rajidae > Malacoraja > Malacoraja senta. The sequence goes on along the minus strand of CM075982.1, from coordinate 56,994,359 downwards.
TACCATCGGTGCTGCTGTGGGATAGTGGCATTGTTACAAAACCTACCATCGGTGGCGCTGTGCTTGCGATTCCGGGGGCTTTGGTGGTGTAGGGGGGAGGGGGGAGGGGGGGGTGAGGGATAAAAATGCAGGTGAGGTATATATTCGTTGTGGAGAGGAATTTGCTCCACAGATCCTTGGATCATTGGAAGTGCAGGACAAAGCAAATGGTATGTAGTTTATTTAACCCTTTTCCCCCGCCGAACCTCACCGCTGCACCTGGGGCCTATCCACCTCGCCAGTGCACTGGGGGCCTATCCACCTCGCATCCGCACTGGGGGCCTATCCACCTCGCATCCGCACTGGGGGCCTATCCACCTCGCCAGTGCACTGGGGGCCTATCCACCTCGCCAGTGCACTGGGGGGCCTATCCACCTCGCATCCGCATGTGGCCGACCCACCTCGCACTGGGCCCACCCAACATTGCCGCCGTACCCGGCCCATCCAGCATCGGCGCCGGACCGGGCCTATCTAACATCGCCACCGGACCGGGGCTCTCCGAACATGGCCACCCGCACCGCACCTCGTCGCCTCACCGGGCTGGGCCGAACCGCGCCGACCCACCGACCATCCGCCCACCGGGACCTCCCACGCATCGCCCGCCGACCCGGACTTTACTGCCCACGGACTCCTACCATCGGGCCCGCCGACCCTCGCCACTCCACCGCCCTCCAGCAGCCCGCAGCCATCACCCTACCTGCAAACTGGTCTCTGCAGTGGGCCTGAAGCCTCCACGCTGCTGATTCCCACTCCTCTGGGTTTGACGTCACTGGGTCCTTGTGCTATTCTGCCCAACCCCGGTAACCTCAGTGGCTGTTCCACTGGGTCTGCCCCCATCCCCCCAAAAATATTTGACCTCAGCTCTTCCCCACCCACACTACAGTCTTCATACCCCCCTATCCCCGACCACCCTCTACCCCCCCCCCCCACCACATATTGCCTCGTCCCCAGTCCACTCACCTGCCTTCCTCCGGCCCCAACACCAATCCCTGCCGTGTGTTCACCATCCCCCCTGACCTCCCCCTCTCCGACACCGAACGGTCGGTCCTCAGCAGAGGTCTTACCTTTGTCCCCCTCCGTCCCCACCTCAATGAGCCCACCAAGACTTGGAGCTCATCTACCGTCGCCTCCGCCTCACAGCGTTCTTCCATGGGAAGGAGTCCTCGCCCCCTATTGATGATCCCTTTTCCCGTCTCCAACGTATACACTCCTCGTGGACCCCCTCCTCGTAGCCCTTCCGGCTTTAGAACTTTTTATCCAAAACTGCCGTCGCGACATCAACCGCCTCAACTTCTCCATTCCCCTGTCTCACTCCAATCTCTACCCCCCCGAACGTACAGCTATCAACTCACTCCGCAACAACCCAGACTGGGTTATCAAACCCGCCGACAGGGGAGGTGCCGTGGTAGTTGGCGCGGGGTCC
>CM075982.1:56819421-56992697 GCA_038087875.1 Malacoraja senta | reverse complement strand
AGAAATGGAATTTAATACTGTGAAATGTGAGGTATCGCATTTTGGGAAGTCTAACATAGGAAAGACCTACCCAGAGAATGATAGGGCTCTAGGGAGTGTTGTAGAGCAGAGGGATCTATGATTGCAGTTGCATGGTTACTTGAAGGTCGAATGGCAGGTAGATAGGGTGGTCAAAAATGTGCTTTTGACACATTGGCCTTTATCACAATATTGAGTATGGAAGTTGGGAGGTCATGTTGCAGTTAGATAAGAGATTGGTGAGGCCGCATTTAGAGTATTTTATTCAGTTCTGGGCATCATGTTATAGGAAAGATGTCAAGCTGGAAACGGTAGAGAGAAGATCTAAGAGGATGTTGCCAGGACTAGAGGGTATGAGGTATAGGGAGAGGTTGAGTTGGCTGGGACTCTATTCCTTGGAGCACAGGAGGATGAAAGGTGACCTTATAGAGGTGCATAAAATCATGAGAGGAATAGATTGAATAGATGCACAGAGTCTCTTGCCCAGAATGGGTGAATCGATTACCAGATGACATAGGTTTAAGGTGAAGGGGGAAAGATTTAACAGAAATCTGAGGGGTGACTTTTTCACACAAAGTGTGGTGTGTGGAACGATCTGCCAGAGGAAAAAGTTGAGGCAGGGACTATCCCAACGTTTAAGAAACAGTTGGACAGGTACATGGATAGGACAGGTTTGGATGGATATAGATAGGTGGGATTATTGTAGCTGGGACATGTTGGCTGGCATGGGCAAGTTGGGCCAAAAGGCCTGTTTCCAAGCTGTATGACTTTATGCCTCTATTACTCTATAACCAGACAGTGGGAAATGTTTGTCTGGTCAACTGCTTGAGCAGTTTCAGAAGGAAAAGAGGAATATACAGTATGAGGTAGACAAAAACGCTGGAGAAACTCAGCGGGTGATGCAGCATATAGAAACATATAGAAACATATAGAAAATAGGTGCAGGAGTAGGCCATTCAGCCCTTCGAGCCTGCACCGCCATTTGATATGATCATGGCTGATCATCCAACTCAGTATCCCATCCCTGCTTTCTCTCCATACCCCCTGATCCCTTTAGCCACAAGGGCCACATCTAACTCCCTCTTAAATATAGCCAATGAACTGGCCTCAACTACCTTCTGTGGCAGAGAATTCCACAGATTCACCACTTTTTGTGTCAAAAATGATTTCCTCATCTCGGTCCTAAAAGTCTTCCCTCTTATCCTTAAACTGTGACCCCTAGTTCTGGACTTCCCCAACATCGGGAATAATCTTCCTGCATCTAGCCTGTCCAACCCCATAAGAATTTTGTAAGTTTCTATAAGATCCCCCCTCAGTCTTCTGAATTCCAACGTTTACAAGCCGAGTCTATCCAGTCTTTCCTCATATGAAAGTCCTGCCATCCCAGGAATCAGTCTGGTGAACCTTCTCTGTACTCCCTCTATGGCAAGAATGTCTTTCCTCAGATTAGGAGACCAAAACTGTACGCAATACTCCAGGTGTGGTCTCACCAAGACCCTGTACAACTGCAGTAGAACCTCCCTGCTCTTATACTCAAATCCTTTTGTTATGAATGCTAACATACCATTTGCTTTCTTCACTGCCTGCTGCACCTGCATTCCTACTTTCAATGACTGGTGTACCATGACACGCAGGTCTCGTTGCATCTCCCCTTTTCCTAATCGGCCACCATTCAGATAATCTATGGAGCGAAGGAATAGGTGATGTTTCGGGTCGAGACTGATGTGGGGGTGGGGGGGGGGGGGCGGGAAGAGGAAAGGAAGAGGCGGAGACAGTAGGCTGTGGGAGAGCTGGGAAGGGGAGGGGAAGGAGGGAGAAAGAAAGAACTACCTGAAATTGGAGAAGTCAATGTTCATACTGCTGAGGTGTTACCTACCCAAGCAAAATATGAGATGCTGCTCCTCCAATTTGGGGTGGGACTCACTCTGGCCATGGAGGAGGCCCAGGACAGAAAGGTCGGATTCGGAATGGGAGGGGGAGTTGAAGTGCTGAGCCACTGGGAGATCAGGTTGGTTAATGCGAACTGAGCGGAGGTGTTGGGCGAAGCGATCGCCAAGCCTGCGCTTGGTCTCACCGATGTAGAGCAGTTGACACCTAGAACAGCGGATGTAATAGATGAGGTTGGAGGAGATGCAGGTGAACCACTGCCTCATCTGGAAAGACTGTTTGGGTCCTTGGATGGAGTCGAGGGGGGAGGTAAAGCGACAAGTGTAGCATTTCCTGCGGTTGCAAGGGAAAGTGCCAGGGGAGGGGGTGGTTCCAGCATCTGCAGTTCTTTCTTAAATATACAGTATAACCTTTGATCGAATCATATAAGATACCATTACTGATATTAATCAATGCCATTCTGATAAAGGGTTAGTAGGGTTCCTGCAAAGCTCCACAGGACCAATCGCAAGATAAGTAATAATAATAATAGAAGGTAGTTCTATAAGTAAAAATGCTTGCAGCTGGCTGTATTTGAGTCTGCTGTCTCATTTTCTACATCAATATGTATTTATTGTTCATTCATAGTTACCTTTCGGAAATACTGAAATAAACACTAGATGAGAAAGGGCCAGAACAAATCAGAATGGGGTTATTGACTTTAAAAATTGATTTAAAAATGTGATGGAATACATGCCCCAATCAGCATCAATGGTGTCGGTGGAAATGGTTAAGAGCTTCACATTTCTAGACATAAGTATCACCAATAATCCATCCTGGACCAACTACCTTGAAGCTACAGCCAAAAAAGCACACCAATGCCTCTACTTCTTCAGAAGACTAAGTAAGTTCAATATGCCTCCAACAACTCCTACCAACTTCCACAGATGCACCATCTTAGGAAGCATACCATTGGGTTGCCTTACAACTTATTTTGGAGACAGCTCTGCCCAAGAAATTACAAAGAATTGTGGATGTAGCCCAGCCCATTGCAACACCAGACTCCCCACCATCAACTCCATATATATCATGATGCCTTGGGAAAGCAGCCCACATAATCAAGAAGCTTTTTTTATCTTGGTCGTTCCCTCCTCTCCCATTTCCCACGGGGAAGAAGTTACAAAAGCATGTATCACCAGACTTTCCCTCTGTTATCAGATTACTGAATGGTATTCACATAAGTTAGGGGACAATCCCTCTGGAACTGTTATGTTGCAATGCTCTAAAAATTATATGTTGCATTCTGGTATTTTTCTTCTTGCACTACCTTGATTATATAATGTATGGTATTATCTTATTTAGTTCGCATTAACAGTGTGGTTTAGAGTGTCTGGTTTCCCTGGCAATGGTACTGACCTCCCCACCATTGAAGGCGTCTATAGGTTGCACTGATATCATCTTGCTCCTACCATTGGGAAGAAAGTACCATAGCCTGAATACATTATCTTAACAGCAACCATCAGGCTCCAGAACACAGCACAATGCTACCTATTTTACATCAGGTTCTAAACTGTTAAAGGAAGGTAACAACATGCATGGTTTTTTTTAAACTTTGAGAACAACTGGAGTTTATTCAACCAAATGCTTGTGAGGCAAAGAAACTAATAAAATATGAAATAATAACAGCAAAATGCTAACCACTACTTCAGCAACTATGATCCACTATGGACTGAGTCTTTGGTTGCCTTACAGACTTTGGTTGTACACTGTTATTGTCTGGTTAACTAGTATTACCCATTATTAATTTGTTGCTTTGTTGATCGTATATTTGTGTGTTTTGCATTAATGGGCCTGCAAAACTGCAGCAAGTAAGAATTCATTGTTTCATTGCTGGTACCTATGACAATGAACCTCTCATAGATGAACTGGGGCCGAGGCCAATTTCAGTTTCAGAGGCCCCCAAACCGAGATCAAGCAGAAGCCCCTCAATTTTAGAGGCCCCCAAATCAAGATCCCTTTGAAGCAGACAGGCATGAGGCCCATGCCAAATGGCACTTGTCCCCCCCCCCCCCTCCCCACTCTGATAGGGCCTGATGACAATTAGACACTTTTGACTCTTGCCCCTGACCTCAGAAGCTTTTAGACCATCTACAGTATTTGAACTACTTTGTCCAAACAAAGGTGTTTGAACATTCCCGAGTTGTCTTGTCAATTTGTGAGCTCATATTCTAACGGAAACTTTTCTCAGACTCAAAATATTGAAATAACAGCATAATTGTAGCTGTGGATTGTGAACTAAAACACTCGGAGACTAAAGCTGGTTGATATAAAAGTCTTTATTCAGATGGTCTGAATTCAAATTTATTTGAGATGGCCTCCAACAGAATGTCTGCGTTGCCTGATGAATAAAGACTTTTACATCAACCAGATTCAGTCTCCAGGTTTTTTAGTTCACATTCCACCGCACTTGGGAGCTCATCTAGGATACGTCCGTGCAACCTCCGCAGTCCACGGGGGTAAGCAATTTTAGGTGTAGCGTCCCACTCTCAGATCTATTTAGCCCTGCAAGCACAGGATCATGAAGTATCAGTGAATGGCGAAGAACTGAAGAGAGAGATAGAAAACTGTGTGCATGTGTATAAGTGTAAGGGGCCAACAGTGCCAGCAGTGCATCGCTGAAAACCAGCTTAAAATGTTGACGGACTGAGCAAAACAGCAGCAACATACTGTATTGCTGACCAGAATGAGTCAGAGGGAGAGAAGGTAATCCTCCCGGAGCCGGGTGACCAAGTCGTGGAGAGGCCTGGAAAGACAGGGTTCACTCCCAGGTGGTTAGGGGCACAGGAGGTGCTACTGACAAATGACACCTGTGCCAGTGTGCAACCAGTGGAAACAATGGACCCTGGTCAGCGAGTTGCATTTGCGCCTCACGTACGCAGGCTTGGGGGGGGGGGGAGGTAGGGGGGATGTAAACTCCAGCGAGAATAAAGGAGGTAAATTTTTATCGGAGAATTAAAGGGTTAGCAATTTATAAAAACGATTCCAGATTAGAACAGACGTTAGACTGTACCGTGATGTCGCTGCACCAGTCCTGGTTAGTATAGAAGCATATTCCACCGCCTCTTGATTACCCCCACTGCCTCTGCTTCGCGGTCCCCTCTGTGTAGTTGAAAGCCAGGCGGTTGCAGCGCATTGTCCAGGGTCGACTCACACATCCAGGTCTCGGTGAAGCACAGGGCAGCGGCTCGAGAGAAGTCCTTGTTTGTTTGGCACAGGAGTTGCAGTTCGTCCACTTTGTTGTTGAGAGAACGTAGATTTGCAAGGAATATATTCAGGAGCGGTGTGCGTAATCCTCGTCACCAGAGTCGGGCGAGTGCTCCAGAGCGCTTCCCCCGGGCCCTCTTCCGTCCCAAGACCTTGAACGCAGCCACAGACCCGCCGACGAGTATGTCCAAATAATCCGGCGAGTGAGGGAGATCTGGAACAATGTTTGGAGGTCCTGTATGTCCGATGATAATGAGTACCTCTCTCATGAAAGTGATCTTTGTGGGATTTTCACAGATGACAAACGAACAAGCACAGACAAAACAGCAAGGAGCAGTATACTGTGGCAGCCATCGTCGGCGCCACCTAATCTACAAATGTATCCACATTATACTGCATCCCGCTATGCATCTGCCCACTCACCCAACCTGTCTAAGTCACTCTGCATCCTTATAGCATCCTCTTCACAGTTCACACGGCCACCCAGCTTTTTGTTATCTGCAAATCTGCTATTGTTACTTTTAATTCCTTCATCTAAATCATTAATGTGTATTGTATATAGCAGCGGTCCCAGCACCGAGCCTTGTGGCTTCCCACTAGTCATTATCTGCCATTCTGAAAGGGAATCGTTAATCCCTACTCATGGTTTCCTGTCTGCCAACCAATTTTGTATCCATGTCAATACCCTGCCCCAAATAACATGTGTTCTAATTTCGCCCACTAATCTCCTGTGTGGGACCTTATCAAAGGCTTTCTGAAAGTCCAGGTACACTACATCCACTGGCTCTCCCTTGTCCATTTTACTTGTTACTTTCCTCTCACCCACACAAGCACACCAAGGGACAAAGTAGTCCACCCACTAACAATACACCAAGGGACAAGTCCACCCACTAACAATCTTATTACACGCAATTTAACTGATGAACTCCAGGCTCTTGCTCACATGTGGCTCTTGATGGAAGCTGGCCTGCAAATGTAAGGGAATGGGAATGCAAACGTGAAAGACATGGAGAATGTGCGTCATCAAAGCAGGATTAAAGCACAGAAGTGTAGCAGTATTTGTATCTAGTAATGAAGGCTGGTTTTGGGAGTTAATGTTGAGTGGGATAGATCAGGGTAGAAAAATATTTGAAAAACAGATGGGAAGGATGGCAGACATTGTGGCACCTTCAAGCCCAAGTTGGTTTTGCATAAAGCCTGTCACCGCTGGCAACTCGTCAGCAGCCTCACGAGAAGGTCCAGCCACAAGAGCTCAATAACAACTCCAAGGTCAGATGCACGGGTTATGATTGGTGAGAATGTAGGGAAAAGGGGTTTCTGGAATAAACAAGACACAAGGTGTCTGGCTCAGCTAAGTGTCGTTTGTTCTTTGCTTTCTGTCTTGGGATTCAGTAAATCCTACAACATCAAGTTGCACAACCTTAAAAATATGGAGCCGTATTGTGGTGAAATTTAGGAAGCTGCACAACAGGACAGGATCAAATATTACAGATCTTAACTTATTTGGATAAAATAAACAGCACAAATCAGTGCTGTAACTGACTACCTGTTGTCCATTTAAATGGATTAGTGGTATCGTCATCTCCTGATGATAACAGCTACCGACTGTAAGGAATCCCCGATGGCAGGGGAATCCCCCACCTCATGGACGATCACACTTACAGTGATGCAGTGCCAGGCCACACCAGAGAGGCCTCCATTGTGTCTGGAAACATGGTCGACAGGTAGGGTTGGCAACTGTCCCATATTAGCCGGGACAACCTGTGTAGGGGTTCTGGTTCCCTTTACTCAACTTCGGGCCCAACTGCCTGAAAAAGGGGTTCCCCTAGGTTCTAGACCTCGGAATTATGGTGGGATATGATAAAAGGTTGACTTGACCAGAGCGTGCTGATGAGAGAAAACAGAAACCAAGACGGACTCAAAGCAAGTCTAAAATTTACAGGCTTTATTTAACAAATGAGAGATCGAATCTCACCAACACTACATAATACGTGACTAAACTTATGCTTTAAACTAATACTATGGGAGAATATTTTCGGGCACGTCGTAAAACTTATTTTACACAATATTACTTGCAAGTACAGTACACCCCCTTTCCCCTTCTTCTCTCAACCTTTATCCTATTTCCGGGAACATCACCAGGTTGTTTGGGGGTACTTACAGCTAGGTTGATGCAGGCTCACGAGCCGTCCAGCAGAGCAGAAAGAGAGCAAGTTCTGGCTTGACTCCTGCTTTTTATACCTGAGTTTCTCCCTTGAACCCCCCCCCCCCCCCCCAGGTGGTCCTCTGGACAAAAGGGTCTTTTGATGATTCCCAGTTTCGATCTGGTATGAGCAATAGGCTTCCGATGATAAGGGGTTTGCTGATGTCATGATCCCTCAGCCTGATCGTTATCCCATCGTCTGCTGGGCTCTGTTGTCCTGATGGATGAGCCATCCACGATGTTGATTGTGCTTGCTGCTGGCCTGTTTACCACCATCTGCTGAGGCTCGGTACCTTCCTTTGTGTATTCCAAGATAATGTCATTATCTCCGTCTCAGCCTTTCCTGCTCACACCATTAGCATAGTGGTGTAATGCCCAGGCCCACAGACAGGTTCGAAACTGGTTCTTCCTTTGTGGATTGTTTTTTTTTCCGTTGCAGTCAGCATGTCTGTTTTAAAAATGTCCATGGTCCTCATCCCCGAGTTCTCCCATAATCTGAGGATTTGCCACAATAACTTACTTGCCCCTACGATACGTCCAGGCTTGCACGGACCGTATCGATTGACAGAGTTAGTGGGCAACTCCTCCAGCCTCAAGAGCTGTAAACACTCCTGGCGAGATGGTGAAATTATGTACCCCGAAAGACCCCTTAATTGCTAAACTAGGCCCTCGAAGCACATTAACTTACACTATACCTCATTTTCTTTAAATCAATCCTACAAACCATACAGTACCATCATGACCATTCCCTTAAAATGCAGGGATCACAACATATGTACGAAACTATTGCAATGGAGTGCAGACATTTTACAGTGACGAGGTGTCGTTACAGCGACGTCGGGCGGCTCGATTTACCAGCTGTTGTAATTTGGCCATCCTCCTCCGCCTTTTAAATTTGCAATTAATGCATAGCAAATACACCACAATTATCATCTGGCAGATGATCAGAACATGGGACACGATGCGGACCCATGCTGGAACTACGATCCAGGACTCCAGGTCCCACCAACTTGGCGACTTGATCTCTTCGATCTCCCTGGCGATATCCAGTGTCTTTTGTTCCAGGGAGAAGAAGTGTTTGTGCGACAACTCGACCGCCACCAGCAACTCTTTTAATTTTTCATTCACTGGGGGAATATCATACCCAAAATGGGCCACATAGTTAAATAAGTCAGTTACATTTTCTCGTACCGAGAGGTGAACCGAAGAAGGTTCCGGGATGGGTACTATTTGCTGCTGTGCCACATGGACTTCTGCCCTGGGTTTAAAACAGAAGCTGCTGTGTGGTATCGGGCACCACAGCTGTGATCCGTGCTGATACCGCTGGGCACTTGTGGTGACACAGTACTTCCCACTGCCTATATACGCCACCTGTGGAGGGACATGGTCTGCCGCTATCGCCTCCATGGTACAGTTTATAGGCTGTGCCCCAACAGTCCTGAACCCACACTGAGGCCTAGCCTCGGCGCCCATGAACTCCCCGGCTCCGACAACCCAAAAGGTCAATCCCTGTCACAGCTTGCTCCCTCACTATGACATAAGGCGGGACCTTCCCGTAGCGAATATGCACCCCCCACGAACAACTCCCACGTTCTCCACTCGGTACAGAGGAGCTGGTCGTGTCGAGGTTCCCATCACCGGGATTCTTACGACCACTCCCTTTATGGTGTGATTGGACTTTCCGCAATCCACCGGTACCGGGTAGGCCTCGGAGGCCACACGAAGCTGACAAGGACTCAAAGTGCTGTTATAAGGGTGTAGCGCTGCTAGGTGCTGGTTGCTTATCCAGGAGGGGACCCGACCTTGCCTCAGGTCTTCCAGGTTGCTCCTCCCCTCCCCCAACAACCACGCACCATACAGCCCACACACCTCATTCTGTGCAGCCTGATCGGATGCATTCCGGTCCTCTTTAATCAAAGCGTTTATCGTTTTTGCATGTGTCTCCAATTGTGCTATGATTTCTTTTAGATGTAGAGTCATTGCCACCTCTTCATGCAGTCCCGATCCTACCACCGCATTTTCCTCCCCCAGAACCTTTCGTAACTGGCCCTTTAACTGATTGATCTGCAGGGCCAGTTCTACGTTGTCCATGCTATTAATAATGGACGTCCCTGTGTTAAATGCTGTAAACCCGTCGTTAACCACCCCTCGTCTTTGCCTACCGGACCCCATAGTGAAATCCCCTCCCCCGCGGTACATCTCTTCTATGTCTATGTCCCCGAAATCCAGGTTGTGGAATTTCTGGAACATGTCTTTTAACAGGGCCTGATATAATAATTCCGTCTCGCGGGGGCACCATGCAGGTAACCGCACTTCAGTCAAATTTAATACTACTGAGGCCACAGCGTAATGCACTCCCTGGTACAGCACCTTCTTGGTTGGGACAAGCGCTAACCCATTCTCCGGCCATTTGGTGGTGGTTGGACAGTTGTGAGGGTCGATCGGTTGGGCTGTGGGTAGGGGCTTCTTCACCTGAACCAGCAGTTCGGTGGCTTTTACCGTCATCCCAGTCATGTGGGCCACACATGCCTGCCCACTGCGGTCCCAATCTATCCCGTTCCGAGCTCAGCTTCCTGAGCCACCACCATCTCCCCAAAGGAACGTCCCCCTTACAGGTTAAACACACCCGCCTGCCCTCAGTCACCCTAACCCGGTCGGTAGCCATCTGTATCTCGGCACAAGGTACGGATACTTCCCCATAGGCGAAGCTCCTGTGGCTGGAGAACCTGGTCGAGTTCGACCCCAGCCACCCAGGCCATCTCCCCTCATGGGAGTATCCGGCCTGGCAATCCGCTACCCGGTTTCCTTGCCCAGTAGACATGAGGGGTGCTCTGTCCCCTGAGCACCCATATACGATGGACTCCTCCGTGTCCCCGCGACGCGCCACGCACATCCGGAGGCACATCGTTGCCATCATCCATACGGCGGGGCTACCCATCTGGAAAACAAAGCAAAACACCTCCTTGCCTCCACATCGCCGTCCGCCTCCCTGCACTCCATCACACCCATGGACGAGTGGCCATCCAGCCGACGGTAGCGGCTACCGTCCCAATAATGGCATTTCGGGGTTTTGTATTTTTCTGTTGTGGTCTACTTTTCCACAGCCAATCCCTTCGATGCAGCCAACGTTCCCGTACTGTCCGTCCCTGTACTCCCCTGTATCTATACAAAACCCTATATCTTATTAACAAACGCTAACTACCTACTCACACACAAACCAATGCTATGGCCAACTCATAACTGGTCCCCGTCACGCTGGGGCCACCCCTCTGGTGGGCCCACCCATGCAGGCCAGAACTCCTCCTGTCGAGAGGCCTGACTGCCCCTCACCTCCCTTTGCACTACGGGGTTTCGAGATACCCCTACGTTCCCTGCGGAGACTGGGCTCCCTCCAGCCGCACTCCGTAGTGCCCTGTTTCGGCCACTCTCCCTCCCGGCCCTCCTGTGGCCGGCCCTAGCCCTAGGTTTAATTAGGGATGGGGACCACCTTACTGGGGGTTTAGTGACCCTGTTACTCCTACGTCTGACCGGGGGTTCCCACACCAGAGGTGATACCTCCATCTCCTCTGCTTCTGCTAGTTCTGCCTCGCTTAGGCAGTCTATGGTACCTGCCTGCGGAGGGCTGGAATCAGCATCCTTCCCCGCTGCTTCCAGTCCTCGCCCTGGGACACAGCCGGCTACTTCAGGCTGACTACCTGTGGGCTCACCTGGCTCCCCTACGGTTTCCACATCAACCCGGGTCTGTTCTTGATCCTGTTCTCTGACATGTACCCCTTTCTTACTTTTCCCTGCCCTTGTGGGGTCGAACAATTTACACTGGTTGATGTGGAACCATTTGACTACGGGGAAGCTGAATGGCATACACCATGGGACTGGCCTTGTCCACTATGTTGTATGGGCCAGCATACAAGGGTTCAAACACCCCTACCCTAGCATATCTCCTGACCATTACCTGGTCCCCCACTGCCCACTCGCAATGCCTGCGAGGCTCCAGCAGTAGCTTGTTTCTTTGGTGCTGGGCCCCCATGTTTCTGGCTGCCTGCCAGTGAACCTGCCTAAGTTGTTCAAATAGCTTATTGGCAAACTTATCCCGGTTCACTTCCCTGAGCTGTCCCTCCGTTAGGGCTGGGACCATAACGTGCATGGGCGTTCTCATGACCCGGCCCGTCATAAGCTCATGGGGAGAGTACCCCGTACTCCTGGACTGGCTGGCCCGAATCCCCATAAGGACCAGGGGTAAAACCTCCACCCACCGGTTGGGTGAGTCCCCCGTTTCCTTCCTTATCCTTTCCTTTATTGTCCGGTTCAACGGCTCTACCGGACCTGAGGACTGGGGGTGGTAGGCCACATGCCACTTGGCCTTGATGCCCAGTATTCTAAGGGTGGACTGCATGACCTGTCCCGTGAAATGGCTCCCCTGATCTGACTCCACGAACTGTGGGAGTCCCCACCTGGTGAACACCTCCCTAACCAGGATTTTTGCCGTACCCATAGCGGGGAAGGCCTCTACCCATTTTGAGAACACATCCACAAGGACTAAGCAGTACTTGTAACCCCCTTGAGCGGTTGGAAGGGGTCCGATGTAGTCAATTTGAATCGACTGCCATGACCCCTCCACCCTCCTGATGTGTCCCATAGAAACCTTCCTTTTCTGGGGATCTGGGTTGTTTGCTGCGCAAACCAGACAGCTTGTGCAAAAGTCGTGAACGTCTTCCCTGAGCCCTGGCCACCATCCCGCCATCTCTACTCGCTGCCATGTGGTCTCTGGCCCGGGGTGACCTGACCCTGGACCCTCATGGGCTAGTTTTAAAAATTCGCTTCTGTACAGGGAAGGCACTACCCACTTATCTCCCTTGAATAACATGCCTTCCTTTACTGACATGTCTTTACCCCCATAAGGTCCCTCTATCTTCTCCTGCCTGCAAATGGCTGCTGAGGCAGCCTTTAAAATGGGGTCTTGTGCCTGGACCGTGGTCAGGTCCGCGGCCAAAACCACTCCCGCACTTACGTTTTCTCGAGGCTGCTCCCTGGCTGCAGCTACCTGTCCTTCCTCATAGGGGTCCCATGCTTTCCCACTTCTGGCTCCTTCTCTGGCCAAGCAATCCGCCCTCTGATTTCCCTTGCCCCGTGGCTCTGTTTTGGAATGGGCCTTCACCTTATGGATATATCTATCCCCGCCCTTCCCTACGGCTGCTACAATCCTCTCTAATAAGGGTTTAGTGGTCAGGGGCTTCCCGTCCGATGAGGTGTACCCTCGGCGGGACCAGATGGCCAGATATTCCGTGCAGGAATTGCATGTGAACATGCTGTCCGAACATATGGTGTATGGAGTGGGGAAACGCTCGGGATGGGTCACCACGTACATTACTCCCGCCAGCTCGGCCTGGTGGGCGCTTAACGTATGTGGGAGTTTAAGGGCTAGGGCTATCTCCGCCTCGGGGTCCCAGATCCCACAGCCCGTGAGCCTTATGCCCTCGGACACGATACTGAACCCGTCCATGTATATTTCCCTACCCGTGGGATGTAACCCTGCTCTAAGCCCAAAGTCCACCTCCCATACCCTTTCCACCGAGCAACGGTGTGGCTCCCCTGGGTACACCAAATTAGCTGCGAGCTTGGGCTCACATAGCCTCTCAACCCGTAAGGCCATTTGGGAAAGGAAAAGGGTCCAGCGAGTGATCCTCGCACTGCTAACGGTCCCATCCTTAATCCGACCGTCCAGCAGCATCTGGGTTGGGGTATGGTGGGTCAGGAGGGTGATGGGGGACATTCTTATGAAGACCTGTACCCTGTTCACTGCCCAGTGTGTGGCTAGCAGGTGCCGCTCACAGTTGGAATAGAACCTTCCTACCTCTGTGAGAACTCTGGAGGAATATACCACTGGCCTTAACTTGCCGTGCCGTTCCTGGAGGAGCACTGCGCTCAAGCCGTCGCTGCTTGCGGCTACCTCCAGGAAAAATTCCTCCCTGTAGTCAATGGCTCCCAGAGCTGGGGCCTTTTGCAGGTCCTGGAGGAGCAGAGGTGCTGCGGTCGCGGCATAGTCCTCTATAAAGTCTCGGCAATAGCCCGTGACTCCCAGAAATGACCTTACCCCCCCCACGTCTGCTGGGATTGGGAGTTCCTGCACTGCCTGCCTTCTTGCTGTATCGATACCCCTTTCTCCGGCCCTAAGGGTCAGTCCCAAGAACTTTACCTCTTGTAACCCTATCTGTGCCTTCTTGGGATTTACTTTTAAACCGCTCTTACAGAGCAGGTCCAGCAGTTCGTTTACCAGGGGCCCATGTTCCTCACTGGTGTCCGTGAATAGCAAAATATCATCCACATACTGGACGATCTTGTGGGGCTTACTGAATTCCTTTAAACATTCCGCCATACATTGGTGGAAAATGCTGGGGCTATTGTGGAACCCTTGGGGAAGACAGTTCCACGTGTACTGCTGCCACTTGAATGTGAAAGCAAATTTGTACT
Source organism: Malacoraja senta (assembly GCA_038087875.1). Taxonomy (NCBI): domain Eukaryota; kingdom Metazoa; phylum Chordata; class Chondrichthyes; order Rajiformes; family Rajidae; genus Malacoraja; species Malacoraja senta. The sequence goes on along the minus strand of CM075982.1, from coordinate 56,978,878 downwards.
GGTCTTCCTTCCTGACTGGGATAGACCAAAAACCGTTTGAGATGTCTAGCACCGTAAATACAGATGCAGACGCATCTTATTCTTATTCAGGACCCTATAATCTACCGTGGCCCTCCAGGAATTGTCTGGCTTCCGTACGGGCCAGAGCGGTGAGTTCACTTGGGTTGCTATGGGCCTCAAAACGCCTTGCTTAACCAGTGACCTCAGGGCGACTTCAAAGTCAGCCTCCGCTTCTCGGGGAAAACTATACTGTTTCTGCAGTCGGGACATGGGATCCCCATCTATCCTGACCTCTGTTCCTGTGACCCTTCCACAGCCGTGCTTGTGAGTAGCGAATGCGGCCAAATTTTGCTTAACATGGCCTCGATACTCTGTCGGGGTCTGCCTCATTAGGTCCTCTACATCGTACCCCTCTCTGGGCTTCACAACACACAGAGCCCCTCTCTCTGGTGCCCCCTCGATGACCATTGCTTCCTTCTCTCTCTCAGCCCCTTCTCCTGCTATGCCCCACAAACAGTGGTTCCTCAGGTCCACCAGGACCTGGTGGGCCACTATAAAGTCGGCGCCTAGTATCCCCTTTCCCTCCTGCTCCCAACTCATCAGGACGCACTTCCACTGCGCCTGGAGTGCTCCTAATTGAATGGACAAGGGAACAGAGAAAAACCCCGTCTTCTCATTTCCCGTAAAACCGACAAGACTATAGGGCGCCCCACTAGATAGAGGGGATGTACGGGGATTGTCCACGTGGACAATGGTACTGGAAGCAGCTGTGTCCAGCAGGTAACTCCCGACCACATCCTGGACCTCCATCTTGACCCAGGGTCTCCCACATGGGCCATATTCTAACGGGCATAGGAATGTGGGCTGTTTTGCTGGCAGTCATAAAGGTGCCGGGGATGCGGATACGGGCGCGCCCTGGCCTGTTGCCATGGCTACCTGTCCGGACCCTCCCGCTTTGGATTGCAAATAGGTCAATAGATCTCTTACATCTATTGTTACCGGCATGGCCGCTCCCTCCTCTGGGGCTGGGTCGGCTGTTACCGGGGTCCTATCCTCCACTGCTCTACTTGGGTTTCTGCACTCCCTCTTGTAGTGCCCGGGCTTCCCACACCTGTAGCACACCGGCCTCATCTCGGAAGAGGTCCGGCTGCCTTCCTGTTTCCACTCCCTCCTTTTGGGGGGGTGCCGGTACTATATTGTGCACCTTGCCCTTAAAGGGCTTCTCCTCACTTCTCTCCCCGTTGCGATACGCAAGGGTGAGCTTCCTTATTACCTCCGCCTCGTTAAGGTTTGGGTCCGCTGTGTCGAACCAGTGCTCGGCCTTTGCCCTAACTCGCAGGAGGCAATTCGCTACCAGAGTCTTCAGCCAGTGGGCTGTTCTCTCATCTAAATTCCGCCTATCTAAAGGCGTCCCACACGCTCCCTCACACACTGCCCACAGTCTGTCTGCGAACATGTCCGGGGACTCAGCTACCTGCTGCTTCGTCTCCCCCACCCTGGCGAAAGGACTACCCTGATTCAATCCCATGGCCTCCAGAACAGCCGTCTGTGCCGCTACCCATGCTTCAGGTCTTCCCCCTTCCCTGGAGGTCACCGCCTTGCATAGGTAGGAATCCAGGGTCATCAGTAGTAGCTTTACCCGTTCTACCTCATCGCAATCATTTATGTCGGCTGCCTGCTGCACCTCCATAAAATGCAATGACTGGTCTCCCGCCCTGGTTAACCTGGGAACGTGAGCCACCATCCCCCTCAGCACGTGTGCCCCATGGGGAATGATGATATCACTCTCTATGGGCCCCCTATCTGCCTGCCCTACCGGGAGACCATATTTCCTTTGCCATACTGGGCACATCTGCCCTACCCGGGGCTGTTGCCCCTTTACCCGTGGCTCTCCCACCATGATCGGTAACCCCACCACCTCGTGGTGTGCTACACATGGTGCAGACGCCGCTAACTGAGGGTGCTCTCCCGCCCCTCCTTGGGCCTGTCCCTCCCCGGACAACCCGAACCCCACCTGCCGACCCGGACCTATTCTCGGCGCCTCAGGAGGCGGTCTATTCCCCTTTGCCCCTGGGGAATCACGTGCTGAGGGAAGCCCTCTGCCCTTGGGGGACCCCCCTGGTCCTACCAGGTGAACCCGTCCCCTAGTCTTGGACAGAGTCTCCTCCAGCTGCGCTACCCTTGCCTGGCAAGGCTCATGATCACAATCCCCTAGCTCACTACGGGCCACCCTGTATGCTGCTTGGATATCTTGGAACTTTCCCTCCAGCTCCCTGAACCTCTGTGTACTCTGAGCCAGGAGTTCCTGGGTGTTCCGTTCCCTCTCCTTTGCCTCTACCGCCTGGCATTGGAGGAATTCCTGGGCATTTCTGTGGGACTCCCTAGCCTGCAAGATACACTGCCTGGCTTCACTGAGTTCCTCGTAAAGCCCTTCCCCTTCTCTAGCGCTTTCCTCAGCGCTGGCCCTAGCTTTTCTCAGTTGCTCTTCTAGACTCTCTACCTGTCTCTCCATTTTTGCTACCTGCTGTGATAGGCACGCTAGCCAAACTGCCTTTTCCTGCCCTTTAATATACTCTTTGCTTTCCGTCCATTCTGCTGCAGCTGCTGCAGGCTGCTGTGCTGCCAAAAGTGCTATCACCCATTGTTTGGTGAGATTCATCTTTTTAAACAGATAAGAGGAGATTCTCTCCTCCATCTTGCTACGTTCTCTCACCCCCTCTGGCAAATCACATATCCCAAACCACCGAGGTCCTGCCATGGTCGCCATTGTGTAGGGGTTCTGGTTCCCTTTACTCAACTTCGGGCCCAACTGCCTGAAAAATGGGTTCCCCTAGGTTCTAGACCTCGGAATTATGGTGGGATATGATAAAAGGTTGACTTGACCAGCGCGTGCTGATGAGAGAAAACAGAAACCAAGACGGACTCAAAGCAAGTCTAAAATTTACAGGCTTTATTAAACAAATGAGAGATTGAATCTCACCAACACTACATAATACGTGACTAAACTTATGCTTTAAACTAATACTATGGGAGAAAATTATCGGGCACGTCGTAAAACTTATTTTACACAATATTACTTGCAAGTACAGTACACCCCCTTTCCCCTTCTTCTCTCAACCTTTATCCTATTTCCGGGTACTTCACCAGGTCGTCTGGGGTACTTACAGCTAGGTTGATGCAGGCTCACGAGCCGTCCAGCAGAGCAGAAAGAGAGCGAGTTCTGGCTTGACTCCTGCTTTTTATACCTGAGTTTCTCCCTTGAAACCCCCCCCCCCCCCAGGTGGTCCTCTGGACAAAAGGGTCTTTTGATGATTCCCAGTTTGGGGGGAGGGACTCAAATAGAGAAAGCTAGTGGAAAATGTGGGAGGCAGGAGGCAGAGAAGGGAAGCACTCGGACCCAAAATGTAGGGGAGAAAGAAGAAAAAGATAATAAACAGAGAATAAGTGGTGGTGGGTTTCTTAAATGTGTATATTTTAATGCTAGGAGCATTGTAAGAAAGGTGGATGAGCTTAGAGCCTGGATTGACACCTGGAAGTATGATGTTGTGGCAATCAGTGAAACATGGTTGCAGGAGGGCTGTGATTGGCAAATAAATATTCCAGGATTTCGTTGCTTCAGGGGTGATAGAATTGGAGGGGCAAGAGGTGGGGGTGTTGCATTGCTTGTCAAGGAAGATATTACAGCAGTGCTTTGGCAGGATAGATTAGAGGGCTCGTCTAGGGAGGCTATTTGGGTGGAACTGAGAAATGGGAAAGGTGTAGCAACACTTATAGGGGTGTATTATAGACCGCCAAATGGGGAGCGAGAACTGGAAGAGCAAATATGTAAGGAGATAGCAGATATTAGTAGTAAGCACAAGGTAGTGATTGTGGGAGATTTCAATTTTCCACACATAGACTGGGAAACACATTCTGTAAAAGGGCTGGATGGTTTGGAGTTTGTAAAATGTGTGCAAGATAGTTTTTTGCAGCAATACATAGAGGTACCTACTAGAGAAGGGGCAGTGCTGGACCTCCTGTTAGGAAATGAGACAGGGCAAGTGGCGGAGGTATGCGTCGGGGAGCACTTTGGGTCCAGTGATCACAATACCATTAGTTTCAATATAATTATGGAGAGGGTCAGAACTGGACCTAGGGTTGAGATTTTTGTTTGGAGAAAGGCTAACTTTGAGGAGATGCGAAAGGATTTAAAAGGAGTGAATTGGGACATGTTGTTTTATGGGAAGGATGTAGAAGAAAAATGGAGGACATTTAAGGGTGAAATTTTAAGAGTACAGAATCTTTATGTCCCTGTTCGGTTGAAAGGAAATAGTAAAAAATGGAAAGAGCCATGGTTTTCAAGGGAAATTGGACACTTGGTTCGGAAAAAGAGAGAGATCTACAATAATTATAGGCAGCATGGAGTAAATGAGGTGCTTGAGGAGTATAAAGAATGTAAAAAGAATATTAAGAAAGAAATTAGAAAAGCTAAAAGAAGATATGAGGTTGCTTTGGCAAGTAAGGTGAAAGTAAATCCAAAGGGTTTCTACAGCTATATTAATAGCAAAAGGATAACAAGGAATAAAATCGGTCCATTAGAGAGTCAGAGTGGACAGCTATCTGCAGAGCCAAAAGAGATGGGGGAGATATTGAACAATTTCTTTTCTTCGGTATTCACGAAGGAGAAGGATATGGAATTATGTGAGGTAAGGGAAACGAGCAGAGTAGCAATGGAAACTGTGAGATTCAAAGAAGAGGAGGTGCGGACACTTTTGAAAAATATGAAAACGGATAAGTCTCCAGGTCCTGACAGGATATTCCCTAGGACATTGAGGGAAGTTAGTGTGGAAATAGCAGGGGCTATGACAGAAATATTTCAAATGTCATTAGAAACGGGAATAGTGCCGGAGGATTGGCGTACTGCGCATGTTGTTCCGTTGTTTAAAAAGGGTTCGAAGAGTAAACCTAGCAATTATAGACCTGTTAGTTTGACGTCAGTGGTGGGCAAATTAATGGAAAGGATACTTAAAGATAATATATATAAGCATCTGGATAAGCAGGGTCTGATTAGGAACAGTCAACATGGATTTGTGCCTGGAAGGTCATGCTTGACTAATCTTCTTGAATTTTTCGAAGAGGTTACTAGGGAAATTGATGAGGGTAAAGCAGTGGATGTTGTCTATATGGACTTCAGTAAGGCCTTTGACAAGGTTCCTCATGGAAGGTTGGTTAAGAAGATTCAATTGTTGGGTATTAATGGTGGAGTAGCAAGATGGATTCAACAGTGGCTGAATGGGAGATGCCAGAGAGTAATGGTGGATGGCTGTTTGTCAGGTTGGAGGCCGGTGACTAGTGGGGTGCCTCAGGGGTCTGTGTTGGGTCCACTGTTGTTTGTCATGTACATCAATGATCTGGATGAAGGTGTGGAAAATTGGATTAGTAAGTATGCAGATGATACTAAGATAGGTGGTGTTGTGGATAATGAAGTAGATTTTCAAAGTCTACAGAGAGATTTAGGCCATTTGGAAGAGTGGGCTGAAAGATGGCAGATGGAGTTTAATGCTGACAAATGTGTGGTGCTACATCTCGGCAGGACAAATCAAAATAGGACGTACACGGTAAATGGTAGCGAATTGAGGAATGCAGTTGAACAGAGGGATCTAGGAATAACTGTGCATAGTTCCCTGAAGGTGGAATCTCATGTGGATAGGGTGGTAAAGAAAGCTTTTGGTGTGCTGGCCTTTATAAATCAGAGCATTGAATATAGAAGTTGGGATGTAATGTTAAAATTGTACAAGGCATTGGTGAGGCCAATTCTGGAGTATGGAGTACAATTTTGGTCGCCTAATTATAGGAAGGATGTCAACAAAATAGAGAGAGTACAGAGGAGATTTACTAGAATGTTGCCTGGGTTTCAGCAACTAAGTTACAGAGAAAGGTTGAACAAGTTAGGTCTTTATTCTTTGGAGCGCAGAAGGTTAAGAGGGGACTTGATAGAGGTCTTTAAAATTATGAGCGGGTTAGACAGAGTGGACGTGGATAAGCTTTTCCCATTGAGAGTAGGGAAGATTCAAACAAGGGGACATGACTTGAGAATTAAGGGACAGAAGTTTAGGGGGAACATTAGGGGGAACTTCTTTACTCAGAGAGTGGTAGCTGTGTGGAATGAGCTTCCAGTGGAAGTGGTGGAGGCAGGTTCGATGTTATCCTTTAAAAATAGATTGGATGGGTATATGGACGGGAAAGGAATGGAGGGTTATGGTCTGAGTGCAGGTAGATGGGACTAGGGGGAAGTATTTTATTTTTAATTAAAAAAATAAAAATAAAAATAAAAAAACAATTAATGTTCGGCACGGACTTGAAGGGCCGAGATGGCCTGTTTCCGTGCTGTTATGGTTATATATATAGTTTCGATCTGGTATGAGCAATAGGCTTCCGATGATAAGGGGTTTGCTGATGTCATGATCCCTCAGCCTGATCGTTATCCCATCGTCTGCTGGGCTCTGTTGTCCTGATGGATGAGCCATCCACGATGTTGATTGTGCTTGTTGCTGGCCTGTTTACCACCGTCTGCTGAGGCTCGGTACCTTCCTTTGTGTATTGCAAGATAATGTCATTATCTCCGTCTCAGCCTTTCCTGCTCACACCATTAGCATAGTGGTGTAATGCCCAGGCCCACAGACAGGTTCGAAACTGGTTCTTCCTTTGTGGATTGGGGTTTTTTCCGTTGCAGTCAGCATGTCTGTTTTAAAAATGTCCATGGTCCTCATCCCCGAGTTCTTCCATAATCTGAGGATTTGCCACAATAACTTACACCTGTCTATTGGGTGAAATTGATTTATCCCAAGGTTAATTCCCGGGATGGCGGGTCTGTCATATGTTGAGAGAATGGAGCGGCTGGGCTTGTACACTCTGGAATTTAGAAGGATCAGAGGTATCTTATTGAAACATATAAGATTATTAAGGGTTTGGATACGCTAGAGGTAGGAAACATGTTCCCGATGTTGGGGGAGTCCAGAACCAGGGGCCACAGTTTAAGAATAAGGAGTAAGCCATTTAGAACGGAGATGAGGAAACACTTTTTCTCACAGGGAGTTGTGAGTCTGTGGAATTCTCTGCCTCAGAGGGCAGTGAAGGCCGGTTCTCTGGATACTTTCTAGAGAGAGCTAGATAGGGCTCTTAAAGGTAGTGGAGTCAGGGGATATGGGGAGAAGGCTGGAACGGGGTACTGATTGTGGATGATCAGCCATGATCACATTGAATGGCGATGCTGGCTCGAAGGGCCAAATGGCCTACTCCTGCACCTATTGTCTATTGTCCATTATCTATTGGGACCGCCCTTGTCCCGTATTTGACTGCTACTACTCGGGTTGAGGGGACTGTCGGGTCGGAGCACCGCTTCCGGCCCCGCTTCACCCGCCCCACGTAGTGCAGCCCATGGAATGCAGCAGCAGCACCTCGCCCATGGCCCCATTGTTCGGCATCCCGGCCAGCTGTCCAACCTTCGGACCTTCGCTTACCGCCGACACCACCACCCCTCCTTCTCATGACTGATCATCGATTCATGAGTTGGATGGGGTGCCGGACTTTTCGCACGACGTCGCATGGCCCGGGCCAAAACTCCTCAGCTGGCTCGCTGGCTGGGCTTTGTGTGCAGTCCAACACCCAGGCCAACTCATCATTCACCCAGCAATGGCCGAGTCGGTCAACGAATTGCCGTCAGGAACTTGTCCCATATTTTGACCTTTTGTCCCTGAATTGGAGAGAGTTGCCAACCCTATTAACAAGTCAGCCTGCAATTAAGCCTCAAGAGCAGGAGACTACAACCCCCTCCCTCTCTTTACCATTCTATTGGCCAATGTGCACTGTAGTTGTTAGAAAATAAGGTTGGGGACAAGGGAAAGGCAGCTTTATCAAAGAGAGAGGAGGGACTGACATGTGCTCTGCTTCACAGAGAAATGGCATACTTCCAGCCCCCCAGACTCCGGCCTCTATTGCAAAGGTTTTTCTATTGGACCGAATGGAGGTATCGGAGAAAGGGAGAGGTGGAGGCATCTACCTTATGGTAAACTCGTTGCAGTGCTCAGTTTTGGTTTTAGGTGCATGCTGTTTAGTTTTGCACTAATATTTTTTTGTGTGTATTGATTGTCTTTTGTTTGTTTCCATTATGCTATCTCTTGGGTACTATGGTTACAGACTTGTTATGCAAGTAAGAATTTCATTGTTCCATTTCGGTTAATATGACAATTAAACACTCTTGACTCTCTTGAAGATGTGGCAGACCAAGGGGAGGGAAGAGAGAAGAAATGTGCACTGAATGTCAAAAGGCAGAATGTCAAAAGATTTAACCACGTTCAAAGCAAATCTAGATTTAGGTTCTAGTTTTGAAATATCAGACAACAGTGCTGATTCTTTGGTTTGCTCAAGTGTTTCAAAAGATTCAGACTGCGCTGTGCTTCAACGCCCTTCTTACCAAATGTAAATGGTGCTGAGCTTAAAGAGTTTTGGCGAGTCGAGTCGATTGAGTAAAGTAAGGTTCTTTATTTTGAACGATAATAAAGCAATTTACCCAACCGCTTTTAGAACAGCCAAAAATACGAAGCTGCTTCTGATAGGGTGGAGCTTGAATGAATGCTGTACAAAAGCCCACGAAAACACTCCCGCGATCACGTGACCGCGCCAGCCAATAGCGAGGGTTTGTGATGCCCCAAGACATCACAAGGTGCCACTACAGGATCCCCCCCAGAACCAGAGGTATGGAACCGAGCGGGAGGCCGGATAAGGCATCCTGACCGAGTGGAAACAAGGGACGGGACGGGCCATACAGGTGGGACTGGCGAAACAGAGTCAGGAAACGGTAATGGTGCAGGGGAAACAGGCACAACGGGTGAAGGGGAGACAGGCACAATAGGTGCCACCGGAACGACCAGCGGACGGCCCCTACGCCGGGGTTGAGCCACCACCACCGGGCTATCGACATCCAGGTGGGCTGGCTTGAGGTGAGCGACCGAGACGATCTCCTCCCCGCCCCCGACATCCAACAGGAAAGTTGCGACGCCGGGGCGCAACACCCGGAAAGGATCCCTCATAAATCCGCTGCAGCGGTGACCGGTGTGAGTCCCTGTGGACGAATACAATCAGGCAGTTCTTAAGCTCCGTGGGCACATGCACCAGGGCTGTCCAATGCCGCGAGGTGGGAACAGGAGCCAGGCCGCTCATTTTCTCCCAAAGACTTGCCAGAACGGCCGAGGCAGACTCAGGCTGCCCCCGAGCCGCAGGAAGGAAATCCCCGGGTACCTGCAACGGAGAGCCGTACACCAGCTTAGCGGACGACGTGTCCAGGTCCGCTTTAGGGGCCGTAAGGATGCCCAACAACAACCAAGGCAACTGGTCGACCCAGTCCGGACCAGTGAGCCGCGCCTTCAGCGCCGATTTCAGATGCCAGTGGCAAATGTTCCACTAACCCGTTGGCCAGAGGGTGATAGGCGGTGGTGCGGTGCAACTGCGCCCCGTACAGCTGCGCCAGAGCCGCCCACAAAGCGGAAGTGAACTGGGCCCCCGGTCGGTGGAAATGCCCGCAGGCACCCCAAAACGAGCAATCCAATGGGCCGCGAGAGCCTGAGAACAAGACGCGATGGAGGTGTCAGTCAGCGGAATAGCCTCAGGCCACCCCATAAAACGATCCACGACGGTGAGTAGATGCATGGCACCGCGAGACGGCGGCAGTGGACCTACCAAATCCACATGAATGTGCACGAAACGGCCAGAGGGAACCACAAAATCTCGTACCGGTGCCCGCACATGACGCTGGACCTTCGACGTCTGGCAGGGGATGCAGGCTCTGGCCCAAGCCACGACCTGCTTACGAAGGCCCTGCCAGTCGAATTTGTCCGCCGCCAGCGCAGAAGTTGCCCAGATGGAAGGGTGGGCCAGGCCATGGATGGCATCGAAGAACCGGCGCCGCCAACCCACTGGGACAATAGGACGTGGTCTCCCGGTGAACGCATCACAGAGGACCGACACTCCTGTTGAGCGAAAGGGACGTCGGCCAACCACAACCCGGAAGTGACCGTCCTGTAACTGTCCATCTCATGCGCTGTGCCTCGGCGAGCCCTGCATAATCCACGCTGGGGTCCACGGACGCCACGGCCGGGCGAGCAGGGCAGGACAGAGCATCGGCAACCAGGTTGAGCTTACGTCCGTGGTGAAGGTCCGTGCTGAATTCAGACACGAACACCAGGTGCCACTGTTGCCGGGCAGACCAGGGGTCGGACACCTTGGCCAAGGCGAACGTCAGGGGCTTGTGTTCAGTGAAGGCCATGAACGGCCTGCCCTCCAGAAAATACCAAGAATGCCGGACAGCCAGGTAAAGGGCGAGGAGTTCCCAGTCAAAGGCATTGTAGCTGCGGTCTGGGGGCCGCAGATGACGGCTGAAAAAGGCCAGGGGCTGCCAGGGGCTGAGCGGCAGTCGATGAGCTGCTCGAGCACCCCTCCAACAGCCGTCGACAGTCGATTCCCAATTTCACATCCGCGGTGTTACAGCCGACGAGACTCGCTATCACTATGTGGTAAGTGCCCTTGACCAGCAGACGGCCGGTCGGGTCATTCCTTACCTGGATAATCCATCGGCGGTGGGTAAGTACGCAGGCCTCAAGGAGCTGCTGCTCCGGATCTACGGGCCGAGCCGAATGCAGCGCGCCTGTCTGGTCCTTAACATGGGCGGGATCGGCGACCGGATGGCCTCAGCCCTCATGAGCGAGATGCACACTCTCATGGGCGACCACCTGCCCTGCCCGCTCTTTGAATCTACTTACCTGCAGCAGTTGCCGCGAGACATCCGCCAGCAGCTCGTGGGGGAGAGCTTTGAAGATCCCATCCGGCTAGCGGCCCGTGCTGATGAGCTGTGGCTGTCCAACCAGCAGCAGATGGGCGCGCTGGAGTACCTTGTGGGGTTCCACAAGGTTCCATCCTTGGCCTCATTCTCTTCTCCCTGTATATGCTCCCCTTAGGCCAAGTCATTGAAAGGCACGGCATTTCCTTCCATTGCTACGCAGACGATACACAACTCTATCTCCCCCTGAAGCCCAAAAACCAATCAAATGTGCTTAACCTTACCCACTGCCTCGAGGATATAAAGTGTTGGATGGCCCAGAACTTCCTCCAACTAAACGAGAGTAAGTCTGAGGTCATCCTTCTCGGCCCCTCAGACTCAATCAAAATGATAGCAGGCAGCCTTGGAAGCCTTACCCCACTACTCAAACCTCACGTCAAAAACCTTGGCGTGATATTTGACTCAGCACTGAAATTTAACAAACAAGTCAATGCCGTGGTAAAAGCTAGCTTCTTTCAGCTTCGGACGATAGCTAAAATAAAACAATTCCTCCACTTTGATGACCTCGAAAAGATCATCCACACATTTATCTCCTCCCGCCTAGATTACTGCAACTCCCTTTACACTGGCATCAGCCAATCTTCCCTGTCCCGCCTGCAACTGGTCCAAAACGCCGCAGCGAGACTCCTGATGGGCACCCGAAAAAGGGGCCACATCACCCCGATCCTGGCCTCTCTCCACTGGCTCCCTGTGCGGTTCCGTATACATTTCACGATCCTCCTCTATGTCTACAAAGCCCTAAATGGGCTTGCCCCCACCTACATCAAAAGTCTTCTTACCCACCACTCCACCTCCAGGTCCCTTAGATCGGCCGACTTGGGGTTGCTGAATATCCCGCGGTCTAGGCATAAGCTCAGGGGCGACCGCGCCTTTGCGGTTGCAGCTCCTAGACTGTGGAACAGCATCCCCTTTCCCATCAGAACTGCCCCCTCCATCGACTCCTTTAAGTCAAGACTAAAAACTTATCTATACTCCCAAGACTTTCTTGACGTCCTCTGAGCGAGGGCTATATGTATATATGTATGTAGTTTGTTTGTTTATATTATTCTTATAACAAATGTAAAGCACTTTGGCCAAACGAGAGTTGTTTTTGAAATGTGCTATATAAATAAATGTGACTTGACTTGACTTGACTTGACTGGAACCGCTGGAATCCCCGGAATTGTTGGACTGCATTGACTCAATGATCTGGCAGACCCAGAGACCCAGGACCACGCCCACAAGAGGGCCACGCTCACAAGAGGGGCACGCCCACAATATGGACGGCCACTAGATGGACACGCCCACAAGAGGGCCACACCCACATGAGCCATAGACAAGACAAGTGGCACAGGAGAGGAGGATGGCTGAGCAGGACCCAGGAGATCCAAGGAGAAGAATGTGGTGTTTTTACCACCAGCGTTGGGGTTCAGCAGCCTGCCAATGCCGCCAGCCATGTTTGTTTCCGGGAAACGGCAGCGCCGGCCGCCGACAGTCACCGCGGTGGCCGGCAGGACCCATCATAGAAACATAGAAACATAGAAAATAGGTGCAGGAGTACGCCATTCGGCCCTTCGAGCCTGCACCGCCATTTGATATGATCATGGCTGATCATCCAACTCAGTATCCCATCCCTGCTTTCTCTCCATACCCCCTGATCCCTTTAGCCACAAGGGCCACATCTAACTCCCTCTTAAATATAGCCAATGAACTGGCCTCAACTACCTTCTGTGGCAGAGAATTCCACAGATTCACCACTCTCTGTGTAAAAAATGATTTCCTCATCTCGGTCCTAAAGGTCTTCCATCTTATCCTTAAACTGTGACCCCTAGTTCTGGACTTCCCCAACATCGGGAACAATTTTCCTGCATCTAGCCTGTCCAACCCCTTAAGAATTTTGTAAGTTTCTATAAGATCCCCCCTCAGTCTTCTGAATTCCAATGTGTACAAGCCGAGTCTATCCAGTCTTTCCTCATATGAAAGTCCTGCCATCCCAGGAATCAGTCTGGTGAACCTTCTCTGTACTCCCTCTATGGCAAGAATGTCTTTCCTCAGATTAGGAGACCAAAACTGTGCGCAATACTCCAGGTGTGGTCTCACCAAGACCCTGTACAACTGCAGTAGAACCTCCCATACTCAAATCCTTTTGCTATGAATGCTAACATGCCATTTGCTTTCTTTACTGCCTGCTGCACCTGCATTCCTACTTTCAATGACTGGTGTACTATGACACCCAGGTCTCGTTGCATCTCCCCTTTTCCTAATCGGCCACCATTCAGATAATAGTCTACTTTCCTGTTTTTGCCACCAAAGTAGATAACCTCACATTTATCCACATTATACTGCATCTGCCATGCCTTTGCCCACTCACCGAACCTATCCAAGTCAGCTTGCAGCCTCCTAGCATCCTCCTCACAGCTAACACTGTCCCCCAGCTTTGTGTCTTTTATTTGAGTAATGAGGAAGGGTTAGTTAGCAGTCTTGTTGTGCGTGACCCCCTTGGGCAAGAGTGACCATAATATGAGACGTATGAGACGTAAATTGGCCAAGATTGACTGGCAATTAGTTCTAAAAGGGTTGACGGTGGATATGCAATGGAAGGCATTTAAAGACTGCATGGATGAACTACAAAAATTGTTCATCCCAGTTTGGCAAAAGAATAAATCAGGGAAGGTAGTGCATCCGTGGATAACAAGGGAAATCAGGGATAATATAAAAGCAAAATATGATGCGTACAAATTAGCCAGAAAAAGCAGCATACCAGAGGACTGGGAGAAATTCAGAGACCAGCAGAGGAGGACAAACGGCTTAATTAGGAAAGGGAAAATAGATTATGAAAGAAAACTGGCAGGGAACATAAAAACTGACTGCAAACGTTTTAATAGATATGTGAAGAGAAAGAGATTAGTTAAAACAAATGTAGGTCCCTTGCAGTCAGAAACAGGTGAATTGATCATGGGGAACAAGGATATGGCGGACCAATTCAATAACTACTTTGGTTCCGTCTTCACTAAGGAAGACATAAATAATCTGCCAGAAATAGCAGGGGACCGCGGATCAAAGGAGATGGAGGAACTGAGTTAAATCCAGGTTAGTCGGGAAGTGGTGTTGGGTAAATTGAATGGATTAAAGGCCGATAAATCACCAGGGCCAGATAGGCTGCATCCCAGAGTACTTAAGGAAGTAGCTCCAGAAATAGTGGATGCATTAGTGATAATTTTTCAAAACTCTTTAGATTCTAGAGTAATTCCTGAGGATTGGAGGGTAGCAAACGTAACCCCACTTTTTAAGAAGGGAGGGAGAGAGAAAACGGGGAATTACAGACCAGTTAGTCTAACATCGGTAGTGGGGAAACTGCTAGAGTCAGTTATTAAAGATGGGATAGCAGCACATTTGGAAAGTGGTGAAATCATTGGACACAGTCAGCATGGATTTACGAAAGGTAAATCATGTCTGACGAATCTTATAAAAATTTTCGAGGATGTAACTAGTAGAGTGGATAGTGGAGAACCAGTGGATGTGTTGTATCTGGACTTTCAGAAGGCTTTCGACAAGGTCCCACATAAGAGATTAATATACAAACTTAAAGCACACGGTATTGGGGGTTCAGTATTGATGTGGATGGAGAACTGGCTGGCAAACAGGAAGCAAAGAGTAGGAGTAAACGGGTCCTTTTCACAATGGCAGGCAGTGACTAGTGGGGTACCGCAAGGCTCAGTGCTGGGACCCCAGCTATTTACAATTAATATTAATGAACTGGATGAGGGAATTGAAGGCAACATCTCCAAGTTTGCGGATGACACTAAGCTGGGGGGCAGTGTTAGCTGTGAGGAGGATGCTAGGAGACTGCAAGGTGACTTGGATAGTCTGGGTGAGAGGGCAAATGTTTGGCAGATGCAGTATAATGTAGATAAATGTGAGGTTATCCACTTTGGTGGCAAAAACAGGAAAGCAGACTATTATCTAAATGGTGGTCGATTAGGAAAAGGGGAGATGCAGCGAGACCTGGGTGTCATGGTACACCAGTCATTGAAAGTAGGCATGCAGGTGCAGCAGGCAGTGAAGAAAGCGAATGGTATGTTAGCTTTCATAGCAAAAGGATTTGAGTATAGGAGCAGGGAGGTTCTACTGCAGTTGTACAGGGTCTTGGTGAGACCACACCTGGAGTATTGCGTACAGTTTTGGTCTCCAAATCTGAGGAAGGATATTATAGCCATAGAGGGAGTGCAGAGAAGGTTCACCAGACTGATTCCTGGGATGTCAGGACTTTCATATGAAGAAAGACTGGATAGACTCGGCTTATACTCGCTAGAATTTAGGAGATTGAGAGGAGATCTTATAGAAACGTACAAAATTCTTATGGGGTTGGATAGGCTAGATGAAGGAAGATTGTTCCCGATGTTGGGGAAGTCCAGGACAAGGGGTCACAGCTTAAGGATAAGGGGGAAATCCTTTAAGACCGAGATGAGAAAAAACGTTTTCACACAGAGAGTGGTGAATCTCTGGAACTCTCTGCCACAGAGGGTAGTTGAGGCCAGTTCATTGGCTATATTTAAGAGGGAGTTAGATGTGGCCCTTGTGGCTAAAGGAATCAGGGGGTATGGAGAGAAGGCAGGTACGGGATACTGAGTTGGATGATCAGCCATGATCATATTGAATGGCGGTGCAGGCTCGAAGAGCCGAATGGCCTACTCCTGCACCTATTTTCTATGTATCTATCTATGTATCTATGTGTCATCCGCAAACTTGGAGATGTTGCATTCAATTCACTCATCCAGTTCATTAATATTTATTGTAAATAGCTGGGGTCCAAGCACTGAGCCTTGCGGTACCCCACTAGTCACTGCCTGCCATTCTGAAAAGGACCCGTTTACTCCTACTCTTTGCTTCCTGTCTGCCAGCCAGTTCTCTATCGACATCAATACTGAACCCCCATATCATGTGCTTTAAGTTTGTATGCTAATCTCTTATGTGGGACCTTGTCGAAAGCCTTCTGAAAGTCCAGATATAACACATCCACTGGTTCTCCCTTATCCACTCTACTAGTTACTTCCTCGAAAAATTCTATAAGATTCGTCAGACATGATTTACCTTTCATAAATCCATGCTGACTTTGTCCAATGAACTCACCACTATCCAAATGTGCTGCTATCCCACCTTTAATAACTGACTCCAGAATTTTCCCCACCACCGATGTTAGACTAACTGGTCTGTAATTCCCCGTTTTCTCTCTCCCTCCCTTTTTAAAAAGTGGGGTTACATTAGCTACCCTCCAGTCCTCAGGAACTACTCCCGAATCTAAAGAGTTTTGAAAAATTATCACTAATGCATCCACTATTTCTGTGGCTACTTCCTTAAGTACTCTGGGATGCAACTTATCCGGCCCTGGGGATTTATCGGCCTTTAATCCATTCAATTTACCTAACACCACTTCCTGGCTAACCTGGATTTCACTCAGTTCCTCCATCTCATTTAAACCCCGGTCCCTTGCTATTTCCGGCAGATTATTTATGTCTTCCTTAGTGAAGACAGAACCAAAGTAATTATTCAATTGATCTGCCATGTCCTTGTTCCCCATGATCAATGTGCCTGTTTCTGACTGCAAGGGACCTACATTTGTTTTAACTAATCTTTTCCTCTTGACATATCTATAAAAACTTTTGCAGTCAGTTTTTATGTTCCCTGCCAGTTTTCTTTCATAATCTATTTTCCCTTTCCTAATTAAGCCTTTTGTCCTCCTCTGCTGGACTCTGAATTTCTCCCAGTCCTCTGGTAGGCTGCTTTTTCTGGCTAATTTGTAGGCTTCCTCTTTTGTTTTGATACTATCCCTGATTTCCCTTGTTATCCATGGATGCACTACCTTCCCTGATTTATTCTTTTGCCAAACTGGGATGAACACTTGTTGTAGTTCATCCATGCAGTTTTTAAATGCCTTCCATTGCATATCCACCGTCAACCCTTTAAGAATCATTGGCCAGTCTATCTTGGCCAATTCACGTCTCATACCCTCAAAGTCACCTTTCTTTAAGTTCAGGACCTTTGTTTCTGAATTAACAATGTCACTCTCCATCCTAATGAAGAACTCAACTATATTATGGTCACTCTTGCCCAAGGGGCCATGCACAACAAGATTGCTAACTAACCCTTCCTCATTACTCAATACCCAGTCTAGAATAGCCTGCTCTCTCGTTGGTTCTTCTACATGTTGGTTGAGAAAACTATCCCACATACATTCCAAGAAACCCTCTTCCGCAGCACCCCTGCCAATTTGATTCACCCAATCTATATGTAGATTGAAGTCGCCCATTATAATGGTTTTACCTTTGTTGCACGCGTTTCTAATTTCCTGTTTGATGCCATCCCCAACTCCACTACTACTGTTAGGTGGCCGGTACACCACTCCCACTAGCGTTTTCTGCCCCTTAGTGTTTCGCAGCTCTACCCATATCGATTCCACATCCTCCAAGCTAATGTCCTTCCTTTCTATTGCGTTAATCTCCTCTCTAACCATCGACTGTATGTCTCGGACTGGCGCTTGGGGCTCAGGTGGACACCAGGGCGGATGTCAGCGTATTGCCCCCATCATTGCTGGTAAGAGGGCCCCACCGTTAACTGCTGCGAATGGCAGTTCAATCCACACATATGGCGTCCGCACGGTTCCTGTCATTTTCGGCGCGTGCCATTTCACCTGGCCATTCATCATCGCGGACGTAGCCCAGCCGCTGCTGGGCGCAGATTTCTTGCGGGCTCAGTTGCTCCCCGTGGACGTGAGGGCCAACGTCTCATCCACGCGTCAACTTTTGAGAAGATCTCCTTGCACTCCACTGCGCCCACCGCGCCGGTCAGCAACCCCCATAGCAACGGTGGACAATGTCTAGGCCCAGGTACTGGCTGAGTTTCCGGACATTGTCTACCTCAAGTTTGGCTCAGCCAGCCTGAGGCACGGTGTCATGCACCATATTCTGACATCGGGTCAACCGCTCCACGCCCGCGCCCGTGCCCGTGCCCGTAGGCTCGCTCCTGACAAGCTCCTCATAGCAAAGGTGGAGTTTCGGGGTATGGAGGCCATGGGCATTGTTCAACACTCCAACAGCCCATGGGCCTCCCCGCTGCACATGGTGCTGAAGGTGTCCGGCAGCTGGAGGCCGTGCAGGGACTATCGCCGTCGTAACGAGGCCACGACCGCTGACCATTACCCTATTCCCCACATATAGGAATGATGTCCCCAAGACGGCAATTATCACCCCGTTTGGGTTGTTCAAGTTCCTGCGGATGCCTTTCGACCTTAAGAATGCCGCACAGGCCTTTGAGCACTTGATGGACACCATGGTGCGCGGGCTCAACTTCCGGTTTGTCTACTTGGACGACATCCTCGTGGCAAGTCGTTCGCATGAGGAACACTGCGCCCACCTGCGTTTACTCTTCCAACGCCTCAATGATCATGGCCTCGTAATTAACCTTAGCAAGTGCCAATTCGACTTCGGGCCATCAACTTCCTGGGGCATCGGGTGACACGGCACGGAGCAGTGCCTCTGCCGGACAGGGTTGAGGCAATCCGCCAGTTCCCGTGGCTTGCTATGGTACGTAGCCTCCAGGAGTTCGTAGGGATGGTCACATTTTACCACCGGTTTGTTCCGGCGGCTGCCAAACTTTTGCGGCCGCTTTTCCAGTTGCTGACGGGCAAGCAACGGGAGATACAGTGGGGCGCTGTTGTCACGGCGGCGTTTGAAGGGGCGAAGGAGGCCTTGGCTCGGGCGACTATGCTCGTGCATCCATTGGCCGATGCCCCCACAGCCATTACTGTGGATGCCTCAGACACTGCGGTCGGCAGCGCTTTGGAACAGTTGGTTAATGCCCGTTGGCGGCCTCTCGCCTTCTTTAGCCGTCACCTACAGCGCTTTCGACCAGGAGTTGCTCGCCTTACACCTCGCAGTACGGCACTTCCGGTACTTCCTCAAGGGCTGCTCCTTTGTAGCCTTCATGGACCACAAGCCCTTCACGTTTGCTTTCGCGAAGGTGTCGGATCCTTGGTCTGCCCGTCAGCAGCACCAGCTGGCGGCCATTTCGGAGTCTACAACGGACGTTCGGCACATGGCCGGGAAATGCAACCTCGTGGTAGATACTTTGTCCTGTCCGGCAATTGCAGCCATGCTTAACCCGGCCTCGGGAATGGATTACTCCGCCTTGGCGGCGGCCCAGCTGGCAGACGATGAGATGCCGGCATACCGCACCGCAATCTCTGGCTTGGTGCTTGAGGACGTGCCGTTGGGTTCCTCAGTTTCCATCCTCTGTGACGTATCTACGGGTCAGCCGAGGCCTATCGTTCAGGCGGCCTGGCGCCATCGCATGTGCTGGGCCACCCATCCATCTGGGCCACGGTAGCTATGGTGGCCGCAAGGTTTATATGGCACAGACTTTGGAAGCAGGTCGCTCGCTGGGCCCAGGCGTGCATCCCGTGCCAGACATCAAAGGTGCATCGACATGTCTGGGCGCCCGTTCAAGACTTCGCTGTGCCACGCCGGCACTTCAATCACATACACGTGGACATAGTGGGGCCACTGCCTCCGTCCCAGGGTGTTTCGCACCTGCTTATGGTGGTTGACCGCTCACGGACATTTCAACTCAGTTGTGCGCTCTTGCCCTCGTGGCAACTTGGATTGCGCACTTTGGGGTTCCACTTCACATCACGTCCGACCGGGGCGCCCTTTTCACGTCTGAACTGTGGTCCGCCATGGCCCGCCTGTTGGGGACGCAGCTCCACCACACGACAGCGCACCATCCCCAGTCAAATGGGTTGGTGGAGCGGTTCCACCGCTGTCTGAAGTCTGCCCTGAAGGCTCGTCTCACGGGCCTTGGGTGGATGGACGAGTTGCCATGGGTCCTGTTGGGGATTCAGACGGCCCCCAAGGAGGATCTGTCATCGTCCTCCAAGGAGTTGGTATATGGTGCTCCGCTCACCGTCCCCGGGGAGTTTGTCCCTGCTACTGATGGGTCCCAGGAACCCCCGTCATCGGTGCTGATCCGCTTGCAGGTGAGGGTCGGCGCCCTGTCTCCCATCCCAACGTCGTGTCATGGAGTGGCCCCTTCCCATGTGGCACTGCCGCTGATGGGCTGCCCGTACTTTTTTCTTCGCCGTGACTCCCACAGGTCGCCCTTGCAGTGCCCGTATGAAGGTCCCTTTTGCGTGCTGCGGCACGGGCCTACTACATAAAATGGTGTCTGTGGCTCGTTTGAAACCGGCCCACTTGGACCTGAGCGAGCCAGTCCATGTGGCTCAACCGCCCCGTCGTGGGCGTCCGCCGTCCCGGGCCCCTGGAGGTTCTTCCGAATCGAGCAAGCCCCCGGTGCGTGGGATTGTATCTATGCGTTCGGGCGTCCCGTCCGGTTTGGTGCCTCTGTTTCTGGGGGGGTCATGTGGCGGCACCTGGTGATAACCCAAGGTCACAACAAACCATCCGCTCTAGAGGGCGGCATCTTGGTGTGGGAGGCGCTAGTCACGGGGTCGGTACCTGATTTGGTATTTAAGGCCGGGCAACGCCCATGTCCTTGAAGGAGTAGGGAGCTGTATTAGAGACATTAAACACGTCTAGTGCACACAACTCGTGTCCGACTAGTTTATGGCTGGACTCCTGTGAGTCCCCGCTACACTCCCATAATTAATATAAAGAACTCCTAGGATATGATGTAAAAGTACTCTTAATACATAAGCTTATTTTATTTTTATTGATTTCTCTTTGGAAATTAACCAAAAGACACCATTCATCCTTGTTTAAGGTTGATATTGGAAACTGATCTCTTTGTACCAATCTACAATGTAAAATAAGTAGTTGAATGTATGAAAGGTCAGATGCAATTACATAGTATTGCAATGATTTCCAATTAATTTTATTACATTAGTGTTTGCATGCCTTCAAGTTATAATAACATTCAATTTGGAAGCCTTTATTAGTTCATACTGTGCATTAAACATAGTAAATCAAGTGCCCATCTCACCCTTCTGGAGACACAAGAAATTGCACTTGCTGGAATCTGGAGCAAAAAACAAAATACTGGTGGAAATCAGCAAGTCAGACCTCATCTGTGGAGGGAATGGACAGATGACATTTCAGCTTGGAACCCTTCTTCAGACTGATGGGAACAGCGGGGAGAAAGCCAAAAGAGAGAAGTGGAGGTAGGACAAAGCCTGGCAAGTGATAGGTGGAGGAAAGAACTGAAGATGCTGGTTTAAACCTGAAGATAGACACAAAAAGCTAGAGTAACTCAGCGGGACAAGCAGCATCTCTGGAGACAAGGAATGGGTAATGTTTTGGGATTGAGACCCTTCTTCAGACTGATGTCGGGAGTGGGCGAGACAGAGATAGAAAGTAGAGACAGTAAGACTGGTGGAAGAACTTGGAAGGGGTAGAGGATGGAGAGAGAGGGAAAGCAAGGGCTATTTGAAGTTAGAGAAGTCAGTGTTCGTACCGCTGGGGTGTAAGCTCCCTAAGCAAAATATGAGGTGCTGTTCCTCTAATTTGCGCTAGGCCTCACTCTGATGATGGAGGAGGCCCAGGACAGAAAGGTCAGATTGGGGATGGGAGGGGAGTTAAGATGGATAGATAGATAGATAGATAAACATTTATTGTTACATACACCAATTGGTGTAGTGAAATTTGACTTGCCATGCAGCACACTAATAAAGATAACATGAAAGAATTTAACAATAACATAAAAACATCCCCCCACAATGGTTCCCACTGTGGGGGAAGGCAGCAAAGTCCAGTCCCATCCCCAGTTCACCCATAGTCGGGGCCTATTGAGGCCTCTGCAGTCGCCGCTACGGCAGCCCGATGCTTCAGGCCCTCTCGCCGGATGATGAAGCTCTGGCGTCGGGTGAACACTCTCAGCGGCCCGGAGTGTCTGGAGCGGCCGCTTCCTCCCAGTAGACCGCGGCTCCCGAAGTCCACGAGCCGCGCTGGTTGATGCTCCGACTCTGGCGACCTCGTCGTGAACTCCCAGGCTCCGCGGTGTTTAAAGCTCAGCGCCGCCCGCGGCTGGAAGCTCCGCAGACCGCAGACCACAGACCACAGCTCCGCGATGTTGGTGCCGGCTGTCACAGCACTCCGGAGCTTGCTGCACGGCGACCCGGGTTAGGCATCGCCCGCTCCGCGATGGTGCTTCAGCGCTGTGCCGCCGCCAAAGCTGAAGTCCTGGCCGGTCCCGGCAGGAAAACGCCGCTAAGTCTGCCCGTAGGCCGCGAGGAAGGGGCGAAGATACGGCTTGGAAAAAAAACGCATCTCTGACCAGGTAGGGACTGAGAAAATAGTTTCCCCCTTTCCACCCCCCACCCCCCACATAAAAAGACGAAAGACCTCCAAAACAGACACTTTCAACTAACTAAAAATAAAAATTAAAAAAAAATATATATATATATATATATATAAAAAAAAATTTAAAAAGGGTGAAAAGACTAACAGCTGCTGGCTGGGCAGCCATACTCGATGGCGCCCCAGGTGGACTTAAAGTGCTGAGCAACCGAGAGATCAGGTAAGTTAAGGTGGACTGAGCAGAGATGTTCAGCGAAATGATCGCCGAGCCTATGCTTTGTCTCACCAATGTACAGAAGTTGACACCTGGAACCCCCATTTTCTAAAGAATGAGGACATCTCCGATGATCTAGTATGGAAAACCTCATCGTGGGCGCATTGGTAAATGGGTGATGTAAGCAAAGATCATAGAGCGGAGCAAGATAGACCACTCCTGCAAAATCCAATGGACTGACGTGTAGTACGCAACGGAGCATAACTTCCGCCATTTCAGTAAACCCGACCCGACTTCAGTTATGCCTCTCGCAGTGTAATCAGCGTTGTGGGGGAACAGTTTGTGTTTAGAAGAGAGGGCGACAGTTTGTGTAAGGAGAGAGGGCGACAGAGACGGGGAAGGAGAGAGGCGTGAGAAGGGGAGGGAGAGGAGAGAAGGGAGATGGAGGGAAGAACGGACAATAGGAAGAGGCGAATTGGACACTGTGAGACAGAGGGGAGTGGAGAAAGGTCATGGAAGGAAAGATTGGGGAGGAGAAGGGGGGAAGAGCGAGGGAAAGGATGGGGTCAGAACGAGAGACAGCAAGAGAGAAGATAGAGGGAGAGATCGTGGAAGGAGAGAGAGAACTGCGGGGACAAGCGGGTCAGAACACAAGGCCATGAGAGGAGAGAGAGAGGGGGCCGGTGGGTCGGGGAGAGGTGGGCAGACGGAGAGAATGCAATGAAACAGGGAGAGATAAAGTAGCGAGCGAGCGAGAGAGAGAGAGGGGACGATGTGGGGTTATACACTAGAGCGAGAGGAGGGACCAAAAAAAAGACGATTTGTGTGGTATTTGGTAAAATAATAGCAATATGAAAAAGCCATGACCAAAGCAAAGATACTAGAGCGGAGACGGAAGCCGGTTACAGAAATGGTGCGAAAGATTTCCCATGACCTACTACGGCTTTTTCGTCGAGTGGACTATCTTGCCCCGCTCTATGATCTTTGGATGTAAGTGACAAAAGCTAGCAGTGAAATGGAGAAAGTAAAGGTGTCAGATAAGCAAAGGAAAGGAAGAGTAAAATGTAAAACAGTAGGGAGGGATGTGGGTGGAAGGGAACAGGTTGATGGGAGAGAGGGGGGGTAAAAGGGAAATGTGGAACTCTGAGATGAGAGATGAAATATTCCAGTTGCCTTCTTAAATGATTGTTTCACCTGCATATTTGCTTTCAGAGAATGGCGCACAGGGGCACCGAGATCCTTTTGTGCATCAACATTTCCAAACCCATTATCATTCAAATAATACTCAAAAAATAAACCATCCAATTCAGTTCAAAGCCTCTCTGCATCCTTCCCACAACTGGCAAACACATCTAGTTTTGTTCAGTTTCGAGATACAACATGGAAATAGGCCCTTCAGCCCAATGAGTCCACTTTGAGCCTTTCACACTGGTTCTATGTTATACCACTTTCCTACCAATTGCTACACTCTAGAGGCAATTTACAGAGGCCAATTAACTTACAAACCTGGGATGTGGTAGGAAACAGGAGCACCTGTAGGAAAGCCACGTGTCATAGAAAGAATCTGCAATACTCCACGCAGATATCACCCAAGGTTAAAATCGAACCTGTGTCTCTAGAGCTGTGGGGCAGCAACTCTACCAGCTGCGCTACTCTGCACTTTGTGTTTCAAGCTTACAAATATTGCAATTGCTTCCCTCACCCAAATTATTGACGTATATTGTGAATAGTGGGGACACGAGCCCTGGTTCCTATAGTAGCCCACATCACTGCCTGTCTCTCGAAGAAAGTTCCATTTATATCTACTCTTTCCTGGCTATCCAATTTTCAATCCGTGCAAGTATACCGTCCCCAGTCCCATGGTTTGATTTTGCATTGTAATCTCTAAGTTTAGTATTATATCACAACATTCTTTATTTTTTATTTTTTTAATATTTTTTATTTTATTAGAAGTATTGTACATTACAGTAATCTGCAATAACGTAAGTTTATACTTTTCTTGTACCACTTCTTATTTTAAACTTTAATAAGAGAAAAGGATAGAAAGAGTTAGTAAAGATAGTAAGTGAGTGATTGAAAGAGTGGTCCAGGAACACCCATATGGACCTAAACCACAAGAAATAGTTTAAAAAAAGAGAAAAACCAAAAGGAGGAAAAAGAAAAAAGAAAACATAAGATAAGGTAGGACAATATGAAAGGGATGTCCTTACTTCATATCTTTACTCACCCCTCGCCAGGTCCTGAAACCATTTATTATCAACATTTTGTTGCACCCTATGTTTGTAATAAGTTGATAAATGGAGACCAAATCTTTTGGAATTGGTCTGGTTTACCTGCTAAGAGGAATCTCATATCTTCTAGGTGTAACAATTCCGACATATTAGAAGTCCACATTTTTGTCGTTGGCGTGGGAGCATTTTTCCAAAATTTCAGAATACGTTTTTTTGTCGTTATTAAGCCATAATTAAGAAAACTCCTTTGAAACGAAGTCAGCTCCAAACTTGCTTCTATTGTTCCAAAAATAATCAGTTCTGCATTCGGTTTCAGTTTTATTTTAAATAATTTAGTGAAAATTTCAAAAATTTCATTCCAAATTTTTAGGATTTTTATACAAAAAACAAAAGAATGTGCTATAGTTGCTTCTTGGGTTAGGCATTTATCACAGATAGGAGAGGTATTTGGGTAACATTTACTTAATTTAACTTTCGAATAGTATAATCTATGTAAAATTTTAAATTGAATTAGAATATGTCTTACGTTAATCGAGCATTTATGCACATATAACAGGTGTTTATACCAACTCTCTTTCGAGATTTTTATAGCTAGTTCCTGTTCCCATTCTCTTCTAATCCCATCAGATGATGGAATTTTTATGTTTAAAATGGAATTATACAGGTATGATATTAAATTAGCTGATTCCGCTTTTATATTCATTATCTCATCTAATAGATCAGGAGACATATTTTGATATTCTCGTGTATATTTTTTCAAATAGTCATGTATTTGAAAGTATTTAAAATATTGATTACTACTCAAGTTGTATTTAAGTTGTAGTTGGTGAAATGTTAAAAAACTTCCATTATCATACATATCTCCAAACGTTTTAATTCCTACTCTATCCCAATTTGTAAAAGATTTATCTATCATAGAAGGTTTAAACAAAGGGTTATTCATTATAGGTGTGAAAAGTGATAGATTTCTTAATTTTAAAGTTAATTTTATTTGTTTCCAAAATCTAATTGTACTATGAATAATTGGATGTTTACTGTATATTGTATTCTTCATTTTTGTTGGTGAGAGAAGGATCGCTCCTATGTTAATAGGGGAACAATCCTCTCTCTCCATTGCTATCCAATCCACCTGCTGGGCCGAATTGTCCAACAGGTGAATCATATTTTTGACATTTGTGGCCCAGTAATAATATAAAAAATTAGGGAGTGATAATCCGCCAGATTCT
Source organism: Malacoraja senta (assembly GCA_038087875.1). Classification (NCBI taxonomy): domain Eukaryota; kingdom Metazoa; phylum Chordata; class Chondrichthyes; order Rajiformes; family Rajidae; genus Malacoraja; species Malacoraja senta. The sequence continues at coordinate 56,953,052 of CM075982.1, read as the reverse complement.
TTAGGATTACACAAATGTTTTCTTTGGATTCTGTGGGATTTATAGTCCCATATAAAGTTTGTAATGTCAGCATCCAATTAAAAAAAAAACATTTTGGTAAATATATCGGTATTGACTGGAATAGATATAAAATTTGTGGTAAAAAGATCATTTTTATAGCATTTATTCGGCCTATAAGAGACATCGGAAGAGTTTTCCAGAATTTAATCAGTATGTTTAATTTATTGAGTAAGGGCATATAGTTTGCAGTAAATAAAGATTTATATTTTCTAGTAATTTCAATTCCCAAATATTTAAATTTTTCTGAAGCGATTTTAAAAGGGAATTTTAACAGGTATGTTGGGTTTTGAGGTTTAATTGTCATAATTTCACTTTTATTCCAAGTTATTCTATATCCTGAAAAGGATCCAAATTCCTCTATTAAATTTAATATATTTGGTATACTGATTTGTGATTTTGTGATATATAGTTGTACATCATCTGCGTATAATGATATCTTATTATTTGAGTATTTTGTATTTTACCCATGGATATTCGGATGTATTCTAATACTTTCCGCTAACGGTTCTATTACAAGGGCAAATAGCAGAGGTGATAATGAACATCCCTGTCTATTTCCCCTTGATAATTGAAATTTCGGGGACAAAATATTATTAGTTAATATTCTGGCTGTAGGCCTATCATATAATAATTTTACCCAAGCGATAAAATTCTCTCCCATTTGAAATGTTTGCAATACTTTGACAAGGTAATCCCATTCCACTTGATCAAAATGCTTTTTCTGCGTCCAGTGAAATAATTGATAAATCTTGTTCTTGCATTATATTAAACAGACGTCTCAGATTATTGCATGAATATCTCTTGGGTATAAACCCTGTTTGATCCAGATTTATTAATTTACTAACATAGTTACTTAATCTTCTAGCTAATGTTTTCGCTAATATTTTTTGATCTGTATTTAACAGCGCAATAGCTCTATAAGAACCCGGATCTTCTAAATCTTTACCTTTTTTAGGTATAAGTGTAATCGTTGATTCCGCTAATGTTTCTGGAAGTGTATGTTCTTTAAAAGCATATGTATACATTTTATGTAGCCATGGTGTAATTATCTCGTAGAATCTTTTATAAAATTCATTACTAAAACCATCTGGTCCTGGTGTTTTTCCATTCTTTAATGTATTTATTGTTTCTTCTATTTCCTTAGTTGAGATTTGTGCACCTAATTCCTCTTGTTCGATCACATTGAGTTTTGGGAGATTACAATTATCCAGGAACTCTATATCTTTGGTACTATCTGCTAACGCTTTAGATGTATATACGTTTTGATAAAATTGAGCGAATCTTTTATTAATATCCTTAGGTAGTGTCAACAATTCCCCTTTATCTGATTTAATCTTTTAAATCGTGTGATCCTTTTCCCGTTTTTTCAGTTGTCGGGCCAGAAGTTTGGGTTTATCCCCAAATTCAAAATGTTCCTGTTTTGTAATTTGAAATAATCTAATGACATTTGCTGATAATATTTTGTTTAATTTAAATTTCATTATTGTTATTTTATTATGTTTATCTATAGTTGGCTCTTTAGCATTATCTAATTCCAATTCTCTAATTCGTTCTTCTAACTGCCTTTGTTCTTTCTTATTCTTTTTATTTAGAAAAGCTTGGTATGAGATTATAGATCCTCTAATAAATGCTTTGAATGATTCCCATAGTAAAGTTGGTGAGATCTCTGGGGATATCACAACATTCTGATAATTCATATACACCATATCCATTGGTTCTCCTTTATCTCGTCTCCTGGTTACATTCTCAGAAAAGGTCCTGCAGGTTTGAGAAGCACAATTTCCCTTCTTAAACCAATATATTCATTTCCTGGGCCTGGTTGCTGGTCATTAAATCATTACTGTTTATGTTTCTAATTATGGGAAAACGACTGCTGCATTTCCTACAACATAACGGGAATGTAACTTCAAAACAATTTAAGGTAGACAAAAATGCTGGAGAAACTCAGCGAAGAGGCAGCATCTATGGAGCAAAGGAATTCGGGTCGAGACCCTTCTTCAGAAACAATTCCATCACTTTAAATCCTTTGGGATGTGTTGCGTGATAGGCTCCGTATAAATGACAGTACATACTATCCCTTCTTTAAATAATCAGAGGGTATAAAAATGCTTGTTTGGATGCATATTTTGTAATCATAAATGCCATGCAATGTCAATGCAGATCTTGTACTGATGTTACAAAAACATACACAAGGTATATCCAAGGATTTACTTGCTTATTTGTTTGCAATTACAATATTTATTTTTAAATAGGCTGACGACACTCTTCGTTGACTTTAATTGGCAGCTACTCTTTTAAGGCGATCCTGCATTTTCCTTTACCAAGATGAAGCTTACGGCTGCCGTCAGCCTCTGCAGAGAGGGGATCCGCCTTTAGCAAGACGGCCGCCCTGTGATTTCAGCCGATCACGCGATTGTTTTTAAACCTCATCACTGCCCTTTTCTTCGAGCCAGGAACCAAATCGAGGAATGAAAACCGAAAGTGACGAGGGTAGAGGTGGGGGGTGGTGTTGGTGAACGAGTGTCGCTTTATAAAGGAGGGCGAGCCTGCAGATGATCAGACGCAACCCGGCGCACAGGCGGTAGACGTAGAGATCTGTTTTGTCTTCACTGACATTTTGATTGTTTTGGTTTATTGCTGTCGCCATCGCCAGGCGGGGGAAGGAGTGAGGAGGGCAGAAACAACGCAAGGTGAGACCAACAACAGCACAGTAACCATCAGACCGGTGGAGACGGGTGCTGCCCTGACTGTTGCACGGAGGGGCACGGCTGGAATGTTGGGTGAACATAACGTTAGTAACAATGTAGCGACTGCAGGCGGAATGGATACATTCCTCCTTCCATCGGCCGCCGCCAGTCCAGCCACAGATTATTCATCTCAGCCCCGTCTACTGTGAACAAAGTCCCCGCAGGAAGTAAACTGCGCAAACACAATCAGGAAGTGGTTTTTTTTGTTTAAGTGCAGTGAAAGGCTGTTTCACACCAGGCAAATTTCTGCAAAAATGCCCCCCCCCCCCCCCCCCACCCACCACCACCACCACCTCTCCTCCACAAAGGAGGTGGCCGCTTTGTGTTATAATCTGTAATACGTGATGGCCTGATTCAGGAGTTGCGTTCTCGGCCCGGCTTGTTCTGTGGATAGTTCATCTCCGCTGAAGCTGATGTCATAAAGTGGGTGGAGATTGGTGACCCATTTCTATTTCCCAAATGCTGACCTATTATCAAGTGCTTCGGTATTTTAATCTAATTTTCCGAAATGCTGTCTTGTGGAAAAACGAACATTGTGTTGACTTGATTCAGCACACGGGAAGGAGGTATGTATGGCTGGAGACCGGGGGAATGAACGAAAATTCTTCTCGTCATCAAATATTTTTAACTTAAAGAGGCCTGAGAAAAAATAACATTACCCATATATTTGTTACAGTTTTAAACAAGGGGAGCATCTTCGCATAATCATCTGTCATTTAGCGCCTCCCTGTTGATATGCAATGTTGGTCTTTGTCCTAACTTTCTGAATAAATTGGCTGTAAACCGCCTGAACCGATGCCGCCCTTACGTGAGTTCGGAAATGTAAGCCTGCTTACTGTATCGGGGGTGTGAATTTACCGGTAATTCCGCGTTTGCTTTCGAAACTCGACTGGTTTAAACAACCATTTCCCAGCATTTATGACTCAGTGAATTTGTTTTGATGACAATATAACTTGAACAAGCGACCAGTTGAAAGTCATGCAGTTTGTTTACTGTCATTGCTGCATGATGGGTGGAGACCAATCTTAAAGCTGCAGCGATTCATTGGCTGGTATATTTACTTTGACTTCAGTTGGAGGTAGTTTACCTGTTGGGAATAGGTGAATAATGTTGCTCTATGCATCGAATCCATAACCGCCGTTGTCACTATGGTAAAATCAAATATTTTGGCCCAGGTCTGCATTGAGACCGATGTGACAATTATGTCATTGCATCGAGCCTATCACGTTACCTTGGAAGTTTTGTTTTCTCGCTCGGCCATATAATATCCCAGTGGGATACAGCTTCCTATCAAAACTATGAATATGTGATATGAGAGCTAGCGCCATTTTCTGAAGCCTTGTAATTAAGCAATAACCCGGAGATGTATCCGAGTTGATTGTTGTGACCTTTATATTTTTCTTTATCTTTTGTTCCCACTGTCAAGGTCGAATCGTCCCTGTCGACATTACGTGTTAGGAATTCTGTTTCATAGTTGAAGTGGACTGACCGCCTTCCAGGGAACTCAGTAAATCCAATGTGTAAATTCGTTTTAATTTAAGCTTAACAGTGCAGTGATGCAAAAGTTCTCAGTTTGTTGTTACATTGGTTTGACCCCGCCTTTCTGCTGGGCTCGCAAATTTTATTGTGCAGCTGAAGGGAAGTGCTGAAAATAGGACTGATGTTTCACTGGCGCTTCAGAGCACCTCCTGGTACCGACCATCAGCAGATCTAACGAGCTGCAAGAAAGCTGCCCACACCGCCCTCTGGTGTTGCTGCTGACCCCGACAGGTACAGTCTGGTGGGGAAATTACAGTGCCCTCCATAATATTTGGGACATTTGCCCCATTACCAGGAACTTACGTCCGCGCCCGGGTGGTTTTAAAGGGTGGTGTTATTTGTAACATAGTTGTTTGTAATTTAATATCTGAATAGTTTGGCGATTCTGTAATATGGTGGTGGGTGTGTCACCACGGTTTTTTGGGGGTTTTGTATCGTGCTGGTATTTAAATAAATAAATCATTGATAAATTTAAAAAAAAATGTTTGGAACAAAGACCCATCATTTATTTATTTGCCTCTGTACTCCACAATTTGAGATTTGTAATAGAAAAAAATCACATGTGGTTAAAGTGCACATTGTCAGATTTTATTAAAGGCCATTTTTCTACATTTTGGTTTTACCATGTAGAAATTACAGCAGTGTTTATACATAGTCCCCCAATTTCAGGGCACCACAATGTTTGGGACACAGCATGTTTAGTATTTTGGCGCATATCCTTTGCGTGCAATGACTGCTTGAAGTCCGCGATTCATGGACATCACCAGTTGCTGGGTGTCTTCTCTGGTGATGCTCTGCCAGGCCAGATAAGCAGCCATCTTTAGCTTATGCTTGTTTTGGGGGCTAGTCCCCTTCAGTTTTCTCTTCAGCATATAAAAGACATGCTCAATTTGGGTTCAGATCGGGTGATTGACTTGGCCACTCAAGAATTTACCATTTTTTAGCTTTGAAAAATTCCTTTGTTGCTTTAGCAGTATGTTTGTGATCATTGTCACTGTGGAATGAACAGCCGGCCAATGAATTTTGAGGCACTTGTTTGAACTTGAGTAGATAGGATGTGTCTATACACTTCAGAATTCATTATGGTACTACCATCAGCAGTTGTATCATCAATGAAGATAAGTGAGCCAGTACCTTCAGCAGCCATACATGCCCAGGCCATAACACCCCCACCACTGTGTTTCACAGATGAGGTGGTATTCTTTGGATCTTGGGAAGTTCCATCTCTCCTCCATGCTTTGCTCTTGCTGTCACTCTGATATGTTAATCTTCATCTCATCTGTCCACAAGATCTTTTTTCCAGAACTGTGGTTGGTCTTTTAAGTACTTCTTGGCAAACTGTAACCTGGCCATCCTATTTTTGCAGCTAACCAGTGGTTTGCATCTTGCAGTGTAGCCTCTGTATTTCTGTTCATGAAGTCTTCTGCAGATAGTGGTCATTGACAAATCCACACCCGACTCCTGAAGAGTGTTTCTGATCTGTGGGACAGGTGTTTTTTTTTTTTTCTTTATTACAGAGAGAATTCTTCTGTCATCAGCTGTGGATGTCTTCCTTGGCCTGCCAGTCCCTTTGCAATTAGTAAGCTCACCAGTGCTCTCTTTCTTCTTAATGATGTTCCAAACAGTTGATTTTGGTAAGCCTAAGGTTTGGCTGATGTCTCTAACAGTTTGATTCTTGTTTCTCAGTCTCATAATGGTTTCTTTAACTTTCATTAGCACAACTTTGGACCTCGTTGATAAACAGCAATAAAGGTTTCCAAAGGTGATGGAAAGACTGGAGGAAAAACTAGGTGCTGAGAGCTCTCTTATACCTGCATTAAGGAGGCAATTAAACACACATGAGCAATTACACACACATGTGAAGCCATGTGTCCCAAACATTATGGTGCCCTGAAATGGGGGAACTATGTATAAACACAGCTGTAATTTCTGCCTGGTGAAACCAAAATGTATAAAAATACCCTTTAATAAAATCTGACAATGTGCACTTTAATCACATATGATTTTTTCTATTACAAATCTCAAACTGTGGAGTACAGAGGCAAATAAATAAATGATGGGTCTTTGTCCCAAACATTATGGAGGGCACTGTATATTACTTCATTTCACCAGTTATCTCCATGGCTTAGAATTCCTTTGGTTCCAACAACACACCAAAGATCCACAAGAGTCGAATTACTGTGCGTTTCGTGATACGTAGGATAAACAATGATGAATTTTGCATAAACAATCAGGTTTCTTATTTCTTACTACTTAAGAGGAGGCCTATCAAATTCAGGAATGAATGTAAAATTTAATTAGATTCTTCTGGGGTGCCAAATTCATCACATGAACCACATTGCATTGAATTTAAAGGAAGCTAAATATAAAATTGCCGCTTAGTGGCCCAAACCAAAATGTCGCCTGATCATTTCCTCCCCACAAGCTGCCTGACTGAGTTCCTCCAGCACTTTTGTATTTTTTGAGAGCAGCTCTCAATGTTTGGGACAGCTTGTAAAATTATCTGTTATCTAAATACCTCAATCTGTTATCAAAATTATCTTGCCAGTTAATTACTTTATTGATTTAGATAAATTATCTGTCATCTAAATATCCGGATCTGTTATCTGAATTATCTTGCCAGTTAACAACAAAGTATAGGTAGACACAAAATACTGGAGTAACTCAGCGGGATAGACAGCATCTCTGGGGTGAAGGAATGGGTGACATTTTGGGTCGAGACCCTTGAAATGTTACCCTTTCCTCCTCCAGAGATGCTGCCTGTCCCACTGAGTTAGTCCAGCATTTTATGTCTACCTTTGATTTAAACCAGCATCTGCAATTCTTTCCTAAACAATAAAGTATAGATCTGCCATCAATAAGCTTGCTATTAAAGAGACAAAACTACCCTTCCACTTTTAATATTGACCTCAACAACAATACCAAGCGAGCTTGTATGAATATTGATTAACCAATGAAAGTCTATGATGATACAGTGTGGAAACAGGCCCTTCGACCCAACTTGCCCACACCGGCTAACATGTTCCAGCTACACTAGTCCCATCTGCCTGCGCTTGGTCCATATCCCTCCAAACCTGTCCTATCTATGTACCGGTCTCACTGTTTCTTAAATGTTGGGATAGTCCCAGCCTCAAAGACCTCATCTGGCAGCTTGTTCCATACACCCACCACCCTTGTGTGAAAAGGTTACCCCTCAGATTCCTATTAAATCTTTTCCCCTTCACCTTGGTCCTCTGGTCCTCGATTCCCCTACTCTGGACAAGAGACTCTGTGCATCTACCCAATCTATTCCTCACATGATTTTGTATATTCCTCTCATGATTTTGTAACACGCCAAACATGTGAATAATTTGTACAGTAGGTATGTTGCAATTTTTATTTTGAAATTGTGGTTTTATTGTGGTGAGCTCTCTTGTGTAGTTTTGTATCACATGACAAGAACACAACATGTTTTTTAAAATCAATTATGATGTTATGCAAGAGGTATAGGAGCTCAGACATAAGACAGATAAGATTTATGTTCTGTTTAACAAAGGTATCCAAATATATTTGAGGATGGATTTGGGTGTTACAGTGAAATATGCTTATTTGCAATTGGAATCATATTTTTCCTTTTTAAAGGTCTTTTTAAAGACCTTTTTAAAGATAATGGAAAATTTGTAACAAATATTTCTTGCCTTGTCAGGATTAATTTCCCCAGCAACATCACGACACTTTCACTGACACACAGTTAATTTGAGATTTTTAATTAATGACATGTAATGCTTTGGTAATTTTAGTTTTTACAAATTCATAGGAAAACTTGATAACGGAATTAAAACTGAATGTTGCATCATTTAAAATCCACCATGTACAATATGAGCATGTCATCTGTTAAGATTTTAAGCAGGCCAATGCATTTGTGAAACATATCAAGTAGACTGACAGATTCAGATTTGAGATCTCTGTATTCAGTTAGCTATTCCCATTCAGGACAACATTACAGCTGTTGCAAAAGCACATTATTGCAAATGATGGAAGTCTGAAGGAAAAATAGAAAAAGGCTGGAAACACTTAACAGGTCTGTCAGCAACCCTGGAGACAGAAACAGACTTACTATTTAAATATTACCTAAATTATATAGATTGTTACTGATGTAATATTTGCCCACAGAAGGCATTATGTGGAAATAAATATTCCCATTTGTGTGACAAGTCAAGATACAATTTGGTTTGAGAATAATCTTTTGCAGCTAAGTAACCACCAACTCTCAGCCATATTTGATATACCAGATGACTGCTATGGGACAGAACCTGAAGCATAAAAGATTGGGGTGGGGGAAAGAAAATATTAACAGCATCATGTGTGCAAACGATTGTCATTAAAAAACCCTAATGAAAATGAACAATGAAACATATTATGTTCCCATTATAATCTGTAACTAGGCTGGGACATTTGGCTTGTTAAACTGCCCGAGGCGCACTATTACAGCACAGCAACAAGCCTCAGTTGCCTCATGTTATTCTGTGTGTCTTTGAAATTGTCCTGTAAATATGTCAACATATAGTATTTGTGTACACCTTTCTGTCCTGTTAGATATAGAAATTGAATTGTAATTAATGTTCAGTGGCTTGTATAGTGCTCTGTGTACACTTTAGGGCCAATGCATTTTGAAAGTGAAACCGAGTTAACTTAGAAAAATGTTATTTTGTCTGCAATGTAAGAATTAAGTAAAAACTGAAAGTTTGATGCTCTTGTGTTGTATTAACTAGATCTGCACAAAGGATTTGTAAGATATGTTCAGTATTACTGATGTGATTAGAGAAGAGTGCCCTTTGGAGGAATTTTGTTTGAATTGTTTAACACAACACTCACGCCACTTCTAGCTTGCAGAAAATAAAATCGTTTTTAAAAATAATATTTTGATTTTTTAATATTCTTCTTCTTTTGAGTCCATCTTGTTACAAATGTTGACCTCGCTGTCATCATTCGTCCTGAAAAGGACACAAGCTTCCAGCGACAATCAGTGGGAGCCATCACTTGTCGCAATAGATGATGGTGGTAGCAGAATTAGCTCAGGATACTTCCAGTTCCCAGCCCCGCGATGTGGACGCTTCTGCTATGGGGCCATTTTTAAAATATTCATTATGGAGATTAGAGCAAGAATGTGTTAGACAAATCCATCATTACTCTTATCTATCAAATCTCATGTATCATAAAATTATTTTTCAAAAATCTCAAATTATTTTTTTAAATTAGCAATATTTCTGGATTGGATCAAAAGATTTCATTGCTGAGGAGTTGGGGCATTTCTAACATTTTCTCTCTGCCCTGTTGTTCTGATATCAATTGTTCCAGAATGTTGCGGAGCAGTCCTGTTGTACTGAACTAATTGTCTTCAATCTCAGTGAAATGTGGGGTAGAGTCTTATTGACCCCATAAACCCTGGGCAAAGAAAGGAGGATTAGGAAATCCTATTGTTAATTATTAATCAATGACATATCTACAAATGATGATGCCTAGATATCAAAATGTGACAGGGCAGTTTCTTGCGTGACCAACAAACCATGTGCAATTATATAACATGCAGTTATTAAAATTTGGGGAAATATTATGGAGATGGATGTTGGATTGAAGTACCAGAGGACAGCCAGTGCCCCTGGAACCTATCTGCTCAAATGGGAGCTGGGCATACACTGGCAAATATAAAGTATCCATGGAAGGCCAGCCAGATGCATTGTACAGCTGCTAAGATGAGGTACTACAGTAAGTTTGGAAGGCTACTTTGCAATCCTTGAAAGGCCATCCCTTCATGTATGGGAACATTTTGGGCTTTCTATATTTTTGCATTTAATCTTAACAGCTCTGCGAGTTCCATACATAACCAAGTGACACTGTCAGATTCTAACTTTCCTTAAACTTAAGTAAATGCTATTAGCTAATAATTTATTGCTGAAACTTGCTGTCCATCCATCAGAGAATACTTTTGCACTTTTTCAGTGAGGCTTGTGCATATGATACGATTCAATATGATACGATGGAACTTTATTTATCCCAGGAGGGAAATTGATCTGCCAACAATCATAAAACACAAATATATGAAATTAAAGTGATAAATGCCATGCAGGTATATTTGCCTTTTACATTCAGAAGGGTTTTCTGTGCGTGAATGACCATTTAAATATTTTTTTTATTGCAAACTGACATATTGATAATATGGATGTGAAATATCACACTTTTGTTAACTGGTATCACATTATCTTATTTGAACAACTGCCTGATGTTCTAGGAAGTGTTCCCATTAACGTGAAAGTAAGTTGATCCTTAATGAGGAAATAATTCTCATGGGTCTAATTGTATTGTGCACATACAGTATTTCTCTGAGGCAGAGGGATTGTATGCTGCCAACAGAATTATGAGGAATTTATTTTTTAAACAACTGAATCATATGTAAGAGTATATTAAAGAACCATACTTGGATTCATGACAACATTTTCTAAGTTAAATATTTGTAAATACTGTTGGAAAAAGGAATGATATCTATATTCCCCCAGCAATGAGAGATACTCAAATCTCAATTAAAAAAATATATATATCCCTGATTAAATCCAAAGACTTGGAACCAATCATTGAAATATCACATTGCCAGGTATTTTCTAACAAATTATGAATTTTATTATTCAACAAAAACTGTCCTCATGTGGTCCCCACTGTTTTCACTGTTAGGATGGTTAACACATGAAGTAACAGACCATATCATTTGGGAATGCCCAAGAAACAGTTCCTGGGGAATGCAGTCAGATGGCATTGTTAGACTGTGAGGCTTGGATTGAGAGGAACTGTTGGGTAGGACATAAAGTGCTGGAGTAACTCAGCAGGTCAGGCAACATCTCTGGAGTACATAGATAGGTGACGTTTCGTGTCGAGACCTTCAGCCTACTCGAGCACTTTGTGTCCTTTTGTGTATTAACCAGCATCTGCAATTCTTTGTTTCAACATTTGGGTAGGATTCCAGTTATCCAGTAACATCCTTTGATATCCGTTGGAACCTGGGGCATGCAATTTGGAGAGGGATCTAACTTTGCATTTGGCTTAGTTTAGAGATACAGCATGGAAACAGGCCCTTCGGCCCACCGAGTCCACGCCGACCAGCGATCCCCAGATACTGCACTATTCTATTCACTTGGGACAATTTACAATTTTGCCAAAGCCAAATTAATCTACAAACCTGTACGTCTTTGGAATGTGAGAGGAAACCGGAGCATCCAGGGAAAATTCATGCGGTCACGGGGATAACATGCAAAGTCCATACAGACAGCCCCCATAGTCAGGATAAAACCCGGGTCTCTAGCACCGTAAGGCAGCAACTCAACTGCTGCTCCATTGTGCCGCCCATTCTGGTGCTCTTTTACCAATTGCAACTTGCATTCTGAATTATCTTTTGCTGTCTTCCGAAACGCAAGTCCTTACATCAGGTCTTAAAAATTTCCATTTGTTTTTGCTAAAGTTAAATTATGCCTTTTCAGACCAAGCTATTTCAAATGGATTTTGGACACAGGTGGAACGACCGTGATGTTGAAATGGACATTCCATTCAGGGAAGCAGCTGCAGCAGAACACCCAAGACGAAATCCTAGGAGGGGTGATGGTGAGAGTTATTTTTTGAAAATTGTAGAAATATCTTGAAATCTATATCTTGAATTTAGTTTTCTTTATCTTTACAATATCATTTTCTTCCTCCTCTCCTTCATGTCTTTCTGAAGTATTCACGATTTACCAAAGTAGGAAGGCAGGTAAGTGAACTGTCTCCAAGCTGTGATGATTGCTGCTTGAAGTTGGATTGGTACAGAGACAGGGGGAATGGGAGAATTATCATGGGAATGGTAGAAGACTTCAAGGAAAGAGCAGGACAGTGGGATTAGATTGGGGATATAGGCCAGTGAAATCAGGTAAGGCAGTGATCCTGCTGCCAGGTTTGAAGAGGAATTAACCAAGGGCACAGTGATCACATCTGCTCTATTCCACGGTTTGGAGTGCAGTCACATGAGGAGTGATTGAGCCTATATTAGCTGGATCTAAGTTGAAAGAAAAGTGTGAGGGTCATGAGAGGGTCACTAATGAGGGACTGTTTCCATTGCATGGAGGGTTAGGAGCTACAGCGAGAGCATGAGGGTTTAGTATTAGCTGAGTTGAAGAGCAATTTCTTCACTGAGAATTGTAAGTCTCCAGAATTCTCCATACTGGATGGTCAGGAATGCTTTGCATGCTATATTCATGACTGATGGATGTGAGGCATGAAGGAAATTAAGGATTATTTCAATTGAACATAAGAAAGTGGACTAGATACAGAATCTGCCAGGATCGCATGGAGTGGAGGAGCAGGTATGGGATGCTGACTGGTCTATACTTGGACCTAGTTCAGGTGAAGCTGCTTCTGAATTATGTGGTGCAACTTATCCTCTGATTCATAAGATCATAAGACATAGGAGCAGAATTAGCCCACTCGGCCCATCGAGGCTGCTATGCCATTTGATCATGGCTGACCAATTTTTCCATCTCAACCCCATTCTCTGGTCTTTCCCCTGTAATCTTTGACATCCTTACTAATCGCAAACCTATCAATCTCTGTTTTAAAAATACACAATGACTCGGCCATCACCACTATCTATGGCAATGAATTCCACAGAGTCATCACCCTCTGGTTAAAGAAATGCCTCCTCATATCCATTCATAACTTACCTATTTTTATTCTGAGGCTGTGGCCTCTGGTCCTAGATGCCCCTACTACTGGAAATATCCTCTCCACATTCACTCTATCAGGGCCTTTCATCATTCAGTAGGTTTCACTGATATTCCCCTCCTTCATCCTTGTAAACTCCAGCGAGTACAGGACCAGTCATCAAATGCACCTTATTCAGTGCCCTATATGATGTTTGGGACAAAGACCCATCATTTATTTATTTGCCTCCACAATTGTACTCCACAATTTGAGATTTGTAATAGAAAAAAAATCACATGTGGTTAAAGTGCACATGGTCACATTTTAATATTCCAAACTGTTCCAAACAGTTGATTTTGGTAAGCCTAAGGTTTGGCTGATGTCTCTAACAGTTTTATTCTTGTTTCGCCAGTCTCATAATGGCTTCTTTGATTTTCATTGGCACAACTTTTGTCCTCATGTTCATAAACAGCAATAAAAGTTTACAAAGGTGATGGAAAGACTGGAGGAAAGACTAGGTGCTGAGATCTCTGTTATACCTGCATGAAGGAGGCAATTAAACACACCTGAGCAATTACAAATGCCTGTGAAGCCATGTGTCCCAAACATTATGGTGCCCTGAAATGGGAGGACTATGTATAAACACAGCTGTAATTTCTACATGGTGAAACCAAAATGCATAAAAATGGCCTTTAATAAAATCTGACAATGTGCACTTTAACCATATGTGATTTTTTTTCTATTACAAATCTCAAATTGTGTAGTACAGAGGCAAATAAATAAAGGATGGGGTTTTGTCCCAAACATTATGGAGGGCACTGTACATTAACCCAATCATCCCTGGGATCATTCTCGTTAACCTCCTCTGGACCCTCTCCAATGCCAGTACATCCTGGAGCAAGTCAACAAAAACCTTAGACATAATGCCTCTTCTGGTAGCACCAGGAACTAATTATATCAGAGTACTGCAGCACAATGTTAACTTGAAAACTACATTTCAAAAGCACAGGTTTCAGTTAAATACTGTTGTGCTACTTTTCTTGAATGTGGCAGAAATTCACTTTCTGTCAAAAATAACCAGGGAGTCAGTTATTGACCGTTTCTTTATTCATATGAAGGTTTTATAGTTATTCCTCTTACAGCCAATCAGTCTTAACCTGTTTATTGCTTGAACTTTTTAATAATTTCTCTTTTTTTTTTTGCATTATCCTCTCATGCTTGTGCTTCTCATTCTTTCACTGTTGACTTTTCTTTCCTCGAGTTTGAATTAGATTGGTGGGTTTGATTCAGAATAAAGCACCGCAGTATAAGTTTGAGCTTGGATTTGTGAAACTATCCATTAAAATGTCTTTCTTGTTACATTATCACAATATGGTTGATAGCAATTGGACAACGATAGCCCAAGTAAAGAGGAAAACTTAGTCGAGAAGTCCCAGAAGGCTCAAGGTTACTAATGTAATGGATCTAATGGAAAGCAGAAGATGGAATTTCATTCCTATATCACATGATCTTTGGAAACTTTAAAATTTCAGATGGCTTTAACAGATCATTTCTTATCTAGACAGTTGCCTTGACACTTATTTGCAAATTTCCTCCCTCTAGATTCGCGTCTAGTAGCAGCGTTAGGTGCTCAGGGTGACGATGTAGACTTGAGCAATATTCCACCATTGGACCATGGAATTGAGTCAAGCTAGTAATGGAGTGGCTCTTGAGTGGTTTAGTTTAGAGATATGGTGTGTAAACAGGCTCTTCGGCCCACGGAGACCACACTGACCATCAAGCACCCGTACACTAGTTCTGAGTTCGATGTTCTCCCACTTTTCCATCCTACACACTAAGGGCAATTTACAGAAGCCAATTAACTGCGCGTTTTTGGAATGTGGGAGGAAACTGGAGCACCCGGACAAAACCCAGAGGGAGAAGGTGCAAACTCCATACAAACAGCACTCGTAGTCAGGATCGAACCTGGGTCTAACGCTGTGCCAGTGTGCAGTCTGCAGCTCTGGGAGCAAAGAAGTTCTCATTGTTTCTTAGTCAACTTGCACCAAAACAAATTCACGCCATTTCTAACAAAAGCAAAAAATGCTGAAAGATCTCAGCAGGTCAGGCAGCATCTGGAAAGAACAACAGTCAACAATGAGGGTCTGTTGCCTTTTGTCCAAACAGTTTTTTTAAATTTCCAATTTGCAGCATCTGCTTTTTTTTTAAATTTTCATTCTTATTTCATCCATTACTTTTTGTAGGACCATGTTTTGCACAGAAAGGCACCTGTGCATGCCGACTCAATAACACTCAGCCTACTTTCAAAGGAGCTCATTGGCTGTGAAATATTCCCAACAAAGTGAAAGATCAGACACAAATGTATACATTTTATTTTGTCTCTCAGCCGTTTTGTCTCTCAATGCCATATCTAATAGTGGCATTACTCTAGAAGGGGCATACAGTTGTTAAATGCACAGTCAATAAACAAAAAAAGCTGTAGATTCGGAAACTGCAGTGTAATCAGTTGGGTAATTTGACCCGTTTTAATTGGGGAATGTAAAATTTGTTTGAAACTACCAACTATCCTGCAACTAATAATGCATATACTCTCAAAGCCCAGTTCTAATTTGGTGCTTGAATATTATCTTTCTTGGATTCTTTGGATGTGATTTGAATCAATAGACAATAGACAATAAGTGCAGGAGTAGGCCATTTGGCCCTTCGAGCCAGCACTGCCATTCAATGTGATCATGGCTGATCATCCACAATCAGTACCCCGTTCCTGCCTTCTCCCCATATCCCCTGACTCTGCTATTTTTAAGAGCCCTATCTAGCTCTCTCTTGAAAGCATCCAGAGAACCTGCCTCCACCGCCCTCTTAGGCAGAGAATTCCACAGACTCACCACTCTCTGTGAGAAAAAGTGTTTCCTCGATCCGTTCTAAATGGCTTACTCCTTATTCTTAAACTGTGGCCTCTGGTTCTGGACTCCCCCAACATCGGGAACATGTTTCCTGCCTCTAGCATGTCCAAGCCCATAACAATCTTATATGTTTCAATGAGCTACCCTCTCATCCTTCTAAACTCCAGAGTGTACAAGCCCAGCTGCTCCATTCTCTCAGCATATGACAGTCCCAATAAACATATCCAAGAAAGATGATATTCTTCCGTCTAAATAAAGTTCTTCAGAATTAAAGAACGTTCTTTTAGGAAGGAGATGAGGAGAAATTTCTTGTCAGAGGGTGGTGAATCTGTGGAATTTTTTGCCACAGAAGGCTGTGGAGGCCAAGTCAGTGGATATTTTTAAGGCAGAGATAGATAGATTCTCGATTAGTACAGGTGTCAGAGGTTATGAGGAGAAGGCAGGAGAATGGGGTTAGGAGGGAGAGGTAGACTTGATGGGCCGAATGGCCTAATTCTACTCCTATCCCTCATGACCTTGATCTAACCATCAGATACAAATTTAGAAGTGGGCTCTGATAGTATATGCATTCATAGTTGCAGTTTCAAATGAATTTTATTTTCCCCAGTTACTAATATTTTTCAAAATTTGCATTATGCGCTGGCCTTCTCAAACTGACTGGAGTTAGTCCTGAGTAACAAATAATTACACAATGAATTTGGGAACATTCTTTAAATGTTCAGTAAATAAGAAGGATAAGAGCCTTTAGAAAAGCAGATAGCAATACACAATTTGACCATGAAATTAAGAAATATTTTTCTTGTCCATATCTTTAGCCTCTGCAGAACGAGCTTTACCACAAGGACAGCACTATACTAGGAATAGAAATGCTACAGGAGCACCAGACCGGAGAGGTGGATCACGTCCAAGGAGAGCACTTTCAACTCCAAGGCCAGGGGAACTGCTACCGACCAGAGAGTTTGGAGGAAGGTACCAAGAATGTAACTTTATTCCCAATCCGAGGCATACTAGCAAGAGGCAAAATGCTGGCAGAGCGAATCAAAGCGCAATTGATAGAGTCCCCGGAGCTCAGGGCAATCGCCAAGGTCCGCAACAGGGCAAAAGGGATCAGCACCATGAACGTAGACAAGAACCATGGAGAAGGAACGACCTCCCTGAAGGAGGAAGAGGAAGGCAGGCAGAAATGCAAGATAATCCACGCTTTCAGAGAAGATCTCATGATGAGCACATGAAGGACAAGGAACACTATGTGAGAAAGTTGGGTTATAAAACATTGGAGAATCTTTTGGATAAAGAGTCATCTGAAATTGTTATAACATTAGCTTGCAGCTCTGGCATGATCGACCTATTAAACCAGCAATTAAATATAGGTTTCATCCAACTTATTTGTAAAGTTTTGTGCAAGGCTTGCAAGTCTAAGACTGACCGTCAAAGCATTCAGCATCTTCTCGGTGTGGTAAAGGACTCTCAGTTTCTGAAGGTTTGCTTGCCTCACTATGTGGTTCAGATGAGTACAGATTCAGTGCCTTCCCGGAGGGGGCAGTACCCTGAATATATTGAAAGAATTCTATTCTTGCTTCAGGAGTTAATAAGCATCTTCCCGGCCAGTTCAGTTCAAGAGGTATCTATGGTAATCTTGGTACTGGAGCCCACAGTGAATAATCTAAGGGCTGCTGGTGTTTCCATTGGTGAAGAGATTGAAAATAACATGGAAAAGATCAAAAATATAATTCAACACCTGCAGCAGAGAAAGCGAGAAGGAACACTCAAAACTGACACCCTCATGATGCTAGACGATAAAGAATTGAACCCTGAAGACAACTACAGAACAATGACAATATATCCTACGTACAATGAGGTGCATCTTGAAGAGAGGCCATTTCTGCGACCTAATCTTATTACTGAAAAGTATGCGAATGCTGAGGTGTACCTTGACACCCATTTCCGTCTTCTAAGAGAAGACTTTGTGAGACCTTTGCGAGAAGGTATCTTAGATTTGCTTCATAATTATGATGTCAAGGGCCTCAGGAGGAAGAAATTTGATGACATCAGGGTATATTTGAACACACGCATCTTGGTTCCCCTTTGCTCAGCTAGCGGTGTTGGATATAAAGTTCAGTTTGACACGCAGTCCTTGAAGTCTATCCGGTGGGAGAACTCAAAGCGTCTGCTCTACGGCTCACTTGTGTGTTTGTCCAAAGACAACTTTGAGACCTTGCTCTTTGCAACGGTGTCAGATAGAGATCCGAAGAAACTCAAGGAAGGCATCGTTTATCTGTCCTTCAATGCACGAAGCCGACCATTACTTGCTGAGGTAGAACCCTCAGATTGTTTCTTGATGGTGGAAACAACAGCCTATTTTGAAGCCTACCGTCATGTTCTCGAAGGACTGCAGGAGATACAAGCAGAAGATGTTCCCTTCCAGAAGTATATTGTCAATTGTAACACGGATATCCAGGTCCCGAGATACTTGGATTTCCATAGTTGCTATGATCTTGAGCCACTAATGAAGGAAAAATCCAAACGCTCTGAAACGACTGCAAACCTCTTTGAATTTTTGCAAAAGAAGACCAAAATCAAGGTACTTGATAATGCATCATGGCCTTCAAAGGAAGAGCTCAACTTGGATGAATCACAGATGAAAGCAATGGAGATGGCACTGACTAAGGAACTGGCCATCATACAAGGCCCGCCTGGAACAGGTATGCTCTGCAAGCCACATTTTATTTCTGAATTTAGTGATCATAATGTCCTTTGTATCCTTTGTAGTGTGTTGCGTGCTGTAAAATATATATTTGTTCATGTTCTTTCTTTCCCTTCCAAAATTCCCACCCACCTCCTGTTTTGTGTTCTGTGGCTGAACCTTCCTGTGAGTTTAATCTGAGCCATGGGATTGTGTTGTGTACATAACTCTTGCAAAATACTAGTGTTCATAGATGGTTACAGGAGATGAGCACAGTTCTGCTGAATGCCCATTGTACTGTCTCTTCTGAGCTCCCCATTGTGCAAAGGGAAAATTATTGTCCAGAGTTAAGTAGAGAGGAGGGAGAGTAGCCTGATGGCTACAACTGAGGGCATGCGGTCTGGTTTAGTTTAGAGATACAGAGCGGAAACAGGGCCTTTGGCCCACCGAGTCCGCACCGACCAGCGATCCCTGCACACTAACACTATCCCACACACACACTAGGGACAATTTACAATTATACCAAGCCAATTAACCTCCAGACCTGTACTACTTTGGAGTGTGGGAGGAAACCAGAGATCCTGGAGAAAAACCCACGCAGGTCATGGGGAGAAAGTACAAACTCCATACAGCAAGCACCCTTAGTCAGGATCGAAACCGAGTCTCTGTCGCTGTAAGGCAGCAACTCTACCACTGCACCACCATGCCACCCTGATCAGTGAGCTCAAACTATTCCCTCTTTTAGTTCAATATATTGTTCATTTAAAATGTCTTCTTCTTGGCCAGTTTCTCAGAATCAAGAAGCTTTGGGACATTTTGCTCAGATCACTAGGTTTCTAGGGAGCATTATTTAGGTATCGTTAGTTAAGTGATGACTTCTGTTCTCAAAGCAAATCTTGTTGCTTGCTTCAGATTGCACAACATCTTCTGGCTGACCACAGGTTCTCCCTTCCTACGAACGACCGATGTTCAACCCATACGCACAGATGAGTGTTTGGGAGACTGGCGGGATGGATTTGCCCGCTGCTACAAGGCACTGGCGTCCTCTGCCGTGTGGGAACTTAGTTTGCCACTGCATTTCCAACTGCTGTTGTTATGATCAGTTCACGGAAACTGAACTCTGCCGTAACCCAGGGAGGATCAGTGCTGATAAAAATCAAAGCAGAGTGCACCTGCAGTGGAATAAAGCACTATCATGAGTTTCCAAGTACTGTTTTAATTGGAAAAACTGACTGAAGGAATCAGATATCCCAGATCTAACCAAGGTTTCCTTTACATTACAAAAAGAAACTTATATTCAGTCTTGTAATGCATGCTTATTGTTTTACAATATGGAAAATGCTTCTGGAAGATTTAAGGTAAATTGATGTCATTCATCAGTTAGTAGTTTTCTTAAAACTTTGAGTAATACCAATTCATCCCTTACAGGAAAAACCTATGTAGGGTTAAAAATTGTGCAAGCTCTCCTGCATAATGAGCAAACGTGGCAAGCATATTCACAGAAGTCTCCAGTCTTGGTGGTATGCTACACCAACCATGCACTTGACCAGTTTCTTGAAGGTAAGGTTCTGGTGTTTGTCAGCTTGAAATACGTTTTCAAATTATACTGCTTCTGAGTATGGTACAATGTTGTCTCTGAACTGTACTAGCTGTAAATCTTGTGACCTGGCTGCCATTGCAGAATTGAATGGCTGCTGCCAGTAACATAGAAAATTGAGTTGTGAGGTTACAGCCCATTTTACAAATCACATTTGTATAGGGAGGTTTCACGGCAGTCGGGTCATGACCCATGACCCGTACTGTTGCTACGCTACGCCAAATGGATTACACGCGATGAACTGCAGGTAAGTACTTACCATTGTTTTCAGCGTAGGGGGCCCGTTAAAACCCGCCAAAATTGTCAATTTTTGTGCTGTAAATAATTATGGAAATCGGGATAAGCGTGAGAGACATTTAGCCTACTTCAGAATTCAAAAAGTGAGGAGAAATTACAGTAGATGGAAGCGAGAGCTGAAGGGGCAACAACAGCCAAAGTGCTTGTCGAACATTGGCCGTTTGCTCACTGTAAAGAAGCTGAGTCTGACTCACTTTTAGCTTTACTTAACGTTTAAACACTTTCCAGCACTGACTGCACCCAGTCTGTCATCATGCTGGAACCAAGGGAGGAGCACACGGGAGATAGAGTTCTTATACTTGATAACTAAGGCGTGGTTAGTGGTACTGAGGTAGCTATATTATTGGTTGCATGCATAAACCATCTACATCCTTCCCCTTAGAATCAAATGCACATGGAGGCAATCAGGATAGTGCTATTACAATAAACGTGCGAATTTAGACAAAGTCGCCGTAACGGACAGGCGGCTTAACAATGCGACCCGAACGCGTACGTACAGCACCTCCCCCCCCCCCCCCCATCAGAAAGAAGAGAAGCCGTAGCGGAGGCAGGCAGGAAAGTCAAGGGAGGGGGAGATGCAGCCGGAGCGGGAGCGGGAGAGATATGAGGGGGAGGACGTGCAGGAGGTGAAAGCGACCAGCCAAGACCAGGAGGCAGCGAAACAGGAGACCGCAATAAGCGAGAGGAATGGGGCATGCATGGAGCAGCAGGGTGATCAGCGGCAGCAGGTGGAAACGACAACGGAGGAGCATAAGGAGCCGCAGGAGGAGGCTTTGGCTCGTTGACGGCCAACAGGTGCTGACGGCTTCGTCGGTAGGTAGTCCCTTCGTAATCCACCAGGTAAGATCTTGGAGAGTCGTCCACGCCAGTCACCTTCGCGAGGTGGGAATAGCCGGTGGTGGTCCGCATCCGAACGACCTGCCCGGGTAGCAGAGGCAGCAGAGGGCGGCAGGACCTGTCGTGGGAACGCCGTTGAACTTCATGTTTATGATCGATCTGTCTTTGGACTGTGGAAGGATCGAACACTTTGGGTATCAGGGACTGCTGGGCGATGGGCATAGGTTGTCTTGTCACTCTGGACATCAGACGTTGGGCAGGGGAACCCATAAGCGGGTCCCGTGAAACGTTACGTATGTTAAGTAAGTCCAGGTAAAAATCGCTGTTTGACAGGCGGGACTGCTCCATCAGGCCCTTAGCACTCCGCACGGCCCGTTCGGCCAGGCCGTTACTCTGAGGGTACTCCGGGCTGCTGGTGTAGTGATGGAAGTTCCACCTTGCAGCGAAAGCTTTGAACTCGGCACTTGTGAATTGCGGTCCATTGTCGGTCTGTAAGCTGACAGGGATGCCGTGGTCGGCGAAATGCTGACGCATCTTTGCGATGACCGTCCCGGAGGTGGCGGACGGAAGGTGGTCAATGTCGAACCAATTGGAGAATGAGTCCACCAGGACGAGAAAGTGCTTACCCCGCCATTCGAATATGTCAGCAGCCAGCGATGTCCAAGGCATGGCTGGCACCGGCTGCTGCAGAAGAGGTTGACGCTGCTGGTGTGGGGTAAGGTTGTTGCAGGAGGCACAGGAGGACACCCGGTTCCTGATGTAGTTGGCCATGCCAGGCCAGTAGAACTGTCCTTGGGCATGAGAAACAGTGGCCTCGATTCCAGGATGACCACTGTGGGCTGCGTTGTAGTATAGGTCGTATAGAGAGGCTGGGACCACAACTTTGTGGCCTTTGACGATAACCCCATCCTGGATCACCAGCTCGTCGCGGACCAAGAAGAACGGTTGTGCACCCGATGGCAAATTGGTACGTTTGACGGGCCACCCACGCTTGATGATGGCAGCCAGCTGCTGCAGTGCGGGGTCTGCGGCGGTGTGTTCGATCAGGCTCTGTAGCTGCTTGGTTGGAACAAAGTTGACATTAAGTACGAGTAGGTTTTCCTGCTCGTAAGGGTGGCGGTCACAGGATGCCCGTGGGGCGCGAGAAAGTGTGTCAGCAACATGCATCTCCGTTCCCTTCTTGTATGTGATTTCAAAATCAAAACGCTGGAGTTGCAGCATCATCAAGCGTGGGTGGCCCGTCAAACGTACCAATTTGCCATCGGGCGCACAACCGTTCTTCTTGGTCCGCGACGAGCTGGTGATCCAGGATGGGGTTATCGTCAAAGGCCACAAAGTTGTGGTCCCAGCCTCTCTATACGACCTATACTACAACGCAGCCCACAGTGGTCTTCTTGGAATCGAGGCCACTGTTTCTCATGCCCAAGGACAGTTCTACTGGCCTGGCATGGCCAACTACATCAGGAACCGGGTGTCCTCCTGTGCCTCCTGCAACAACCTTACCCCACACCAGCAGCGTCAACCTCTTCTGCAGCAGCCATCAGTGCCCCTTTGTCCGAACAACGGGTCAACGACTTCAGCCAACCTGCATGCATGCATTGCGTCTGTGAGAGTAAGATCCGGCCTCCTTAGTAGCTCGGATCGCAGTTTCTGATCCAGCATTCCTGTCACTAAAATGTCCCTGGTTAGCTGGTCAGTCATGTTTTCAAATCGGCATCTCTGTGCGAGATAGCGCAGATCCGCAATAAAGCATTCACAAGGTGCTGTACGTACAGCACCTATCCCACTTCTGACACCATGTAAAGAAGCTGAGTCTGACTCACTTGTAGCTTTACTTAACGTTTAATAATAAGACAGGTTAAACACTTTCCAGCACTGACTGCACCCAGTCTGTCATCATGCTGGAACCAAGGGAGGAGCACACGGGAGATAAAGTTCTTATACTTGATAACTAAGGCGTGGTTAGTGGTGCAGAGGTAGCTATATTATTGGTTGCATGCATAAACCATCTACACTCACTGCATTTCATCAACTAAGGCATTATTTGTGTTTTTTCTTGATTCCTTTGGCATCTAAAAAGTTTCAGAAGGGATAAATCTGGCTGTAAAATTTTTAAATCGCCCATGGTTC
This sequence comes from Malacoraja senta, assembly GCA_038087875.1. Taxonomy (NCBI): domain Eukaryota; kingdom Metazoa; phylum Chordata; class Chondrichthyes; order Rajiformes; family Rajidae; genus Malacoraja; species Malacoraja senta. The sequence goes on along the minus strand of CM075982.1, from coordinate 56,929,562 downwards.
TCAAGTGGATTTTTACATACAAAAATAAAACGCCTCTGATGCAAAATTTACAACCAGATTTATCACTTCTGAGACTTTTTAGATACCAAAGGAATCAAGAAAAAACCCAAATAATGCCTTACTGTTGATGAAATGCAGTGAGCAAACGCGATAAATCCCAATATTTTCAATTCCGATATCTGCATGGCCAATGTTCACCAAGCACTTTAGCTGTTGTTGTCCCTTCAGCTCTCGCTACTCTTTACCTTCATTTCGCTTCACTTTTGGAATTCTGAAGTTGGGTACATGTCTCTCACGCTTACCCCGACTTCCACAATTTTTTACAGCAGAAAAATTCAACATTTTGGCGGGTTTTAACAGGTAGGAAAGTACGTGTTTCTAGCTTTAATAACATATACCGGAAGTTACGTATGTCCTCCAGATGGATTGAGCGGCTCCGTGCGTCAAGCCCTATGACCCGGTGACCTTACGTGCAACCCCCCTATAGGACTTTGAATTAAGGGCAGAACCTTACAGCTTCGGCCCAAGTGACTCTACTTCAGTTGACATGTCATACCCATTACATGAACCACTACCACTGTAATTTTGTCTAATAATGCAAATCACATACTCACAATACCAATTCACTGTTCTGTAACATTATTTGAAATGTCCAAATGATACAAACTGTGTTCAGAGATTTTTACCTCAACCATCCAGTAATCACACTGTTTCAGTTCTGTTTTCTTTTCCCATCTCTGAAAATCTTTGCTTGGAAATACTGCCATACGATGCAATATTTTTATGTACAACAGGATAGAATTTTTAAGAAAACCCCAATTGCTAAATCTAATGAGGTACTTCCAGATATTTGATCTGGGTCCACTGTGATTTAAAAAAAACCTGCTGATTCAGGTCTTTCTGGAGGGTGACTTAGCAGCAGGATCCACAATGTCAAAGGCTGCAGGCAAGCCTGGAAGGTGAGGATGGATAATTAACAATGTTAAGAGTTTCATAAACATTCACCGGTGCTATCTCAGTAGTGTTTATATTGATGTACAATTTTAAGTTGAAGTGAGTTCACAATAGATCAATTAATTGGAAACTCTATTACCCAATTCCTGTAGATGCAAGGAATTAATGGCCAAGTGTCAGATGTACAGAAGGCCCAGTGGGGACAAAAAAAACACCCAGATTTGACAGCAGGTGATAAGATCTGGTGAGAATGATCAATAAGGGCCTAAGTCAGTTTACCTGGGCAATGGACTGAACACGAACTAAGCCTTGGACCACTGTGATAGCTGGCCAACTTGTGTACAGTTCTGCTCCCTGTACCTTGGCAAGGAGATAGTTATCTGAAAACCAGTGCAGTGTAGGTTAACTGTATTGATTTCTGGCATAAGGCGGTTGAGGAGAGATTGAATAAGATTAGTGTTTACTTGCTCAAGATCAGATGAATGAGAGTTGACTTCATTGAGCCAAATAAGGTGTTGAAGGCAATGGACAGAATGTAGGATCATGGAGTTGTGGTAAAGTGCAGAAGGGAGTCAATGGCCCAGTCTGCATCTTCTGTTTTGTGGAGCAGTCCAATTAGATCCATCCCCTAACTCTGTCCCATTTCCCGTAATTATTTTTTTCCTTCAATTTCTTTTTTGAAAACTACTGTTGACTCTGGTTGCATCGCCATAGCAACCATTATGATATCTTCCAAAGACGTGGAACTGTAACGCTGGAAAAAAAGGAAAATAGTGGAAATACTCAACAGCATCTGTCAAAGGGAACAATTATTATGAAGTTGATGCCAATTAAACATTAGCTGCATATCTCCATATCTATGTAAACAAGGGGACTTTTCAAATTACATCAACTCCGACATTAACCTCTCCTGCCACCAGAAGAGTTATGTTTGGAGTATCATAAGATTCTCTCTCTTTCTATTTCTAACTAAATGATTTGTTTCTGAGAGGGAATCTGTGAGAACGAATCACCACATACTTGTACCTGGTTCTTTCTGACCTCCATGGTTCATAGGTAAAATTGGCAGGACCACATGATAGACCTCCACTGTCACCATCTACACCTCTTGGTTTTTCAGGTACAATTGTCACCTTACCTCTGATCTCTGTGATGGGCCTATGCATGCCTTTGAACACATACATAGCACTTGGACCAAATAAAGCAAAGAAAATAAATCCCCATCATGTACTCAATCCACCTCAATTGCATCGCCAATCAGTTAAACTTAATCGCGGTGTTTAAAGTCTGGGTTTTAAACCTTTTCTCAAACTTTAGCACTTCTAGTGCAACATCAATATTCCACTCACTCCAAAGTGAATATATCCTTCCTGAAATGGGAAATCCAGAATGGAATGCAATTCATTTGGAAGGAGTAACACAATTCTCTCTCTCTCGGGATGGTTCATTTTTGCATGGTATTTCCAACAGAATTACACTAAAAACAACACTAACAACACTAATAAAGTACTGGATGCCACAGAATTTGTACCCAGAATGTTAGAAAATTCTTCCAGAGAATGTGGGATGATTGTACACAGGTATTAGACAAAGTTCCCACCATTGTCCTCTCTGGCTGAAAGAGGAGAACCTTGGCAAAATAAACTTTCTTTTGTTTTGTTCAGGGATCTATGGATTTTTGCATACTGGTCTGGTCAGGGTGGGTGGAAGGAGTAACAGCGAACTACTGAAAAGATTCACCCTGAAGGAACTGAGGAATGCCAGGGATTTCAGAAAGAAACTCCCTCAGCACCTGCGAGGAGCCTATTTTGAAGTAAGATTGCAATATGTATCGGGGTTCTTAATTAGTCGCTGGTAACTGATAATTGATTGTTAATTAGTGTGTACTACTGGGGAAATCAGAATTTAGAGATTTTGCACTAACTTCCTTGAGTCAGTTTCAACTGATATGCCCCCCCTGTCTCTACATCAATCTTCATCTTCAACACACTGTCCCAGTAACCAAAGCATTGCCATTTGGTCTGTAACTTGCCTCCACTGCCAACAACCAGCCTATATCTGGCCTGGACCTGATAGTTGGAGATAGGAGATGGCCCAGAATTGAAGTTTTGATTCCTCTTGAGAGGAGGAGCATCAATAGGTTAAATGGAGCATGTAGGGAGGAAAGAGAGAGAGTTTAGGGGTGGAGTAACTAAAAGGAGATTGTCGGAGAGAGTTTTACTTTTCTCTCTTCATTCTCTTGCACTGTCTTTCTTTCTCCCTTCTCTATCTCTTGTTTTTCCTTCCCCTTGCTCTTTCCCCTTTTCCATTTCTCTCTTGTCCTTTCCATCTTCTCACCACTGTTAAGCTATGGCTATCTTGTATTTTAGTTGTACATCTTCCCTGGCCAATAAAGCAGCGCTGCAATCCCATGTCTTGAAATGAATATTAGCAACATTTGCATGAAGTAAATTATCTGTAAATTATTACAGGTAACGAATCAGATGAGAGAATCTGAGCAAAAAATTTGCACCGCAGCAAGACATTTGGAGTGCACAACACAAGGAGTTCTTCATGAACAGTATTTGGAAAAATACATAGCAGGACACTGGAACAGCATGCAGAGTGGACTGGTATGTACAGTACTGTATATCCTAGCTATTCTTCTATTTTTCTCCATTTACAATGAGGCTTGTGAAGGTGTGGTTCCATAAATCCCAGCATGCTTTATCATTTTGAACAAATGATTATTCATCATATGGGTCAAAGGTGGTGAATCTGTGGAATCCATTGCCACAGAAGTCAAGTCAAGTCACATTTATTTATATAGCACATTTAAAAAACAACTCTCGTTGACCAAAGTGCTTTACATTTGTTATAAGAATAATATAAACAAACAAACTACATACATATATACATATAGCCCTCGCTCAGAGGACGTCAAGAAAGGCTTGGGAGTATAGATATGTTTTTAGTCTTGACTTAAAGGAGTCGATGGAGGGGGCAGTTCTGATGGGAAGGGGGATGCTGTTCCACAGTCTAAGAGCTGCAACCGCAAAGGCGCGGTCGCCCCTGAGCTTATGCCTAGACCGCGGGATATTCAGCAACCCCAAGTCGGCCGATCTGAGGGACCTGGAGGTGGAGTGGTGGGTGAGAAGACTTTTAATGTAGGTGGGGGAAAGCCCATTGTGGGCTTTGTAGAAACATAGAAACATAGAAATTAGGTGCAGGAGTAGGCCATTCGGCCCTTCGAGCCTGCACCGCCATTCAATATGATCATGGCTGATCATCCAACTCAGTATCCCGTACCTGCCTTCTCTCCATACCCTCTGATCCCTTTAGCCACAAGGGCCACATCTAACTCCCTCTTAAATATAGCCAATGAACTGGCCTCAACTACCTTCTGTGGCTGAGAATTCTAGAGATTCACCACTCTGTGTGAAAAATGTTTTTCTCATCTCGGTCCTAAAAGATTTCCCCCTTATCCTTAAACTGTGACCCCTTGTTCTGGACTTCCCCAACATCGGGAACAATCTTCCTGCATCTAGCCTGTCCAACCCCTTAAGAATTTTGTAAGTTTCTATAAGATCCCCTCTCAATCTCCTAAATTCTAGAGAGTATAAACCAAGTCTATCCAGTCTTTCTTCATAAGACAGTCCTGACATCCCAGGAATCAGTCTGGTGAACCTTCTCTGCACTCCCTCTATGGCAATAATGTCCTTCCTCAGATTTGGAGACCAAAACTGTACGCAATACTCCAGGTGTGGTCTCACCAAGACCCTGTACAACTGCAGTAGAACCTCCCTGCTCCTATACTCAAATCCTTTTGCTATGAAAGCTAACATACCATTCGCTTTCTTCACTGCCTGCTGCACCTGCATGCCTACTTTCAATGACTGGTGTACCATGACACCCAGGTCTCGCTGCATCTCCCCTTTTCCTAGTCGGCCACGTAGACATAGAGGAGGATCTTGAAATGTATACGGAACCGCACAGGGAGCCAGTGGAGAGAGGCCAGGATCGGGGTGATGTGGTCCCTTTTTCGGATGCCCGTCAGGAGTCTCGCTGCGGCGTTTTGGACCAGTTGCAGATGGGACAGAAAAGATTGGCTGATGCCAGTGTAAAGGGAGTTGCAGTAATCTAGGCGGGAGGAGATAAATGTGTGGATGATCTTTTCGAGGTCATCAAAGTGGAGGAATTGTTTTATTTTAGCTGGAGGCTGGAGCCCGAGTCAATGGATATTTTTAAAGCAGAGATAGATAGATTCTTGATTAGTACGGGTGTAAGGGGTTATGGGGAGAAGGCAGGAGAATGGGGTTAATAGGGAAAGATAGATCAGCCATGATTGAATGGCAGAGTAGACTTGATGTGCCGAATGGCCTCATTCTGCTCCTAACACTTATAAACATGAATGTAGTAAGCATATTTCCTGACAGTCATTAAATGGCATCAAGGATGGGTATCATGGCATATGGGTTTTTCTTGAGCATCCATTTCAATGAAAGTATAACTTCTATAATGCTCTATTGAAGATTTCAATGCCATCATTCATTTAAAATACCGATATGAGTGTTTATATGGACTTTGGCCAGCTGCAGCTGGAAAATAGCACCAAAACCTGGCTATTTTTGCATATGGTCTCAGTGGGTTGTCTCTATACATTCTGTACTTAATATGGGATTGTATTTATGTATGGCAATCATTTTATTGAACAGTATGTGAAAAAAGAATTTGACTCTACCTTGGTACATATGACATTAAAGAACCACTGAACCATTCACATTCCCTTTACATGTGGCTCGCGCATGAAAGACAATATGCTTAAAACAATGATTGTTTCTCTGACTTGCTGATAGTTTCCAGCATTTTCTGTTTTTAACCATACATTTTAATTTAATGTTTTATGTTTTTAACCACAGTTTATACTTTCATGGTTATTATTGCTGGTTTACTGAATGTTTTAATTTTGCAGATTTTTGATCAAATGCTATTACCTAGAGGAAGGCATCCAATAATCTTAGAGTGGCTGGGACTTGGCTTCATGGGTGTGAGCGAAATTCCAGGGACGTCACCTCTAAACATGGAAAATGCAGGTAATAAGTTGTCACGATTTTATTAATGCAACTCTTTGATTGTAACATAAAATTAATAATTTTTGCCATTACCTTCACACCCTGTTTGCTCGTTACAATACATTTAACCACTTAATATGATCTTAGTTTTAGTTTAGATCGAAGATAGACACAAAATGCTGGAGTAACTCAATGGGACAGGCAGCATCTATGGAGAAGGAATGGGTGATGTTTCTGGTCGAGTCCCTTCTTCAGACTGGTTAGGGATAAGGGAAATGAGAGGTAAAGACGATGATGTAGAGAGATAATGAACAATGAATGAAAGATATGCAAGAAAAGTAACAATGATAAAGGAAACAGGCCATTGTTAGCTGTTTGTTGGGTGAAAATGAGAAGCTGTTGCGACTTTGGTGGGGGAGGGATAGAGAGAGAGTGAATGCTGGGGCTACCTGAGTTAGAAAAATGAATATACTGTACCACAGGGCTGTAAGCTGCCCAAGCAAAATATGAGATGCTGTTCCTCCAATCTGCATTTAGCCCCCCTCTGACAATGGAGGAGACCTAGGATAGAAAAGTCTGTGTGGGAATGGGAAGGAGAATTAAAATGTTTTGCAACCGGGAGACCAGGCAAGTTCAGGCGGTGTTCGGTGAAGGTGTTCAGCGAAACGATCGCCCAGTCTACGTTTGGTCTCGCCGATGTATACGATTCCACATCTTGTACAACGGATACAATAGATGAGGTTGGAGGAGGTGCAAGGCAATCTCTGCCTAACCTGAAAGGAATGTTGGGGTCCCTGGACAGAGTCAAGGGAGGAGGTATAGGGACAGGTGTTGCATCTTCTGCGGTTGCAGGAGAAGGTACCTGGGGAGGTGGTGGTTTGGGTGGGAAGGGATGAGTTAACCAGGGAGTTGCGGAGGGAACAGTCTCTCTGGAAGGCGGAAAGGGGTGGAGATGGAAAAAAATGGCTAGTGGTTGGATCCCGTTGAAGGCAGCGGAAATTTTGGAGGATTATGTGTTGTATGCGACGGCTGATGGGGTGAAAGGTAAGGACTAGGGGGACTCTGTCTCTGTTGCAACTAGGGGGAGGGGGAAGCAAGGGCGGAGCTGTGGGGTACCGAGGAGACACGAGTGTGGGCCTCATCTATGATGGGAGAGGGGAACCCCCATTCCCTAAAGAATGAGGACATCTCGGATGTCCTGTCCCATACGAGGACATCTCGGATGTCCTGGTATGGAACACCTCATCTTGTGTGCAGATGCGACATAGATGGAGGAATTTTGAGTAGGGGATAGAGTCTTTGCAGGAAGCAGGGTGGGAAGAAGTGTAATTGAGATAGTTGTGGGAGTCAGTGGGTTTGTAATAGAAGTCAGTCGATAGTTTAGTTTAGCTTCGAGATACAGTGTGGAAACAGGCCCTTCGGCCCACCGAATCTGTACCGACCAGCGATCCCCGCACTTTAACACTATCCTACACGCGTTAGGCACAATTTACACTTATACCTAGCCGATTAACTTCCAAAGCTGTACGTCTTTGGAGTGCGGAAGGAAACCAAAGATTTCAACAAAAAAAACAGGCAGTCATGGGTAGAACGTACATGCTCCGTACAGACAGCACACGTAATCGGGATCGCACCCGGGTTTCCGGCGCTGTAAGGCAGCAACTCTACCTCTGTGCCACCGTGCTACCCTCTTAATGATAAAACTATTTAACGTGTACCTTTTAATGAGGCACATACAAATTGACTACTGGAATATATCACTCGGTGAAGCAGAATGTTATGGGTGTACTGTCATTGCTTCCCTTAAGTGGATGCTCTTGCGGGTGAGAGTTTCTAAATGAATGTTGCCTTGGCAATAATGGTCAACAGCAAGGAAATAAATTTGCACTGCAGTCTTTAAAATGTCATGTTTCCATCTCAGATGGGCTGAAGATCAGGGTAATATATATATATATATATGTAGGAAGGAAATGCAGAGGGCATTGAACTTCTTCAAGGAAGTTTCGAGCACGTGCTTCAATTTCGCTGTCTGCCAGGTATTCAGTTCCCATGACAGACCTCGTAGTAGAGTGTCAGTTCCAGGACTTGTAGAGTCATACAACTGATGTCATATTAACAGATTTTTAGTTCCTTGCTTTTCTCTTTTTAATTCTATCTTTGCTTTTATTGAATAATGTTCCATGTCGTTCCCAGCTTATCGAGTCCTAGAGTCGTACAGCATGGTAACAGGCCCTTCGATCTAGCGGGATGCATTAGTCCCACCAATATTCCCACATGCCTGCGTTTGGCCCATAACTCTCCAAACCTATCCTATCTATGTACCTATCCAAAGTTTTTTAAAAAGAATGTGATAGTATCTGCCTCAACTACTTACTCAGGCATCTCATTTAATATACCTACCACCCTTTGTGTAAAAAAAATAAGTTGCCCCTCAGGTTCCTATTAAATCTCCCCCCCCCCCAACCATAAACCTATATCTTCTGATTCTTGATTCCCCTACTCTGGTTAAAAATCTCTGTGCATTTACCTAATCTATTCCTCTCATGTCAAATGTCAGGTGTGTACATGATCTGACCTCTATAATATAGCCACTCAAATGCAAATAGAGCTTCTGTGCTTGGGGATGTTCACCAATTCTTCCAATGGATTTGGATGATTTTGCAGAGACAGCCTTGGTAGTTGATGGTGTTGAGATATTAATCACCTTCTTACTACAGTGATCAATGAGGTGGCCATTTTTGGTACTGAAGTCCAACACCAAGCTGAAAGGACACCCATGTTGAACAAAAAACAAACTCCATCTGCCATTTCCTGGCCCATTGGTCCAGTTGTCAAGATCCCATTGTAATCTTGAACAACCTTCTTCAATGTCCACAATACCACTAATTTTCGTATTATCTGCAAATTTACTAACCATTTTCCTACATTCTGGGCTACTTACATTCTTGTCCAAATCACTAATATAAATAACAAACAACAGTAGACCCAGCACCCATCTCTGTGGCACAGCGTTTGTTACAGGCCTCCAGTCTGAAAAGCAACCCTCTTTTTTCCGACATTCAAGCCAATTTTGTGTCCATTGGCAAGTTCATGCTCAACCCCATGTGATCTGAACTTCCAGATTACTTACCGTGTGGTATCTTATCAAAGAGCTTGCTAAAGTCCTTGTAGACAACTTCTACTGCACTGCTCTCATAGATTTGCATGGATTACGAGAAGTTCTGATTTAGAACACAGTGCCTCTACATGTGTATAAAATTATGAGAGGAATAGATTGGATTGATGCACAGCGGAAAGACAATACATGCACAGAGTCTCTTGCCCAGAGTAGGTGAATCGAGGACCAGAAGACATAGGTTTAAGGTGAAGGGGAAAAGATTTAATAGGAATCTGAGGGGTCACTTTTTCACCCTATTGAAGCAAGGTTGTGGAAGCTTTGGAGGCAGTGCAGAAGAGGTGAATGGAACAAGCTGCCAGAGGAGGTAGTTGTGGCTAGGACAATCCCAACGTTTAAGAAACAGTTAGACAGGAACATGTATAAGACAGGTTTGGAGGGATACGGACCAAACAGGGACAAGTGTAGGTGGGACGTTGGCCGGTGTGGGCACGTTGGACTGAAGGGCCTGTTTTATTGTTGTATCACTCTATGACTCTATTACTGTGTGGCATTCTTTACTAAAATTGGATAGCCATCCTGGATTTCTGTGCTCAAGTGTTTAGAGCAGGGTTTGAATTGTAACCTTGACTCATGAGGTGAGAATTACCAAGTTTAGACTTTAGAGATACAGTGTGGAGTTTGGGTGGAAACCGGAGCACCAGGAGAAAACCCACACGGTCACAGGAAGGACATACAAACTCAGTTTCAATAATAGTGGTGACTGCAAAGCACTTTGAGATCTGTAGAGGACAGAGCAAGCACTTTGTAAATGCACGTTCTGTCTGCAATTGCAATATATTTATATCAACTTGGAAAAATGAATCTATGGAATTCACAAAAAACGTATGACCTTGTAGAAAACTCGATAAACTCTTTGCAAAACATTTCTCTACAATTATTTCCCGTGGGGGTTTAACATATTTGAGCTTTCATAATATTCAGTGTGTAGTTATTGATTTGTATTATACAGTAATGAATATGGCACTCATCACTTTATCTGGGGTGGGAAATTTATTATCCAATCGGCAGCAAACTATCCATTGGGCAGCACGGTGGTGCAGCAGTAGATCTACTGCCTTGCAGCACCTTAAAGTCCATGTAGACAACATCTACTGCGCTGCTCTCATAGATTTTTCTAGGTGATCTCTTAAAAAATTTCAATCATATTCCTGAAACACAATTTCCCGTGCACAAAGCCATGCGGACTATCCCTAATCAGTCCTTGCCTTTCCCAATGCGTGTAAATCCTGTCTCTCAGAATTCCTTCCAGTATTTTCCACCACTAATATTAGGCTCACCGGCCCGTTGTTCCCTGGCTTTTCCTTGCAGACTTTCTTAAATAAAGGCTCAACATTAGCCTCCATCCAGTCTCATGGCAGAGAAAATGATTGATGATTGACCAGCAAGACGTAGAAATGTTTTTCAATCTACCTTTGCGTGTATTCAGTAATTCCACTTACACGCTGCCTCAGGTCAGGAATTCCAATATTCCTTGACCCACTGAACAAAAAATGTAGTCTGATCGCTGTCATATGTGGGTGATGTCTGCTTATTCTGAAATTATGCTCCTTTTTTTAGATGTTATCCCAAGAAAACATCCTGCCAGCACCCACCCTGTCATTTCCACCAGAATCTTTCATTCTTTAATAAGATCGCCTTTTATTCTTGACATCACTAATAAGCAGCCTTTACTCCATGCATTCATTTAGTAATCAACCAGGTTGATTCAACATGTTGCTTCCTGTATGTACAGTATTCTCTGTCCCATTGCACCAGTAACCTACAAAACATAGAACAGTACAGCACAGGAACAGGCCATTTTATGTCACAATGTCCATGCTGAGCACCATGCCATGTTAAACTAATCTCCTCTGCCTGCATGTGATCTGCATCCCTCCACTCCCTGCATAAACATGTGGCTATCTAAAAGCTTCTTATCAGCTCCTCTCTTATATTTGCCTCCACTATCACCCCTTGCAGCATGTTTCAGACCTCTACCACTCTGTGTGTAAAAGAAATGCCTCTTACATCTCCTTTAAACTTTGTCCCTCTCACTTTAAAGTTATGCCCTCTAGTCTTTGAAATTTCCACCCTTGGAAACAGATTCTCACCACCAACCTATGACCTCATCATTTAACAGGTCTCTCCTCAACCTCTGACATTCCAGAGAAAACAATCTGAGTGTGTCCAACCTCTCTTTATAGCCAATGTTCTCTAACCCTGGCAGCATTCTGGCAAACCTCTTCTGCACTGCCTCCAAAGCTTCCACAACCTTGCTTCAATAGGGCGATCAGAACTGTACACTACATTGCAAATGAGACCTCGCTAGAGTCCTATAAAGCTATCAATGCCTCAACTGATGAAAGCACATATGCAATACGCCTTCTTTACCACTCTTATCTATTTGTGTTGACGCTTTAATGCCCCTGTGCCACTTAGGAGACCTAAACAGCAACCTCTGGTGACCTTGCCCGCCACCCAAAAAAAAATCAAGGTCGAGGTGACCTGCAACCTCCTACCACCTCCCATGCATATGTTGAAAACCTTCCTCGACTATGAAGAAATCCGGCTTCGACTAGACCTGCGACAAAAAAATTATCGATTTTTATTTTTATTAAATTATCGCATCCTATTTTTAGTCGAGGCCGGTTTTAAACATGATGAAAAAATAGCAGCAACCTAGATGAAGCCAGTTTAATAATAGGGGGTAGGCCATTTAGGACAGATGAGGAAAAACATTTTCACCCAGAGAGTTGTGATTCTGTGGAATTCTCTGCCACAGAAGGTAGTGGAGGCCAATTCACTGGATGTTTTCAAGACAGCGTTAAGTTCGGCTCTTGGGGCTAAAGGATCAAGGGATATGGGGGGAAAAGGAGGAATGGGGCACTGCTTTTAGATGATCAGCCATTATCATATTGAATGGCGGTGCTGGCATGAAGGGCCTACTTCTGCACCTATTTTTCTATGTTTCTAACCTAGTGATCACTGTTCCTAAAATACTCTTCCACTGACATACTAGTCCCTGACCAGCCCCTTTTTCCAGTACGTCCAGTATGGTCCCTCCTTGAGTTGGACTATTCACATATTATTTCAGGAAATCCTCTGGGATATACCTAACAAATTCTCTTGCATCCAACCCTTTGGCATTGAGTAAGTCCCAGTCATAATTAGGGAAGTTAATGTTCTCCATAAAGTGCCACATAATGCCCAAGAAAGCCCAACCTGCAGTTAGCCAACTGTACATGCATGCTATTTTTTGTTTTGTTTTGCGCACTGGGGCATCCAGAACCCCTTGTACTATAACTATAATACAGGCCTAGATAAAAATGGACGTGGAATGGATGTTTCCAGTAATGGGAAAGACCAGAAACAGAGACCACAGCGTCAGAATAAAAGGACATACCTTTAGAGTGAAGATGACAAGGAATTTCTTTAGCCTGAGAGTGGAGAATCTGTGGAATTCATTGTCACAGATGGTTGTGGATGCCAAGCCATTCAGTATTTTTTAAAGCAGAGATGGATAGGTTCTTGATGAGTAAGGGCATCAATACTGTAGTTACGGGGAGAAGACGGGAGAATGAGGTTGAGGGAGAAAATTAGATCAGCCATGATCGAATGGCAAAGCAGACTCTATGGGTTGTATGACCTAATTCTGCTCCAAAGTCTTATGGTCTAACATTTTACAGTCTTGCTCCATTTATATAAAACTTGCTTTATTATTCTTGATTCCAAACTAGATAGTGTCACGTTATCTGACATTATATGTGATTTGCCCACTTCTGGTCCACTCATTTAACCTTTCTCCCTTTGCTGGCTCCTTCTCATAACTTGCTTGCCACATGTCTTTGTAACATCAGCAAATGTGGCTATTGTATACATGGCCCTTCCTTTTTAAAAATTATTAATATAGATTAGAATAAGCTGAGGCTCCAGAATGATCCCTGTGGCAGGCAATGATATACTGAGGAGTGATCTGAAAATGACCCAGGTACCCTTATTCTATTTTCTGTCAGTCAGCCACCCCTGTCTATGCCAACATATTATTACTAACTGTGCACTCCTATCTTGTGCAGAAATCATTTTATGTGGCACTTTATTGTATGCCTTCTGGGAAACCAAATATATTGGATGCTCTTTATTCATTGTTTTTTTTTCATCCTGAGGGAAATCTGGAAGATATTGTCAAAAATGATTTCCCCATTATACATTATATTGACTGCTTGATTATTATCGATGCCAGTGAATTAATTTACTGCCTTCTCAAGGAAAGAAGTCCTGTTTGGGGTTTTCTCCATTACCACACAATAGTGTTTGCATGGTGAGATGTCTCAGGATTGATGCAAGGAAAACATTCTTCAGAGGGAGATAGACACAAAATGCTGGAGTAACTCAGCGGGACAGGCAGCATCTCTGGAGAGAAAGAATGGGTGACGTTTTGGGCCAGGACCCTTCTTCAGACCCTTCTCCAGAGATGCTGTCTGTCCCACTGAGTTAGTTCAGCATTTTGTGTCTATCTTCGGTTTAAACCAGCATCTGCAGTTCCTTCCTACACATTCTTCAGAGGAATCTAATTGCAGAATTTCCAATTCTCTACTGCAGAGGGATGCAGGAGATTAGTGTTTCATTACATTCAAGCTGGAGATAGATGTATGTATGGCCTCAGCATTAAAATTAAATAACTTGAGTGATAGAAACTGGGAGATGAGATACACTGGGAAAATTGTCATTGACTGGGAGAGCAGACTCTATATTCTGTTCCTATTCCTTGCCTTCTAAAATGTAATTGAACCTCTGTTTGTGTCCAGATGGACAGGAGGATGAAGATGAGGATGAAGGTGAGGAGGAGGAAGAAGATGAGTTGATTCATATCCCTGAGGAAGCAGAAATCATTCAGGCGGAGAGAGTGATTGATGGCAACGAGCTGAAAATGAGGAACAAGAAGAAAGAAGATGCTGATATCGCTGAACTGGCAAATACATTGCTAGCAATGAATCTTAACAAAAAGGGAAATCAGGGAGCACAACTCATGAATGATGAAGGCTGGATCGTAAGTCTAAAAGTTCTGAAAGTTTTCACTGAGTTATAAATGAATGAAATTGCTAATGCTAATGTCATCAGCAAGCAATATATAATGTTTCTGTGTAAATTCAGCAGAGTACAACTTGTGAAGCAGTTTAGTTTCGAGATACAGCAAGAGAAACAGCTCGTTTGGCTCATCAAGTCCACGTCGATCACCTGTTAACACTATGTTATCCCACTTTCTCATCCACTCACACACTAGGGGCATTTTACAGAGGCCATTTAACCTACAAAACCGCACGTCTTTGGGATCTGGGAGGAAACAGCAGCACCCGGAGGAAGCACACATGGTTACAGGGAGTACACGCAGCCTCCACGCAGACAGCACCCAAGGTCAGGATCAAACCTGGGTCTCTGGTGCTGTGAGGCAGCAGCTCTACCAGCTGCACCAGTGTGCCACCCTAATTCAGCAGAGTACAAATTGTAAACCAGTGTTGGTCAGAAAAGTCTGGACTCGTGGAGGGGAAATTTTGGGAATATCGTAGACTAATTTGACACAGAAACAGGACTTTCAGCCCAACTTGTCCATTCTGACCCAGATGCTCCGTCTAAGGTAGTCCCATTAGCCTGCGTTTGGCCCACATCCATAAGTCATGAGACCAGCACATATAAGGGTGACAGGGTGGCACGTTGGTAGAGTTGCTACCTTACCGCACCAGAGACCCAGGTTTGAGCTTGACTATGGGTGCTGTCAGTGCGGAGTTTGTATGTTCTCCCCGTGACCTACGCGAGTTTTCTATGGGTGCTCCAGTTTCCTCCCACACTCCAAAGACAAACAGGTTTGTAGGCTCAATGGCCTGGTAAAATTGTAAATTGTCCCTAGTGTGGAGGACAGTATTCATGTGCAGGGATTGCTGGTCGGTATGGACTCGGTGGGCCGAAAGGCCTGTTTCCACATTGTATCTCTAAACAAAACTAAACTTGAACCACTCTTCTGTATTCCCAAATGTTGCTTTATATTTCAAAATAACTTCTTCAAGTGGCTCTTCAGTCCTGCTCTTAGCACAGTGTTCTTGCTTTTAAACAGCAACCACGCGAACAGAAGAAGAAAATGAAAAGGAAAGCAAAGGGGGAATTGCAGAAGAGCGGCATTATGACTGCAGCGGAGCAGAAAAAAATCACCAATATCTGGCTGCTTCCTCTCAAGGATAGATGGCGTCTTTACAGGTGAGAGGGTGCACATTGTCCTCAACATCAATATTTTGTGTCCCATTCAAAAATCAATAAACTGCAGAAAATCTGAATTAAAAGCAGTAAATGCTGTAAATTCAGCAGTTGAGACATCATCTGCAGAGCGAGTACTATTATTTTCAGTAGATGACCTGATGAAATGTCACTTATCTGAAGTGTTATTGTCAGAATTTTCTGTTTGCACTTCATGTTCTAATTTGTTGCTTTCTCTGTGTGTGTGTGCACAAGCATGTGCATGTTTGTTTTTGCTGTTAATTAATTCCATGGTGCTTTTGAAAACAACTCTTTCTGCCACTTCTCTGAAGAAATGGTGCAATGCTGCCCATTGTGTTCTGTTTTCAACAAAGTGGATGCACTGGACTATTGTCACAGTGGGTCGCTAAAGATTGCTTCACTTGTGGACTCTTGATACAAAGAATCCCAAAGAGACTTGTCAGGGTGGATGTGGAAAGTATGGCTCCCCTTCTGGGAGAATCTAGTACTAGGAGTCACTGTTTTAAATTTGACAACATCTTCTGAGAATTGTGAATCTTTGGAACTCAAATCCACAAAAGTTTGGTGAAAGCAGAGACCTTGAACATTTTCAAAGCAGAGGTAGATAGATTCTTGATAAACAAGAGGCTGTAGTTTGCCATGAGTAGGCACGAGTGCGGGGTTGATGTTAGTCTGACTAGCCAGGACTTTATTAAGTGGTGAAATGCATCAGAGAGACTGAGTGACTCCTCCTTTATATATGAAGCAGTGTGCCCATGGGGCTGTGAGGTTAGGGGGAAGAAGGATCAGTCCAGTGACATGAGCCAGGAGGATTGAGATGAGGGAGGAAAGATCAGGCCCAAGGTGTTGATCCTGTGAGGACATAGTCACTGGAGAAATTTTGTGGATGATGTAGGAGATGAGGGCATGATTGGTATGGCTTGTATGAGGGGAAATTTATGCTTTGGGTCAGTGAGGAATACAATTGTGGAAGGAAAAGTATCTCCCGAATTGAGAGGATTGTGGAGAGGAACTCAAGATTAACAGTGACAGCAAACTAAGTGGTGTTGGTGAGTGGGTTGCAGTAGGATGCAAGGGATTTGTCCAGCAGAGTACTGGTTCAAAGTTGTTCCTGGAATATGAAATTCTGGTTCAGAATAACATAACATCAGTTCTCCTGCAATGCAAGGAATTGGCTGTTTAAATTTCCAAATTCCTGGCACAGAACAACCAGGAATTGTGGCTATTCATGCTTCACTCTGTGGGAGAGGGAGACGGGGGGGGGGGGGGGGGGGGCGGGGGGTGCAGGGTAAAGTCCTTAGTGGAGTTCACTTTTCAATTACATGATAATTAAAATCTTCATTGGGCAATTGAAGGTTTATATGTTTTAGTTTTAAACAAAAGCACTTAATTGTGAGCTTAATGCATTTGGTTTAATACCCCCTCAACAAAAACTGATGGATAGATAGCCAGTAAGGTTATGTGAGTTGAAAAATTAATAGGTTTGAGGTTCAGATACAAAAACCCTATATGATATTTTTGACACTTGTAGTTCTCTTAGATGATGTTAATCAGCCAACTTGGTAGAAATTAATGCACTGAAATTATGTGGTTCCTGAAAAATATTTGTTCTTTTAAATTTAGATCATCTTTAGAGGCAGATACCACTCATGAGGGGGTCATAGTCCCAACCTTTGACAATACACCCTTTCCTGCTACAGTCTCGTAAAAACTTAGGCGGACTCCTCGCTGTAGTGTGCATGATCATAGAGTACATAAAGCTTTGAAACGTGTAACATTCTTGCAGGGTTTGACAAAGTAGATGTGAGATTGATGATTCGACACGTTTGGGTATTTCAGCAAAGGTCGGAACTCTAAAATAAAGGGGCAGCCAGATCTGATATGAGTAGATATTTGTTCATTCCAAGAGATTTGAACCTGTAGAATCCTCCATCGAATAGAGCTGTGGAGGCTCAGTCACTAAGTACAATCAAGATGGAGATTGATGTTCTTTTAGGTATTCAGGGAATTAAGGGATATGGACTTAGTGCTGAAAGTAGTGCCGAGATATGGAGCATGGACGTGTATCTACAACCTCTGTCTCCCATCAGGAAGATCTATGAGCCCTATGCTTCTTTCTGGCTCAAGGACCCAAGCAGTCCCTCTCCACTAACACTACAATCTGCCTGGTAGATCTTGTTGTCACCCTCCACTTGACCTGATGAGTTCTTCTAGCAGTTTGATTTTTGTTCGGGTTTAGAACTTTCCCTTTTACCCATTCCCGTCAAATTTGTATACATAGAGCGACCTCACTCCTGGATGATCCTGGACAGAAGGACATGTGGCCTTCTATGCTGCCACATGATGAAAACTTGTTCCCCACTTGTTCTCTACAAAAACAAGAGACCCAGCTGACTTTTCTGTTGTCCAAGCCGGTTGCTGCCATTTCCTGGGATCGCTGGGTCTTGAGTTGATAATAGCGATTAGGCACCCCCTAGTGGAAGAAGAGTGTCTTGCAGTGGCCCAGGACAGAATCCTTGCACAGAAGGGAGTGGTGCGGTTATGAATTTTTCCCATAATGTTTTTATACCATTGATTACTTCAGCAATTAACTAGTATACTGTTTTGACATTCTAGGTTGTGGTTGTCCATGTATCAGATGGATATACGACGGCGGATAATTCAAGATGAGCAGCTCTATCAAGCAGCAGCGGACAGGCTGACAGAGTTGAGGCTGCAAGAAGACCTCTGGGTTCTAAAGGAAGCTAAAGTCGTCGGAATGACAACTACAGGTTTGATCTCTTTGAATCCATTAAATATTTGAATCCATGGTACTGTGCAATTATTCAGACTTGTTTTAACCACAGGGGCTGAAGAGCATTCCCTGTGAATTAGGTGTGAAAGAAATATAAATTAGTTTTAAATGTGATTAATTAACACACATTGCACAAATAAAACTTACTTTGTTCCTAACAAGGAATTTAAAGCTTGAAGAAAAGAAACAAAGAACTGCAGATGCTAGTTTACCAAGGAAAGACACAAAATGCTGGAGTAACTCAGCAGGTCAGGCAACATCCCTGGAGAACATTGATAGGTGATGTTTTCATCCAAAACATTTTGATTCGAAACGTCACCTATTCATGTTCTTCGGGGATGCTGCCTAACCCGTTGAGTTACTCCTGCATTTTGTGTCTTACCAATTTATATGTTGCGATTGGGTGGCAAGGTGGTGCAGCTCACAGAGTCACTTCCTTACAGCGGAAGAATCCAAGGTTTAATTTTGGCTTTGGGTGTGGTCTGTGTGGAATTTTCCATTTTCTCTGTGACTATGTGGGATTCAAGTTCAAGTTCAAGTGAGTTTATTGTCATGTGTCCTTGATAGGACAATGAAATTCTTGCTTTGCTTCAGCACACAGAACATAGTAGGCATTTACTACAAAACTGATCAGTGTGGCCATATACCATTATATAAATATATACACACATGAATAAATAAACTGATAAAGTGCAAATAACAGATAATGGGTTATTAATGATCAGAGTTTTGTCCGAGCCAGGTTTAATAGCCTGATGGCTGTGGGGAAGTAGCTATTCCTGAACTCGCAGGGTGCTCTGGTTTCCTCTCACATCTAAAGACCATTGACTAATAGTAGTCAAATCATTATTAATTTGGACACATTAATAGTGTCCAATTAATTTTTTAAGGGCCTGTCCCACTTTCACGACCTAATTCACGACCTTTTTTACTCGTGGACATTTATCATCATGCCAGAAAAAACGCCCCGACCTACATGATGCCACGAGTATCTACGACTAGCATCACGGCTTGCTATGACCTACCTACGACCTTGTGACGACCATGCTGCGAGTATGAGTCAAGGGCAAACTCTGCAGAGGTCGTGAATTAGGTTGTGAAAGTGGGACAGGCCCTTTAAATTACTAATGTGTAATGACTGATAGAATCTGGGAGGAGTTGATGGGAATTTGTGGAGAATATAATGGGATTAGTGTAGAGCAGTGGGTTGCTGATTGTCAGCATGGATTTGGTGGAACGAAGGGCCTGTTTATCACACTATGACTGAGTTCTCCAAATTGTAGTAGAAATGACAATATCCAACCGTGTCTTCTCATTCCGATTGCCGTTGTGGATTTAATTATCCCCATTCCTTTGCCACCACTGATGATTACTTATTCCCCACCTGCTGCCGACTTTTACAGATAATAGGTTAGCTTAGGTGGGACATCTTGGTTGCCAAATACGAGTTGGGCCGAAGGGCTGTTTCGGTGTTGTATGACTATATAATGACAGAAGATGCAGTGGATTTTCCTGTTGTCAATTCAAGTTGATGCCACCTCCTTGGTACCAATGAAACCTTTTAACGTGCCCTCATGGTTATCAAACTTCTACATTTGGCGGAAAGCGCCAAAAACATTAGCATATCTGCTCTGTGGATTTTGCAAGGCCTCAAGCAGCAGTCTGTTATTGTGTCATGTTGATCAACCGCATAGAGAATTTGTGCTAATAGTTCCTGCTGGAAGTTGATAGCAGCAGCCTTTGCTATCCGTTGGCCTCTACAGCTCACATCCAAATTCGTGAATGTTTTGAATTTGTTATGTTAAGTAAATTTTATTCAATCTCTTAAAATAGACTAGAGCCAGATAACATGCAAATGATAGGGCTTCGTGGCCTCAAGCATTTAACTAAATTATTCATTCAAACAGGTGCAGCTAAATACAGGAAAGTTCTACAGGAAGTACAGCCCCGCATTGTGGTGGTAGAGGAAGCAGCTGAGGTTCTGGAAGCTCATTTAATAACAACACTCAGCAATGCCTGCCAACATCTCATTTTGATCGGAGACCATCAGCAGGTCAGTATATGTTGTTCCTTCCATTTTGCCATTTCAGTGGTTGCACATTTGATTTATTTAGGTTGTGTAAAATTTACTTCAGCCTTGCAATCGAGGCTATATTAAAATTAAGAGAATCACAAACTGGAATGACCACCACTTCAGCCAGAAGTTGGTACCTTTTATTTCCAGCATAACGTGATGTGCAATATTGTGGATTGTCAGCAGAAAGGCACCTATACCGAACAAATAGTGAGCCCATTCACGAATACCTTTTGTCCTGTTTGTAACATCACATGACTGAATGAAAAATTCAACGTAATAATCATATTAAGTTGGCATATTAGGATGACACAATGATGCTGCAGCAGAATTGCTGCCTAGCGGCACCAGAGACCCGGGTTCGATCCTGACTACAGGTATTGTCTGTACAAAGTTTGTACGATCTCCCTGTGACCATGTGGTTTTTCTCCAGGTGTTCCGGTTTCATCCCACACTCCAACGTCATAGAGGTTTGTAGGTTAATTGGCTTCTGTAAATTGTAAATGGTCCCTAGTGTGTAAGATATGCTAGTGTACAGGGTGATCGCTGGTCAGCGTGGATTCGATGAACTGAAGGGTCTGTTTCTATGCTGTATCTCCAAAGTGTAAAGTTTTCTGTTTCAGGCTCATTTTTAAAAGACATCTTTAAACTCGGCTTGTTTTCACAATCCATCACTTGAGGTGTCTTATAAAATCCAAAGAGCTAATATTCTAAAATAATGGCAAGTTCAGCTAAGAAGTTGTACTATCTTCGAACGGGTGATATTGTTTAAAAATATTGCCTTGTTGATGCTCCGTTTGTTCCCGTGAGATTTTGTCATCACCCTCGAAATGCAAACAAATAGGCTCTAATTATTGTGGGTCTCAGTGTTAAATTGACTTCTGCTATTAATCAGAGAAGTACCAACTGAAGAAGATTATTAATCCTGTTTCCTTGCTACTAAATTATTTTACCCACATCACTAATCTCATTTAAATATCAACATATATTCTATAACCAGACTGAATATTACTAAATCCAGGACATCAATTATTACTTTTTAATAAAAATGAAACACATAATTGATAGGCTGGGCTTTAATTTTAATAACTGACTGTTGGTGAGGAAGATTTCACACCTGCTGCTTAAACAAATACACTGACTAGTCTGATGTCTGGTGGGTGCTGCCTTGGTGAGTCCCTCTATCAGCCCCGATGTTCCCACCTCAATGGTCTTACTGCACCAAGCTCAATAATCAAAAGAAAGTGAATTGATTTTGAAACTCCATGTTTTAAGAAGATTTCCCTATCAGATCTACTTTATAATGCTGGTTGAGGTTATGACTCCAGCCATTAAATTTGCTAGTTTGCAGATTGTTAGTTGGAGAAAGAAGTCATGTAATATGATGGTAGACAAAAATCCTGGAGAAACTCAGCGGGTGAGGCAGCATCTATAGAGAGAAGGAAGGTGACCTTTCGGGTCGAGACCCTTCTTCATGTGGATTTGGCCATTCATATTTGGAATATATGAATTATCTTGTATTTTATGTGCCTTTTTATCTTCAGTTATTAACACAGTGTTTTCTTGACAGCTTCGTCCAAGTGCAACAGTGTATGATCTGGCCAGAAACTTTCACTTGGAAGTTTCCTTATTTGAGCGACTCGTAAAAGTGAACGTTCCATTCGTACGGCTAGATTACCAGGTGAGAGCTGGAGGAATCATGACAAACAGTTTAATAGTTTCTGGAACACATTGCTATGCTATGCCCTGTTTAATTGCTTCACGTACCCACATGTTAACTTTTAATGATTCATGAATGAGGCCACCCAGGACCATCTTTTAGTCTCCTAACATTTAAAAAATACTTCAATTTTCTCTTTTAATAAAGCAGTACAAATATAAACAAGTCTGGCAAGAGTTGACCCAAAAATGTAGTAGTGTCGTAGTAAGACACATTGTACCAAACATAAATTTTAAAGTGAGTAAATTCAGTGGACAGGACATGCAGGGGCAAGACAGGGAGCGAAGAAGGTCTGATAGACAAAACATTATTTATTTTAATACAAGAAGCCTGACAGGTTAGGCAGATGATGTCAATGAATTGATTGGTACATGGGACTGGGATAATGGAGCCATAACAGAAACATGATTTTGAGATAGGGGCAGGATGGGTGCTTAATAGTCTAGGATACAGATGTAACAGGGACAATGGAGGAGGAGGAGGAGGTAAGAGAGGTAAGGTGGTGTTGCATTTTTGAGTCGGGAGAAAATCATGGTGGTACTTATACAGAATATTCTTGGGGGATCGTCCAATGTGGGTTAAACTTAGAGATAAGAAGGAGATTAACACTTTGCTGGGATTGTAACCCTAGCCACTTCACCACCCACAATAATCAAAGATCATTAGAGTAGCAAATATGTAGGGAGATCGCAGGTAGCTGCACAGTAGCGCAGCGATAGAGTTGTTGCCTTACAGTGCATGTAGCGCCAGAGACCCGGGTTCGATCCTGACTACGGGGGCTGTCTGTATGGAGTTTGTACGTTTTCCCCATGACCTGCATGGGTTTTCTCTGAGATCTTCGGTTTCCTCCCACACTCCAAAGATGTACAGGTTTGTAGGTTAATTGGCTTGGTATAAGCGTAAACTGTCCCTAGTGTGCGTAGGATAGTGTTAATATGCAGGGTTTGCTGGTGGGCCGAAGGGCCTGTTTCTGCGCTGTATCTCTAATCTAAAAACGAAATAATAGGGATGTAAGAGTAAGTGATTTCAACTTCCCTCGTATTCACTCGGATTGCCATAGTGCAAAGGGGTTGGATGGGGTGGAAATTGTTTAATGGTTCCCGGATTGTTTTCTCAAACAATATGTAGAATGCGAGATGTTGCATTTTGGTAAGAGAAATCAGGGTGGGATGTAAACGGTAAATTGTAGGGATCTGGGAAGTGTGGTAGAACAGAGAGACATGAGGGGACAGATATATAGTGGCAACACAGATAGATGGGTTGAAGAAGAAGTCACTTAGTCATTTGGCATGCTTGCCTTCATCAATCAGTGCATTGAGTACAGGAGTTGGGAGATTATGTTGCAGTTGTACAAGTTGTTGATGAGACCACATTTGGAGCATTGTCGCAGTACTAGTCACCCAGCTACAGGAAGGATGTCATTAAGCTAGAAAGGGTGCTGAAAATATTCAGAGGGATGTTATCGGGACTGAAAGTCTTGAGTTATAAGGAAAGGCTGGAGAGTTGGATATTCCCTGAAGCCTTGCCATCTTATTTATGGAGGTATATAAAATCATGAGAGGAAATGATGTTCACAGTCTTTTTCCCAGGATAGAGCAATCGTAGCTTTACTGTGAAAGGGAAAGATTTAAAAGGGACCAGAGGGACAATTGTTTCCACACAGATTGTAGTGGGTATATGGAACAAGCTGCCAGAGGAAGCTGTAGAGGCAGCTTGTTAAAAGACAAAAGACATTTTGACAGATATATGGGATATGGGCCAAACACAGGCTGACAGGACTAGCTCAGATAGACATCTTGGTTGGCATGGACGAGGTGAGATGAAGGGCCTGTTTCTATGAGGAATAACTGACTCTTGTCACCATTTTCCTTTCAAACCCACTTCCACATTAATATAGGTGTTTGTGATGAAATAAACTTCACCCTCACAAATGATTTCCATCTGGGGGGGGGGGGGGGGGGTGGGGGGGGATCTAAGGAGCAGAAATTGAAATAAATGCAGCTTTAAAAAAAAATTGTTGCTTGGTGATTAAAGTTGACTTGGTTTCCAAATCTATGTCACACATTACAGTCTAATGCTACAGCAATAGCACAGTTCTGTAACAGAACCAAAGACCAACAACACCATTAGAAGTGCATTACATTCCTGTGGCAGCTTGAGCCTAACGTACACCGATGATTGTTTTTCCAATTTACGACCATAAGTGGAATGATTTAGACATGTATAATAAAGTACGATTTTTATTTCCTGCATGCATCCAACATAGCGAATGTTTTGCACTCCATCCCTCACTTTGTGCACCTTGGCTGTGTACCTCTTGGATTACTATCTCACCAATAATAAAAACATCCACACGCCATTCTCCTTGGTACTGATCCCCAAAATTCCTTGTTCGCCTTATATCAGATGCAATCACTGCCTTACTGCTATCCCTAAATCTATATCCCTATACCTTTAACCAACCAAAGTCATCTCCCTTTGACACATGTCCTGTGTAAATGGTAATGCCTATTTTCCCTTCCTGTTGTGAGGTTTGACATAAGTATGAAGGAAACAGTATAGGAGAGGTGAAAGGTTGTCCTATGAAGAAAGTTTGGACAGGTTAGGCTTCTAATCATACAAGTATGAAGGGGGATTTGATTGAAGCTTACAACATATCAGAACATATCCTGCCCTCATTTTTGGCCTCAAAAACATTTCTAATTCTCATCATTAAATTGATTAGCGTACATTTGCTGGTCTCATCCCACATCCCTTTTTATTTTGGAACAGCAGATTTAAAATTTGCTGCTCTCCGCTCCTCTAGCAGCAACCCTGTATAGGAAGAGACTGGAAGAACACTAATTCAAGTGACAATCAGATCAGCAGAACAGGCCTGAGAGAACAAGGTGGCCTGTTCTTGCTCCTACATTGTGTGTGTATTCATATATAATGCTAATCTTTTTTTTATCCAGCATCGCATGAGACCAGAAATTGCTGAGCTTTTAACTCCTCACATCTATGAACAGTTGGAGAATCACCCATCTGTAATGGATTATGAAAACATTAAGGTATGAACCTATAATATTTTTTTAGATTTTTAATAATGGGGAATGAAATTAGAAGCATTTATTGTCTTTGTACCCCGGGCATTGCAATGATTTAATTATTCGCTGACAAAATGCTATTACAAAAGCTTTTGTCAGGTTCTTCTCTCAGTCACTTGAATATCAAAAGTATAGATTTAAAATAAAAAATCTCAAATTTGACAAGATCAAGTCCTAGATTTGATGGTACCATCCACACACTAAATTGTCATCCTGACAAACATAAGGCAAACGAAGCTCCAAATGAAATTCCCAGGATGTAGCTGGCACACCATTTTTCAGCTGTTGACACCAACAAATATTAAACAAATACAGTAATTGGTA
Organism: Malacoraja senta; assembly: GCA_038087875.1. Lineage (NCBI taxonomy): Eukaryota > Metazoa > Chordata > Chondrichthyes > Rajiformes > Rajidae > Malacoraja > Malacoraja senta. The sequence continues at coordinate 56,904,138 of CM075982.1, read as the reverse complement.
TAACCTCTAGTAACTTGTGATGCTGTAGACCCACACATATAGCCAGAACAGTTTAATTTAATTTAAAGAACTGCTTCTTGAATACTGGATGATAATGAAATAACGTAACCCTCTAACTTTGAGGGAGGTCAGCCTTCTGCAAAATGTTCCTTGGAAAAATGTTCATGGTTCTCAAGGTTTCCATCATCTTCCAGTAAATAATCTTCTTGTCTATCTAAAACAGTGACACAAGAGACTGCAAATGCTGGAATCTTGAGCTAAAAACTAAGAACAGAAGGAACTCAATGGGTCAGGCAGAATCTGTAGGGAATAGACAGACAAGATTTTGGGTCAGAACGCTTCTTCGGATCCTTCAGCAGTCAGGAAAAGGATCCCGACCCAAAACATTGGTCTGTCCATTCCTTCCTTAGAGGCTGCCTGACCTGCTGTTCCGCCAGCACATTTTTTTGGCGTCTCTGTCTATCTCAGTTCAAGTTAAGCTGTACAGAATACTTCATTTTTGTTTGCATTATTTTTAAAACCTCTCTCTCCACAATTTCTCCACAGGGAATTTCCACAAATCTGTTCTTTGTAGAACATAAGTTCCCTGAAGAGGAAATCCGGGAAGGGAAAAGCCATCAAAACCAGCATGAAGCTGCCTTTGTTGTAGCTCTGTGTCACTACCTCATCTGTCAAGACTACCAGCCTTCTCAGATCACTATCCTCACCACATATACAGGGCAGCTCTTCTGTCTACGCAAGATGATGCCTTCTGAAAAATTTGTTGGTGTGAAGGTACATGTAGTCGACAAATATCAGGGAGAGGAGAATGACATTATCCTGCTCTCTCTAGTGAGAAGCAATGAATCGGGCAAAGTTGGATTTTTGCAAATAGCAAACAGAGTCTGTGTGGCACTCTCAAGGGCCAAGAAAGGTCTTTACTGCATTGGAAACATGAACATTCTGGCAAACGTTCCTCTTTGGAGCAAGATTATGAATACCTTGCATGCGAAAGGTAACATTGGACACTCATTGTTGCTCACTTGCCAGAACCACCCCAAAACGATGACATTTGTATCCAACAAGGAGGATTTCAGCAAAGTGCCCGAGGGTGGTTGCAGCCTTCCATGCGAGTACAGGCTGGATTGCGGCCATGTCTGCACAAGAGCATGCCATCCATACGATGTCGATCACAAGAAATTTAACTGCTTGAAACCGTGTCAGAAAGTAATTTGCGGTGCTGGGCACAGATGTACAAAATCATGCTATGAGAAGTGTGGCAAGTGTCAGGTGAAAGTGGATAAAATCATTCCGAAGTGTAAACATATGCAAAAGGTGCCTTGTTCCATGGAGCCAGAAAAGTTTGCCTGTAAAGAACCTTGTTCAAAAATACTGTACTGTGGCCATAAATGCACAGCGACTTGTGGGGATGAATGTGCAAAGTGCAGCAAGGAAGTCTCTATCACCTTAAAGTGTGGTCATGTGCAGCAATTGGAATGTTATATAAAAGAGGCTGTAAGGCTAGGGAAATGTGTTCCCTGCAGTCAAAAATGCAACGCGTGCCTGGACTGTAATCACGACTGTCCTGGATCTTGCCATCTTTGCAATGAAGGTCGCTTCCATGAGAGTTGCAAACAGCCATGCAGGCGTTTGCTGATCTGCTCCCATGAGTGTTTGGAGCCCTGCACAAACCAGTGCCCTCCGTGTATGCGGAGCTGTGAAAACCTATGCAAGCACAGTAAATGCAGGAGGAAGTGTGGAGAGCTGTGCACTCCTTGTGTGGAGCCTTGTGAGTGGGCATGTGAGCATTACAGATGTCAAAAGCTGTGCTCAGAGCCATGCAACAGAGAACCGTGCAATGAGCCTTGCAAGAAATTGTTGAAGTGTCGGCATCCTTGTGTCGGACTTTGTGGTGAACCATGCCCGAATAAATGCCGTGTGTGTCACCATGCTGAACTCACTGACATTTTCTTTGGAACTGAGGATGAACCCGAGGCCAGGTTTGTTCAGCTAGAAGACTGTAAACACGTTTTTGAAGTGACTGGTTTTGACCAATACATGAATTTGAACGATGAAGACGATAGTATGGTTATAAAGCTGAATGAATGTCCAAGGTGCCGAACACCCATCAGGAAGAATCTTCGATATGGAGCAATGATAAAAAAGAGCCTCGGCGAAATTGAGAAAGTGAAGAAGCTTGTTCAGGGAGATGCAGAAAAAAAGAAGCAATCTGTAAAAAATTTAGTGTCTCTCTTGTACACGCAATCCATCATAGCCGAACAGTTTCCAGATATGCATGATAACTTGTTATCCTCGTTGCATTCATCTCCAATAACACTGTACAATTTGACTGTCATTGAAAATAAAATTGCATTTCTGTGCAGGCTGGCTGAACTTAAAAGACAAGAAATGAAATTAAATTTTTCCATGAATGGAAAGTTTAATACAAAGTTGTCTGAGTGTTTGAAATGGATAAACAAACAGCGTGGGAGATTTACAGAGCAGGAGCTTAATGACCTGCAAAGAGAAATTCAAAGGCTTACGTTCCTTGTTGACCTTTATATTCGGTGTAATAAGGCAGCAAGCAAACAACTGGACCCTTCAACAGAACATACTGTCGCATGCGTGCAGAAAATCCTCGAAGGCACAAAGAAATTCACTGAGGAGGATGAAAAGTTTGTAGAAGAGAACATGGAAAAATTGAAGGTGGCTTTGCCTGACAATGGCCTTGGTATATCTGAAAATGAGAGAGTAATGATAGTCAAGGCAATGGGCCTTCGTCAAGGCCATTGGTACAAGTGTCCAAATGGACATGTCTATGTTATCACAGAATGTGGAGGTGCCATGGAAAAAACTAAATGCCCAGATTGTGATGCAACAATTGGAGGTACCAACCATGCTTTGGAGGGTAGCAACGAGGTGGCTTCAGAAATGGATGGAGCTCAATATGCAGTCTGGTCAGATACTGCTAACAATATGTTAAATTATGAAGAACTCTGAGAATTTTTCAGATAATGAACAACGGCGGTCATTCATTCCTATGCATAAGATCTTGTACTGTTTACATTCATGTTTAGGTTGCTTTAGCTGAATACGATGATCCTGTTGCAACACATGGACATCAAGCTTTTTTTTGAGGGGCGGTGCCCTCTGTTTCATCCTTTGCAAATGCAAGGCAAAATGAATAAGGCTGAATTACGCTGGGTTATCTTGTGATTTATCTTAAAACGATTGTTTACTTTAGAGCAATTGAAGATCAGTCATGTATTTAAAATGCTTTAATCCAAAATTAATTTGGGTTATGCATGTGTTGTAGTCAATGCTCTTTGTAAACCCCAAGACAAGTGAGGTATGGGTGCACCTCTATTATGAGTTGCCCATTCATATTATTCTCTAATTATATAGTTTGCTTCTACTTGTCATTAAAATGGGGGCATTTGTTGTTTTTTCACTGGAAGGTAATCTACTGTTTTATTTGCAAAAGTGCACATTTGGAACCATCTATAAAGAAAGGGACATGGTTTGTATAGTTGATTTTATACTTTACAAATTAATGTCACTGTCCCTCTGACTGATGTAAAACTGCAACCATCAACTAAAGGGATCGGGGAGCACTCAGGAAATTTCTATCTAAATATGGGTATAATCTTAAGTAAGCTTGGGGCTTTTGAATAGCCTGGGGAAACCCAAGTCAGGAGAAGCCATGCTCCTGCCTTCTAGTGGGACATTTGTCTTGGGTACTGTAGGCCAAACTAGGTGTGTACCTCCTCTTCCCCTAGACCCAAATGCATCAGAGAAATTAGATATCAAGGAAACAATGTGGTTTTGTTGTGTCCTCAACAACAAAAGATTTCTTTTCATCTAAATTTTAATATTTTTATGGGCAAGCTTCATCCTGATGTGAAGACCCCTCTCTAATCTTAAATCTGTCATATAAACCATTTCCACGCAGAAGATGCTCTTACACTTAATTTCATGAATTAATTTATCAAAAGAACAGAAATTGAGTACATTAGGTGGGTCCAAGCTTTGTGGAAGGTATTGGTTATTTTAGTCCAAATAACAGATCCCAATTTCTACAAACCTTTCTTAAGAGCACACTCTCTAAGTCCATCTAGGGTGGAGGAAGGCCAAAGATCTCGATACATTGCAGAGCTGCTGAAAACCTCACACTTGCACCAGCTTCATATGCTGAGGTTTGAGGTGGGTGCATTGTGACGTATGATCGAGGAGTTGTATCTATTAAAGGTTATATCTATTAAAAATAAATAATGTTAAATTTGTAAGCAGTAAGCACTAATCCAGCAGATCAAGTAATTATGACTCTCCATAAGAACTGCACTACCCAACGTTAGGCACATTAAATGGGAACTGGACAAACAATGGGCAATAAGCATAGATGGACCGTAGTGCTAGCACACCCTGGGCTACACCGCTAGGGTTTGAACATAGTTTGTTGACCATGGAGTATGGTTTCTTTCAAAACAATGTCTGTCATTTGAACTAATGGTAAATCTCTCCACAAGGATATGTTCAAGCAAAACTGTAAGAAGATAATTATCTACTATCAATATTATCCTTGTTCCCAGAGAAAGTGAAGAATTTGCTTTGTTCCTATTAGAGTGTGGTTGTATGAATGATTTCTTATCACTTTTCTGTGGTTTTAATAGAAGGTCATTTAGGCTTTTGCAGATTTATGTTTTGCGATAGATGATTTTGTAAGAAACAAAGCTGTTTGTCACATTAAATAAACTATTAACTACAGCATTGTCTCCAACAAATATTGAATGGAATTTGAATCGATTATCCTGCAAATGTAACTAAATACAACATCCTTAATAAAACTCTCCAAATAAGTGAACAAAATGCTAAATTGACATTGGGTTTGCAGTGTGCTGTAAGAAATACTTAACATGCTATAAATTAAGGAAACATTATACATTGTATTGTGCTTCAGAATATGGAACAAACCCCTTAATGGCTGAAAGACAGGTATCCTGTTCCATGTTTGCCAATATTTATTTGATTCAGTTTGGTTGTGAGATTTTGACCAAGAATAAATTTAGCACAATTACCACTCTTATAGCACATATCATCAAAGATGCAACAATAATGAGTTGTAATTATGTGGAAGATAGACACAAAAAGCTGGAGTAACCGAATGGGTCAGACAGCATCTCTGGTGAATAGGAAGAGGTGACGTTTCAGGTCAAGACCCTTCTTCAGATTGAGATTTGAGGTAAAGGGAAACAAGATATATAGACGGTGATATAGAGAGATATAGAACAAATGAATGAAAGATATGCAAAAAAAGTAATGATGATAAAGGAAACAGGCCATTGTTAGCTGTGGGCTAGGTGAAAACAAGTTATAGATAATGAGAGTCAACAAGACAACGTTGTACCTAGTACAACGAATTAGGCGGGGGAGGGATAGAGAGGGAATGCCAGGGTTACTTGAAGTTAGAGAAATCAATATTCATACCCCTGTGTTATAAGCTGTCCAAGCAAAATATGAGGTGCTGTTCCTCCAATTTGCATTTGGCCTCTGACAATGGAGGAGGCCTAGGACAGAAAGGTCAGTGTGGGAAAGAGGAATTAAAGTGTTTGACAACTGGGAGATCAGGTAGATCCAGGCAGACTGAGCAAAGGTGTTCAGCGAAACGATCGCCCAGTGTACATTTGGTCTCGCCGATGTAGAACATTTCACATCTTGAACAATGGATACAGTAGATGAGGTTGGAGGAGGTGCAAGTGAACCTCTGCCTAACGTGAAAGAATTGTAGGATCCCTGGACGTAGTCAAGGGAGGAGATATAGGGACAGATGTTGCATCTCCTGCAGTTGATGGGGAAGGTACCTGGGGAGGGGTGGTTTGGGTGGGAAAGGATGGGTTAACCAGGCAGTTGCAGATGGAACGGTCTCAGTGGAAGGCGGAAAGGTGAGGTGGAGATGCGAAGAAGTGACTAGTGGGGTCCCATTGGATTATATGGGTCCTTTTTTTATTGTGGTGAAACAGTCCAAGGAGTTTTATAGTATACTAGACCAAGTTGGGCCCCGTCTCCCAACGCGGTGGGGTTGGGGGGGGTTGTGGGGGGCACGGCATCGGCACTCACCCCAGAGACAGGCGCCCCCCCGGAGCCAATCACCCTCCATAAGGACAATTATAGAATTTTTGGAGGCAATCATCCCCACGGTGGGGGGTGATAGGGGGTGGGGGGGGGGCAGCGTGTACTCGATGTGTGGGGGGGGGGGGGCAGTTGGGGGCAGAGTCTCCCTCTCCCTCGATGGCGGCATGCAGCATTCTTCAAGCTTCTGCTGCCGTTACCGTAGGCAACCTCTCCTTCAAGCTGTTGCTGCCATTACCGTTGGCAACGTCCCATTGTGATGTCATTGTTGGACTCAGCAGCCTATGTAAATGAGATGCCATTGTGATTGGTGGACTGAGATGGCATTGTGACATCACTGGAAGCTGCTGGAAGACTATCTCTCTCAGAAGCCTTTATTATTCTCAAAGTAGGCTTTTTAAAAACTTTAATCTTCAATAACGTGAAAAATAGCATCAAATCTGAAGGAAACCTGATTATCGCGACGACTGGAAAAATGTGAGTAAGATTCTGTAAATATTTCAGTGCTACCGAAGATACAAAAACACACGCACACACACATACAAGATGAGACTTTTATAAGTATATAGATTATCAAACAAATGGTCAATAGCTTGCTGAACGGAGCATCTTAAAAGATAGTTAAGATTAGCTTGTAAAGCAGGTCTGTCAGGAAGATCTGCTTTAATTTTTTAGGTTTAAGGTGTTTAGTTTTATGGTTTTTTGTTTTAGTTTTAGTTTTTGTTTTAGAGATACAGCACGGAAACAGGCCTTTCGGCCCACCGGGTCTGCACCGAAGGGCGATCCCCGCACATTAACACAATCCAACATGCACTGGGGGCAATTTATACTTATACCAAGCCAATTTACCGACATACCTGTGCATCTTTGGAGTGGGAGACAATTCCGATATATTTGTCAAAAAACTTTTTTTTTAAATTGGATTCCATTGTTAATGATTTTATCTGGGATTATAAGAATCATAGGATAAACAAAAGACATTTGTGTAAATCAAAAATAAATGGAGGCTTGGTTTTACCAAACTTTCTGTTTTATTTTTGGGCAGTTAATATTAAAAATATGAATTTCTGGTTGGAAGAAATAGATCAACAACCAGATTGGTTAAAAATGGAAAAGATTGTTTACCTTTTGATATCGGCTCGATATTATTTGCTACGTCTAAATTAAACAAAAAAATTTATATGGAAAACCCTATAATATTTAGTGCTATACCAATTTGGAAACAATTAAAAAAGACATTAAAATTAGATAATTTATCACTTTTTCTTCCAATTGTGAATAACCCTTTGTTTAAGCCCTCATGGTTGGACAGGGGTTTTACACAATGGAAGAATTATGGAATTAAAAATATGGGACAACTTTACAAGGAAGGCACTTTTCTTACATTTCAGGAGTTGCAACAGACTTATGGACTTCGAGGAAATGATTTTTTCAGATATCTTCAACTCAGAGATTATGTAAAATCGAATACTCAAAATTTTCAAATTAGAAATTCAGAAATTCTTGATGAATGTTGGAATAAACATCCTAATACAGAAAAATTAATATCTTATATATATAATATTTTATTAGACAGTGACATTCCATCGACGGACTTACACAGACAAACATGGGAAAAAGAATTAAATCAAATAATAACGAAAGATACTTGGGAAGAAAGTTTACAACACATACATCAATGTTCATTAAATGCCAGACATTCTTTAATACAATTTAAAGTAATACATAGGTTACATTATTCAAAAACAAAATTACATAAAATCTTTCAACATATCTCACCTATATGTGATAAATGTCAACATTTAGAAGCTAACTTATCTCATATGTTTGCAAACTGTATAAAAATTAAAAAATCCTGGATAAATATTTTCAGTATAATATCTAAAGTGACCAGCGCACAATTGGACCCGGATCCAAAATTAATAATACTCGGAACATTAGAATTAAATCAAACATTTACAACAACACAAAGAAACTTTATTGATTATAGTATAATAACGGGAACAAAATTGATTCTAAAATTTTGGAAAGGCCCTATAACCCCCACAATCAAAATGTGGATTATAGAAATGACGGAGACCTTAAACGTGGAAAGAATCAGATTTTCCCTGTTGGACAAACAGGAATTATTCGTTGGAACATGGTCTCCCTTTATTGATTATTTAAAGGGTCAGAATGGTTCAGCACAGGAACCTGACTAACACTCGGGCTAAAGAATGGATGAAATGTTATACTCTGAAATGTACGAATATATCTCGAACAAAGTTTTTTATCTTAATAAATTTTTCCATTCTTCTTTAACTATCTTTTTCTTTTCTGTTTTATTTTTTTTTATTTTTTTATTTTCCTTTTTTATTTTTATTTCTCTCTCTTTTCTTCTCTCTTGTTTCTTTCTTTACTTCATCTATCTTTTTAGTTCTATCTAGTCAAAAACAAAAAGGAAAAGGTATTGGAGACAATGTAATAATAATTGACAATATTATCAATTTAAAAATGTAAGACTGGTAATGATGTTAATATGTTGTGTACTTATCTCCAATAAAAAATATTTTCAACAAAAAAAAAGGAGTGTGGGAGGAAATGGAAGATCTTGGTGAAAACCCATGCAGGTCACGGGGAGAACATACAGATTGACTGACTTCGTACAGACAGCACCCGTAGTCTGGATCGAACCCGGGTCTCCGGTGTTGCAAGCACTGAAAGGCAGCATTTCTGCCGCTGAGCCACTGTGCCGCCATTCATTGCAATGGGAATCATTCAAATGACATTTCAGAATGCAAAGATGTTTCAACTGTGGAGGCAAAAGTATACAATCTTTGCAGGGTGAAATGAATCAATAAAGCATTTCAAAGTGGTGAAAATTGTGCCAGTCACAAAGGAATAATTAAAGTAGAAAAACATAGAAAGTAAGTTTATATTACATTGAAGAAGCTGAGTGATCAGTGGAATGCACTTGAAATGGCAAATGCCATCAGTGGAAATAATAAAATGCAAAGCTATTTAAAAGTAAAAATGAACAAATCAAGATAACAATATGAACATTGACGGAATCATAGACAGATGAGAGGGATACCTGTGACCAGAAGTTCAGTAAAGTGCCACTATTAAGGGGAATAACAAAACAGATTATATTCCGGCAAAATCTTATGCTTATTTGAACGAACAACACATGCGCTGCGTGTTACAGTGATGCAGCTGGTAGAGTTGCTGCTTCACATTATCAGTGACACCAGTTCAATCCTGATCTTTGGTGATGTGTGGAGTTTGCATATTCTTATACTCACCTGGATTTCAACCAGATGCCCCACTTTCATTATACATCCCAAAGGTATGGGGTGTTGGTAAATAAATTTACCACCATAAATTTCTCCAAGTATGTAATTGGGCAGCAGAATCTGGGGGGAGGTGATGGGAGTGTGGGGAGAATAAATTGGATAAGTTAGTGCAGGATATCTTTATAACTTACTAGACCAAGGGGGACCCGTTGGGTCCCGTCCCCTCAACGCGCAGTGGGGGGGGGGGGGTGGCCTGCAGCGTCACACACACACTAACCACCCCCACACACACTAACCACCCCCCCCCCCCCATGCGCACACTAACCACCCCCCTTGATATTGGAGAGAGAGTGGGTAGGGAGGAGGGGAGGAGAGAGGGGGGGGAGGGGAGAGGGGAGGTGAGGGGGAGAGAGAGTGGGGGAGAGAGGGGGGAGGGGACGGGGGAGGGGGGGAGAGAGAGGGGGGGAGGGGAGGGGTGAGGGGGGGGGAGAGAGAGACCGGGGAGGAGGGAGGGAGAGGAAGGGGGTTAATCTTTGGCAGAGTCTTGAATGAGGGAGCAGGGAGCAGCGAGCGGCTTCATCTCCGGTAGCGTCTTTTGATTAACGGAGGCAGGAGGGAGAGGTGGGGGAAAGGGGGGGAGGGAGGGGTGGAGAGAGAGGGAGGAGGAGAGAGACGGGGTAGAGAGAGGGAGGGGGGAGAGGGGGGGAGAGAAAGGTGGGGAGAGAAAAGGGGAGAGAGAGAGAGGGGGTGGGGGAGAGGGGGGAAGGGAGGGGGAAGGGAGAGAGGGGGGGAGAGAGAGGGAGGGAGAGAGGGGGGGAGGGAGAGAGGGGGGGAGAGAGAGGGGGAGAGAGGGGAGAGGGGGCGGAGAAAGGGGGGGAGAGAGAGGGGGAAAGGCCCGGGCTGAGCCGAGGACCAGACCCGAGCCGGGGGGCGAGCGTGCGTCGACCAAAGAAGCGCGGGTTGGGCCGCTGCAGTCTTCAGCTATGATCTTTGGTCGACGGGCCGACTTTTGAATAACAGGGGGAGGAGGGAGGGGTGGGGGGGGTGACGTCACTCGCAGCAAGAGCAGATGGCAGGCAGGCAGATCCATTGTGACGTCATCAGCGAAAAACAGGCGGTTTGATTTCAAAGTTTTATCGGATTTGTGAACATTTTCATTAATAAGAAATAAAACACAACATTTTCAGATTCCGATTTCGGACTACATGGGGTAATTCTCTACCAGAATATATTAAAATGTTACCGTTAACGTATCATTTTTTTCGAGAAGATGTGACAACACACAAAGAAATAAATACACACACACACATCCACCTACAAGATCAGAGTTTTGTATATATAAGAACGATTGGGCAAAAGATAAAACTACTGATGAGAGTAGTTGATTATGTAAACACTGCTAGGGATTGACTGAAAAAGTTGAGGGTGGATTAAAACATATATTAAGCACAAACATACAATCATGCTGAAAGACGCTTCTGGGTATGTTTAAGGATTGATACACCAGTATTAAAGAGCACAGACCTAACACACATATCAAAGCAATTGCCAAACTAATCTATTGTGAATTTGGATCTTAAATTTATGCATTAAAGACCTGCGCAAAACAGCTTGTCGAGCTGCTGTCTCACAGAACCAGAGAACCGGGTTCGATCCAGATCTTGGGTGTTGGCTGTGTGGAGTGTGTCTCTCTCTGTGACAGTGTGGGATTCCCCCAGGTACTCTGGTTTCCTCCCACATCCCAAAGATGTGCAGGTTTATAGGTTAATTGGCTTCTGTAAATTGCCCTTTGTGTGAAGGGTGTGGATGCAAATGGGGGATAACATTGAACTAGAGTTTTGGGCTGAAGGATCTGTTTCCACGCTGCTACTTTTAATCAATTCAATCAAAAAACGGAATAAACTGGAACAACACATGATCTTGGTGCAAGAGTTCGAGAGTGATTAAATGACACCTATGCTCGAGGTATTTAAGGTAAATAGGCCCAATCTTTTCTGCAAAGATTACAAAGTGACCCTTAATACAGCAGATGATGAACGGTATATTTTACCCTCATGGACATTTCTCACACAATTCAATGTTGGTAGAAGACAGCAGAATTATCTGAGATTTAAAACCTTCAGGGTGTGTAACACAATGAGGTGAAATCATTGTCGAAGATACTCTATGGAAAAGATGGTTTTTGGTGTTCGATATAACTTGTGCAATCAGGGTGATATCCAGTTGCAAACACAGAAGAGAACCCTTGCATACTGTAGTTGAAGTGTTCAGAAGGTTCATCAACATAATGTTAAGTTTAAAACAAATGTGGCTTTGTGTGGAAGGAAGTGATTGATTTAACCTGACAAATCTGTTGGAATTATTTGAGGAAATAAAGAGCAGGATAGACAAACTGGAATCAGTGGGATGTTGTTTACTTGGATTTTCAGAAGGTCAGTGTTGGGATTGTTATTTTTCACGTATATTCATGATTAAGACTAAATTTGGGCCCTTGAAGAGAGAAACAGGTGAATTTATTATGGGGAACAAGGAAATGGCAGACGAGTTGAACAGGTACTTTGGATCTGTCTTCACTGATGGGACTGAAGGCTGATAAATCCCCAAGGCCTGATGGTCTGCGTCCCAAGGTACTTAAGGAAGTGGCTCTAGAAATCATGGACGCATTGGTGATCATTTTCCAATGTTCTATAGATTCAGGATCAGTTCCTGTGGATTGGAGGGTAGCTAATGTTATCCCACTTTTTAAGAAAGGTGGGAGAGAGAAAACAGGGAATTATAGACCAGTTAGCCTGACATCGGTAGTGGGAAGATGCTGGAGTCAATTATAAAAGATGAAATAGCGGCACATTTGGATAGCAGTAACGGGATAGTAGTGTACCTGGACTTTCAGAATGCCTTTGATAAGGTCCCACATAGGAGATTAGTGGGCAAAATTAGAGCACATGGTATGGTACTGACATGGATAGAAAATTGGTTGGCAGACAGGAAACAAAGAGCAGGGATTAACGGGTCCCTTTCAGAATGGCAGGCAGTAACTAGTGGGGTACCGCAAGGATCGGTGCTGGGAACACAGCTATTTACAATATACATTAATGATTTAGATGAAGGGATTAAACGTAACGTTAGCAAATTTGCAGATGACACAAAGCTGGGTGGCAGTGTGAACTGTGAGGAGGATGCTATGAGAATGCAGGGTGACTTGGACAGGTTGGGTGAGTGGGCAGATGTATGGCAGATGCAGTTTAATCTGGATAAATGTGAGATTGTCCACTTTGTTGGCAAGAACAGGAAGGCAGATTATTATCTGAATAGTGTCAAGTTGGGTAAAGGGAAAGTACAAAGAGATCTGGGTGTCCTTGTTCATCAGTCACTAAAGGTAAGCATGCAGGTACAGCAGGCAGTGAAGAAAGCTAATGGCATGTTGGCCTTCATAACAAGAGGAGTTGAGCATAGGAGCAAAGATGCCCTTCTGCAGTTGTACAGGGCCCTGGTAAACGAACAGCAGAAAGCTTGAGAATCACTTTCAATTTATTGCAAATGCAGGAGCTTCAGAACCCCCACTGGGGCACTGCCCCTGGACCCCGCCATGGGCCTAGCCAGCCTGTCGTGGAACAACTCCATTGAAGAAGATAACAGTGGTTACCAAAGATACTAGGAGTTTCTTTGGTGGTTACCCAGACTTCGTTGCTGGTTGCGAAGGGGCCCCCATAACAATGACAAATAAATTGTATTGTATTGTATTGTATTGTATAAGCTTCAGGGCCCCAAAAAATGTAGGTCTGCCACTGACCTTAGTGGTGAAGAGGGGTTTGGGGGATTGGAAAGGCCCTGGAATGCAGGGTGGTGAGGTGTGAGCTGGAGGTGAGGTATAATGTTGACATTCTTTTCAACTATTACACCAGACAATGCTGAACCTGTCACTGCATCATTATGTGCTTATGGTGTGGGTCTACCTGACTTAACACCACATTTTCATTTTTACCCCTTAGATCTACTTTTATAGCTCCTTGATTGTAATTGATTAAACAGAGCTTGTGTGCAGCGTGCCGCCCCTTCCCCCGGCTCCCCTGCTCCAAGTTGCTGTGGCCGACGGGGAGGACAAGATGGAGGAGCAGCAAGTGGAGGAGGCCTCGCACTGCGCGGATGACTTGCGGCTACCGCTGCGGAATCTGGTGCAGGGACTGCGGGAAGTGGCGTCGCAGCTGCGAGGTGAGTGCGGGCGGTGAGTCCTGGTCGAGTGGCGGCTCTCGGCCATCAGGAGGAGCCGGGTCCGCCCGGGGACAGACAGACAGGCAGGGTGGTGGTGACTGGTGATGGCCGCCGCCCCCGCTGCTGCTGGTCGGGTCTCTACCCCGAATAGACACTCCTGCTCCAGGCTCCCGGTGAGGTGAAGCTTACGACTGCGAGCCCACGGTGCCGGGGACTCCATATCCTCATTCAGCCTGAGGATCGTGCTGAACTATCCCGGCCATCGCCACCGTTAGATTAGTTTTCTACACTGAAATCTAATGTACGACTGTCAAGTTGACTGCGTAAAATATCTTTGTTGTATTTGTTGCAAACAATCTGTGTTGTAAGCAGACTGTGTCATGCCAAAGCTTTCCTGGCCGGCCTGTCATCATTCCATTGTCCGTAACCTATTGAAAATTGTGCTGGTGAATCCTAAAATCCAACTCGGAACAATCCTGTGGGTCAATTATTTATCTTTTGTTACTGATGTTGGAATGCTTTTACTTTTTTAATGCTTAATCATGTAGCCACATTCTTAAGTGACTTTTGGCACCACAACAGCCTTACAGGCTTTCGAGAGATTCTCCAATTGGTACATTTGCTCCACTATTGGCAGCTGAGATATCTGGCTGCTAATGTTTAGGATTCCCTACTTAAACACCTGTCTCTCTGCTTAAAGCATTATTTTGATTCAGCATTTGGTCACCTGCCCTGGTGTGGGGAAGCTTCAGGAGAATTAAACAACATGGCCTCTCAAGCCAACTCTGCCATAGATTCAGATTCGGGTTTACATAATAAGACACAGTGCTGGAGTAACTCGGCAGGTCAGCAAGCAACTCTGGAAAACAGGTGACATTTGGGTCAGGCCTTCAGACTGATTGTGGTGTGGAGTGACAATAGACAATAGGTGCAGGAGTAGGCTATTCGGCCCTTCGGGCCAGCACCGCCATTCAATGTGATCCATGGCTGATCATCCCCAATCAGTACCCCGTTCCTGCCTTCTCCCCATATCCCCTGACTCCGAAGACCTTAAAGAGCCCTATCTAGCTCTCTCTTGAAAGTATCCAGAGAACCGGCCTCCACTGCCCTCTGACGCAGAGAATTCCACAGACTTACAACTCTGTAAGAAAAAGTGTTTCCTCATCTCCGTTCTAAATGGCTTACCCCTTATTCTTAAACTGTGGCCCCTGGTTCTGGACTCCCCCAATATCGGGAACATGTTTCCTGCCTCTAGTGTGTCCAAACCCTTAATAATCTTATATGTTTCAATAAGATTCCCTCTCATCCTTCTAAACTCCAGAGTATACAAGCCCAGCCGCTCCATTCTCTCAGCATATGACAGTCCCGCCATCCCGGGAATTAACCTTGTAAACCTACGCTGCACTCCGTCAATAGCAAGAATGTCCTTCCTCAAATTAGGTGACCAAAACTGCACACAATACTCCAGGTGTCATCTCACTAGGTCTCACAACTGCAGAAGGACCTCTTTGCTCCAATACTCAACTCCTCTTGTTATAAAGGCCAACATGCCATTCGCTTTCTTCACTGTCTGCTATACCTGCATGATTACTTTTGGTGACTGATGAACAAGGATCCCCAGATCCCGTTGTACTTCCCCATTTCCCAACTTGACACCATTTAGATAGTAATCTGCCTTCCTGTTTTTGCTACCAAAGTGGATAACCTCACATTTATCCACATTAAACTGCGTCTGCCATGCATCTGCCCACTCACCCAACCTGTCCAAGTCACCCTGCATTCTCATAGCATCCTCCTCACAGTTCACACTGCCACCTAGCTTTGTGTCATCTGTAAATTTGCTAATGTTACTTTGAATCCCTTCATCTAAATCATTGATGTATATTGTAAATAACTGCGGTCTCAGCACCGAGCCTTGCTGTACCCCACTAGTCACTGTCTGCCATTCTGAAAGGGACCCGTTAGTCTCCCAACTAACTTTCTATCAGCACTCTACCCACAATACCATGTGCCCTAATTTTGCCCACTAATCTCTTATGTGGGACCTTATCAAATGCTTTCTGAAGGTCCAGGTACACTACATCCACTGGCTCTCTGTTGTCCATTTTCCTAGTTACATCCTCAAAAATGTCCAGAAGATTAGTCAAGCATGATTTCCACTTCCTAAGTCCATGCTGACTCGGACCGATCCTGTTACTGTTATCCAAATGTGCTGCTATTTCATCTTTTATAATTGACTCCAGCATCTTCCCCACCGCCGATGTCAGGCTAACTGGTCTATAATTTCCTGTTTTCTCTCTCCCGCCTTTCTTAAAAAGTGGGATAATATTAGCTACCCTCCAATCCACAGGAACTGATCCTGAATCTATAGAACATTGGAAAATTATCACCAATGCGTCCACGATTTCTAGAGCCACTTCCTTAAGTACCCTGGGATGCAGACCATCAGGCCCTGGGGATTTATCAGCCTTCAGTCCCATCAGTCTACCCAACACCATTTCCTGTCATGTGAATTTCCTTCAGTTCCTCCGTCACCCCAGATCCTCTGGCCACTAGTGCATCAGGAAGATTGTTTGTGTCCTCCCTAGTGAAGATGGATTCGAAGTACCTGTTCAACTCATCTGCCATTTCCTTGTTCCCTGTAATAAATTCACCTTTTTCAGTCTTCAAGGGTCCAACTTTGGTCTTAACTAATTTTTTCCTCTTCACATACCTAAAGAAGCTTTTACTATCCTCCTTTATATTCTTGGCTAGCTTACTTTCGTACCTCATCTTTTCTTCCTGTATTGCATTTTTAGTTATCTTCTATTGCTCTTGAAATATTGCGCTTATCTTTGCTACGTTGTACTTCTCTTTTATTTTTATACTGTCCTGATGTCCCTTATCAGCCACGGTCGCCCCTTACTCCCCTTGAAATCTTTCTTCCTCTTTGGAATGAACTGATCCTGCACCTTCTGTATTATTCCCAGAAATACCTGCCATTGTTGTTCCACTGCCATCCCTGCTAGGGTATCTTTCCAGTCAACTTTGGCCAGCTCCTCACTCATGGCTCCATAGTCCCCTTTATTCAATTGTGGGAAGAGAGGAGGGGCAGGGCAAAGCCTGGCAAATGATAGGTGGATGAGTTATAGCGTCACAGCAAGGAAACCAGCCCTTTGGCCCAACTTGCCTCTGCTAACCAAGAAGACCCATCTACTCTGGTCCTCTCGGCCCGCGTTTGGCTCATATTTCTCTAAACCTTTGCAATCCATGTACCTGTCCAAATGTACATGTACTGCCCAAACAAACATACACAAACAGTTGGGAGACCATGTTGAGGGATGGATTTGTCAGTTGCTGCAGTGCTGCTGCTGGCGACTGTCCTTGACACCAGCTGAAATCTTGCCCCGTTGAACCCAGGGAGAATACATTCTAGTTTACATGTGATGTCCATATTCCGAATCTTATCTGGGGACATGTCATTCGAGATAGGATCAAGTTAAATCTGTTAATATCATCTTTATTATTAAGAATAGCAAAACAAGATTTAAAATGCCTCTCCAGACTATCTATTCCTGTGGGGCAATCTACCTGTACCCCGGCATCGTTAGCCGCATGAAAACTCGGTTCACGGACGCATTTCCGACGTGAGTTCGTAGTCATACAGTACAAGAACGGGTTCTAAGGCTCACTTGCCCATAACAACCGATATGCCCCATCTATGCTAGTCCCACCTGCCCATGTTTGACCCATATCCCTCGAAACCTTTTCTATCCATGTTCCTGTCCAAATGTTCTTTAAATGTTGTTGTACCCACTTCAACTACTTGCTCTGGCAGCTCATTCAATATACCCACCACCCTCTTTGTGGAAAAACCTGCTCCTCAGTTTCCAATTAAATCTTTCCCCTCTCACCCTAAACCTATGTCCTCTGGTTCATGATTCCCCTACTCTGAGTAAAGGATGCTATGCATTCACCCTATTTATTCCCCATCATAATCTTGTACACGTCTATGACATCACCCCTCAGCCTCCTGCGCTTCATGAAATAGTCCTCGCTTCAAGAATCGAGAGAGTCAAGAGTATTTTATTGTCATATGCACTGAAATGGACAATTAAATTCAGTACCTATGACAATAAAACATTGCTCCATTTCAATCTGTTGTAGCTAGTAGAGGGAATTAGGAGATATACTTTTCTTTAGCTAGGTGTCAATTTTTGCCTTAAAACGCAGATCTAACAAATTTATGATATCATATTTAGTGATTTGAGATTTCTTGATCATAATGATACATATATGCAAATTTCCTATTTTAAAAGCTATTTACAAAACAGAATCAAGATTGCACACTTGATTTTAAGTTTCTGATTAACTGGCTTCCATCATTTGGAATAGGAGTCTTGTTGGTCACAGTGTCTTTGTGAATTACATGGGGTAAACTTTGGCTGTTTATCCATGAGTATCCAGTGAGAAGAGGATTGACGTTAGATATGTGTGTGATTAGTCGTGGTAGACGTGCGAGAGGATATGGGTGATACTTAGGCAATTGAGGAATGTCAAACAGTATAGAACAGCAACTTCAGAGATAAAAATTTGGAGTGAGTCACAAGATGCTGAGTGAGTCACAAGATGCCCACCTTTTTAGTGGTGTATGTATGGGTCAGGATCTAAGATTCATCTCTTACAACCAGCATTTTGCTGAACTTAAACCAAACATTAACAACTCTTGCTCCTTTTGTGTTCTAAGTATGGAGACGGGCAGTGCAAGTGCCACAAAAAGCCAGTGTGGGATACAAGAGTAAGATGAGGAAGAGACAATGAGTTGAGGTATGAGCTCTTGGCCCCATGACAGAAATTGGATAGCTTGGTATGAATGGCTTTTAACGTGTTGCATTGTCATTTCTATTTTGTGAATCTAAAGTAGCATATTAATACAATCTTTTCTCTTTACAGAGGGAGAATCGTGGAAATTGGAAGATTTTGACTTGCAATTCTTCTGGAAAACTCTAGGTCTGGTATTTAATATAAAAATGCAGAATTATGAATGGTATAGAGTATCTATGTAACTTTCAGTGTTCTCCATAGATACGATAAGTCTAAATATGGTGGAGGATAAATTTTGAAGTTGCCTATTAATACACCAAAAAGGGGGTTTGAGTTTTTGAGTAAGGTATATTTTTACGTGTATTACCAGCACAGAAAAGATAAGAAGTGAAAGGTGCAGTGGAAATTAATTTGCATATCTGTTCTTACAAACTTTTTGTTGCTTTGAAACATTATGATGAGTTTCCATTCTCAGTATTTGTGCTCAGCTCAATTTTGTAAGTCAATTGTGGTGAGTCAATTGACTTTGACTAAATTGCACAGTGGATTCAACACTACACAGAACTATCCAGATCCTAAATATTTTATAGCAATGTAAAGTTTAATTTTAAATACGAAGATTTAATTTTTGAAAATATAGCTTTCAATGGACTGCAAGCAGATTGCTATTTAAATCATGTTATGATTCACAAAGTCTTAGAAATGTTATTATGGCATTTTCTCCCACACTTTAACTGTACCTACTTTCTAAAAGCAAGTAAAATATAGTGAAATACTTATTGTGAATGGGGATGTATGTTTGTGGAGGATATTTGCATGAAAAGTAGTAACGTTTCTGCTTCAATAATAAATTGTTTGAAATTTTTTAGGTAATTACCACCCTTTTTTCATTTGTGTTGATACTACAAGATGTAATTTCACAAAACATTGTGTGACCCTGATCTTTTTTTTCTTCCAGGTGAGTGTTTCAAAGCAGTATCTCAGCAAGCCACAAAGCTGAGTTTGGCTTTTTCAAAGCCACCTCTGCCATCTGTACAAGTAAGTGCATAGGTTAAGATTCAGATTATGATCTCTGCAATCGCTGAGGTACACCCAAATTGTACTTACTGGTGTTTTTTGTGCTAGGACTGCCAGAAGCTCACTGCTGAAATTCAGAAGAGCATCCTTAATGTAGCCAGTGTGTATTACTGGTTACCAAAGAGTCAAGGCAAGTGGTACTGACAAGACTCCAAATTTATGCATTTAAATGTTACCAATGCAGTAGTGAATATATGCACGAGGCAGAAATATGCGATGTGTTTTATATTTGTAATTTTTAGTTGATATGATATGAGCAACTGTTCTGTTGCTCAGTGTAAAAATTGTAAACCTCAAAATTATAGAACGGTGCTTTTGTTAATATATATCGTGTCCTGGTAGGATGGAGTCCTCATCTGCAGAATAATAAGCATGGAAATCTCACTACATCTCTCCTATGCAAATTGAGTTCACACAGTCTAATTTTATTCCAAGTACAGTTCTTTTCACAGATGTTCCACAAGACAAAATTAGTGCTTTTTTTTGTTGTCATAGAAGCACACAGAAATCAATTTGCTTGGGTTTCCAAATCAAGATGCCTTGCTGTCAGATTATAAATGCTTCAAACATCCAGAACCCCTGGGCCAAGGTTGATGAGATAAGGGCCTTTTAAGTGTTCTTGAGGTATTGCAATAGTATAATCAATCAAATCCTTGTTTTGGTTTATCAAAGGCTTATGAGAGGATCATTCAGTAGTCTGATAACAGTGGGAAAGAAGCTGTTCCAGATTTTGGTGGTACATACTTTCAAACTTTTGTATTTTCTGCACAATGGAAGAGGAGAGAAGAGGGGCCGATTAGGGTGCACATTGTCTTTTAATTATGTTAGCTACTTTCCCACGGCAGTGTGAAGTGTAGATGGCGTTGGTGTGCTTTCTTGTCTGCAGCTTCAATGTGGTTGGTCCAGGCCCAATTGTCGGCGATATTTACGCCTAAGAATCTGACATTTGCAACCAACTTCACATCGGCAACATTAATGCCGACTGGGGCATGTACTCATGTCCAGAAGCCAATAACTAACTCTTTCATGTTGCTGACATTGAAGGAGAGGTTGTTGTCTTGTCAGAATTTTACTAAATATTAAAAGCCATGTTTTTTGCTTGCCAATTATTAATCTCCCAAAATTTTAGCATGGTATTCATGGTTTTTGAACCTTGACTTTAATCCAACTAGGTTGGCATCCAAATAATTTCTTAGTACGTTTACTTTGTAGTTTATTTGCTGAGGCAACTGTGAAGAAGAGAGTGATGAAGAATAATATTCATTTAAAATGGGTGAAGACTGTCTAGGCATTAATGCAAAGAAAGATACTGAAATTAATAACAAAGGAGCGAGCAGGTGGCTTTTCAGAGGCCAAAAGTGTGAAAATGTGGAATGGATGTCAAAACAAAACACCAATTAACAGCATACTATAAAGTAAGTGTATATGGAACAATTGAATAGGAGGTTGACGTTCTATTTTCAGAAACTGAATTGATACATTTCCTTGAAGATGAATTATCGCATATGTTTACTTATTAGCAATTTTGTTGAAAGTTTAATAATGCAACCATTAATTTGTGTTTTACAACCATCCATGAAGTGAATAGTGTTTGCAGTAATATTCTTGTCACTGTCAAAAATTGCAACAGTACAGACTGATACGGTGATGCCTAAGGTGATAGGAGTGGATATTGGAAATACAGTGTCCTCTACAATGTTTGGGACAAAGACCCATCATTTATTTGCTTCTGTACTCCACAATTTGAGATTTGTAATAGAACAAATCACATGTGGATAAAGTGCACATTGTCAGATTTTGTTAAAGGGTATTTTTATACATTTTGGTTTCACCATGTAGAAATTACAGCCGTTGTTTACACATAGTCCCCCCCATTTCAGGGCACCATAATGTTTAGGACACAGTAATGTGATGTAAATGAAAGTAGTCATGTTTAGTATTTTGTTGCATATCCTTTTCATGCAATGACTGCTTGAAGTCTGCGATTCATGAAAATCACCAGTTTAGTTTAGAGATACAGCGCAGAAACAGGCCCTTCGGCCCACCGGGTCTACGCCGACCAGCGATCCCCACACATTAACACCATCCTATACCCACTAGGGACATAGGAGTGTGGGAGGAAAACGAAGATCTCGGAGAAAACCTGCGCAGGTCACGTGGAGAATGTACAGACAGCACCTGTTGTTGCTGGGTGTCTTCTCTGGTGATACTCTGCCAGGCCTGTATTGCATCCATCTTTAGCTTATGCTTGTTTTGGGGCTAGTCCCCTTCAGTTTTCACTTCAGCATATAAAAGGATTGCTCAATTGGGTTCAGATCGGGTGATTGACTTGGCCACTCAAGAATTGCCATTTTTTCGTTTTGAAAAACTCCTTTTTGCTTTAGCAGTATGTTTGTGATCATTGTCTTGCTGTAGAATGAACCGCCTGCCAATGAGTTTTGAGGCATTTGTTTGAACTTGAGTAGATAGGATGTGTCTATACACTTCAGAATTCATTATGCTTCTACCATCAGCAGTTGTATCATCAATGAAGATAAGTGAGCCAGTACCTTCAGCAGCCATACATGCCCAGGCCATAACACCCCCACCACCGTGTTTCACAGAGGAGGTAGTATGCTTAGGATCTTGAGCCTTCTCTCCTCCATACTTTGCACTTGCCATCACTCTGATATAAGTTAATCTTATACCACCAGGGACACCACACGATTGGCAGCCTCGCCAACAGTCTGTCTGTTTTTCGTCTTTATTTTGTTATTTTTTGTGTGTTTTAAAGTTTGTGTAAATGTTCTCAGGTTTGTTTTATGTGGGGGAGGAGGTAGGGGGAATCTTTTTTTTCAATCTCTTACCCTACTGGAGATGCGATTGTTTTCCGGTCGTATCTTTGGTCACTCTGCGGCCTAACATCGTGGAGCTGGAGGCCTCGCTCGGGACTGACTTGGAGCCCCACCGCAGGGGCGTGGACTTACCATCGGTTGAACCCTTGCCTGTGATCGCTCCAACCACGGCCTGCGGATTTTACCATCGAGAGCTCGCAGTCTTGGGTAGAGATCGGAGATATCGGGAGCTCCAACATCACAGAAGGTTTCGACCAGTTCCGACCCGGGGTCCGATCACCGGCGCGGGGGAGCTGAGATCCCCCCGATGCAGGAACTTGATCGCGTCAACAAGGAGGGCCCGACCGCCAGCTACGGGAGTCCAGATCATCCTGTCAACGGAGGGCTCGAGGCCCCCGACCGCAGGGGAGCTAAGGGAAGAGATTTGTACTTTTTTTTGCCTTACATCATAGTGAGGAATGTGGAGGAGTCACTGGTGGATGTTATGTTAAAATGTGTTTTGTGTGTTCTGTCACTTTTTTGTATGACTGACTTGGCAAATGAAATTCCTCATATGTTGCAAAACATACTTGGCTAATAAAGTATTATTGTATTGTATCTTCGTCTCATCTGTCCACAAGACCTTTTTTCCAGAACTGTGGTTGCTCTTTTAATTACTTCTTGACAAACTGTAACCTGGCCATCCTATTTTTGCAGCTAACCAGTGGTTTGCATCTTGTATTTCTGTTCATGAAGTTTTCTCCAGACAGTGGTCATTGACAAATCCACACCTGACTCCTGAAGAGTGTTTCTGATCTGTCGGACAGGTTTGGGGATTTTTCTTTATTATAGAGAGAATTCTTCTGTCATCAGCTGTGGACGTCTTCCTTGGCCTGTCAGTCCCTTTGCGATTAGTAAGCTCACCAGTGCTCTCTTTCTTCTTAATGATGTTCCAAACTGTTGATTTTGGTAAGCCTAAGATTTGGCTGATGTCTCTAACAGTTTTATTCTTGTTTCTCAGTCTCATAATGGCTTATTTGACTTTCAATGGCACATCTTTGGTCCTCAAGTTGGTAAACAGCAATAAAAGTTTCAAAGGTGATGGAAAGACTGGAGGAAAGATTAGGTGCTGAGCACTTTCTTATACCTGCATTAAGGAGGCAATTAAACACTCCTGAACAATTACAAACACCTGTGAAGCCATGTGTCCCAGACATTATGGTGCCCTGAAATGGGGAGACTATGCACTGCTGTACTTTTTACATGGTGAAACCAAAATGTATATAAATACCCTTTAATAAAATCTGACAATGTGCATTTTAACTGCGTGATTTTTTTTCTATCACGAATCTCAAATTGTGGAGTACTGAGCGAATAAATAAATGACGGGTCTTTGTCCCAAACATTATGGAGGGCACTGTGATGCAATAATAATCTTGAGCAATTCTGCATTAGAATGCATAATAGAAGAGATAATCTATTAATATGCACTGCAGTATTTTATAAATAAGCTTGTGTCCTTTAAAAGAATTGTTTGGATGAATTACTTGTAATATATTTGACCACATATAGATAGTGATACAACATGATAGTTGCATTAAGAAGCCTCGTGGCTGGGAAACATCTATTATAAAAACATTTGTGCCAAAGGGTAAATAGGGGGCTAGGAGCTGGAAAGTTTCAGACTTGCAATAACATTGTATTTTTCCCAGCAGAATTAATTAAACAAAAAAAATAGCTATAAATTTATTTTTATTACCGCAAGCTAAAAGTACTCAAGGTGGTATGTTGCATTGTTTATTAGAGTAACAATTTTCAAGTATCAGTAGAAGGGATTGCCTGTCAATTTCAGTGTTCACCCGCATTGAAACTGGTAGGTTGTGTTCTTAATGGGCCTATCCCACTTGGTGATTGTTTTAGGCAACTGCCAGCGACTGTCATAGTCATAGCAGGTCGCCGAAAAACCGGCGACAACCTACGACAGCAACTACGCAGGGGAAGTCAAGCTACGCTCATTGGCGTCAAACCCACTGTCGCCAAAATATTTTCAACATGTTGAAAATTTAGCAGCAACCAGAAAGATGCAACGACTACTCCCAGCGAAAATGTAGTGACAAACTAGTCGCCTGTAGTTGCCTAAAAAATCGCCAAAGTGGGACAGGCCCATAATAGACAATGGAAACAGTTTTTTTCTTTTCTTGTATGGTTTTTTACCAAGACGGTTTTATTTCTGCTGGTCAATTTCCAAAATAACTTTTAAGTGATTCCAGTTCTTAATCAAAATCGTGTCACAACCAATTTGGCCCGTAAACAAAGAACTTCAGATGTTGGTTTATAAAAATAGAAACAACAAAGTGCTGGAGTAACTTAGTGCATCAGGCAGCATGGAGAACATGGGTAGATGATATTTCGGACCGGGACCTGCCTTCTGACTTATTGTAGGGTGTGGGAGGAAAGCTGGAAGAGGAGGGCAGGACCAAGCTTGGCAGGGTTTAAAAAAAAAAAATTTAGAGGAATGGAGGGGCAGGATAAACTGGGAAAAAGATTCTGGCTGTCTACCCTATCTATGCCTCACATAATTTCATATACTTGTATTAGGTCTCCCCGCAACTTCTGGCATTCCAGAGAAAAGAATTCAAGTCTGTCCAACATCTCCCTGTAGTTAATACCCCCTAATCCAAGCATCTTTCTAATAAACTTTGTTGTTTCATAGCAGAACTAGCTGTACTTGAAATCTTTACTATGATTTGTGTTGTTTAGCTAAAATACTGAAATGGATAGAAAAGAACTGATCAAGGGTAAATGTGGATGTTTAATAACTGGATTTTTTTTTAACCTCAGGCTTGACTTTACGTCGATTAGTTCGAGATGCCACCAAGGACGTAGTGGAGGGAGTTATTCAACTATTGAATGTGATACTGAGCACACCACTTCAAAGGTTCTAATTTTTAAATCTAATCTAAATCTATGCATTTGTGTTGAAAATCTGAAGGTCTGAAAAACAAACTTTCATTGGTGTTTAAAATTGTCAAAACAGTCTTTTTTTAAATCCACTGCTTTCTAATGAAAACAACAAATGTTATGAATAAACAATCGGGTAAGGCAGCATCTGTGGGATGAGAAATTGAATTAATGTGTGAGGATGAAGGCATTTAGTGGAAAAGAGAGAAAACAATTACATTTAAATTGCGGCAAACACGGTGCAAAGTTATAGACAACTGCAATGATCGATGCACTGATGGTGACAGTTAATGACAAAAGAATGTAAAATGCTGGGGTGCGGGTCATGACAGCCAGACAGGCTGCGCTACTGATAGGGAAAGCCTGAGCCAGCATCATAGGTGGATGTGTAAATGACTAGTTTTGACACAGAAAGTCAGTTACGAAGTTGTACAATTCTGGTTCTTGACCATTTTTACTTCCCTTCCCATTCCCATACCAACCTTTGTCCTGGGCCGTGTGCATTGCTGGGAGTAAGACCACACTCGATCTTGAGGAAAACCACCTCTAAAGAAAGGTCTCGACCCGAAATGTCACCTATTCTTTTTTTCCAGAAGTTCTGCCTGACCAGCTGAGTTACTCCTGCTTTTTGTGTCAATCACATCTATGGTATGGACATTGAATTCTCCAATTTTAGGTAACAACCCCCAAAACCTCCCTTTATTTTCTCCCTCTTCTCCCTGTGCTCATCTGAATGCGCACCCATTTCTCCCATAATTCTGCCCCCCCTTCCATCTATGCCCTTCCACCTATATCCCCTCCTCTGGCTTCACAATTCACACCTCATATCTTGCATGCATTTGTCTCTTATTAAATCTCTAGCCATTGTACACCCATCTGCAAATCAAAATTTCACCCTCACCTGTATCCACCTATCACTTGCCAGGCTTAGTCCGCCCCTGCCACTTTTCCAGCTTTTCCCCCAACTACATTCAGTCAGAAAAAAGGGTCCCAACCCGAAACGTTACACTATCCATGTCCTCGAGAGATGCTGCCGGACCTGCTGAGTGACTTCAGCACTTTGTGTATTTTCATGTTTAACAATAAAATATTGAGTGCAATATGCCTGAATGAGGCCTAAGATGAGGTGCCCATGCGTTCAGTTTTGAATGGGCTTAGTAACAGTACAGGAATCTACAGGTTTATAGATCGGTATTATTATGTGATTGGTAATTAAAGTGGCAAACAACATCAAACTCAGAATTTTCTTTTATGCTTTTAATTGTCACCAATATGTTGTTCACATGAATGGTTGCATGGTATCCGCATACTTTGTTGGAGCGAGGGCAGCCACTTGAAATATGTGATTGTGTTGTTCTCTTTCTTATTTTGATTTGTATTTTGAATCTTAGTTTTTAGTAAGTAGTAGATAAGAAAAAGTGGTTTCATGTAATCGGTTTGAAATGGGGTCAAGGAAAGAGCGTTCACGTCGCGGCCCTGTTTTCACCAATCTTTCCACCACCACGCACAAGAAGCACAAGACAGACACCATTGTGTGCAGATGCCAAGAAGTGTGTTCAGCACTGGCTCAACAACTTCTAATCTTGTGTGTGGACTCAATAAGATCAGTCTGAAATGTTGTACAGGTTTTAAAAAAAGTTGGCAATGCAAAATCTGATATAGTGTTAGTATTTGTAATTTGTTACCTGTTGGCCTTGATACATGAGAAAATGTATACATCAGGTGCATCATTGGTGGTCAGAGGATAAGGACTGGGACGTGATGGGAAATGCAGGGAAAGCAGATGTAAATTGGGCCAAGCTTTCAAACTAGTTAACTTGAGGAATCTTATTCATTAAGCTTTGATTCTTTCTTTTACCTTTCAAAGATATAGTCCTTTGAGTAATATATTATTGTTGACATTGGTTAGGCTATGAGATTCACTGAACCATCAGTGTTAATGGAGAAACTATTTGCCTATTCGCCTATAATTAATTAATCTTGCATTTGAAACTTTTCGGTCTTTAATATCATAAATTCCGTCACTCAACAAACACGCTGTGTATAAAACAAATCTGAAAACAATAGACAATAGGTGCAGGAGTAGGCCATTTGGCCCTTCGAGCCAGCACCAGCATTCAATGTGATCATGGCTGATCATCCCCAATCAGTACCCCGTTCCTGCCTTCTCCCCATATCCCCTGACTCCGCTATTTTTAAGAGCCCTATCTAGCTCTCTCTTGAAAGCATCCAGGGAACCTGACTCCACCGCCCTCTGAGGCAGAGAATTCCACAGACTCACCACTCTCTGTGAGAAAAAGTGTTTCCTCGTCTCCATTCTAAATGGCTTACTCCTTATTCTTAAACTGTGGCCCCTGGTTCTGGACTCCATTTGGAACATATTTCCTGCCTCTAGCGTGTCCAAGCCCTTAACAATCTTATATGTTTCAATTAAACTCTCCTCTCATCCTTCTAAACTCCAGAGTGTACAAGCCCAGCTGCTCCATTCTCTCAGCATATGACAGTCCCGCCATCCCGGGAATTAACCTTGTAAACCTACACTGCACTCCCTCAATAGCAAGAATGTCCTTCCTCAAATTAGGAATCCTCAAAACAATTGGATTAAAAGTTATATGAATAAAATTATTTCATTTTCTCAAAATAACAAGTAAAAGGATGCACTAGGTTCAAACTAGACTCACTTCAATTTAGCTGCTGCGATGTGTGTGTGCTTTTAATTCATTCAATTCTATTAGGATTTACCTTGAAAAGCTTTGTGCTGATGTATATATGAGGGAATTTTCTTTGTGAAATAGAATAATAAAATTGCTAACAATTTGGGTACAATGTAGTTTCTAATAGTGTTCAATATCAAATTGCACCTGGCGATGGCGCAATGGGCTAAGTGTTCGGCTGGCAACCGGAAGGTAGCCGGTTCGAATTGGAGTGCATACTGTCGTTGTGTCCTTGGGCAAGACACTTCACCCACCTTTGCCTGCGTGTGAATGTGTGTGAATGTGTGTGAGTGATTGGTGGTGGTCGGAGGGGCCGTAGGCGCAAATTAGCAGCCACGCTTCCGTCAGTCTGCCCCAGGGCAGCTGTGGCTACAGAAGTAGCTTACCACCACCGAGCGTGACTGAGGAGTGAATGAATAATGCGATGTAAAGCGCCTTGAGTATTAGAAAGGCGCTATATAAATCCCATCCATTATTATTATTATTATGTCTAATTTGTAAGTGTAGTTTTTTTTTGTTTCAGTTTGTCCCAGGACCAACTGACATCCACGGGTGGAGTCTGGGAAGCTTGTGACAGGTTTTCCAAGATACCAAAAGGTAATGCAGATTTCAAATTGCAAACCAAAGTGTTTCTCCACAGAAGGCCAATGGAAAATGGTGATCTGGAAAACAAGCAGGAAAGACCTTTTGATGTATTGGACACTTTATTCATCATATTAGTTTCAGGGAAACTTCGGTAAAGCTCAACATTTCACATCTCTTGTGTTCATCTATCACACTTTCTAATTATCCATGTCTCTGCAAAGATTTAATTGTTATCGTATGCAAGCGACAAAGTGATATTTTTCCAAGGCTGTCAACCTATTTGAATGGAAATTTGTTTGGAGTTTAACTTAATGCTTGACTTTTAAATATATCCTTTGTTCCTTGGACATTTGAATACATCAGACACAGGTCCATGTCATAATAGATGTATTTAGCATTTTATGTTTTTTGTTATGCTAATATTTTACTCTTATTAATGTTTAAGCTTGAAACCCTTGCGTATTGTATTGCAAACATTATACAACATGTCACTTGATTGTGCAGATTGGTTTTTAAGACATTAGGCGCACGTTCTACTAAAATGTAATGTTGAATATTGGTTATAGAGAGTCATATGTATCTTCATGTGATTTTTACGTACACATGTCAAAAATAGCATTTAGATTGTGATATTTGTCAGGTTTGCCTAGCTTAATTGAACCTGTCTGACACACTAATCTGTTTTGAACTTCCCCACAGATAATCATGCAGCTGTTCTATCCCTGATGTCCACTTACTCTGCTATTGTAGAAGATGCTTTGGAAGAAATGAAACAGGTGCCGTCTAATAGCATAAATTTAAGAAATTATTTTGATGAGTGTGCATTTCTGAAGGATATTGCAGATAGAGGAATATTCAGATTTGCTCTCTGATATGGGAAAATTGAATTACCTGGAAAATTAGGTGTTTTCATTTGAACATTGCACAGTACAGTAGAATATAGTCAATTAAAAAATGAAAAAAAGTTGAAATCTGTATTTGAGTGGAAAAGAGCATCTACTGAGTAAAAACTTAAAGGTGGTGATTGGATTATTCAAGATGTGGATTGTATTTATAGGATTTGGAGTTGAGGAAGAAACAATGCGTAGATTAGATTAGATTAAATGTGAATGTGAAGGAGTTGAACAAGTGTAGGAATAATGTGCATGGAATTGTTGCTTTGATACAATATAAATGCTTTTTTGGACCAATGTTTCCATGTTATAAATTCCATGTATGAATAAAAATAATTTTAAAATTATACTTCATAGAATATAAATGATAGGATTATATAATTTCACATCATAGCAAGAGGACATTTGGCCCAACCTATCCACACTGACAGTGTTACCCTTGTTACCCAATACCTTGTCCAAATATGCCCAAGTTATTCAAGTGTTTATCTATATGCTTCTTAAATGCTGCCAGTGACCCAGCTTCAACCTCTCTCAGGCAGTGCCTTACAGCTACTTCCCTTGCTCTGAATGAAGAATGACCCCTCATAACTTCTGAGTCTCCTTCCCCTTTACCCTAATCCCGTGTCTTCTAGTTTTATTTATCTCTGATATAGGGGAATGTTTCCTGTATTCTTCTCTATCTATATCCCTTGTAATTTTCTACATCTCAATTGTGTCTCTTTTTAAACTCCTCTGCTCTGGGGAGAAAATTCCCAAACTTCTCCTGTCACTCCTCATAACTGAATTACTTCGTCCCAGGCAACATCCTGATAAATCTGTTTTGCATTGTTTCCAGCGCTATCACATCGTTGCTATATCTTGGTGACCAGAACTGTCCATATGAGGTCTGACCAAGGTTATATAAAGTTGGAGCATTGCCTCCCTACTCAAGATGCTGGAATCTTGAGTAAAATAAAACAAAGTGCTGGAGGAACTCAGCGAGTCAGGCAGCATCTTGGAGGGAATGGACAAATTACATTTCTGATCGGGACCCTTTGTCCAAACTGATTGGAGCACGGGAATGAAAGGTGGGGGGAGGGTGCCTAACTAATGAAGGCCAGTATCTCGTATGTCTTCCTAAACGTGTTTTCTATCTGTGTTGCCACCTACAACTTGTACTTGCACTCTGAGGTCCTTCTTTGTCAATACACCCAGTCATGGTGCATGTCCTAGCCTCAAAATACATTACCTCACTTTTGCCTGGATTAAAGCAAATCTGCCATTTTCAGCCCATTTTACCAAAACATCAATACCTTCTACAATATGAACAACTTTGCCCATCTTCATATCATATGTGGGCTTAGCGATCATGCCTCCCACATATTCCTCCCATACTATTAACAGTAAATATCCCAGCATCTTTCTTGAACCATTTGCTGCCATCTGGGACCATATTTGTATCCAGTGAAGATTTCAAAATCTCAGCCAGAGCACCAGCAATTTCTTCCCCTGCGTCCCATGGCAGCCTGGAATAAGTCCCATCCAGTGCTAGGTTTTCATCCACCTTAAAACCTGCCTAGGCATCAAGTACCCCTTCTTTATTAATGGAGACATGCACAAGACTTTCATCTAACTCTTTGTTGAATTATCCAATTATAAAGTCTGTTTCCTTTGAGACTACTGTTGAAAAGTATTTATTTAGGAGCTCGTTCATACTTTCTGGCTGCAAAAACAGATTGCTCCTTTTGTCCTTAAAGGGCCTTACTTTTTCCATTTGATCAACCACCTGTGAAGAGTTGTCGAACGGTTCCACTCTGTCATTTTTTGTGACCATTCTAATATTTATCCAGTTCTGTATTGAACTTGTCCTGCCATCATTTCAGATTATGTGCATTCTTATTTACAACAACCTGATATTTATATATCTTTTCCCAATTGTCTTAAACCTTGAGTTTGTGTTACTGAGCCTTCCGCCGCAGAAAATAGATTCTCTGTGTTTAATGTTTCCAAACAGCCGCAACTCTCAACATGTTTACACACGTTTATTAAGCTGTTCTGTTCCAAAGGGAACAATTTTGTACATGACACTGAAGTCTCAAATTCTTAGTACAATTGTGGTAATTTTTTGCACCATTCAAGGTTTTATCCTTGTTCCTAATGTGCAATATTGGGAAGTGTATACCTTGTCATATTCCATCCCTTTGTATTCTGCAGTTTTGTTTCTAATAGGTGTACCTTCTATTTTTTTTTTTTTTACTTGAATTTATTCTACCATCTTTAAAACTTTTGAACAGGCACTCTCACATTTCTCTATCCCGTCACCATTTAAATTTATGCCATTAAGCTTATTTTGTTCCATTAGCACACACAGCACAGTTTTTGGTAACATTTAAAATAATGTTCCTATTGCTCAGTCTATGACCTGCTGGTCAAATATTTCCCTCTGTAATTTTCTCCGTAATTGAGTTGTAAATTTCAGCAAAGGCTGAAGTTCCAATAAGTTTTTTAAAATGTTTTTGTGAAATTTTATTTTAAATTATTAAAAAAATTATTTACAATCTGATTTTGAAACCTTATTGATTTCCTTGAGTTACTGCATTAGGGAGTGCCCTCATAGTTTATTATAGCTTCTTATTTCTATTGCTCGTCCAAATAATGTCACTAAAAGAGTTTATGAAAATTGTTGACATTTGCGACCTCTGGAGTGGAGCTAATTAGTTGCTTTAGGTTTCAACAAAAGCCTATGGCACACAAATCATATGTGATGTTGAGCTGAATGGTTTCTCTTCTGTGAACTGCCATCATGTTAAGAAAGAAGCTCTAAAGAGTAGATCTCTGAGCTTATTTTGAACACTTGGTGGCAGCAAAAGTAGGAGCTGGTGCAGACATGTTAAGGTTGCTCTGTTGATTGCGAGCACTGCTAATCCTCCTGAGCGCCATTTTCTAGTACTATCTCTAACCTTTAGTTTTCTAGACATTAAAGAAAATTCAGTCTGTTTTAAATGAAAAATCTATGTTCTCATTCATCTAAATTCTGGAGAATTAAGGCCTATTTAGTTCATACACTAAAAAAACTGAACCGTATCAATAAAGTTGAACAAAACTTAAGAATTTGATGTACAGCATTGTTGATCGGTATATAGCAACATTTAATGAAAACAAAAGAATTATGAGACATTACAAAAGAACGTAATTTCTGAAGTTCATAAATCATAGCAGCAGAATTAGGCCATTCAGCCCATCAAGTCTACTCTAATCGAGGCTCATTTACCTTTCCCTCTCAACCCCAGTCTCCTGCCTTCTTCCATAACCCTTGACCCTTCACTAATCAAGAATCTGTCAATCTTCACCTTAAAAAATACCTAATGACTTGGCTTCCACAGTCGTCTATGGCAATGAATTCCACAGATTTACCTCCCTCTGACTAAAGAAATTCCTCCTCATCTCCTTTCTAAAGATACGTCCTTTTATTCTGAGTTTGTGCCCTCTGCTCCTTGACTCTCCAACTAGTGGAAACATCCTCTCCACATCTACTCTATCCAGGCCTTTCACTATTCGGTAAGAATGTAACCTAAGTAATATCATGCTCCAATTATGGATCTCTTTTCAGATCAGATGCTAAAAACTTTCTTTTTTCTGGTTATCTTGACACCAGAAATATTACAGCCAATATGGAGCTTGACTACTAATCATATGCTCTAGGTTAAAGTAAAATTGGTATGCATATAACCCAACAGTAAATACTCTTACTAATTGTAAAATAGGATTCAGCTAAGTGGTGCTTTAGATGTTCCAATGGTTACATAGTCTTTTATTAGACTGAGATACAAGAAATCCAGATCAGAAAGATGGAAAAAGAGTCCCAACCCAAAACATTGTCTGCCCCATTCCCTCCATAGATTCTGCCCAACTCGCTGACATCCTCCAGCAATTTGTTTGTTGATATTATTAGATCTAGTTTCTGTGAGTTTAGGGATAGCTGCCAATTAAGATGGAATCCAATTATGTGTGTATGGGGAGGTTTACATGGTTTTGCAGCAGTTATTTGAATCTCAGAATGTAGGGAAGTTAGCAGGACTTTCTTTGGAAGTAATCAAGAGGGGGGGGGGGGGAGTTGTGATCTAGACACAAAAGGACCCTGATCAGAGGTGTTGTCCATCCATTTCTCTCCACAGATGTTGCCTGACACGTTGAGTTCCTCCAGCAGTTTCTGTTTAGCTTAAGATTCCAGCATCCGGATGTCTTATGTTTCTTATGTCTATAATTCTAAATTGTCTGTTTGCTGATTATGAAATTAACTTAATGATTCGTATTTAACATATCTGAGTAGTGCCCTTCGACCACCTGGTGAAAAAGATCCAACTCTCAAATTCATTCCAGCATCATTGCTGCCTGTTTATTGAATCATGCAATCTTCAATTAGATAATGAGCATTCGACCATTTTCTGCGGTAAATGCAACAATCAACAATACCTGACCGAGACTGTAATTAAAATAAATTAATTTTGTAACAGCTAATCTACTCCGAAGATTTGAATGTATCTGTGCTGTAGAAATAATCGTGATGTGTAATTGGCAGGCTCAACATGCAGATAATGCAGATCCATTCAGTAACATTTTTGAAGATGACGATTCCTACTTGCGAGAAAATCGGGACACTTACTGGTCAGAAGAAGACAAACAGGTCATAGCTCCTTGTTTGGGACTACTGAAAGCAGCCAAAGCATGTTTGAAAAAAGTCTCCGAAGCTGTTAAAATTCATGGAAAGGTAGATACGTTGCAAAACATAACACAGTTGGATGATCTGGGTGATGTCTCCAATGAAATTAGCCCAGGTAAGTTTTTAATTGCTGATTACAAAATTCTTGCAAATATTGTTTCGTGATGTCCTGGCGTGTAGACACAGGTGACAAGCAAATAATGAAATACAAGGTGGAATCTGTCACCACTGTGCCACCATGCCATCACTTCCATCACAATGGAAAATTGCCTTTTGTGTATTGGTGAGAGGCAAAATCTCAGACGTGGTATTGATGGGAATACGGGCAAAATAAAATGGAGTCAACGTGGTTGATCAGCTTGGATTCGGTAAGCTGAAGTTTCTGTTTCTGTGCTGTATTCAGTTATTTTTGGGCCTCAAAAGAAAATATCTTACATTTTTCTGCCATCTTTTTATCACCAAAATGGTAAATCTGTGTGGAGATTATGACTGAAGAGAACATCTTTCCTCTATCCTGGCGACTTTGAGTCCTGAAAAGCGCTATATAAATAAAATCTATTATTATTATTATTATTATTATTATCCTATTTAAACCAATCTATTCAAATTCTCCAACATTGATTTCTCATTATTAGGTAACAATCCATCCTTTTTTTCACCCCTTCTCTTTCTGGTGCCCCACCGTGGTGTGTACCCACTAACTCATCTTCTTCTCCCCCCCCCTCCCCCCTCCCCCCTCCCCCCATTCCTCTCTCCTCTGTCCCCTTTCACCTATATCTTTCCCTGCCTTCATATTTCACTCCTCTTCTTATCTGACACCCTTTTGTCTCCTTTTCATATCTAGCCTTTGTCTACTCACCTGCCAATTAAAACTTCCCCTTCACCTGCACCCGCCCATCACTTCCCAGGCTTTGTCCCACCACCACCTTTTTTCCCAAATTTCTCCCCCGACTACCATGAATCTAAAGAAGTATCCCAAGCCAAAACATCTGCTTCCAGAGATGCTGCCTAACCTGCTACTAAGTCACTCCAGCACTTTATTTTTTTAAATTGTAAACCAACATCGTGCCTTTCAAACCAGCCGTAATCTTGTGTGTCATGATCAAATTTCCTCGTAGCCTTTATTTTAAGAATGACTATCCTAACTTCTGCAGTTTAGTCTTACAGCTGAAATCCTTACCCCAGGAACTGATAGGTTTTTTTTTTCTGCATCTTCCAAGATATTACCATCCTTACTGAAGTTAGCTGACCAAAATTAGACGCACTGCTGTTGTGGCTTAACCAGTCTTTCACATGGCATTATGAACATTTATGATTATCATCTGCTTATAAATGGACTTCTTTGCTTGATATTTCATTTGAAAGGTAGATGCAAGTAACACAAGCCTTGTATTAAACCTTTATCTCCGTGTTAGCAATTGCCACTGGTTCAGAAAGTGTTAAAATTTATACATTTTAATCTTCCGAATGCATATTTCTGCTTAGACTTGCACCCAACTATGATCATTTTTATTGGTGTTCAAACAATATACTACGTTGAGTTAATTTGAAAATAGTGTTGATAAAGTTTTCTCTTTTTATAGTGTTGATGAATTGGTGTTAAGTCTTTATCCTCCAATGAATTATATCACTGTTCAAATGAATGTGAGTACCACTTCAACTTGAAATATGTTGATTCTGATGTACATTGATTTCATGTATGTAATGTTCACAGGAATACAACAATAAATTAGGCTATGTATTATGTATCTGGATGGTCATCCCATTTATCTTAATTAGCATGGGTGGGTGTGTTTGTTTGTTATAGTGCTGTTTCGTCTCTGTTGTCTGCATCTTTAATCTAGAACTAGACCAAGGGGGACCCGTTGGGTCTCGTCCCCTCACCGCACGGTTGCGCGCGGGGCGGGGGGGGGGGGGGGGGGGGGCTGCGGTGTCACACACACACTAACCACCCCCTAACCACACACACTAACCACCACACACAGGGGGGGAGGGAGGGGGAAGGGGAGGGAGGGGGCGAAGGGGGGAGAGAGGGGGGAGAGAGGGGAAGAGCGAGGGGGGAGGGGGACTGGACCCAACGGATCACCCTTGGTCGAGTTATAATATAAACTCTGATCTTGGATGTGGATGTATTTATTTGCTTGTGGATTTTGAAGTTAATGAGCTGAAGTTAACGAGCTGATGACATCACAATGGCTCAGCTCCTCGTGGCGAGCTGCACAGTTTTCAACGCGATGCCTGCTGGGCACTGTTTTCCAGGAGTGACGTCACCACCCTAAAAAGAAAATTATGGGGACAAGGGCTGTTTGCTTAAAGATAAAGTTCTGATTTTTAAATCTTTCTGATAAACAAAAGGAATTAATTAAAATCAGAATCTCATCTCTGCTATTCAGTCATCACCCATTGCCTTCCAGGTTAACACATGAACGGTCTTTTGCTATGGGAAATGTTGCATTTAATATAATTGTCTTGCGGATCAATGGAAGCTTAAATTTTGAATTGTTTTCAAATTTTATTTTTGTATTAGGCTGCGAAGGTTGCTTCTGTGTTGAAAAAATCACTGGAAATAACCAAGTGAGTCAAATATTTTTTGAGGGAATTGTACCTCTAGTATTCCCATTTTCAGTTCATTTTTCTCAAATGATGTGATGTCACTAATTTGTTTCATCTAATGAGTTTACAGGCATGAGATTTCTCCGTGGATTTGCGCAGACTTTGAAATTCGGTTTAAAAAAAAATCTGTCTAAATCTCCGCTATAAATGACTTTCTGCGAGACTGAGCCGCTTCGCCGATGGTTGAGTGCGTGGAAATTCGCGGAGTCAATTTTAGCGGAAAGCATGTACGCGGTTGCGGGCCGACCGTCTTTGCATGCGCACCTCCACGGCTAGCGCTCAGCTCCGCACATATAGAGTAGCGGTTTTCCTCTGTCCCTAGGCCTACCGTACTGGGGTTGGGGTGGGGAGCACAGAGTTACGTACACAACGCTCACAATGTAACTGTACGGCCTTGGTACGTACGTGCGCTCTCCAGCCAGATTCCGCGGAGCTGACAGTACAGAATGTATAAGTATACAATTTTCAGCGAGTCATCCATTAAGTAATTAATCAGAAATTAAGGTAAGTGAGCTCATATTAGAAGCACATGTTGCGCAAAAAGGGAGTCTGTATCAAGACTTGGCAGCCCCATGAAAGATAATGGGAATACATTGCATCCATCTAGTATATGACTTGTTACAGTTTTTAAAATATAAGAACTGTTTCATTGAAAAACAAAAGCATTCAAGAGTCTGTATGTCATACACTACAATATTCTTTTTTTTAAACCTGATTCTATCAGGTAAAATGTGTTATTGTAAGGCATAATTTAAAAAAAACAGTACAAATTAAGGGTAAACAAGAAAGGAAATCGTGTCATTTCAAGGTATTTTATAAAAAAATTATCAAAAATTTCCTGTGTAAAGGATACTTCTCTCTAATTAGAGTAAACAAGCAAGGAACACAGGCACGTGCCGTCAGGGTAGGCAAGGTAGGCACTGCCTACCCTGACTAAAATTATAAAATGGTAATTATTAAATATAAATAGTAAAGGCACGGGAGAATTATGCCTACCTAAGAGATCGATCTAGGAACATTTCCTTTTTCATATTGTATCAGCCTCTTTTCCGTTGCAAGATGTGCTTGAAGAGAAACATTAAAAAAAACAATGTAGAGAAGAAATACATCAGTCACTATAAATTATATGCTCTCATACCATTTTCTTCACCAGTTAATATGGTTTCTAAATGCATTGGTTGGATTGCATAATACTTAAGGATAGATTTCTTCATAGCGTGAGAAGTTCTTTTTAATTTGGATATTAAATTCCTGCAGCAACAATTCACACACCTATACTCACAAGAGCATGTTGAACCTGTTAATCTAATAAAGGTTGTCACACACACCCTTTTCATCCCAATTTAAAACTGACTTTTATTGTGCAATAGAATTTGCTGATAGGGCAAAACTGTTGAGTGAGAGGGTGGAGAATTTAATTGAGCAGCAGTTTTAATTTGACAAAGGAGGTTGTAATGTGGTTATTGGTAAATGAGTATTATTTGGCATTGCCAATGATGTTAAAATTACTTTAATCGAATTTAAATTGATTTTTAAAATTGGAAGGTGTGGGCACTTTGCACACAATGGACACTTTTCAGTATTTTGTAGTACCACAGTTTCATGAGCTAGGTAGACACAAAATGCTGGAGTAACTCGGCGGGACAGGCAGCATCTCTGGAGCGAAGGAATGGGTGACGTTGGGTCAAGACCCTTCTTCAGAGCTAATTCTCATGTTTCTCAGAGCTTCATGAGTTAATTCTCTTTTTGGCATAGATCCAGTCACGTGTGCCTCGAATCAGAGAGCAACTGGTTGCAGTTCTTAAGCGGAGCAATTGATCACAATATGGACAAAGTGAAAGATTTAACACATGGTTCTTAGCATGGAAAAGGAGTTTACCGTCACCTGTCACTTACAGAGAACAATAATGGACTGAAAAAGCATATGTTTATTCTATTCAGGAAACTCAACCGGTAAATAAACACTGTGGTCAATACTTTAATTGTCGATATGACTGTTGTTGTATGCCTGTGATCTATCTCCAGGGTAACCAATGCATCTTAATTTAAAAATTGTCTGTCAATATTGATTCGTTAAATGCACTCTGATCTAGCATTGTTGTATATTGGCATGAATTCAGTGTTCTTAAGAAGAAGGAGTGCCTTTTGTTCTTTGAAAATTGCAGTAATATTTTAACATCAAATCCAGATTTATTTTAGTTTTTGAGATAGGTTTTATCTTTCCATCAGAAATGCACAAAAGTCTTCTGTGTCTAATAAGAGTTACTACGTATTACTTTAGTCAAAATTAGTCCAGTTTCCATAAGATGCATGGTCACAGCATAGAATATTTAGTTTAGTTTTGAGATACTGCATGGAAATAGGCTCTTCAGCCCACCAAGGCCCTGCCAACCATCAATCACCTGTTCACACTTGTTCTATGTTATTTAACTTGCTACACATGAGGGGCAATTTGCAGAGGCCAATTAACCTACCATCCCACAAGTCTCTGGAATGTGGGAGGAAACCCACGCGGCCACAATGACAACGTGAAAACTCCACACAGACAGCATCAGAGGTCAGCATTGTACCTGGGTCTGTGGTGCTGTGAGGCAGCAGAGCTACCAGCTGCACCACCTACATCTTATCTACTGGGGTAAATTATGGAGTTTAATTCATGGGCAGAAAGATAACATTTGAGACAGCCAGAAAGTTTGCTGTGAAATTAAGTCTTCCATATAGACTAAAGAAAATACATTTTTTATGAGCTTTATTAAAGTTTATTCTTTTCTTGATTATCAAGTTGTATTATTGTTTTTTTAACATCTTGTTCTTGTCAATGTCCTGTCGAAATTCACAGTTTGGAATTTTGAACAAAGGTTTGACTGATTTGAAATTAAAGACCATATTGCACAATGCCTCCAATTTCTGAATTCTGAATCTTGGGGAAAAGGCAGGAACAGGGTACTGAGTGTGGATGATCAGCCCTGATCACAGTGAATGGCCTACCCCTGCACCTATTGTCTATTGAGTAGCTAATTGAAACTCCTTTCCTGAGATAAATGTCATTCTACAAATAATCACAAAGTTCATCGCCAACCTGGCCTAAACAGACCTCTATTGCCACAAATCCATCCTCGTATGTTTACAGCTTCCACTGTTGGCTTGTTGACTGTACATAAGCTGAACATAGAACAGTGAAGCACAGGAAGAGGCCTTTCACAATGTCCACACACAGCATGATGCCAGATAAATGAATCTCCTCTGCCTGTACATCTATATCCCTGTAATATTAAAACTCTTAGTTTTGTTTGTGGCTGTGTGTGTGTGTGTGTCAATTCCTATTTTCTTCCAAACGCTAGGCCACAGCCTTCCCATTTTCACACATCCTACTCACATTTTCCCGTCGAGGCGATAAACATTCTCGTCACATTCCCACCTATATTTCCGAACTTTTATTTGTTTAAAGTTTAAAAAACAGCCCAGACTCATCCATTTCCCGAACGAGTGATATTACAATGCACTCTCCAGCGCTCCAACGGAACTTTCCAGATTTTCAAAAGACTCTGGGAGGGAGGGGCACTCCAGCCCTCCAATGACAGCTCTTAAAGCAGGAGGGGCACTTCAGCGCTCCAACGCCACTATGCACATTTTCAAACACTTGAATTTCAAAAACGACTTCGCCATTGGTCACTCCTCCACGCTGCAACTTCGCCATTGGTCACTCTTCCAACTGCTCTTCCACAACGTTCTTCAAGCCCTCTCCCAAAACAGTCAGGTGAAGATCAGATCCAGTTATTTGAAAAAGACTTGCCGATTGCATTTATTGACATTTATTTTTATAAATCGCTGTTTTTACATTTATTGAAATTGCCGAATGTTTTGATTAATCGGGATTTCTCAATTTAATTAGACTGCTGCTTGTAAAAAAAATTGCCATTTCATTCATTAGCTTTTATTATACAACAGTTGCCTTTATATAAAAAAGTCTTGCCAATTGCATTTACTGACATTTTTTTTTTTTTTAATTGCCGCTTTTACATTTATTGAAATTGCCGAATGTTTTGATTAATCGGGATTTCACACTTTAATTAGATTGCTGCTTGCAAAAAAAAATTCTCATTTCATTCATTTCCGTTTACAACAGTTGCCTTTTTAAACTTAAAAAAAAAAAAAAACGATTACTGGTCCGGGTCCCATGTGAACGGAAAAAATCTCTACCGGAATATGTAAATTTTTTACCGTTAGCGCGTCGTTTTTTCGAGAAGATGTGATTATACACAAACAAATAAACACACATCCAAGATCAGAGTTTTAATAGTTACTAGCCCAAGTGGGACCCGTTGGGTCCCGTCCCCTCAACGCGCATTTGTGAGGTGGGGTGGGGTGGGGTGGGGTGGGTGGGGGGGCGGCTTCCGGCGTCACACACCCACCAACCACTCCCCACACACATATACATACACTAACCACCCCCCTTGATATATTATTATTATTAATTCTCTCCTTTCACCCTATCCACTAAGACTGCGAGTTCAGTGGCTTCAATCCAGAGCCCGGGGGTGGGGGGGAAAGGGTTGTGATGTCACTCTCAGTGCGTGGAACACAGCGCAGGCCGCGCGGAGCAGACCCATTGTGATGTCATCAGCGAGACCATCTTTAGATTCAACGTTTTTTCTGATGTTTGAACATTTTCATTAAAAACTCGAGAAATTAAGAATGAAATTTTCAGATAAAGCGTTTTTGACTTCACGGGATAAATCTCAACCGGAATATGTTAAAATGTTACCGTTAGCACGTTGTTTTTTCGAGAAGATGTGATTATACACACACAAACATACACATCCACATACAAGATCAGAGAGAGGGGGGCAGAGGAGGGGGGAGAGAGAGATGGAAAAGATGGGGGAAAGAGGAGAGAGGCCGGGGAAGAGGAGGAGAGAGGCCGGGGGGGAGAGGGGGAGGAGGGGCGAGAGAGAGGAGAGGCCGGGGGAGGGGGGGTGAGGAGGAGGGGGAGAGTGCAGGGGGTAGAGGAGGGTGGAGAGAAGAAGGGGGAGAGGAGGGGGAGAGGAGGAGAAGGGGGGAGACGGACCCAACCCGAGATGGACCTTACCCGAGACAGACTCGAGAGCTCGTTCTTCACTCGCAGCGCATGGAACACAGACCCATTGTGACGTCATCAGCGAAAGACGCCGGGTTTTTTTCAATGTTTTTTTCAGATTTGTGAACATTTTCATTAATAACTCGAGAAATAAAGCATGGATTTTTCAGATAAAGCGATATCGGACTGCACGGGATAAATCTCTACCGGAATATGTAACGAACACACACACACACACACATCCATGATCAGAGTTTTATAATTATAAAGATAAGATACTATAACATTTTCATTTACAGTTGCAATTAAAAATACTTTTCATTCACTTTGATTTCATTCCACAGGAAAGACAATTTTCATCCAATTAATCTGTTCATTAACAACTGAATTGTGTTTGGGCTATTTTTTTACGTGATCATTAGGATCTTTTAAACAAAAAAAAGCTCTTTTCATTTACAGTTGTAATTAAGAAAATTTCACTCAGATTCATTCAATTCCACAGGAAATACTCAAATTTTCATCGAATTCATTGTGTTTGGGCTGGTTTTCTAAAATCATGCCAAGAGGAGGGAGAAAAAGAGGTGCAGGAGCTCCAGGTCAAGGAAAGGCAAAAACCGACAGCGAGAAGTAGTAAGGAACAGTAGGGCATAGGGGAC
Organism: Malacoraja senta; assembly: GCA_038087875.1. Taxonomy (NCBI): domain Eukaryota; kingdom Metazoa; phylum Chordata; class Chondrichthyes; order Rajiformes; family Rajidae; genus Malacoraja; species Malacoraja senta. Next base: position 56,861,655 of record CM075982.1, on the reverse strand, counting down.
GCAACAAGAAAGAACTCTATTTCTCAGAGATAATAGAGAGAGAGAGATCAGGACAGAAGGGCACAAGAGACGCCGCAAGAAAGAACTCAATGTCTCAGAGATAATCCAGAGACAGATCGGGAGAGAAGGGAACAGGAGACGCAGCAAGAAAGTACTCAATGTTACAGAGATAATCGAGAGAGCAAGAGAGAGCAGTAGAGAAGCGAGCAAGTGACGCAGCAAAAAATAACTCAACGTCTCACAGATAAGCGAGAGAGAGCGGGAGAGAAGGGCACGAGACGCAGCTAAAAAGAACTCAACGTCTCCAAGATAATCGTGAGAGAGCAGGAGAGAAGGGAACAAGACTTGAGCGAGTGGTGGAATATTGCGTTTGGGGACCAGCCCTCCCATGTGACGCCGCTCCTCCCTTGCCAGTGTTGGGGGACGGGACCCAACGGGTCTCACTTGGTCTAGTACTTATTAAAAGTCTCATAGAAACATAGAAAATAGGTGCAGGAGGAGGCCATTCGGCCCTTCGAGCCAGCACCGTCATTCATTGTGATCATGGCTGATCGTCCCCTATCAATAACCCGTGCCTCCCTTCTCCCCATATCCCTTGACTCCACTAGCCCCTAGAGCTCTATCTATCTCTCCCTTAAATCCATCCAGTGACTTGGCCTCCACTGCCCTCTGTGGCAGGGAATTCCATAAATTTACAACTCTCTGGGTGAAAAAGTTTTTTCTCACCTCAGCCTTAAATGACCTCCCCTTTATTCTAAGACTGTGGCCCCCTGGTTCTGGACTCATCTTGTATGTGTGTGTGTATGTGTTATTTTACCTTCGTCAAAACGCCACGCGCTAGCGCAGAAATGTTCACAAATTATTAATCACATTAACCCTGTCGACAAAATAAACTGCTTCACTTCACATTTCATGCTATATTTCACAGGTTATAGCATTTTAAAAATAGCTAAAGCCAAGTTTTTAAACGGCAAACCTTCAACCTGCTTCGAGTGACGTCACAAAGGGAGGGTGGGCAGCCACCAAGGCGGAGGAGGCGGCCACCAGCTTCCAGTGAAGACGGCGAGGGCCGCATTTAAATTAACGTTCCGCTTTCTCCGACCTGGGTTTCTACCTGCGATACCCCAGCTGGGGTTTCATGCGGTCATCAAGGAGGCATCGAGACCGCGGCGATGAGGTCTTGCGATGATGGGGCCACTGTAGAGGTGAGGAGGGAGAGTGGGGGGATTGAGGGGGAAGAGGGGGTAGGGAGGGTGGTTGCCATGTCTACACCCTCTCTCGCCCCCTCCCTCCCCTCTACACCCTCCCTCTCTCTACCCCCTCCCTATCTACCCTCACTCCCACCTTCTCGACCCCCTTCATCTATACCCCCCTCCCTCTCTACTGCCTCCCTCTCTACCCCCTCCCCCTCCCTCTACCCTCCTCCCTCTCCCCTTCCTCTCTCTCTCTCTATCCCTCTCTACCCCCCCCTCCCCTCCCTCTACCTTCCCTCTCTACTCCCCCCTCTCCCTCTTTTCCCCTCCCTCTTCCTCTCTACCCCCTCTCCCTCCCTGTCTACCCCCCTCCCTGTCTACCCCCCTGCACCTCTACCACCCCTCCCTCTCTACCACCCTTCCCTCTCTACCTCCCTCTCTACAGCCCTCTCCCACACTAGGGATTGAAGAGGGAGGGTGAAGAGGAGGAGGAGGGAGTGCTGGGGGATGAGGAGAAATGAGCCACTCCTGCACAGTTGGGGACTATGAGTGGTAGAATATTGCGTTGGGGGAACGGGTTGCGTTGGAACGGGTGAGTGGTGGAATATTGCGTTGTGGGAGCAGACCCAATAGGTCTGCACTTGTCTAATTATCTATATATCTCTATTCTCTGCCGATCTAAAAGCCTCTTAACATAGAAACATAGAAAATAGGTGCAGGAGTAGGCCGTTCGGCCCTTCAAGCCTGCACCGCCATTCAATATGATCATGGCTGATCATCCAACTCCGTCTCCTGTACCTGCCTTCTCTCCATACCCCCCTGATACCTTTAGCCACAAGGGCCACATCTAACTCTCTCTTAAATATAGCCAATGAACTGGCCTCAACTACCTTCTGTGGCAGAGAATTCTAGAGATTCACCACTCTGTGTGAAAAATGTTTTTCTCATCTCGGTCCTAAAAGATTTCCCCCTTATCCTTAAACTGTGACCCCTTGTTCTGGACTTCCCCAACATCGGGAACAATCTTCCTGCATCTAGCCTGTCCAACCCCTTAAGAATTTTGTACGTTTCTATAAGATCCCCCCCTCAATCTTCTAAATTCTAGCGAGTACAAGCCAAGTCTATCCAGTCTTTCTTCATATGAAAGTCCTGACATCCCAGGAATCAGTCTGGTGAACCTTCTCTGTACTCCCTCTATGGCAAGAATGTCTTTCCTCAGATTGGGAGACCAAAACTCTACGCAATACTCCAGGTGTGGTCTCACCAAGACCCTGTACAACTGCAGTAGAACCTCCCTGCTCCGATACTCAAATCCTTTTGCTATGAATGTTAACATACCATTCGCTTTCTTCACTGCCTGCTGCACCTGCATGCCTACTTTCAATGACTGGTGTACCATAACACCCAGGTCCCGTTGCATCTCCCCTTTTCCTAATCGGCCACCATTCAGATAATAGTCTACTTTCCTGTTTTTGCCACCAAAGTGGATAACCTCACATTTATCCACATTATACTGCATCTGCCATGCATTTGCCCACTCACCCAGCCTATCCAAGTCACCTTGCAGCCTCCTAGCATCCTCCTCACAGCTAACACTGCCCCCCAGCTTAGTGTCATCCGCAAACTTGGAGATGTTGCATTCAATTCCCTCGTCCAAATCATTAATATATATTATAAATAGCTGGGGTCCCAGCACTGAGCCTTGCGGTACCCCACTAGTCACTGCCTGCCATTCTGAAAAGGACCCGTTTACTCCTACTCTTTGCTTCCTGTTTGCCAGCAGTTCTCTATCCACATCAATACTGAACCCCCAATACCGTGTGCTTTAAGTTTGTATATTAATCTCTTATGTGGGACCTTGTTGGAAGCCTTCTGAAAGTCCAGATATAACACATCACTGGTTCTCCCTTATCCACTCTACTAGTTACATCTCGAAAAATTCTATAAGATTCGTCAGACATGATTTACCTTCATAAATCCATGCTGACTTTGTCCAATGATTTCACCACTTTCCAAATGTGCTGCTATCCCATCTTTAATAACTGACTAGCAGTTTCCCCACTACCGATGTTAGACTAACTGGTCTGTAATTCCCCGTTTTCTCTCCCCCTCCCTTTTTAAAAGTGGGGTTACATTAGCTACCCTCCAATCCTCAGGAACTACTCCTGAATCTAAAGAGTTTTGAAAAATTATCACTAATGCATCCACTATTTCTGGGCTACTTCCTTAAGTACTCTGGGATGCAGCCTATCTGGCCCTGGGGATTTATCGGCCCTTAATCCGTTCAATTTACCTAACACCACTTCCCGGCTAACCTGGATTTCACTCAGTTCCTCCGTCTCATTTGACCCCCGGTCCCCTGCTATTTCCAGCAGATTATTTATGTCTTCCTTAGTGAAGACATAACCAAAGTAGTTATTCAATTGGTCTGCCATGTCCTTGTTCCCCATGATCACTTCACCTGTTTGTGACTGCAAGGGACCTACATTTGTTTTAACTAATCTTTTTCTCTTCACATATCTATAAAAACTTTTGCAGTCAGTTTTTATGTTCCCTGCCAGTTTTCTTTCATAATCTATTTTCCCTTTTCTAATTAAGCCCTTTGTCCTCCTCTACTGGACTCTGAATTTCTCCCAGTCCCCTGGTAGGCTGCTTTTTCTGGCTAATTTGTATGCTTCATCTTTTGTTTTGATACTATCCCTGATTTCCCTTGTTATCCACGGATGCACTACCTTCCCTGATTTATTCTTTTGCCAAACTGGGATGAACAATTGTTGTAGTTCATCCATGCAGCCTTTAAATGCCTTCCATTGCATATCCACTGTCAACCATTTAAGAATCAATTGCCAGTCTATCTTGGCCAATTCACGTCTCATACCCTCAAAGTTACCTTTCTTTAAGTTCAGAACCCTTCTTTCTGAATTAATTATGTCACACTCCATCCTAATGAAGAACTCAACCATATTATGGTCACTCTTGCCCAAGGGGCCACGCACAACAAGACTGCTAACTAACCCTTCCTCATTACTCAATACCCAGTCTAGAATAGGCTGCTCTCTCGTTGGTTCCTCTACATGTTGGTTTAGAAAACTATCCCACATACATTCCAAGAAATCCTCTTCCTCAGCACCCCTGCCAATTTGATTCACCCAACCTATATGTAGATTGAAGTCACCCATTATAACTGTTTTACCTTTGTTGCACGCATTTCTAATTTCCTGTTTGATGCCATCCCCAACTACACAACTACTGTTAGGTGGCCTGTACACAACTCCCACTAGCGTTTTCTGCCTCTTAGTGTTTCGCAGCTCTACCCATATCGATTCCACATCCTCCAAGCTAATGTCCTTCCTTTCGATTTCGTTAATCTCCTCTCTAACTAGCAACGCTACTGCACCTCCTTTTCCTTTCTGTCTATCCCTCCTGAATATTGAATATCCCTGGATGTTCAGCTCCCAGCCTTGGTCACCCTGTAGCCATGTCTCCGTGATCCCAACTATATCATAGTCATTAATAGCTATCTGCACATTCAACTCATCCACCTTATTACGAATGCTCCTTGCATTCAGGCTTGTTTTTACAACACTCTTACTCCTTATATAATTATGTTGAAAAGTGGCCCTTTTTGATTTTTGCCCTGGATTTGTCTGCCTGCCACTTTTACTTTTCACCTTGCTACCTATTGCTTCTACCCTCATTTTACACCTCTCTCTGCTCACACATTTAAGAAACCCTTTCCCTTTAACTCAATCCTCGACTATCCCATTTGACACCCCACCCCCCTTATTGAGTTTAAAACCACCCGTGTAGCAGTGGCAAACCTGCCTGCCAGAATGCTGCTCCCCCACCTGTTAAGATGCAATCCGTCCCTTTTGTACAGTTCCCCCTTACTCCAAAATAGATCCCAGTGATCTAAGAATCTAAATCCCTGCCCCATGCACCAGTTCCTCAGCCACACATTCAGATCCCGTATCTCCCTGTTCCTGATCTCGCCAGCACGAGGAACTGGAAGCAAACCGGAGATAACAACCCTGGAGGTCCTGCTTTTCAGCATTTTTCCGAGCTCTCTAAAGTCACGCTGCAAAATATTCATCCCCTTCTTTCCGACATCGTTTGTGCCGACATGCACTACCACTTCCGGCTGTTCACCTTCGTCCTTGAGGATTTTCTGCACCATGTCCGTGACATCCTGGATCCTGGCACCAGGAAGGCAGCACACCATCCTCGAATCCCATCTGTTGCCGCAGAAACCCCTGTCCGTACCTCTCACAATGGAGTCTCCAACTACAATGGCGTTGCCTGACATTGGCCTCTTTGGTTTTGGCTCAACAGCCCTTTCTGCTTCGCAAGCCAGTCCGCCGCTCAGTGTAATAACGTCTTCTGTCCCGACAGCTTCTAAGTGGGTGAACCTGTTCACAAGAGGTACAACACCCGGGGACGTTTGCATTCCATGCTTCCCTCCCTTTCTCACCGTCACCCATCTTCTCTCTTCCAGTACCTTAGGTGTAACAATCTTACTGTAGGACTTGTCAAGGAACGACTCAGTTTCTCGGACGAACCTGAGGTCATCCATTTGCTTCTCCAGTTCCCCAACACGGTCCTTCAGGAGTTGTACCTAAATGCTACTATCATATCTGCCTCGGCTGCCACTTTCTGTCCATATGTTCCGGGCACCCTGCATTCTGTTTTAAAAATAAAGTCCCATATAGGGAGGTTTCACGGCAGTCGGGTCACGACCTATGACCCGTACTGTTGCTACACTACGCCAAGTGGAGTACACGCGATGAACTGCAGGTAAGCACTTACCATTGTTTCCAGCCTAACGGGCCCGTTAAAACCCGCTGAAATTGTGAATTTTTGCGCTGTAAATAATTATGGAAACCGGGATAAGCGTGAGAGACATTTAGCCTACTTCAGAATTCCAAAAGTGAGGAGAAATGACGGTAGATAGAAGCGAGAGCTGAAGGGACAACAACAGACAGAGTGCTTGGCAAACATTGGCTGTTTGCTCACTGCATTTCATCAACTAAGGCATTTGTGTTTTTTCTTGATTCCTTGGGCATCTAAAAAGTTTCAGAAGTGATAAACCTGCCTGTAAAATTTTAAAATCGCCCATGGTTCTCAAGTGGGTTTTTACATACAAAGAGAAAATGCCTCTGAAGAAAAATTTACAACCAGATTTATCACTTCTGAGATTTTTTAGATACCAAAGGAATCAAGAAAAAACACAAATAATGCCTTACTGTTGATGAAATGCAGTGAGCAAACGCGATAATTCCCAATATTTTCAATTCCGATATCTGCACGGCCAATGTTCGCCAAGCACTTTAGCTGCTGTTGTCCCTTCAGCTCTCGCTTCTCTTTACCTTCATTTCGTTTCACTTTTGGAATTCTGAAGCTGGGTACACGTCTCTCACACTTACCCCGATTTCCACAATTTTTTACAGTGCAAAAATTCAACATTTTGGCGGTTTTTAACAGGTAGGAAAGTACGCGTTTCTTGCATTAATAACATATACCGGAAGTTATGGATGTCCTCCAGATGGATTGAGTGGCTCCGTGCATCAAGCCCTATGACCCAGTGACCTTACATGCCCACCCCCTATATATCCTTTAAAATTTGCCCCTCTCACCTTAAAGCTATGCCTATTTTCTTGACATTACCACCCTGGGAAAGAGGTCTGACCGCTTACCCTATCTATGCCTCATGATTTTTATATATAAAATGTGCACACAGCTTCCACCTGATCACCCTCCGTCTACACCAGTGCTTTCAACCTTTTAATACTTAGCAACCACTTTTGTAACTTTCGTGAGGGTAAAATTTGCGTACCGCCCCACTAATATTTAAATTGAAAAAAAAAGTTACATACCCAGCATAAAACAATACAATTAATTGAAATGACCTTTAATTTAATGAGATCCATGAGCCTGAGGCTGAGAAACTAAATGTTGGATATCTGGTTCGATTTTCGTAAGGAACAAGCGAAGGTCTCCTCTTTCAGTGATTTTCAGACAGTTTCTCTGTTGGTGACAATACAGGGGGAGGGCAACCCCTACAAACCGAATCACCCATACCGGAGAGAAGATACATGGAGTGACAACTCATTCGCCCAATCATATAACAGTACCTGCAACATCTTCATACATAGCAACAAAGTAGAAACATCTTTAGGGCAATAAGAAACTTCAGGTGCAGGTCAGTAATCACAAGCATGCATTAAGCATCAGTGTTCTGGAGCTCCTGCAAAAGCCCAGACTTTGTGGCAACCAGTGGGTCACAGGTGCAGAAGCTTCCTGAAACTTCTGCAAAGTTCCAAACTTAGTGGAGCCAGGTACAGCACCTTGCAAAGTGATGTCATCAGCCCATTCTCACAGACACTCACTTGCCATTTCCCAAGTACCCATATCCCTGCATATCTACATGTGCACCGGTGAACAAATATCGTGGAGCGTTGAATGAAAATGTTTTGGCACAATCTTGATTTATGTATGTTCGCTACCCGTATAAGTGAGTTTGGTATTCCGACTGCGCATGCCCAGGTCATAGGTCACTGGAGAAAAACATTGGATCGAACCGGGTCACCCGCGCTGCAACCGCTGTTGAATTGCTACCGGAGTTAGCGACACTAGTTCTCCTCTTCTCCACTGGTCCATGCACCCACTCGGCGCCAGAGCAGCGGCGGGAGAGGGCAGATGTGATTCTCCACAGACCCGAGCACCGGCCTCAGTCGGTGTAGCGACGGGAGCAAAGGGACGGCGGTCAACGGGATAGATGGTAGGATAGAGGAGGCAGGGACTGGGGAACGGGAGAGGGGCTTTTATTGGGCGGGTGTCTGCAGGAGAGTTCCACTTTCCTGTCATTCCGGTGGCTGTCGGTTGACCCACAGCTAGTGTGGAGAAGCAGTGCTGTCCCCGCCAGGCCAACCGACAGCCCCGGCGCCACCGATCCGCCGCTGGGCCGTCCCGTCCGGAAGTGTCGGGCTCGGTGCCAGCTCCGCTCTGGCTCCAGGGGGGTTTGGTGGCAGTTAAACATTATTTTACATAGTTAAAAATTAATGCAGCATAAAAGTTTAAAATACATTATTCAAATACTTTTCTCTAAAATTATAGTAACTTTTTGTTTTCACATACATTATCTCACAGATTTGAGTATGTTTATTTTGGATGTTTTTAATACAGCATGTAATTATTCTGCCGCCTGTCTGAAAGCTTAAATCGCCCACTAGTGGACAGTACCCGCCCGGGTTGAAGAACACTTGCCTACACATCCCAGGAACATCTAGATAACTAGGGCACCTATTACAGACTCTTATTTGTTGACTATAGTTCAGCCTTCAACACCATAATTCTAGCAAAATTCAATTCCAAAGACCTAGACTGAGGACTCGGCAACCCCCCCCTCCTCCTCCTCCCCCTGCCCTTTCAATCAGAATACTGACTACCTGACCCATAAACAGCCATCAGAAGGATAGGGCACAGCAATTCCTCCACGATGATTCTAAATGCCAGTGCCCTGCAAGGTTGCGTTTTCCATTCCTTAACATACTCCCTATACATTTGTAGAGGAGGATGGGGGTTTAAGAGTTGTGGGCCTGTCCCACAGGCGATTTTTCAGGCGACTGTCAAATCGTAGCAGGTCGTTGAAAAAACGGCGACTGGAACGGCGACTGTCAGAGTGGAACACACACACAGATACACACATCAGTTCCTTCACCAGCCAGTTATGCAGGCAAGTGGGGGGAGTGCTGTCTGAGTGAAATTCACACGGTGCAAAGCCAATGTGATACAGACACACACCACGATGAACAGAAAGGTTGGCGCTGTAATTAAGATGGTGAAAGCACAGTGCACGGGAAGGGTCACTTAAGTCCTTTAAAAGAGGAGGGGAGAGGGGGGGAGAAGGGGCACAGAATAATTGAGTGGGACTGCAAGGGACAACGAGTATGCAACCATATTCGGGGATGCTCTCCCACTCTCGCATACGTAATAAAGAGGAATTGTTATATACTTAAATCGACTAATTTGTTTTGTTATCTGATAGCACGCATAAAAATTTAACATTGGCATAGTCGGCAGGATCTCGCTGGGACCATCTCTGACGACTGAGTAAAGGGCCTGTCCCACTTACGTGTCCTTGGCACGCAAATTTACGCGACCTTGTGGTCGCATTGAGGTGCACCGGGCATCGTGTGGCTGCGCGGGGGCCAGTCCCACTGAGAAGCGCGGAGAGGTATGTAGTTGTGTGCGACATCGTGCGGGGCTTCGAAATTTTGTAGCGAACTAAATCTTCGCGCACCAGCGGCCTGTCGCATAACTGACGGCCAAAGTGGGACAAGCCCAAGACCCTGGCGCGACGCAACGTCTCACCTCCAACAGCAGCAGAAGCAGGCAAACGGTCGCCGAGCTCGGACTGGGGCTCACGGTCGTTGCGGTCCGGATCCGCCCCCACTTCTACTCCCAGAGCGGGGCAAGAAAATTGAAGATAGACACAAAATGCTGAGTAACTCAGCAGGACCCGGCAGCATCTCTGGAGAGAAGCAATGGTGACGTTTCGGGTCAAGACCCTTCTTTCAGACGGAAGAAGAGTCTTGACCCGAAATATCATCCATTGCTTCTCTCCAGAGATGCCGCCGGTCCCGCTGAGTTACTCCTGCATTTTGTGTCCATCTTCAAATGACATCACTCGCTCCAGACGGCTGTGCATACGCATGAAATCGCGCACGACCTTCGCGGGACCGTCGCGCCTCAACGCGACCACGAGGTCGCGTAATTAGTGTGCCAAGGACACGTAAGTGGGACAGGGGCTTAAGCAACTGCGGTCTGGCCAGGACCTCGAAGGGAGTTAAAAGTGCACTATCGGATCCATTAAGTCTGAACTCCTGAACGAGTTCCCGGGAACACTGTGGTCCCTCATCTGAGGTTGATCTGGTCCCCTGCCGAGATCCACAAGACCCAGAGGAAGACCAAGGAAAGATAAACATCATTATAATAGACAAAGGGTAGGTTAATTGAACAATCAGATTAAGGAGAGTGGGGTCTGTGTAAAGTAAGAAAAAGTTTTTTCAGGAAATACGATGGGTCAGTCTTTGGCAAAAGTGACGGAGGGGCCCCAGTGCAACAGATGTGTTATGTTAACCCAGAAAAGCTGATCGACTGTTGTCGGCAGATTTAACGAAACGTTTGGGAGATGACCCTTGGCCAGTAGGGGGAACATGGAATGTTGCGACTATTAAACAATCAGCATGTAATTGGCACGATAAACTACAGAAAAGGCTGAAAAAGAAAAAGGCCTGATTGAGTAACAAAAAAAACAGGTGCCAAAACGAGAAAATCCCGGGGACCCTTTATCTGGCATTGCGATCCTGTTAATAGACGAAGAAGAGGAGGAACGTGACCTAGAATGGAGCGTTCCGCCACCTCCTTATGTCCCCATACCCCAAGCCCAGGGCAGTCAAGCAGCAGGAGGGCAACGACGCTGACTGGTTCCCATCACTAAAATGGCTGTGCAGGATTTTGAAACTTGCTTCACAAATGCTCAGTCCTGGATGAAAATGATCCAGGAGCATTTGCCAGTCACTGACAATGTTGAAGGATCAAATGAAGCTCTGAAAGCCAGGCTGAAGGAGACTGGGGAAATCTTGGTTGAGGAACCTGAAGGAAGAATGTGGATACAGTTGGTACAGGTGAAGGCAGATTAGCTCCTGGAGGACAAAAGTTATGACAAAAACCATGAGATCCACAGGGCATTGAAATAGATTAAAACAGCGTGGGAAGATACACAGATGAACATGATTCATTGTCATAGTCGCATTCAATGTGTGTTGCTGCACTGGACGAAGTACTTGAAGGCGAGGGAGGACTATTTTGCATGGCTGGTAAAAATAAGCTGGAGTCTGATCTTGAATCGCAATTGACCTAAAAGCTCAAAAAGCTTCAGCTAAACCAGCACAAAATTCTGCTGGGCAGCATCTTCAATCAGCTTTGCTCGAGCATCTTCACCAGGAATCGGGGTCCTTGTTCACCGAAACTGCAGATGAGACTCTCAATAAGGAAGCTCAACAGAAATGAAAATGGGATCACGAGGAACTTGAGATAAAAGCCAAGCAAAAGGTGACGAATTTGGAAGGAAATGTGCAGCAGCATCAGGTCTATCTGGACAACTGGGAGAAATTCCAAAACTGGCTGCAGTCAATGGCAGAAAAGTACGACCGTTGCATGTCACACAAGAGCAGCAAGCATCACCTGGATGGATCACTCTGGGAACTGCGGGAGTTGTGTGACACTCTCAGCAGCAAGGAAGGAGAGCTGGACAATCTGCAGAACCAAGCTGAAGCTGTGATATGGAACACATCCCCCAACGGAGTGGAGAATGTCGTCAGAGACCTGGAGAAACTGAGGACGGGCTGAGAGAAGCTGAAACTGAAGTGTTCCTCCCAAGATGCAGACCCGGAAGAAGAATAAAGAGAAAGAGAAGGAGCAGAAGTGTTTGGAGAGGAAGTAGTTAAGTCAGTGGTTGAAAGGGTTAAAACCAATAAGCAACTCCAGCCTAAATGTGTCCGGAACGACCCTATTAGAGGAATGCCAAATCCCACGCCTTATTCGCCGTGCCCCTGCATCCAGATAGCCAATATCTTTTTGGCTTCATCTACGAGGTGCGACAATACACCTGGACACGAATACCCCAGTGGTACATCCATTCGCCCACCATATTTTCCCAGATTCTGAGCGGCCAGCTGACAACTCTCCGATTACCCCATGGCTCCGCGGTGATACAATTTGTTGACAATCTCCTCCTGGTCAGCATAGGCCCCAGAGAGAACAATGAGGACACGAAGGTACTGTTAAAGGCGCTCCACTACGGGGGGTACATACTACCCAAAAGGAAAGTTGTCCAGGGGCAGTCGCAAGTTAAGTTCCTGGGCATACTGCTCAGTGCAAATTAAAGAGCCTTGACATCCACGCGCATTGACCCCATCATTGCCCCTGCGTCCGCCTGCACTCCTGAACAGATGTAAGCGTTTCTGGGCCTGGTGAAGATTTGTCGTCAATGGATTCCCAACATCGCACTTTACACCAAACTACTCTCCCCCTTGGTCTCCGCCAAGGCACCACGCCAGTTCACCCTTTCTGCAGAACAGGTCGCGGCATTCTGTGCACTGCACCAGCGGTGGGACGACCACTGTACCATCGACCTTTCCAGCTCTATGTTACCATCTTGGATGACTGCAGTCCTCACGCAATACCACAGGGACGTCCGGCATCCTGTCGCTTCATACACAGTGAAATTGGACCCTGTGGCTCTAGGATTTCCTCCCTGCTCCCAGATTGTCCGCGGACTTCACGCTGCCATCAGTGCAGCAGCCAACATCACTCTCCATCAGCACGTCCAGGTTTACACCCAGCATTTTATTGCGGCACTCCTCACCAGCGGACAAACAAGGTACGTCACGCAGGCCCGACTGGGACACTATGTGGTCGACCTCTTGGCTAATCCCTGCCTTCCCTTCCACAATTGCACCATCAACAACCCGTTTGCCTTCCTCACTTCTCCACCAGATCATCAGGTGGGGCCACCGCATGATTGCCTTCATTGTAATCAACTGACCACCACACACAAGGACTTGCTGGACGCCCCTCTCCCGGAAGCCAATGCCACATGGTTCGTGGACGGCACATCTCTTTTCGCGGACGCCGGACAACGACAATCCGGATATGCCATTGTCAAAGATAGGACCCCAGTCATTGAGGCTGCCGCTTTCCAGTCACTCCTCTCTGCACAACAAGCAGAGCTCTTCGCCGTCACCTGGCAAGGCCCGCCAATTGAATATCTACACTGATTCCCGATACGCTTTTGGCGTTCCCCATGATTTCGGAGTGCTGTGGCAGCATCGTGGTTTCCTCACCTCCTCTGGCACCCCCATTAAGAATGCTGTTTTCAACCACAACTTGTTGCTTGCTCTCGCCCTTCCCGCTCACCTGGCAATAATGAAATGCAGTGACCATACTGGCGCCTGTGATCTGGTCTCCCAGGGCAATGGATGGGTTCCAACCAAATTATAATCAGACACTAATGCCTCCATTTTTGCAACTGAATAATGAGAGAAAATATTAAAATCCTTATTATAAAATGTCTCCGACCACTGTGTACCTCAAGGGGACTCTGAATGTGGTTATCTATATTGCTAAATCTCTTCTCTTGTTTGTGTGTATATGTATGTGTGTGTGTCATCTGGGTACAATCAGGTTAATTCCTATTTTCTTCCAAAGGCCAGCCACAGCCTTCCTATTTTCACACATTCTACACATTTTTCCCGTCACGGCGATAAACATCCGTCGCATTCCCACCTATATTTCCAAACTTTTTAATCGTTTAAAGTTTTAAAAACAGCCGAAAACTCACCCATTTCGGAAAAAAAACGAGTGACGTCACAATGCAATCGCAAGGCAGGATGGGCCACTCCGGGAGGGAGGGGCATTCCAGCGTTCGCGGTGGAGGCGGCTGCTGGTGCCCGATGCCCGACGGGAAGGGAGGTGCTGGAGCTGGAGTGAGGACCGAGCCCGTGGCTTGGGATGCGGCCATGACCAGGGCCGAAAAAGAAGCCCCGCTGGAAACTAGGACGAGCCTGGGTCCGTGGTCAGGGACGAGCCCGGAGATGAAGTCGGAACCTGCACTATAGCCCAGGCGGCGGCCGAGCTGATGGCTGGAGTCCACAGCCAGGGCCGGGCCGAGTACGAGAACCAGGCCGTGTTCCAGGCCCTGGCGCTGCTCTACGACCTGGGTAGGTCCTGGGGCAGGGAATGGGAGTGAGGGGAGGAGGATGAGGGAAATGAGGAGGAGGGCGATGGGGTGGGGAGTTGGGTGGTAGAGGGAGAGGGGGGGGGGGGGTTGTGGAAGGAGATGGGGAAGGGTGGAGGAGGGTGATGTCCCCTCCCTATCTACCCTCAATCCCACCTCTCTACCCCCCTCCCTCTCTACCCCCCTCCCCTCCTCTACCCCCTCCTCTACCCTCCCTCCTCTCCCTCCCTCCTCCATTCTACCCCCCTCCCTCTCCTCTACCCCCTCCCTCTTTCTCTACCCCCTCCCTCTCTGCCCCTCTCCCTCTACCCCCTCCCCTCCCTCTAACCTCCGTCTCTACTCCCCTGCCCCCCTTCCCTCTACTCCCCCCTCCCTCTCCCCTCCTCTCCTTCTCTCTCCCCCCCCCACCCCTCCTCTCATCCCCCTCACTCTCTGCCCCCTCCCTCTCTACCCTTCTCCCTCTCTACGCCCCTCCCTCTCTACCACCCCTCCCTACCACCCCTCTCTCTCTACCCCCATATCTATCTAGGGATTGAAGAGGGATGATGAAGGAGTGCTGGGGGATGAGGAGAAATGAGCCGTGCCTGTGCAGTTGGGGGCTATGCGTGAGTGGTGCAATATTGCATTGGGGGAACGGCTTGCATTGGGGGAACGGGTAAGTGGTGGAATCTTGCGTTGGGGAGCAGGCCCAACGAGTCTGCACTTGTTCTAGTTATGTTATAAAAGGAGGGAATGTAGAGGAGGATGGGGGTTTAGAGTTCATGTGTACATGGCAGATTGTATGTTGCGTGTGGTGAGCCTGCTTACATAAAATTGCTCGCTGATTAAAAACAGGTTTGACAGAACTGCAAAGGGTTTTGTGACTAAAAAGGGAAGTGTCCCGATACCAAGCAGAACTGCAGGGAAAAACAAGTCTGTTCTAGACGCGACAAGAACTGGTGCAGAAATGTGCTGATTGTGTGATTAGCTGGATCTGTGACTACTCATGTATGAATATACTGCCCATGCACAGAATAATTGAGTAAGACCACAAGGGACTACAAGTATGCAACCATACTTGGGGTTGCTCTCCCACTCCGCATGCGTAATAAAGAGGAATTTTTATATACCTAAACTGACTAATGTGTTTTGTGTGATAGCACGGATAAAACTTTAACACATTCACAACTACCAAATTCTGTTCTACTTCCATGCAAATTTACAAATGTCACCACCATTGTGGACCAGATCACAAGCAATGAGAAGCCAGAATACAGAAAGGAGAGAGAGAGAGAGAGAGAGAGAGAGAGCTTAGTAACATAGTAGGTATGTTACAAGACTTACCTTCAGCGGCGCTGCAGTTCTGCCACTGCCCGTGTGCGCGACTTTGGCGCCTTTGAGAGGGGGGCGGGTTTAAAATGCGATATTTCGGCAGCCTATTCAAATCTATGTCTTTTTTTAAAAAAAATTTAAATTTTATTAGAAGTACATTAAATTACAAACAATTACATTAGTACACATCACGTATATCTTATTACAATTAATGTATTCCTTCATTTTTTAAAGATAATAAAAAGAAAGGAAAGGTTGAAATTAAGAAGAAGGAGAAAGTGAAAGAAATTAGTGTTAGTGTAAAAGCGTGATGAAAGAAAAGAATAAAGACCCTATAGAAGATAAATTAGAGAAAAGAGATTGAGAGATAGACCCTAGGGAAGAAAAAAGAGAAAAAAGGGAAAAGAGAAAAAAACAGATACTCTATTATGAACATCAAGCAAAAGGGATATACCAACTCGCCACCTTTCATCCCCCTTTACCAAGTCCTGACATCGGTACCTTTTTAAAGTACTTTTGCACCTTATGCTTGTAGAAGTTCTATAAATGAAGACCACGTCCTATGGAAGTGATCTGATTTGCCTGCCAGGAGGAGTCTTATCTCTTCCAGGTGTAATGTTTCAAACATGTTTGAAATCCACATGTTTATAGTTGGTATTGGAGCATTTTTCCAGAATTTTACGATAAGCTTTTTTCCTGCTATTAACCCGTAATCAAATAGGTTATTTTGAAACACATTTAGTTCAGGGCTACCTTCCGTTGTTCCAAAGATAATCCATTCTGCTTTTGGTATCAGTTTTATTTTAAATAATTTTTTTAAGATTTCAAAAATTTCAATCCAAAACTTTTGAATTTTTGTACAAAAAACAAATGAGTGCGCTATAGTAGCTTCTTGAGACTGACATTTATCGCAGATAGGTGATACATTGGGAATTCTTTTACTAATTTTGGTTTTTGAGTAATATAAAATTTTGAATTGTATTAAAGTATGTCTTACATTAATAGAGCAGTTGTGCACATTTAATAAATGTTCATTCCACCTCTCCTTTGAGATTTTAATAGCTAATTCTTGTTCCCAGTCTCTTCTAATACCTTCCGTAGTTGGTACTTCTACATTTAAAATAATATTATACAAATAAGATATTAAGTTTGCTGATTCGGCTTTTATCTGCATTGCTTCGTCCAGTAAATCTAGTGGAATATTATAATAATCTTTTGTATATTTTTTCAAATAATCACATATTTGGAAATATTTAAAGTATTGATTGTTTCCCAGATTATATTTTAATTGTAATTGTTTGAATGATAATAATTTTCCAGTTTCATACAAGTCTCCGAGCGTTTTAATTCCTAATCTTTCCCATTGTATAAATGATTTGTCTATAATGGAGGGTTTAAACAAAGGGTTATTAACTATAGGGGATAGAAGCGATAGATTTCTTAATTTTAAATTATGTTTTATTTGTTTCCAAGTTCTAATTGTACTATGTATGATTGGATTTTTGTTATAATTTATGTTATTCAGCTTCATTGGTGAGAGAAGGATCGCTCCAATATTACAAGAGGAGCAGTCCTCTCTCTCCATATTCAAATCGATGTCTGTCAGGTAAATTAGTTGCTAAAAAAAAATCGCTTCGACTGCCATTTTATTAAGTTTATTAAAATTAACGCTGGATAATTAAATTGTTGGAGTAAAATTAAAATCATCTTCAAATGCCGTCAACGCCGACAACGGGGACGGATTTCACGCACGAGACAAGGCAAGGTATGCCGTTTATTTTTTCATATAAACTTGCTTCTTAGGATGCCCTTAATCAAAATTTCTCGTTGCGAAAATGTGACTATACCAACCGGCAGTATTTTTCCTGCCGATATTGGGGTTTAATTCACTGCAACTGCAACGTTCCAAACCAGCGCGTTCCACAAAAACCCACTCGCAAGATGATTTAAATGCCCATTAATTTACAGAAATTAAATACTAAATTCCTTCCATTTGGCCTATAAATTCATGACAATGAGATTTAAAAATAATGTTATATTGTGAATTCTTGTGTGAATGTTATTTGGACACTTAGGCTTTTTAAAAATGTTAACCTTTTCTTAAGAAATGGATAGATGTTTAGATCTAGTAATTGAATTATGTAATTAGCTACAATTGGGTAACTAACTAATTATATGCTTTAATTTCAGGTCATCCAAGTAAGATTGTGTAATATTTGGTTCAGAATGCTTCAATCTATAATAACTGAAAATTTCTTTCAGTTCTCTTAATTTTTAAGAAAGTTATGGGCTTTTGACTGTCCTCGATCACAGCTTTTGTGTTGTCAATGGAAAAGCAATAGGGAACAAGATGCTAATTTCCGAGTATGAAAATGGCCATAACTTTTTCAATACTGAAGATATGAAAGTGAATTAGGTGTCAAATTGTTATGCTTTATCTGATGGGATAAATTGCAAACTTGATATTTAAAATCTCAAAATTTTGTAACATTGCTAAAGATAGTGTTAAGACAGCAACCTCTCGCTCAATGTCAGTACTCAAGGAACCTGTCATTGACTTAAGGAATTGGGTGGAATATACGACCCAGTACTTATCAATGGTGTAGAAGGGGAGATAGTTGGGCTTCAAATTCGTAGGTGTAATTCTCACCACTCGTATGTACTGGTCCAAACAGATTAGCGCTATGGCCAAGAAAGCACTACAATGCTTCTACTTCCTCAGAATACTAAGAACATTTGACACTCCCCCAATGACGCTGACCAATTTCCGCTGATGCACTGGAAAGGCATCCTATTGGGATACATCACAGCTTGGTATGGCAACAGCTCTGCCCAAGACTGCAAGAAATTGCAGAAAGTTGTGAACACAGCCCAGTACATCGTGCAAACCAGCCTCCCTTTCCAAAATTAACTCCATCTACACTTCATGATGCATTGGGAAAGTAGCCAACATAATCAAGGACATTCACGCACACTCTGGTCATTCTTTTTTCTCTCCGCTCCCGTCGGGCAGAAGATATGAAAAATAACAAACATATTCCACCAGATTCAGGAACAACTTCTTGTCTGTTGTTAAAGGCCATTGAATGGACCTCTCATAGGGTAAGGATGAAGTCCTGATGTTTCCATCTATCTCGTTGCAGCCCTTGCACTTTTTTTGTATCTGCACATTCTCTAGCTGTAATCATATTCTACACTCTGTTTTTCTTTTTTTGCATTAGCAGATGTACTCGTGTATGGTAATGATCTACCTGCATAGCACGGAAAACAGCATTTTTTACTATCTCAGTCGATGTGACAATAATAAAATAAACATGTTTTGACTTTAATATATTAAGTATTGTTATTTTCTGAACTTATTTCTAATTTTATTTGCCAATGGCTTAAATCTCTTGCATTTCGATCTCTTTGTTACACAAATGCCATATAGTCCAGTCAATCTAGCAAATCTGAGGGGGTTACCCATCACTGATTGCAAAATAATTTATTCTATTGCAGTACATTCCAGTATGATCCTCTAAACACCATACTAAAAGTCCTAAAAAAGCTTAGCATGGGAAAGTGGTGTAATTAGCATAATATGCAAATTAGCTTTTGTAATTAGAGAACATTCATATTTCATAATTTATTTCATAAATTCAGGAACATGGCAACTTGTCTAACTGGTAGCAGTGGTACTCCACAGTTCAGTCCAGAAATATCTCATTAGCATTCAAACAACCTTCAATAGCCTTTGAATGTATTCTAACTATCTTCACAATAATTTTAGCCTTCAAGAAATAGCCATCAAAACTTATTAAAATATTTCGGCTCTCGAGAAGACTACTAGAGGGTTATAGAGCATTTGAAGGCTTTTTGATGGCTGGTATGGCTGCATAACCTGTCATAGTAATTAAGCATTCAAATGCATTAAAGTACTCTGCTTGTTAAAGAAGGAACTGCAGATGCTGGAAAATCGAAGGTACACAAAAATGCTGGAGAAACTCAGCGGGTGCAGCAGCATCTATGGAGCGAAGGAAATAGGTAACGTTTCGGGCCGAAACCCTTCTTCAGACTGATAGGGGGTGGGGAGAAGAAAGGAAAAAAGGAAAAGGAGGAGGAGGAGCCCGAGGGCTGGGGGAGGGGAGGAGACAACCAGATGGCTGATGAAGGGGAGGGGACAGCCAGGGCTAGCAGAATTGGGAGAATTCAACGTTCAGGCCACCAGGATGTAGACTGCCCAAGCAGAATATGAGGTGCATTTCCTCCAATTTACGGTGTTGCTCGCTGTGGCCATGGAGGAGACCCAGGACAGAGAGGTCAGATACGGAATGGGAGGGGGAGTTGAAGTGCTGAGCCACCGGGAGTTCAGGTTGGTTATTGCGGACCGACCGGAGGTGTTCGGCGAAACGATCGCCAAGCCTCCGCTTGGTCTCACCGATGTAGATCAGCTGGCATCTAGAGCAGCGAATGCAATAGATGAGGTTGGAGGAGATGCAGGTGAACCTCTGTCGCACCTGGAACGACTGCTTGGGTCCTGGAATAGAAACATAGAAACATAGAAAGTAGGTGCGAGAGTAGACCACCAGGCCCATCGAGCCCGCACCGCCATTCGCTCATGGCTGAACACTAAACAGACACCCTTACCCACAAACAGTAGACACAAGACACAGAACACAAGACACTACCCTCCCCTTTATACCGCTATCACCCCTCTCCACCCCAAGAACCGCGTGATCTCCTGGGGGAGGCAAAAAAACGGATAAAAACCCAGGTCCAATTCGGGAAAAAAATCCGGGAAATTCCTCTCCGACCCCAATCCAGGCGATCGACACTTGTCCAGGAGATCACTCAGGTCTTACTATACTAACCATACCTAGGTCCATATCCCTGCCTTCTCCCCGTAGCCCCTTATCCCCTTGGCAGCTAAAAAACCATCTATTTTAGACTTAAATATATTTAATGTTTCTGCTTCCACTGCTCCCTGGGGCAGTGAATTCCATAAATTAACCACCCTCTGGGTGAAGAAGTTCTTCCTCATCTCAGTTTTAAAAGAGCCCCCCCTTATTCTACAACTATGTCCCCTAGTTCTAGTTTCCCCGATCATTGGGAACATCCTCGGTGCATCCACCCGATCAAGGCCCCTCACGATCTTATATGTTTCAATGAGATCGCCTCTCATTCTTCTAAACTCCAAAGAGTAGAGTTCCAGCCTACTTAACCTTTCCTCATATGTCAATCCCCTCATTGCAGGAATTAATCTTGTAAACCTTCGCTGCACTGCCTCCAGGGCCAGTACATCCTTTCTTAAGTATGGACCCCAGAACTGTACACAGTATTCCAAATGTGGTCTCACTAATACTGTGTACAGCTGCAGCAAGACCTCCGTGTTTTTATACTCAATCCCCCTAGCAATAAAGGCCAAAACTCCATTGGCCTTCCTGATTGCTTGCTGCACCTGCATACTAACTTTTAGTGATTCATGTACTACTACACCTAGATCCCTTTGCGTTGCATTACAACGCAGCTCCACCTCATTTAGAAAATAACTTGCCCTATCATTTTTTTTCCCAAAGTGAATGACTTCACATTTATTAGTATTAAATTTCATCTGCCAAGTTGTTGCCCACTCACCTAGCTTATCTATATCCTTTTGCAGACTCTTCTTATCCTCCTCATCCCCTACTTTTCCTCCCATTTTTGTATCGTCCGCAAATTTTGATATATTACACTTGGTTCCCTCCTCCAAATCATTTATATAAATTGTGAACAACTGGGGTCCCAGCACCGACCCTTGCGGAACCCCGCTAGTTACCGGTTGCCATCCCGAGTATGAACCATTTATCCCCACTCTCTGCTTCCTATTTGTTAGCCAATCCTCTACCCATGCTAATATATTACCCCCAATCCCATAATTTTTTATTTTTAGCAATAGTCTCTTATGTGGCACCTTGTCAAAAGCCTTTTGGAAGTCCAAGTATACCACATCCACCGGTTCCCCTTTATCCACCCGGGTTGTTACTTCCTCAAAGAATTCGAGCAGATTCGTCAAACAGGACTTCCCCTTCACAAAACCATGCTGGTTCTGTCCGATGAAGTCATGTTTATCCAAGTGCCCCGTTAGTGTTTCTTTAATAATTGTCTCTAACATTTTACCCACCACCGATGTTAGACTAACCGGTCTATAGTTACCCGCCTTCTGTTTACTTCCTTTTTTAAATATAGGTGTTACATTGGCCATTTTCCAATCCACTGGGACTGTTCCTGCCTCCAGGGAGTTTTGGAAAATTATCACCAATGCATCCACAATCCCCACCGCTATCTCCCTCAAGACCCTTGGATGTAATCCATCAGGCCCAGGGGATTTATCCTCCTTCAGTCTCATTAATTTCCCTAATACCACCTCCTTGGTGATCTTAATAGTATTTAGCTCCTCCATTCCTACCGCCCCCTGTTTATCCAGCGTTGGAATATTTTTTGTGTCTTCTATGGTGAAGACTGATACAAAATACTCGTTTAATGCCTTTGCCATTTCCATGTTCCCCACCAACAACTCTCCAGTCTCACCCTCCAATGGACCAACGTTCACCTTAGCCACCCTTTTTCTTTTTATATAGCTATAAAAACTCTTACTATTAGTTTTTATGTTGTTCGCTAAATTCCTTTCATAGTCTATTTTCCCCGTCTTAATTAATCTCTTAGTTATTTTTTGCTGACCTTTAAATGCTTCCCAATCCTCTACCCTCCCACTATCTCTGGCTACCTTATATGCCCTTGCCTTCAGCCGAATACTATCCTTTATAGTTTTACTGAGCCATGGCTGACTGTTCTTTCCCTTACCCCTTTTTTTCTTCATAGGAATACATTTTTCTTGAAGGTTATACAGTAGATCCTTAAACGTACACCACTGCTCATGTACCGTCTTATTCTTGAGTCTGCTATCCCAGTCAACTTTGATCAGCTCAGTCCTCATACCTTCATAATCCCCCTTATTTAGACTAAGTACCCTAGCCTGAGTTTCAACCTGCTCCCCTTCTATTTGAATATGGAATTCGACCATATTGTGGTCACTTGTTCCCAACGAGTCCCTAACTATGACATTTGTAATTAATCCTGCTTCATTACACAGGACCAGATCCAAGATTGCCTCCCCCCTTGTCGGTTCTGTGACATACTGTTCTAGGAACCCGTCTCTAATACATTCTATAAACTCTTCCTCTAGTCTACCCTGCCCAGTTTGGTTTGCCCAATTAATATGAAAATTGAAGTCCCCCATGATTACAGCAGTTCCCTTTTTACATGCGTCAACTATTTGCAGATTTATGTTCTGACTAACAGCGTCACAGCTATTTGGAGGTCTATAAATTACACCCACTAGTGTTTTTTTCCCCTTGTTATTCTCTATCTGTACCCAAGCTGTTTCACTATCCTGATCTTTCAACGCAATATCCTTCCTCTCTATTGCCGTTATTCCCTCCCTTATTAAAAGGGCCACCCCTCCTCCCTTTCTTTCCTGTCTATCTTTTCTAATTGTCGAGTACCCCTCTATATTTAACTCCCAATCCTGATCCCCTTGCAGCCATGTCTCCGTAATGGCCACGATATCATAACTATATATACTTAATTGCACCGTTAATTCATTTATCTTATTTCGAATACTCCGTGCATTTAGATACAGCACTTTCAGATGATTTTTACTACCCTTCCTTTCTGTTTTTGCCCCTTTTACATCTAGAGCTTTATCTTCACACATTCTGGATCCTCCTGTCACATTTTGATTTTCCGTTTCCCCACTGATACCCTGCTCTATTTCCTCTACCCCTGCCGTTATTACCCCCCTTGATACCTCCCCCCCGCTACTTAGTTTAAAGACCTCTCTACTGCCCTAGTTATATGATTTGCCAGGACCCCAGTCCCAGCACCGTTCAGGTGAAGTCCGTCCTTACAGAACAGATCCCCCCTGTCCCAGTACTGGTGCCAGTGGCCCAAGAAACCAAACCCATTTTTCCCACACCAGTCTTTGAGCCACGCATTCAGCTTTTTAATTTTACGTACCCTCGCCGATTTGGCCCGTGGCTCAGGTAGCAATCCGGAGATCAGTACCCTCGAGGTTCTGCTTTTTAATTTATTCCCTAATTGCTCAAACTCCTTCAGCAGATCCTCCTTCCTCGTCCTTCCTATGTCATTGGTCCCCACATGGACCACGACCACTGGATCCTCCCCCTCACTCTGCAAATTTCTCTCCAGCATCGCAGAGATATCCTTAACCCTAGCACCGGGTAGGCAACACAGCCTTCGGGACATGTTTTGCTGGCCGCAGAGAACCTTATCTACCCCCCGAATAATACTATCCCCTATCACAACGGCATTTCTTCTAACTCCCCCCTCTTGAATGGCCCCCTGACCCACGGTGCTGCAGCCAGGTTGCTCATCCCTCCCACAGCCCCTGATCCCGTCCTCACATTGAGTAAGAGCCTCGGTCATGCTCGTCAGGGACAAGGGCTGTGGCTCCTGCCGCATCTCCTCCTGGTTCCCCCTACCTGCCTCGCTTATGACCACACCTTCCTTTCCCTGCTCACTAACTACTGAATTAGTTAAACTGGTCGGTGTGACCATCCCCTGGCACAAAACATCCAGGTAATACTCCCCCTCCCTGATGCACCGCAGCGTATGAAGTTGGGTCTCCAGCTCATCAATGCGGAGCTCGAGTTCCGCTAGCCTCAAACACTTACTGCAGCTGTAGGGATCATCTACATCAATGGTGTCGACAAATTCCCACATCTCACAGTATTGGCACATCTCCTGGCCGCCCATCTTATATAAGTAATTAACTGGTCCTGTATTAAACACCCCTTATTTATATAATCCTACCTCCTATAAATGGGAAAGTACTTACCCCAGCCGTAAATTACCTACTGGTTTGGCTGTCTAGTGGTAATTCCGTCCGCTCTTCCTGTCTGGTCCACTGCTCCCTTGCAGTGCGTGGCCTACCTCTTAGCCTCTGTTAATGGAGTGGAGGGGGGAAGTGAAGGGACAAGTGTTGCATCTCTTGCGGTTGCAAGGGAAAGTACCAGGGGAGGGGGTGGTATGGGAGGGAAGGGAAGAATTGACAAGGGAGTTACGGAGGGAGCGGTCTTTGCAGAAGGCAGACATAGGGGGAGATGGGAAGATGTGGCGAGTGGTGGGGTCACGTTGGAGGTGGCGAAACTGACGGAGGATCACTTGTTGTATGTGACGGCTGGTGGGGTGAAAGGTGAGGACTAGGGGGACTCTGCCTTTGTTGTGAGTGGGGGGATGGGGAGAGAGAGCAGTGTTGCGGGGTATGGCAGAGACCCTGGTGCGAGCCTCATCTATGGTGGAGGAGGGGAACCCCCGTTCCCTGAAGAATTAGGACATTTCAGATGCCCTGGTGTGGAACGCCTCATCCTGGGAGCAGATGCGGCGTAAACGGAGGAATTGGGAGTGGGGGATGGAGTCCTTACAGGAAGCAGGGTGGGAAGAAGTGTAGTCCAGATAGCCATGGGAGTCGGTAGGTTTGTAGTGGATGTCGGTAAGGAGTCTATCACCTGCGATGGAGATAGTGAGGTCAAGGAATGGTAGGGAAGTGTCGGAAATGGTCCAGGTGTATTTGAGTGCCGGATGGAAGTTGGTGGTGAAGCGGATGAAGTCAGTCAGTTGTGTGTGGGTGCAGGATGTGGCACCAAAACAATCATCGATGTAGCGGAGGTAGAGGTCGGGGATGGGGCCCTGGTACGCATTGAACAGGGATTGTTCTACGTACCCGACAAAGAGGCAGGCGTAGCTGGGGCCCATGCGTGTGCCCATAGCTACGCCTTGTATTTGGAGGAAATGGGAGGAGTCAAATGAAAAGTTATTAAGTGTAAGTACCAGCTCCGCTAGGCGGAGGAGGGTGTCAGTGGCCGGGTATAGATTGCTTCTACGGTCGAGGAAAAAACGGAGGGCTTTGAGACCATCCTGGTGGGGGATGGAGGTGTACAGTGACTGGACGTCCATGGTGAAGATGAGGGGGTGAGGGCCTAGAGAGTGGAATGCGCGGAGATGACGGAGAGTGTCTGAGGTGTCTTGAACATAGGTGGGGAGGGATTTAACCAAGGGGGATAGTATGGAGTCGAGGTAGGTGGAGATGAGTTCGGTGGGGCAAGAACAGGCAGAGACAATGGGTCTACCGGGACAGTCAGGTTTGTGGATTTTGGGGAGAAGGTAAAAGCGGGCTGTGCGGGGCTGGGGAACGATGAGGTTGGAGGCTCGTTTGGGCAGGGCGTGGGAGTGGATGAAGTTGGTGATGGTGCTGGAGATGGTGGCCTGGTGCTCGTCAGTGGGGTCATGGTCCAGGGGTAAGTAGGAAGAGGTGTCCGAGAGTTGGCGCGTGGCCTCAGCTTTGTAGAGGTCGACGCGCCAGACTACCACGGCACCTCCCTTGTCGGCGGGTTTGATAACCCAATCTAGGTTGTTGCGGAGTGAGTCGATGGCAGTGCGTTCAAGGGGGGAGAGACTGGAGTGAGACAGGGGAGTGGAGAAGTTGAGGCGGTGGATGTCACGGCGGCAGTTTTTAATAAAGAGTTCTAAAGCCGGAAGGCTGCGAGGGGGGTTCCATGAGGATGGGGTGCGTTGGAGGCGGGAAAAGGGGTCATCAGTGGGGAGCGAGGACTGCTTCCCATGGAAGTGAGCTGTGAGGCGGAGGCGACGGTAGAAGCGTTCCAAGTCATGGAGGGCACGGAACTCTGCTTTGTAGGTGTATTAAGGGAATATGAATATTGTGTATTTACGAAAGGGTTTAAGAATTACCCGATTGAACTCTAACCTAACCCTAACCTTAACTTATGAGTATTATCTCTATTTTCAAATGAACAACAGACAGCCATGGCTGAGTGTGTTTTCTGCAAGAAGAGTTTAAAAGATGGCCAGGATACTGCAATACTACGAGAAAAAGGGAGCGAGAGTATCAACAAGGCCAGTGAGTAGCAAGGAAGTAGTATAAGAACTCATAAAGGTCAGCGAGTGCACACAGGTTTTCACGCATCCACAGACAATTGCAAAGGCACAGGAAAAAGTAACTGACGAAGATCAGCCCTCACCATGTGTCCTTCGGTCAGAATCTCCAGCATTCCGTTTCGACAGGCACTGCTTATTTTGCAGTGAATTAGCTAATTACAATGAGAAAAAACCTAATGGCATGGATGTCTATCCAGTAAGAACTACATCATTCCAAAATACTATCTGACATTCATTTGAATAAAGGAAAGATGAATGGTCTACATTAGTTGCAGGCAGAATTGCATATGCTCAGGATCTGATTGCAATTGATGCAGTGTATCATCAAAGCTGTAATGTAAACTTCAGGACTGGAAAACAAATTCCTCAGCAACATTCTTCTAAACTTGGTAATGTTGCAAAGACTTGGGAGACCGAAAGAAGTAGAAAGACATGAAGCGTTCCTGTTGGTTGCAAAGTACCTGGGAGAAAATGATGATTAACAAATTGCAATAACAGAATTGATTGAGAAAATGGAGACCCGTCTTAAAGGTGCAGAGTTTGCAGCTTATGACTTCACACATATGAAAAGTAAGCTGGTGGAACATTTCGGTGACAACATCATAATCACCGACCTGAATGGGAAGCCAAATGTTGCTTCAGCAGCAAATATTCTCCATGACTGTTACCAGGAGCAGAAAAAAGAGCACCCCGATTACTTCTTGCTGCTTTATCCAATTTGTTATGCTTGCTTTCTTATGACTTTATGTTTAGATGCTATTTTTTGTATCAGACACACGGATGCAAAGTTATCAGACAATTTTTATTTTCTCTGATTGAAAAAGCTAAATCATGTAAGTTAAACATAATATTAACCTGTGAATATGTTCATCGTTTTCACAGATCATGAAAACATGGTTTTGGATACTTGAATTGCTGCTTATATTACAAATAACACGATGAATTTTGAATTTTCTCCAATAGCGGAAGCTAATTTGCATATTATGCAAATTACACTACTTCACCATGCTAGGATGTTTTAGGACTTTTAGTATGGTGTTTAGGGGACCATACTGTAATTCACTGCAGTATAATAAATTATTTTGCAATTAGTAGTTGGTGAAGGTACTACTTTGACTGGACTATTACCATCCCCTATTACCCAGCTTCATCGTCATTCAGTCTCCCCTCTTTGGATGTCTGACCTTTATGTTTTGTCCACCCCTGCATGTCATTCAGTAATAAAAGTGTAAGCTCCAAATTAATCTCTGCTGCATGGGGTGTCAGATGAAGAATTTGCCGAGACTATCCATAGAAAAAGGTTGGGCAAATTCAATGAGGTGCTTGATCCATTGATAAGTTTGCTAGAAAGCTTGGGTGCATTTTCAAGGGACATCAGTTTACTTTTGTATTTTATCTGTTCATCTATTCAGCTGCTTAATTAACATGCAGAAACCTCAAATTTTGATGCTTATGTCTCCAGAGATAAAGGATTGTAATTTGCTTTCAATTTAGCCATCCTCTTATATCAGCAGGTTGTGAAAAATGATCAGAAAAGTTACACCATATGAACAGCCTAAAATCTGCCTTCATGTCACATTCAGTGTTTGTGTTCCAAAGAACAAATCTGAATAAATCTCTGTAAACAGAGAGCATACAATATTAAGGCATAGATAGGGCGAACAGCCAGAACCTTTTCCCCAGCATGGAAACATCAAATACTAGAGGACATAGTTTAAGGTGAAAGGGGCAAAGTTTAAAGAAGATGGCCGGGCCAAGTTTTCTTACAAAAGGGGGTGGTGAGTGCATGGTACGCGCTGCCAGGGGTGGTGGTCGAGGCTGTTATGATGGTGTGTTTGGATAAGTCCCATTTGACATACTGCGCTGTCTAAACCTTGTGCCCTATAACAGACCCAGTCAATTTTGGAAAAGTTAAAATCCCCTACTATGATAACCTTATTTGTCCTGCAGCTTCCTGCAATCTCCTGACATATTTGGTCTTCGAATGCCCGTTGACTATGTTGATTCCGCATCTAATACTATCCCCATAGTCTGGTTCAGTCAATCACTGAAACGAACACTGGAGTCCAAACATTTCTTTATTTGTAAATGGCACCGCGGGGGTGGACTCAGATCTACTCACTCGAGCCCTCGCCAGCCTCGTGTAAACAGAACAGAAGAAAGAGACACCCGGCACGCCCAAACAAATTACCTAAATGGAGGCGGGGACACTAAAGGCGTGAAAATGCAATGGGAGGGCCATCCCTACATGCCAATTACTTTTTACAGATAAAAGATCGCATTAAGAAGCACTTACTCTGCTTACTTACAAACAATGTATACAAAAAAACACTTAACACACATACTATGTATAAACACAAAATCCTTTACCCAATCACAGACCTGGGTTTAGCGTCTATTTAATAGAAACCTAGACTTTCCGGCACCTAGGGCTTCATCGGAACAGAAACAGTTGGGAGCTTCTTCAGAAATCCAGACTTGATGGCAACAGTTAATTACATTGGCCTCTTGCACCCGGTGTCCCTATGTCACCTCAGCAAACCTTGACCTTTTTCACAGAAGCCTGCCATTTTGGGAGCCTGTAGTACTCTCCACACAAGGTTATCTTCCCTTTCTTATTTCTCAGCTTCACCCATATAGTTTCACTGGACGAATCATCAATAATGTCACAGAAACATAGAAACAGAAAATAAGTGCAGGAGGGGGGTCATTTGGCCCTTCGAGCCTGCACCGCCATTCATTGTGATCATGGTTGATCATCCACAATCAGTAACCCGTGCCTGCCTTCCCCCCATATCCCTTTATTCCGCTAGCCCCTAGAGCTCTATTTAATTCTCTTTTAAATCCAACCAGTAAATTGGCCTCCACTGCCTTCTGTGGCAGAGAATTCCACAAATTCACAACTCTCTGGGTGAAAACTTTTTTTTCCTCATTTCAGTATTAAATATCCCCACCCCCCTTTTATTCTTAGACTGTGGCCCCTTGTTCTGGACTCCCCCAACATTTGGAATATTTTTCCTGCATCTAGCTTGTCCTGTCCCTTTATAATTTTATATCTATAAGATACCCTCTCATCCTTCTAAATTCCAGTGAATACAAGCCCAGTCTTTCCAATCTTTCCTCATATGGCAGCCCCACCATTTAGGGGATTAACCTCGTGAACCTACGCTGCACCGCCTCAATAGCAAGGATGTCCTTCCTCAAATTAGGAGACCAAAACTGCACATAATACTCCAGATGTGGTCTCCCAGGGCCTGATACAACTACAGGAGGACCTCTTTACTCCTATACTCAACTCCTCTTGTTATGAAGGCAACATGCCATTAGCTTTCTTCACTGCCTGCTGTACCTGCATGTTTACTTTCAGTGACTGGAGTACAAGGACACCCAGGTCTCGTTGTACTTCCCTTTTTCCTAATCTGACACCATTGAGATAATAATCTGCCTCCTTGTTCTTGCCGCCAGTGGATAACCTTACATTTAGCTACATTATACTGCATCTGCCATGCATCTGCCCACTCACTCAACCTGTCCAAGTCACTCTGCAACCACCTAGCATCCTCTTCACAGTTCACACTGCCACCCAGCTTTGTGTCATCTGCAAATTTGCTAAAGTTACTTTGAATCCCTTCATCTAAATCATTGATGTATATTGTAAATAGCTACGGTCCCAGCACCGAGCCTTACGGCACTCCACTCGCCACTGCCTGCCATTCTCACAGGGATCCGTTTATTCCTACTCTTTGTTTCCTGTCCGCCAACCAATTCTCTATCCATGTCGATACCCTACCCCAATACCATGTGCTCTAATTTTGCCCACTAATCTCCTGTGTGGGACCTTATCAAAGGCTTTCTGAAAGTCCAGATACACTGCATCCACTGGCTTTCCTTCATCCATTTTAATTGTCACATCCTCAAAAAATTCCAGAAGATTAATCAAGCAGGATTTCCCCTTCATAAATCCATGATGACTTGGACCAATCCTTTGACTGCTATCCAACTGTGCCGTTATTACTTCTTTAATAATTGACTCCAGCATCTTCCCCACCACCGATGTCAGGCTAACTGGTCTATAATTCCCTGTTTTCTTTCTCGCTCCTTTCTTGAAAAGTGGGATAACATTAGCTACCCTCCAATCCACAGGAACTGATCCTGAATCTATTGAACATTGGAAAATGATCACCAATACGTCCACAATTTCTAGAGCCACCTTGAGTACCCTGGGATGCAGACAATCAGGCTCTGAGGATTTATCAGCCTTCAGTCTCATCAGTCTACCCAATAGTATTTCTCAGTCCCATCAGTCTACCCAATACTATGTAAGGTAAATGGTATTTTATGGGATCTTCATTCATTTTGATTAATTAAATCATTGGTAAGGGTTCATTGATCAAAAACATGAACTCTATTCTCCCCACACATTTGCAGAATGACATGTAAGTATTGCAACATTATCTGTTTTTATTTCTGATATCAGCATCTGAGATTAATTAGAAAATGGACTAATGGGGAGAAGTGAAATGTTGTGACATGAGTTGTGATCAGGAATACTCTCTCCAAAAGGATTCTTAAAGCAAATTTGTCAGTACAATTCGAAAGGAACCCCCAAAATATTTGGTAAGTACACATGTGGATAACTATGAAGATAGAAATTAAAAATGGTACAAATTGGAGAATTGTTTTGAATTCTTTCTTCTATAGCTTGCTTGGCAGCTCATTCCATACACCTACCATCATCTTGTGTTACTGGCACAACATGCCAATGGCCTCTATAAATTAGTCAAGCAGGATTTCCCCTTCATAAATCCTTGCTGTCTTCGACCAATCCTTTTACTGTTTTCCAAATGCGCCATTATTACTTCTTTAATAATTGACTCCAGCATCTTCCCCACCACCGATGTCAGG
Source organism: Malacoraja senta (assembly GCA_038087875.1). Taxonomy (NCBI): domain Eukaryota; kingdom Metazoa; phylum Chordata; class Chondrichthyes; order Rajiformes; family Rajidae; genus Malacoraja; species Malacoraja senta. The sequence continues at coordinate 56,830,455 of CM075982.1, read as the reverse complement.
CTAACTGGTCTATAATTCCCCGTTTTCTCTTTTGCTCCTTTCTTGAAAAGTGGGATAACATTAGCTACCCTCTAATCCACAGGAACGGACCCTGAATCTACAGAACATTGGAAAATGATCACATGCGTCTACGATTTCTAAAGCCACCTCCTTGAGTACCCTAGGATGCAGACCATCAGGCCCTGGGAATTTATCAGCCTTCAGTCCCATCAGTCTACCCAATAATATTTCTCGCATAAGGCAAATTTCTTTCAGTTCCCCTGTCTCCCTAGATCAGCGTTTCTCAACCTTTTGACCCTTGTGGACCCCTTGAAATAATTTTCATGTCTCAGTGAACCCCTATATAAAAATTATTATGTATCGTTATTAATCTCTTTCTTTCTCTTTCATAGACTTAAAGTTCATAGGGAGAGAGGGAGAGAGGGAGAGTGGGAGAGGGGGAGAGAGGGAGAGAGACATTTCACAAACTCACAAAAACATAAATAAATAAACCTGATAAACTAACAAAAATAAACATTAACATTAATTATTTAAATTCATATAACATCCCTAAATGATGGGTAAAATGACTAAATAACGTGGCTGAATGAGGGACTGCACCTGCACCTTGTTAACAGTGGCAGTTAACAAGCATTAACAGTGGCAGGTAACAAATCGTTTTTGTCTCAGAGGAATCAGGTGATAAACGACTCCAATCGTTCTGCAGTGCTCATTAAATCCGAGAACTTTTTAAAAATGTAAAATTCCAAGGTAGTTTTGCTGCAATCTGTTTTGTGTATTGTATGTGTAATGGATGAGCGCCTTGCTACCATTTATCATTACCAAAGGATGACATAAGCCCTGTTAACATCACGAGATTTCGCGAACACAAAAATGAATCAAAAATGCATTTACATATGATTAGCCTATTTATCCCTATTTCTCTCAGAACCCCTAGTGACCTCTCGCGGAACCCTAATGTTCCGGGGAACCCAGAGGAACTGAGAAATCAACTGTGAACTCCGAATCATTGTTAAGGATAATCACAGTGTTCGAGTGGTTTTGCAGGACTCTCTCTGGATAAATAGTTGACTTTGTGGCTCAATTCTCACATGGCTTTGTTTGGATCCTAAATTATTCATTCTACTTTATACAATCCCAAGGCCCAAATCCAGAGAGCAGTAGTTGGAAGAGCATGTTATTCTCATGTTAAGAATGTTCCAACAATTTGCCAGTAAGTAGTCAACTCACTCATGTCCTTTGCTTTGAAAAAAAGCTACTGAAGTGTTCGTACACAAATAATGATTTGTTTTTCTGACAATACTTTGCAATCTTTATGGGGATGTTAATCTAACAACAACAAAAAAACACCTGCACCATGCAAGATTCAGCAGCTGTGAAAGTTCTTACAGACTTCATTATTTTTCTTTAATTATCTCCATGGGGGTATAACTCAATCTGGTCTCTGCTTCGCTGACAATATCTTCCTGTTACCTGGAAACCTGTACAAGAGGCTTTAAGGTTAACTGCCAAAATATCATGAAAGGAGCCTCATTTAAAAATCACGGTATCTGGCACCTATCTTTGGATCATGTTACATGGATGTTGTTAGACCAGCATTCAACCAGAACCAGTCAGCCGTAATAAGTTGTTGGCAAGTTTCCAGCATTTGAATTCCTATTTCTAACTTCCTCGTGGCATTGGTGAGAGGGACTACAATCTCTTCCAACGTGTTCTAATAGCAAAATCTGCAGAAGGGTGAAGTACAAGAACTCCAAAGATCCAGTCAAAAGCTTTGTGATGGCAGGTGAGTTTAATTTTAGAATTTCATCCAGAGGTTGTGGTAAATCCGTGCTTTCCATGGTTTCCTGATCAGGCAGCCATGTCGTTCAGTCTGGTTGATCTAAAACCTAATCAGACAGTTTAAAACAATCCTGCTCATTGACTTTGGTGAAGCAATTGAAAGAAATCTTAAGATATTTTGTTTTCATGGCAAATTTCTCTCAACTGTTCTGCAGTACCAGCTTGAACACCTGGCTCATACCTTCTGCTTGAATGTACATGCTTGATGTTTCTTTGTCTGTGATTGCAATGGAGATATTACTTCTTTAAAACAAAAACCACGAGTGTCACAGTGGCTCTGCAGGTGGTGACCCAGGTAGATGCTGATATAGAGTGCATTCAGAAAGTATTCAGACCCCTTCACTTTTTCCACATTTTGTTATGTTACAGCCTTATTCTAAAATGAATTAAATTCATTTTTTTGTCATCAATCTACACACAATACCCTATAATTAAAAAAAAACAAACAGGTGTTTAGAAATGTTTGCAAAGTAATTAAAAAGAAATAACTGAAATATCACATTTACACAAGTATTCAGTCCCTTTACTCAGTACTTTGTTGAGGCACCTTTGGCAGCGATTACAGCCTCAGGTCTTCTTGGGTATGACGCTACGAGCTTGGCAAACCTGTATTTGGGTAATTTTTTCCATACTTCTCTGCAGATCCTCTCAAGCTCTGTCAGGTTTGATGGGGAGCGTCGATGCACAGCTATTTTCAGGTCCCTCCAGAGATGTTCGATCGGGCTCTGGCTGGGCCACTCAAGGACATTCACAGACTTGTCACAAAGCCACTCCTGCGTTGTCTTGGCTGTGTGCTTAGGGTCGTTGTCCTGTTGGAAGGTGAACCTCCGTCCCAGTCTGAGGTCCAGAACGCGCTGGAGCAGGTTTTCATCAAGGGTCTCTCTGCACTTTGTTCCATTTATCTTTCCCTCGATCCTGACTAGTCTCCCAGTTCCTGCCGCTGAAAAACATCCCCACAGCATGATGCTGCCACCACCATGCTTCACCATAGTATGGTATTGGCCAAGTGATGAACGGTGCCTGGTTTCCTCCAGACATTCAGGCCAAAGAGTTAAATCTTGGTTTCATCAGACCAGAGAATCTCCTTTAGGTGCCTTTTGCAAACTCCAAGCAGGCTGTCATGTGCCTTTTACTGCGGAGTGGCTTCCGTCTGGCCACTCTACCATAAAAGCCTGATTAGTGGAGTGCTGTAGATATAGTTGTCCTTCTGGAAGGTTCTCCCATCTCCACAGAGAAACTCTGGAGTTCTATCAGAGTGACCATCGGGTTCTTGGTCACCTCCCAATTGCTCAGTTTGGCCGGGCGGCCAGCTCTATGAAGAGTCCTGGTGGTTTCAAAGTTCTTCCATTTAACAATGAGAGAGGCCACTGTGCTCTTCGGGACCTGCAATGCTGTAGAGATTGTTTTATACCCTTCTCCGGATCTGTGTCTCGACACAATCCTGTCTCGGAGGTCTAAGGACAATTCCTTCGTCTTCACACCGTGGTTTTTGCTGTGACATCTACTGTCAACTGTGGGACCTTATATAGACAGGTGTGTGCCTTTCAAAATCATGTCCAATCAATTTAATTTACCAATGGTGGACTCCAATCAAGTTGTAGAACATAAGGATAATTAATGGAAATAGTATGAACCTAAGCTCAATTTTGAGTGTCATAGCAAAGGGTCTGAATACTTATGTAAATGTGGTATTTCAGTTATTTATTTTTAATTACTTTGCAAAAATTTCTAAACACCTGTTTTCACCTTCATTCTGTGGTATTGTGTGTAGATTGATGATAAAAAAATGTTTTAATCCATTTTAAAATGTGAAAAAAGTGAAGGTCTGAATACTTTCTGAATGCACTGTATGTGTGGAGTTTGCATGCTCTTCCTGTGACCGCGCAGGTTTTCTCCAAATGCTCTGCTTTCCCCCCCACATCCCAAAGACAGTTGGGTTTTAAGGCTAATTGGCTGCGGGGAATTACACCAAGTGTCGGTGGCTGGCTGGGGAATTAGGGGGCGAGGAGTGGGGAGCTTTAATGGGCAGGAGCAGGAGACTGATTTGAGGAAAATAAGTGGGGGATATGGGCCAAATAACCTCCATCCTTGTCCTAAGGATATAATTAAAATATATGGAAATAAATGAAAAATCACAATTTCTTGAAGCAAATTTACATTGTTGCTGTTTGTAAACTGAGTTGTTTTCTGTAGAAATGTTTCAAGGACATAGCTTGGTTTCAGAGAGGGTTACAGATGTGGAATATCGTTTCGGGTATTCTCTTCTTGCCAGCCGAGAAATCAGTTTATAAACTATTTCAATCAAAACAAAAGCTGTGGTTATCAACTGCTGGTGTTAATTCACTGCTTTGGCATGACAAACTGCATGAGAAGATGACATGTTTCGTGTTTTCATTTAAATAAGGCACATTCCAAAAAAAACAGCGAAACTGTCTACGGTAAGAAAAATGACTTCCTAATATATTTGCAACTGTTTAGTGTTCACGTTGCTTTATTTGAGAAATTCATTGAACTGTTCCTTGTAATGTGGCGGGCACTATTTCTTAAAGTGAATGTTGTTGATATGTTGGATAAGAAGTGTTTTGTGGTTAAAGGGTACATTGTCTTTGTTGAATTTATCTGGTAGGGCAGTTAAATGTTTTTAATCAATTTCACCATTGTGATTTGTGAAAGAAATGCGATGCTTTGCTTTGACACAAAGTAAATAATTCCATTGACTTTGTGAATAAAAAAAACTCAATTATTTAAAAAAGGAGCATGCCTTTAATGATCACGTGGTGTGTGGAGCAAATAAAGTGAAGCACAAAACATATGCAAATTTTGATCTCATGTCAGTTAATATGATAATGACTGAAATTCCGTTTCAGTCATTATCATATTACTTCAAGGTGTGTGCACGTTTGTTTGCGAGAAACAAAGAAAGTCAGCCTACACTTCATACAACATGGCAAGCAGTGAGTGAAAATGCAGGATTACTTGTTTGCTTCCATTTGCTTTCATTTTTACTTCTTAAGCTTTGATCAGATTTGAACAACGTACACCCAAAATGAAGGAACTGCAGATGCAGGTTTAAACCGAAGAAGGGCATAAAAAACTGGAGTAACTCAGCTGGACAGGCAGCATCTTTGGAGAGAAAGAATGGGTGATGTTTTGGGTCGAGGAGGAAGAGTCTCCAGCTTTTTGTGTCTGTCTCCGACCAAAATGAAGGAGCAGTGTTTGGACGATTCAGAGCTGCTGCAGGTCAGCTTTGTCTGGTAGTTGGTTTTATCTTTTGTACTCTTCTACTTAGTGAAATAAAAGGGATGCATTTTGCAGTGAATAAAGCTGAAGGTTACAATTCAAAAGATGAAATCTCTCATCTGGAGATACAAAACACTGCAGATGCTGGATTCTTGAGCAAAGGCTAAACTGCTGGAGGAATTCAATGGGTCAGGCAGCAACTGTTAAGGGGAATTGTCAGACAACGTTTCAGGTCAAGACTTTACCATTGTACTGAAAGAGTGAAGGGGAGCTGGCCAGTTTCCCAGCATCAACTATTGACTATCCATTTTAATTCACAGATGTTGCTTGTCCCTCTGAGATCTAGTTAGTTCTTTTCTAAGTTAATTAGTATTTCAGTCTGAGAAAAGATTGTATAAATATGCTGCTGTGAAAATATCTACATGCAGAAAGTGAGGTTTTTTTTTCTTTGGTTAGTTTTGTTTCTCGTCACATGGGAGAGCATTCAGTGATTCTACAAACAGCTGAAGCAGACCTTGATGAAACTTGTACTGGAAGTATTTATATGATTTGATGTTCTGACTTGGCCGTGTCTTTATTAATTAAAAAAATAAAGCACATTGGTTCCAACAGTTGCAGGAGGGGGGAAATTCAGCTTTGGTGATCAGGAAGTGCAAGAATATTGTTACCAGTTTTATCTGTCTTGCAATATTTGGTTCCATTGTAGTATATTAGTGGGTGTTGGACAAATTTCCTGCCCAGAATTAGGTCCTGAGACAGCAGGAAGGGAGAAGGTAAAAAGGCAGTTACTGCAACTCCCTTGGTTGCGTGGGCAGCTGCTGTGAGAAGGGGCGGGGTAAGAGGTGGGTAGATGATGTTGGAGATGAAAGGGTGAACCAGTGCATTGTGGAGAAAATGGTTCCTTTGTAATGCTGAAAGGAGTGGAATGATATTAGGTATCATTTTATTGCATGTGGCAAAAATTACAGAGGATTATCTAGAATGTGGAGGTGGAAGGTGTGGTCAATGGGAACCCTATCCTTGTACTGGTTAGAAGAAGATGGAGTGAGAGCAGAAGGACCAAGGTATTGTGGTGGAGAAAGTGGCAGGGATTTACTTCAAGGTAGAAGCAAATGGCTCTTCGGCCTATCCTGGTGCGAGTTGGATTTTAATGTGAAAATGATATGGTTGGGACCAAGAAGCTGGAAATTATTAAAGTGATCATGCAGGTGGCATGGTTCCTTGGAGGTTGTGTCGCAGATAGATCGGGTTGTCAAAAAGGCTTTTGGCACATTGGCCTTCATCAGCCAGAGTATTGAGTATAGAAGTTGGGACGTCATGTTGCAGTAGTTTCAGACGTTAGTGAGGCCACACTTAGAATATTGTGTTCAGTTCTGGGCATCGTGCTATAGGAAAGATGGAGGCAAGCTGGAAAGGATACAGAGAAGATTTGCAAGGATGTTGCCAAGACTAGAGGATCAGAGCTATAGGGAGAGGTTGAGTAGGCTGGGACTATTTCATGGAGCGCAGGAGGATGAGGGGTGATCTTATAGAGGTGTATAATATCATCAGAGGAATAGATTGGGTAGATGCACACAGTCTCTTGCCCAGAGTAGGCGAATCAAAGACCAAAGGTCATAGGTTTAAGGTGACAGGGAAAAGATTTAATAGTAATCTGAGGGGTAACATTTTCACACAAAGGGTGTTGAGTGTGTGGAACAAGCTGCCGGAGGAGGTAGTTGAGGCAGGGACTATCTCAACATTTAAGAAACAGTTAGACAGGTACATGGATAGGACGGATTTGGAGGGATATGGACCAAATGCGGGCAGGTGGGTCTAGTGTAACTGTGACATGTTGGCCGGTATGGGCAAGTTGGGCAGAAGGGTCAGTTTCCACACTGTATCACTCTATGACTAAGATTCTATGATCAAATGTGTCAAAAATGATGATCAACAAGGAGGTGGTCGCACAAAATGTTGGAATACTTCAGCGGGACAAGCAGCATCACTGGAGAGAAGGAATGGGTGACATCTCGGGTTGAGACCCTTCTTCAGACTGATGACAGGGGAGTGGGTGGGACAGAGATAGAATGTAGTTGGAGACAGTAAGACTAGTGGGAGAACTGGGAAGGGGAGGGGATGGAGAGAGTGGGAAAGCAAGGGTTATTTGAAGTTAGAGACGTCAATGTTCATAATGCTGGGGTGTAAGCTACCCAAGCTGTTCCTCCAATTTGCGCTGGGCCTCACTCTGACAATGGAGGAGGCCCAGGGCAGAAAGGTCAGATTGGGAATGGGAGGGGGAGTTAAAGTGCTGAGCAACCGGGGGATCAGATAGTTTAAGGCAGACTGAGCGGAGATGTTCAGCGAAATAATCGCCGAGCCTGCGCTTGGTCTCGTCGATGTACAGAATTTAACACTTGGAACAGTGGATGCAGTAGATGAGGTTGGAGAAGGTGCAAATGAACCTCTGCCTCACCTGAAAAGACTGTCGGGGTCCTTAGATGGAGTTGAGGAGGGAGGTAAAGGGACATGTGTTGCAGCCTCAGCAGTTACAGAGTAAAGTACCTGGGAAGGGAGTGGTTTTGGTGGGAAGGGACAAGTTGACCAGGGATTTGCAGAGGGAATGGTCTCTGTGAAAAGCAGAAAGGGGTGGAGATGGGAAGATGTGGTCAGTAGTGGGATCCCATTGGAGGTGGCGAAAATGTTGGAGGGTTATATGCTGTATGCAACGGCTGATGGGGTGGAAGGTGAGGTCAAGGGGGACTCTGTCCTTGTTGCGAATGGGGGGGGGGAGCAAGAGCGGAGCTGCGGGATATCGAGGGGATCCTAGTGAGAGCCTCATCTATAATGGAAGAGGGGAACCTCTGTTTCCTAAAGAATTTCTGATGATCTGGAAAACCTTATCCCGTGCGCAGATGCAGCTTAGTCGGAGGAATTGGGAGTAGGGGATAGAGTGGAGTAGGGGATAGAGGAGATAGAGGTGGTGTTGGAGTTCTTGAAGAGTGTTAGGGTGGATAATTCCCTGGGGCCTGGTGAGATCTGTCACAGGTAATTGAGAAAGATAAGAGAGGAGATAGTAGGGGGCTTGACAAAGATCTTTATATCTTTTATATCTTTATATCTTTTACTCTCCAAAGGACTGGAGAGTAACCAGTTTAAAAGGGGAAGTAGAGTTAATCTAGGGAATTGTAGACCGGTGAGCCTCATGTTAGTAGTAGGGAAGCTATTGGAAGTATTCTTCAGGATAGGATTTACTGACATTTAGAAGAGGATGGGCTAATTAGGGACAGTCAACATAGCAGGTCATGTCTTATAAACTTGATTGAGTATTTTGAGGAGGTGATGAAAGTGGGACAAAGGTTTCTGGTGGAAAGGTGTTATTTTGGCTGGAATTCTGTGACCAGTGATGTTGCATCGGGATCTGTGCTAGGATCTCCTTTATGTAGAGACGACAACAAAATTGGTGGCGATGTGAACAGTGAAGAAGGGTGTCGCAATATACATTTTGGGAGCTCAAATGTAAGCAGAAAGTATCCAGTTAATGGCATGACCCTTAACAGAAAGTGATTTACAGAAGGATCTTGGGGGTCAGTCCATAGCTTCCTGAAAGTGGCAACAATAGTAGATAAAGTGATAAAGAAGATATATGGTATGCCTGCCTTCATCAATCGGGGCATTGAATGTAAGAGTCAGGAAATCATGTTGGACATTTATAGGACTTTGGTTAGTCTCTATTTGGAGAATTGTGTGCAGTTCTGGTTGCCCCATTACAGGAAGGATGTGGCGGCTTTGCAGAGTGTACAGTCGAGGTTTATCAGAATGCTGCCTGAATTAGAGGCTATTAGCTATAAGGACAGGTTGGACAAACTTGGATTGCTTACGTCAGAAGTCGAGGAGAGACCTGACAGATACATATATAAAATTATGAGTTGCACAGATAGGACGGGCAGTCAGAACCTTTCTCCTAGGGTGGAACTGTCAAAGACTAGAGGGCATAGCTTGACAATGAGAGAGACAAAGTTTAAAGGAGATGTGTGGGGGATTTTCTTTACACAGAAAGTGGTTGGTGTTTGAAACCTACTGCCAGGGATGGTCATTTAGGCAGACAAGGATAGGCACATGGATATGCAGGGATGTGAATCACATGCAGGGAGCAGATATTAGTTTAACTTGGCATCATGTTCGGCACAGATGTTGTGGGCCGAAGGACCTGTTCCTGTGCTGTACTGTTCTTTGTTATGCCACAGATGTAACTGGAAAAAATGTGAACAAGTAAGCACTGACGTCTGTGGTACAGGTTGAAACAATTTATCTGCCAGAAAGGCCTCTGCAAATTGGCAATCATTTTGCAAAACACCAAGATGTCAGCAGTTGACTGGAGCTCTGCACGCTACTCTCAATAAGCTATCTGTTTATTTGAGTAGCACTGATAATCTGCACACAGGGTGACCAAGACTAGAAATGTCACAAAGGGTTATAGGGTTAATATAAAAGAGTGGTACTGTGGTAAAAGATCAACCTTGATCTCATTGATGTTGTGAGGGGCCAAGTAAGCTATATTTGCTTTTGTTTCTTTTGTCCTTGTGAGTCCTGGTTTAAGTTTTTGCTGCTTTGGCCAAAGTAGCTTCCCCTGGAGCTGGAAAGCATTGATACACGTTGTTCAATTTCCTCATTGTACCTCACTGCTCTTGTACATATGACAATAAACATGACTTTACTTGTCTCCTTTCTGACACAGCAATCGTGCCCTCCATCTATGGCAAGAGTGTTTACATTGCAGCTATGAATGTTATTGCAACATTCACATGATTACAGTGTTCAGGTTTTGTGAGTGCAGCATTGTTGATATTACTTATTTCACATTAAAATATTTACTATTCGCAAAGCAAAGCCATATTCCCACACTTTCTGTTCTTTATAGTTTTCCACTTATCTTCCTCTAGGTTAATAATTTTCTTTCCCTATCAACTGGTACTTTGATTTCTTCTTATCCTTATTTCTGAACCAACTGACATCGTACTTTTTGTTTGCGTAATATACCCGAGGATTTTTTCAAGTGATTGACCCAACCTTAATCCTTCCCATGAAATGGAACTTGAAATTGTTTTGTTTTTAATTGGACGCACAGTCTCTTGCCAAGAGAAGGGGAATCCAGAACAAGAGAACATAGGTTCAAGGTGAGGGGGGGGGGGGGGGGGGAGTTTAACCTTTTCACACACAGGATGGTGGGTGCATGGAACGATCTGCCAGAGGAGGTAGTTAAGGCAGGCAGTATCACAATGTTAACGAAACATTTGGACAGGTACATTGATAGGACAGGTTTAACGGATGGGGGCAAATGCAGGCAGGTGGGAGTAGTGTAGATGGGACATGTTGGTCAGTGTGGGCAAGTTGAGCCGAAGGGCCTGTTTCCACACTGTATATGACTCTATGACTAAGAAACAAATTCTATAAGCAATTGTGGTAATTTCTGATAGAGATGATCGGTATATTTTTTAATAATTGTGTTAGTGTAACATTCATATTCTTAGTTACTTTAAAATTAGGTCATAAAGCATATTACTGCAAATATATGTTAATTATTCAAAGCTCTTGGATTCAAAAAATGTTTTATAAGATACACTTTTTGTTGTGGAACGAATATATTCTAGAAGTCAAATGACAAATGAATTCAGAGGCAAAAAACTGTCTTATGGAATGATATTGGTATATGAAATATTTAATTTGTTTATATGAAAGTCCACACTTTTCTCTCAATGTAACGTCCCATTAAAGACTTTATTATGATGAAATTATGGGTATTGTGTTGCACATTTAGCTACTATATATTTATATCTAATTACCATGATAGGCAAATGAGATATCAGCTTCAAATGGGAGGATTAATAGGTGAACAGAGCATTACCTAGCAACACCAGCTCTGCAGCATTCAGCATTGGCATGGCCTTCACCATTTGTGTTTGCTCAACTCAA